>JAJGRX010000111.1:0-649614 GCA_025461125.1 Carex kokanica | reverse complement strand
GGTAGAAAGTGTGACTTCATCAACAATTTGCCCGGCCAAATACTTCTCAGCGTCTTAGGGTTGTTCGTGACTAAGGATGCGGTGCATATGTGTGCGCTGTCTAAGAGGTGGCACAACCTATGGACCTCTCTACCCTTCCTCAACAAAATTATAGGGATTATGAAACCCAATTAGCTTCCATGGAGTGGATGACAACTTTACTCCAGAAGATTACAAATGTTGATCTTCTGGATTTACATTTCAAGTGCGATCTACCATATGCACCTCATATTCTCATGATTTTAATATTTATGGTAATATGATTTCAATTAGATTATAAGTACCAAATTAAAATAACAAAATTATGTCTTGATTCTAACTGTGTTTATGTTATTCCAAATTAGGAACTGCCAACAGCAGTTTTGCCGTTACAACTCCTAATACTCTATGTTAAGACTTTACAATTTTCCTAGTCAATGTACATTTACGCTAACAATTAATTTTTATAGATGCTAGCCAATTGATTTAATGGCTGGCAAATATGAATGCTAGCCAATTATAATTCGATTTTTTTAAATATTTCTTTTTATACAGGGTTTTTTCTAAAGAAACTATGTACAGAGAATAACATAAATGGTTAGTACTAACTGACCGTCTATTTTTTCCAAAACTCATATATAGTTATTATTTTAGGAACCGTGAATATAACCATTTTATTATATATATACAGCTACTTTAACTGTGTAAAAATCACTATTTTCTGCTTTTCTTTTAAGATCTAACACGGCTCACTTGTATGAACCGTGTATGTTAGTACAATATAGATCACAATTTGGAAACCGTGTACAACACGTGGAAAAATTATTTGAGTGGCGGACCCCACATGTGGAAAATTGGGGTATGTCTTGAAGATACAGTCAAGTCAAAATTGGTTTGTGATTGATACATTTTGTTATTAAAAATATTGTAATCTACCTCCTAGCTTTTCCATACATCCAATTGTTCACCTATATGTTAACTATGATTTTTCTATGTGAGGTAGAATTATAAAATTAGTAATATTTATATCTATCCTAAAATAAAAGTTCTGATATATATTTATGAATTTTTTGTAATATTTTAATTGTTACCAACTATATATTTTCAATTAACAAATAAATAATATTTATTAATAAATAAGTAGATAGATATTTATGTGAACTTTTAGACGCACTAGATTGCTTGTAATAATTATCTCTCTTGGTGCCAACCAGTGACCTATTTCCATCGAGTAATATTTACGTTTTGGTTTATTCCGGATTTTATAATAAAAATAACAAAAAAAAGCCTAAGTTTCTAAACAATCAGAGAGGAGCGGGCATTTCAAAAATATGGTTTTGTTTTTATATATTTTAAAAATATATTATAAAAATATACTTAAGCTTCAAAACATTATTATTTTTTACCTACTCTTGAAACTTTTTCTCAAAATATCTATCTTCTATTTTTATATTTTTCTTAGAACAAATTATAAAAATATACTTAATATTCAAAATAATCATAAAATTATGCTTCATCCGAAATTTTTGTCCCATCCTACTAATTATTCTATCCCAGTCCCTGAAAACAATATAGAAACTATTGCACCAAAACTGAAAAGCATGCATTTGTTCCTAGTGATTGAGCATACATGCTAACATAGATCACAATATTATAAATGCATGTGTTCGAATTTCATGTTTAGTTTTGCTCTTATATCTAACACATGATATTTTCCTAAATTTGAGAGAGATTGCAAGAAGTTGGGTATGCTAAATATTTGCATACCCAATTTGATATAAAAAACAAAAGATAAATTAATTATGGTAAACCAATTAATCATATAATATATACCCTTAGTTAGAACAATATTAATTAGTTGCATAATTTAAAACATTAAATAACCTGCTGACTTGGTAACAGGTCATATGACTGTAATATTTTTATTTGGCTCAAAGTTAAAAACTTTCTTCGCATTGGTTACTTTTGTATGCTATTGGTTCAAGAGATCAGATAATCTGAACAGGTACAGTATTGAACATTTTTTATGTGACAGAACCTAGAACCTGACTGGACATCGAGTACATATATATATACTAACTAGGCATATCTATAGATAGTATTTAATTTGAATGGGTTTTGATACTGTTCATCTAAAGTTTTCTCTACAGTACTATTGACATGTGGGTCCCATGCTCAGTCGAATAGACTGTTCTTTTTCCCTGAAGATTCTAGGCTGAAATTGCTCGCTCTTTCTCTGTCACCTCTGCTATTTTTATTTTGGTTTGTATTTTTTTGTTCATCTGTAAATTAATTATGTAGCTATAATTTTTACAGTACTTAATGAGGTAATGTACATTTAATTTATAGAAATAATTTTTTGGGTCACGGTACCATATATATATATTATGAAAAACCTCTTGCGTAAAACATCGAGTTAATATCTAATGGACGATTCAAATATAAGATATTGGAGGAAATTGAATCCAAATTTGCTGAATTTCACATGGATTAAATTTCCTCCAATTCTCAAATTTGAATCCCATAAAACATCGATAAGTAATTTGCTCAATTTCACATGGATTAAATTTCCTCCAATTCTCGCATTTGAATCCCATAAAACATCGATAAGTGCTGTATATATATCGACACGGCAACACAACTACCTTAAATTTAACAAGGCTGTTGAAAGGGCAAGTGAAGGTAAGATATTGGAGAAAATCAAACCAGCAGCAACTCAGAAAACAGAGAAATGTATTGGTTTGATTCCTTCAATTCTCACATTCAATATATACCTCATAAACCCATAATATAATTTCATTTTTTCTCTCTTTCAATATTAAAACTGAATATGAGATGTTGGAGAAAACTGAACTCATCATTTAATTCACCAATTATTTGAAGTAAAAAGTTCAATTCCTTCCAACTCTCATTTTCAGAGGTATCAAAATTGATTCATGCTGAACTAGAATTGTGGGGTAATTTATAGAAAACAAATCTGAGAAAAAAGAAGAAGGCAAAGGCATGTATCGTGTGATTTGATATTTTTCTGATTCCATGTCATGGATATGGCATGACGTTTTGCCATGTGTACTGGTGATATTTTATTTTTCAGAGATAGTCTTCTATGCACTCCTGTTACTAATTGTGTTGTAAAGGGATTCCATAAATTTTAATTTGGATCAGATTGATTTGGATTCGGATCAAACGGACCGGATATATCCAAATTCAAATTTTGAGTTATATATTTTTGGAGGAGATCCAGACCCTGATCCAATGACATGGTGAGAAATATTCTAGCATTTGCAATCTAGCACAAACTCCTGGAATATAAGACATTATAGAAGTTCAAGTTAAAATTTAGAATTACAATATCCCAATTTGCCAACTAAATGAGCCTCAGCCACTGATTCTAGTATGTAGTGAAGTGGTGATATATTGAGGGGCGGAATTTGAATTCAAGTTTTCATAACCACAAAGTAAAATTCTAACCATGAATCTACAAACACAAAGTTAACATTTTATGTAGACAACTAAACTTTAAAAAAACAATAATATATAATTAAAATGCAATATTTAAAAATCATAGATGTATAAGGCTCTTAAATGAAATAAGTGAAGGCCCATGGAATTTAGTTCTCAGTTATTCTTCAAATAAGAAATAGTTAAACGGTCTAAATAGCACAAGATTTTGCACGGAAAGCATTCATTAATTTGTTAAGCAATCTGGGTTCTCTGTATTTAGAGAAGAATTAAGCAACCTAAATAAGACACTTGGGCCTCTTACAATTAATGGGCCTGAGGAAGAATTAAATTGGTCAACATTGTTACTAGCAAATAAATTAATCCTAGTACTACCTCAGCACTTTGTTATTGTTAAATGTAACCAATTGGATGTTTCAATGGGCCATTAATGGGCCTCAAGAAGATCATGATCATCCACCACCATTCACTGTGTATACCGTTTAAATTCTAAATGGGCTTTTTTTCATTCTTTGCATCATTTTTTGTTGTCTTCTTTTTGCATTTCATGTTAGCTGCACTTGAGTAAGAATCTTCATATATTGTTTTCTTCAACTTATTTTAAGCTATATATTTCAGCAAAACTTGTGACAAGTGATGTTTTTGTTTAAAAACTCTAGTGTGGAATTCGAATTTAATTAATCAAGCGACGTTTCTGTTTTGAAAAGTTGTAGTAAAGACGTGAAACTTTTTTATCGCTCCAACTATTTTTGACTTTTAACCTAAATAATTTTAACACAGTTGAGTGTTTTGGTAACCGATTTCTCATACAAAATATATATAAAAGTGCGATATTCAAGTAAAACATAAGTCAAAACTCTATGAAAATACCGATACGATTGAGCGTTATCATATTATGAAACTTCATCTGTTAATATAATTTTTTTATTTAATCTATGGTTAGAAATGACCAAGTTTTTTATTTAGGGCTTACACATGACTGGTTCACAATTCTAACCTAAACTTTGAATACTTTGTCTCAGTAATGAGTATGTATTAGCGGATTTAGTATTTAAGAAAAATTCGGCAGCATTTCTTCACAACTCTCCAAGTATGTGTACGACACATACCCGTAGGAGCAATAAGGAAAATACTACCGAATTTTCTTAAATTCTAAATCCGCGAATACGTGTTCACATCCTAAATGAGACAAAATATTCAAAGGGCAGTCACGAAACGGAGACTATTCAAAATTAATCCAATATGGGTTAATTTCGGACGGGTATGAACCTAAAAGCATACAAAATGATTAGTTATTTGAATGACAAATTATATATGTATAAATTTAATAAAAAACAGCAAACACAATTTGGTTCCAATTAAAAACAGCAAATTATATATGTATAAATTTAATAATAAAAATCTCACCTTGTTTTGAGAGAGAGAGAGAGAGAGAGAAAGTACGTGGAAGAAACTAAGGAGGCATCGATCTGCAGCAGATCAACTAGCTAGTTATAAATGAACCTTATAATGGAGTATAAATCGTACTGTGGAGGAGGAGAAGAAATTCATTATCGTGCCATACCACCAGAGATTAATTCTAACCTTAGCTTATGTATTGTTCATATTAGCAAACACTCGTGTCACTATTATATGCTAAAGTACTTTAATTTTTATCCTCCCACAGCAAACACTGGTGTTTGATTATCATTGTGCCTTACCTAAATACGAGTATAATTGTTGATTCTTGTAAGCCCAAAGGAAATATCCCAGCTGACAAGTGCAAAGATATCTTCTCTTATGTCAATAAGTAAGTAATAATAATTTAATTGGTTTGAATTTTTTTTTCAATTATATCAAATTATAAAATTGCTATAAACATTCACTCAATTTTGTAAGGGCTTTTGCGAAATATGTTAAAGAGGGAGGATTGCATAACAAGCGCCAGAAAACCAAGTTGAGTTGGAAGTGGTTGCTGGTGAGCACACTATAAATTTATAATTTCATATATTGTCCAAAAAATATTGTCATTCTAACATAGGCCGCTAAATGCAAATTTCAGGGGCC
This sequence comes from Carex kokanica, assembly GCA_025461125.1. Lineage (NCBI taxonomy): Eukaryota > Viridiplantae > Streptophyta > Magnoliopsida > Poales > Cyperaceae > Carex > Carex kokanica. The sequence goes on along the minus strand of JAJGRX010000111.1, from coordinate 644,088 downwards.
GCAACAGTTGGAGAGTTGGGAATGCGCTTATTACACGATGATTTTCATGTTTGACTTTGTCGAAAGAATACAATTCCAATTCTCAAAAGCGGTATGTAATTCATATTAATTGTTCCTATATAATAGCAATTGATATTTGCAACTGTATTTCATCTACCTTTTCTTGTTACTAACTAATACCAAATTGTAATTGTAGAATGTGCCAAAGGAACCGCATTACACCAAGGAGCAGATCGACGATATCAGTTGTGTGTGGGCAAGGTGGTTTCGAACGGAATTTTGTAATGCTCAACATGGATTTCCATAAATTTTGTATAATTTAGTGTATATGAATATTGTATAATTTATTGCATATGGATTTCTGGCTAATATGAAAAATATGAATTTCTTGCTAATCTGAAAAATATGGATTTCTTGCTAATCTGGAAAATATGAATTTCTTGTTATATGAATTTTGAATAGTTCTGTAACAAAACTGGCTAGCAAAACTGGAGACTAGCCCAAAAACAAAAAATAAAAAAATTGTTCTTTCTACACGGACATTTAACTAAAGTCCGTGTAGAAAAAAGTAGAGCTACACGGACATTTAGTTAAATATCCGTGTAGAAAGAGGAGAGCTACATAGACATTTAACTAAATGTCCGTGTAGAAAAAGTAAACCTACACGGTTTTTTAGGTAAATGTCCGTGTATAAAAAGAATCATACACGGTTGTTTTGGGAAATCCGTGTAGCTCGATAACATGGAGAGCGACACATTCTGGTCTTTCTACACGGCTGTTTGTGAAGTTATCCGTGTAGAATCGTTGAAATTGTACACGGGCAAAAGTCCGTGTGTAGTTATTGAATTATTCGTACACCCTCGATTTAAACACGGTAGGAAATCCGTGTAGCTCCTCCATTATTGTCCGTGTATATTCTCTTTTTTTTGTAGTAGTGCTTTCCCATGCAGTCAAAGTCTGCAACTGTTTTAATTATTGAAAACAAAGTAATGCCTATTAGTGAAGTAACACCCTTAAAAAAATAAACTTCTAATTTTCTCTCTCTTTAATGAATAACAAATTTAGGAGGCTTATACATTGCTAACATGTACATATGTATAGCACAGAGAACACCGTTCATCATAATGATAAACTCTCCAAGGAACAAATTCATGCATTTCCATTCCTTTAATCTATTTTTCACTTTTATCCATCACATCTTGCAAATCACTTTTTGTATAATTATTCCAACGTAAATTGACCCCAGATACTTTGATTGGATATTTTTCGACAAATCCACCTCCTCTGAGATAACAGAAGATTTGAATTTAGATCCTCACCGTCTAATCAGAATTCGGGTCAATCTGGCTCGAGGTGGCATGCACGAGCTCCCTTTAAAATTTGTGCCAAAAATATATCTGACAGTTTAGATCTGAACTCAATTTTTCTAAAACCTCACAGGATATGAATTCATTTACAATGTGACGGCCTAGAATGGTTGTATAAAGTATATACTATAAGAATTTGTCACTATCTATGAGGATAAAAGTCTTTTGTATTGTCGCGGATATTTTCGTCGGTAATAGATATTTGTGTCACTTAACCTCGACAATAGTCATTTATTATCTTCGCGGATAATAACAAATTCTTGTAGTATATAATAATGAATTTCGATATTATCTAATTTCAGACCTAGTATTTCACACTTTAAAAAAAAAAAAAAAATTCAAGCTTGATATTTGTTAAAAACCAGCTAAAGACCATTTTTGAGCCATATTCATAGTTAGAATCAGCAGCTGAAAACAACAATTAAAGTATCATCTGAATAGTTTAAATTTGATTGGAATAATAGATACAAGAAATTAAATTTTCCTTGCCCTTGCTTAATTTGATTTGAATTTGTGTGGAAATTTGATAACTAGTTTTTCAGCTATATCGGATGATAGGAATTTAGTGGAAATATTATTTTAGTGGCGTGCCCCACAGGTAGTGGAAAATTGGGTAGCAAATGCTACATAGTTTAATCATCTAGTCGCCAACTTTTTGTATTTACCTCCTAAATTAAAATGCCGGAAGGTGTCAAATGTGAATAGATTATCAATACGAGACCACAAGCCCACTAACCTTAATAAACAACAACAACAACAAAAAGGCCGGAAGGGGTATAACATAATATTTTATTGTTATCGTGCCTTAACACGGTACTAATAGACTACTACATCAACATTCCTTTTTGTTTGGTTGGTAACCAGCTGGAGGACATACCTAACATCACTCGACTGATGTGTACTGAAAAAGAGATGATGGCATGAGAGACGATGGCATTAGGCTCCATATGAAAAGAGATGTTGGCATGAGAGACACCTTTGATGTAACCTTACTTATAAAGTTTCATTTTACTGCATTTTCAGTTTAAATGGTACACTGAATCGCTTTTGTTCTGGAAGGAGAAGAAATATTCATAACTTAATCTGAAATCTAAATTATGAGGATAAAGCATAATAATAAGAAACTAAGTATATATATTTAAATAAAGCAATTTCAATATACTTGGTAGGCAATAACGATCTATCATAACTGCTCCAGTTTTTCTTCTTAATAAGCAAGTTAGCCATGCGTCTAAATAGAAATCTCTCTAAACTTAGGAGCCATAAGATAACTTTGCATCCTCCCCTCTCCCTCCACCAAACTCCATCATTTTCACTCCTTGTAGTCCTCATTCCCGACATAACACTCTTCCTCTCTCTCGGTTTTACCTTCTCAAACGGAGAGGAGAATGAGAGAGAGAGGACGACCCAGAGCCGAGCGTAGTCGAGAGTGTAGTACCGTCGTTCGGAGCATATAGTCCCCATCTCGGTTAGAGCGTGGCGGTGGATAAATCTGGTCGTCGTCGGATAGCTGCGGTGGTCGAAGAAGCAGATCATGTCGTGGAGCGAGATGGTGATTAAAGTATTAGGGTGATCAACATCATGATTGGAACACGATGGCGAGTAGATCTGGTCGTCGTCGGAGTGCGGCAGTGGTGGAAGAAACGGATCCGGTCGTGGAGCAAGATGAACATTAAGGTATTAGAGTGATTAAGAGAGAATTAGAATATTATAGTAGTTTAGAGTATTTTATGAAAAATAAAAGAATAGATTTAGAAATTACGGTCATTTGATCCATTATAAATACTTTTTTAACAATAAAATTATTAGTAGTAATTTAAAGCCACAATCAATACAAAAAAAACTATGCATCCCTATTGACACTCCTTGCAGTTTAATAATTGAATAATTTGAAATGGGTTCATTATTAAATGAAAATGACTAATATGTATTTAATTTGTTGTCAAAAGTTTTAATAAAGCATTTGTTTGCATAATCACTAATAATTTTTCCGAAATTGTTCTAAAAATCATATTTTCAATTATTACATAATATTTGGGTCATAACAGTTAAATTTGGTCACGTCATAACCAAGTTGTGCCGTAACCAAAGTTCCAAACATATACTGACCAAACGTGCCATGACCGGTTACATTCCTCACGTTTGATCATATTTAACTATTTTTTCGTAATTTAAATTTGTTTAGTGAAAATAATTCAGAAAAAAATTTAAAACATGTGGAAGGATTCTGAAAAAAATTTACAATAAAGGTATAATGTTTGAAAAAAGAATGATGCAAAAAAAAAAATTATTAAACTAATGTTAGAAAAAAAAAATTTGTTCAAAATCTGTGGACCAAAAATATGTTCAAAATTCCCGGATAAAGTATTTTATAAATGTTCAGAATGTAATCATTGGATGGACTGGTGCGACAACACCACCAATTTCAATAACGCAAGTGTCAATTCTCAGACACAACATCACAAGTAAGTTGCAAGATATAAAATTGAAGTATAAGTCACTTCGATCCTCAAACAACAATTAGTAGTAATAATTGTACTTTGTGTATTGATGCTTGTGAATTGTTTATTAATTGTTATGTTGTTGTTTCATTTGAAGTAGTAGATGTATAATTGATTATTTTTTTCTGTATGTTGTGAATGTGATTTTTTATTGAATTAATGTATAATTGATTATTGTAGATTTAATGACTAACATATATGAATGCTGGTCAATTATTAATCGAAGAAGAAAAAAGAAATCAAACACGGTTCTAAATAACAAACCATGTACGGTGTCCAAAATCATACACTGATGACTTATAGAAACTGTGTATATAATCCTTGTTATTGTACACATTTATTTTGACCGGGTAGAAATCACCATTTTCAGTGTCTTTTTTTTTTAAGACCTGACATGGTTCATTTCTATTAACCGTGTATGTTACTGCTATATAGACATGGTTTGGTAACCATGCGCAATGTCATATTCATACACGGTGCTTGCGGACACGATCGTGTAATGGTGTGTCATTAGTTTTTTGGACCATTACAGTAGCGCTTTATGCACTAGTGAAGTAACACCCTTAAATAAAAGGAACTTCTAATTTTATTTCTCTTTAATTAATCACAAATTTAGGAGGATTATGCATTGCTAACATGTAGATGTGTATAGCACAGAGAACACCGTTCATATATCATAATGATCATCGATCCCTCCAAAGGAACAAATTAGTGCATTTCCATTCCTTTAATCTATTTTTCACTTTTATCTATCACATCATGCAAATCACTTTTTGTATAATTTTTCCAACGGAAATGGACCACAGATACTTGATTGGATTTTCCGACAAATCTACATCCTTTGAGATAACAGAAGATTTTAATTTAGATTCGCACAGTCTAATCAGAATTCGGACCAATCTGACTCGAGGTGGAATGGACGAGCTTCCTTTAAAATTGGTGCCAAAAACATATCTGACAGTTTAGATCTGAACTCAATTTTTCTAAAACCTCAAAAGGATATGAATTCATTTACCATGTGACGGCCTAGAATGGTTGTATAAAGTATATATACTATAAGAATCTATCACTATCCATGAGAATAAAAGTGCTTTGTATTGTTGGTATTTTGGCAGATACTTTGGTCGGTAATAGATATTTCTGTCTACTTACTCTTGACAATAGTAACTTTTTATTTTCGCTGATAGTGACAGATTCTTGTTGTATATAATAATGAATTTGCATATTATCTAATTTCAGACCTAGCATTTAACACTTTAAAAAAAAATTTCATGCTTGATATTTGTTCAAAATCAGCTAAAGCCCATTTTAGAGGCATATTCATAGTTAGAATCAGCAGCTGAAAACAACAATTAAAGTATATCTGCATAGTTTAAATTTGATTGGAATAATAGATATATACAGGAAATTAATTTTTCCATGGCCTTACTAAATTTGATTGGAATTTGCGTGGAAATTTGACAACTATTTAGCTATATCGGATAATAGGAACAGAAGTTGGAAGTTTATTTGAGTGGCGAGCCCCACATGTGGAAAATTGAGGTATGAGAGGCAAAATTGCTCTAATCTTCTATCAAATGCTACATAGTTTAATCACCTAGTCTCCCACTTTTCATTATCAATACATGACGACAACCACTATCCTTAAAAATCCACTTTTCATTATCAATAACATAATATTTTATTGTTATCGTGCTTTAACACGGTACAAATAAACTACTACATCAACAATTCTTTTTGTATGGCTGGTAACCAGCTGGACGACACCACTCCAGGATTTACTGAATCTAATAGAATCAGGCCTCGAGGATCTCTCGACTCATCATGCCTCCCTCTGCACGACAACTTGTTATAAAAAGCTTTAGTAAACCATTTTTTTGCATAATCACCAATGATTTTTCCGAAATTGTTCGAAAAATTATTTTTTCAATTAGTAGATAATATTTGAGTTAGATAACAGTTAAATTTGATCACGTCACGACCAAGTCGTGCCGTAACCGAAGTACCTAACATATCATGACCAAACATACTGTGACCGGTTATGCTTGTTGTGTGTGATCATAATTAATTATTTTTTTCGTAATTTATATTTGTTTAGTAAAACAACTTATAAAAGTTTTCAAAAATGTGAATTCTTAGAAATTTTAAAATATTGGACTTATGTTTGAAAAAAGAATTGATGCTAAAAAATAATTTTTTTGTACTGAACTAATGTTAGAAAAAAAAAATGTGTTGTGTGTGTCTTCATTCTGTTCCGTGTTGGTTCCCATACCGTGTTTCGTGTCGTGTCGTATCGTGTTGTAACTAATGTGATTTTTGTGCCGTGCTATGTCGTTTTTGCCGAGATCTGCTTACAGCACGCGACATTTGAGTCATAGCTAGTAACTTACACTCGTGCCGTGCCATTCGAGGTGCCACTTTTCTCACTCTAGGCACTGCTAGTTTTATGCATACGTGGATTAGGATATTTTTATGCTATTTATGATTCTTGGAGAGTAAAAAAAAAATAGAAAAAAACCGCCAACTAATAGTAGAACATGTTAAAAAATATGAATCATTAAAAACATCTTTTTTTGCTCTGTTTAATATACAATATAAAGTGCACTTTTTCTTCATGAATTAAAGATAATTAAAAAAGTAGAAAAATATAATTTTAACAGAAAAAGGGGAGTACATGCTTCCGCACAGGAAGAGACACTAGTACAAAAAAACCCTACACAGACCCTCAAACACCGATGATTTTAATATGTAACACTGACGGTTTAGATATAAACAACCGTTAGGGAACCAACACTGGCCATTTTATTATGGGAACCTTCCGTGTTACTTATAACCTACACCGACGGTTTTATTAAAGAACCGTTAGTGTTGATGAGTTCATCAACACTGACTGTTTTATTAAGAAGCATCGGTGTTGCCTTAACCTACATGGACGTACGACTCCTTTAATATAACAGTCAGTGTTGATAGTTTTGTCTACACCGATTGTTGGTTCAATTGAACTGTCAGTGTTGCTTTCACCTACACCGACAGTTCTCTTGAAGAACAGTCATTGTTGACAGTTTGATAGAATTTTATCATTACTTGCCACCTCAATATATGTCAATATTTGTGGGCCATTCATTTTCACATGAGATAATCAATGGTGGATCTATGGTGGATCTATAATGGAATGATACCAATTTTTTTTTTAAATGATCCAGCGAAAATATTGAACATCACCAACATAAAATTTCTACTATTTGATTATTTTTGAGCTTCGATCAACACGTGAAGTGTTTATAGCCTTTCGATGTTTCAATATTTCATCAACCGGATGTATATGTAAATAAAAATAAGATTTGATCAAACTTTGCTACAAGAAAATAAATGCAATGCTCTTTAATTTAAACGGTTCAGATCGACCAATAGAAGCCATATTTCAGATCGACCAATCGACCAATGAACGCCATAAGATTATGTTTGAGTTTATGTTGCATGTTCATGCATATATGATATTGAGTCACTCAAGAAACTTGCATGTAGTAGTGCATGATTTCAATTAAATTACTAACTGTAAAGTCTATATAAAATTATCTAAATAAACACAATAATCAAAGAAAATATCATCAATAATTCCTAATTCTCTCTAGATCCTAAAAGACTTAATCATTCGGCAGAGGAAGGCTCTGATACCACTTGTTGGGGAATCATAAAGGCCAAACAATTACGCCTTATCTAGAGATCAAACAATTACAACTCATCTAGGGGTCAAACACTTACACCCCGGAGAAAGAGAAACAGTTCCCCACCTTAACCAAAGGATCGTCCTATGCCAAAGAGACCCAAAATATAAATCAGAAGTGTGGAACATAATACCTGATTCCATACCGTTTGTCATGGAATATCCAAAGCCTTAGTAGAGCAATAGCCATCTCCGTGAGCACGAGACAAGTCTTTAATGGCAAGAAGCCCTTCTCACATTTTCGTCGTATGGTCATGAATCAAGTCTTCCAAGACAGCAAGATGTGGCCCTTGAGAAATCATCTCTAAATTTCCTAATTGATTTCTCTTCTCTATTCTTTGATAGTGGAAGAAGAGAAGGCACAAAGAGCTGTATTTTTCTAAAGAGAAAAATATATTTTCAGTTTCTATACTTTTATGTGTTATCTTTTGTTTTGGGGACCAATCGTTATATATAATAACCTATTTGGTTATTTGCCAACTTGAAAAAGGTATTTTGTGTGACTACATCAAAAACCGTGCTGTCACATCATAATCCATGCGGCCGCATTAATATTCATGTGGCCCACACAATCCTCTTAAATGGCAGTTTCCTAAATTGCAAATCTCAGAATCAGTCCATCAATGATTTGATCTTTGTCTAAATTGTTCTACACATTTATGGACCACATCTAATGAATATACTGATTGTCTATTACCTTATTTGATCACTTTAGTTGACAACCATATTTGACAGTAAACAATCCATAATTAGATTACATATATGCTTAATGTTGGCATTAAATCCAACGAGGTTGACAATAAATCCAACATTAGGTCCTAAGTATAATTCTTTTGTAGTAGCCGATAATACTAAGGATCATCTTTCTCTCTCAGAGCTCCAGGCTGTGCTATTCAGCTATGAGTCGCTGCTTAATTCTCAGACCAGTGGTACTTCTTCTTCATTTAGCAATCCTGCTGCTCTTTACTCTAATGCCAAAGCTGCTTCTCACCGCCCCTTAATCCTCAGACCGGATATCAGCCCAGGCGCGAATATAATCCATGGAGAGCAGGGACAATCTGAGATTTCCAGGCAAGAAAGATATTACAGTTTAATTTTGTGGAAATAGGAAGATTGAGGATCACAATCGGATCAGGGGATTGAACAGTAGTCATTTGTAGACTTTGAATTTGGGGAGGGAATGTTTTGAGAGGAAGGATCAGCCATGGCTGTCTAATACCATAAATAGATTTGAAATAGAGAAGAGAAGGAAGGATTTCTTTATTATTCTTTGCTTATCTGATTACAAGATACAATGGGGGTATTTATAGAGAATACAATGATATGCTAATTGTTACATCTAACTGATATCTAACAAACTAGTTCAGCCTAACAACTTCTCTTGTGTCTAACTGACATCATTAATGCATAACCGAATCGGTTGTGCTGTTATTCCTATTAGAGCTTGCAAAAATCAAGCTCACCGATTAAAAATTATAGAGAAAAATCTTCTCTTCGGTTTCTTCTCCAACAACAGTGGAGACGGTCTCCCAGCTGTTCAAATTGGTAACGACATTTTCATCGTCCTCAAATATAGAAAGATCTGCTCCCCATATAGATCTTGGATGTGGCAAAGGTGGGAGACATGCAATCGAGGAACTATTGAGCATGTTAGCAACAGTTTCCATGTTCGGCCTATTTGATGGATTCATTTGTAAGCATAGGAGTGCTATGTGGATGCACTTTGTTACCTCTTGTATGCATTCTTGATCCAATGTTGGATCTTTTAGTTCCAGTACTTTTCCTTCACTCCAATTCTTCCATACCTTATGTTATCATTTTTTGTCAAAAATTGTTTTTGTTAGTTAGCTCCTGTAATGAAACAACAAGTTTGATTTGGACAACCTTAAGTTACAATGTATATAGTGTTCTGAAATTTCGGGAACTTGTATAAGGTAGAATCGAAACCGAATCTGCTAATTATAATGAACTTATTCTTTGAACTTACATGATTTATCAGGCCTGACATGTACATGCTGCCTGGATACGAGCTATTTTTTCTCCCAGTTACAATCTCTAGAACAAGGATGCCAAAGCTATATGTATCTGACTTAGCTGAGAATGTACCTCGTATGCTACATTCTGGTGCAATATATCCACTGCATTAAATTAAACAAGAAAAGCTAGTGTAAATTAATCTGGGAAGCTAGTTTGAATTTTGGTGCTACATATATATGTTTTACTAAATTCGCAATGATGCAACAAACTAACAATGTTCCAGTGAGGTGAGCAGTGACGGTTTGGGTTTGGTCTCTATCAAAGAGCTTTGCAAGCCCAAAATCTGCAATCTTTGGATTCATATCTCTATCAAGCAATATATTACTGGCTTTGAAATCGCGATGTACAATTTTCAATGGTGATTCCTCGTGGAGGTAATGTAGACCGCGACAAGTGCCTTTTATGATCCTGTAACGTCTACTCCATGGAAGCTCCTTGCATTTGATATCGTCAGTTCCTGCAGTAAGACAAAAGGCATTTTAGTTCTTCCTGAGTGAAACAACTAATCAACATGACTAAAAACCAATAACTTGAAATAAATAGTAAAAAAATTGCTGATTGTTTTTAAATGATGAGTCCTGAATCCTGATATTTGTGTAACCATGCCAATTTTGACAAAAGTTTTCCGAATTTTGTTAGAAAACATCAAAGCCTCAACACAAAAATAACACTAAAAAAACAAATAACGGAATAATAGCAAAGCCAAGCATCGCTGCTAACGGAAACTTTACCAAAAAGGATCTTATCAAGACTTCTATTAGGTAGGTATTCGTAGCAAAGCATTCTCTCCTCCTTGAATATGCAACATCCCAGTAATTGTACTAAATTGTTGTGCCTAAGTCGCACAAGTAGTTCAACCTCAGTCTTAAATTCAGTTGCTCCCTGGGTCGAACTTGTTGAGAGCCTTTTGACTGCTATTTCTTGACCATTGAGAAGTGTTCCCTGCCAAAAAAAATAATCTTAGCATGTTATTTGACTACATTTTACTGTTGTGCATATTGTACACTGCTTGAAAAATAGAGATATATGAAGTTCTCATTGGTTTACTTTAAAAACTGGTCCAAAACCGCCTATCCCAAGTTTATTTTTATCAGAGAAGTTGCTGGTAGCATTTCTGATTGTAGTGAAGTCGTAAATGAGAAATTCTGAAGCTGCAACTTCTTGTAATTCCTGTAAAAACACTGAAGTACCAGCACAATACAAAAAGGATATATTTATACAGAAATCATATTAGGATGATCTATTAACATAATATATAAATTATTAACCACAAAAGGGATCTTTTGTCATCGGTATATATGCTTAAATATAGTTAAGTTTCAAATCTGTCCACTTGGAGGTTGATATTAATTCAAGTATGGACGTACATTTTGTTCCACCGAAAAGAGACCACTTTCTTTTAAACCAAATGCAAATTGTTACGGCGACTAGAAGAGTAGCAACACCACCAACTACTGCAACAATTATAGTTGTGTTCAATTTCTTCGGGAGCTTTGTAGCAATATCTGCAATCATGTGTGAAGAACTCGAGATATAATTTATCAGAATATTTCTTTAAATTTTTTACTACAATTTAGAAATATAATTGCAATTTCAAGACTTTGTTCTATTGACTAGCAGACCCTGCTATATTGCACACGAACCAACTCAAGTTAGTTGATTAATGTAAGACCTATCATCCTGAGTCTGAATTTTCAATGTAGTTGAGGACCTGAATGCGATATACCTTCCTGAGTTTGCATGAAAGGAAACAAATCATAATGCACAAAGCAGGAAAACCCAAAGTACTGCACACCGATACTATATGGGTGCATAGATGGTTGTTTTAGGTCACTGATGAGTGAGCTCAAGCATTTGTAGCACTCCTGATGATTTAAATCCCTTGTACACTGCAACAGCCCATGCAATTTATCAATTCCATTCACACTTTCTTGCCCTGACGCCACCATATTTTCTGATGCATTTATTTTAGCAATTAGTTGGTAAAATAATGCCTTCCGCGCATTGCCGAAGAGTTTACTGTCTGGATAGTTCTCGGACGAGTACATATAGTATGAAGTTGTGTTTACCACACTGAAAAAATTCTCATTCGAGTAGCGAATAGCGCATGCTCCTGATTCCAGCCTGCATTTAGGTAAACCAAAACTAATGTTATATGTGGTGATTCTTATTTGACCCTTAATGAGCACAGACCCTCCCATGCTACTTGCTCTTATCTACATTTCCAAAGTTTAAATAGTCAACCCGAACAGGTTAACATGATCTCCATATTGAAATCTGCTTGGAGTAAAAAAAATTCATTTTTTGGAAATTTTTTGCAATTTTTTAAGACAGAAACAAATAGTTGTTTTTGATAAAATTCTAGGCCGTCAGAAAACAACAATTTTAGTTCTATCTTAGAAAATATAAAAAAATCTCCAAAAAAAATATAAAATTTGGTCTCCAAGCATATTTCAAAATGGAGATCATGTTGAGCGGTTCGGATCAACAATTTGAGCTTTGAAAATGACACAGAAGGGCATGTAGCACCAAAAGAGTTGTGCTACGCGTAGCACCATAGCCCAACTCTATATATATTTGAAAATTTGCATCTTATGTTTAATTGTGTATTTTGTGTTACAAAAAAGGTACAGAGTCTCGTGTTATTTCGGTACAACCATTAATCATCTTGTAATTATATATATTCTGAATAGTTAGATTAAAAAACCCTTATAATATTGCTCATAATGATGTAAATACACTTTTAATTATGTATTAATGAAAACGACAGCGTTTTTCTGTCCTTAAAATTGACTTCATTTCACATATTAACATATAACTAAATTTGGTGTTCTATACAAATTTCTATACAAATTGATAGCGCTATCAAATTCCAATATAATTTTTACAATTGATAGCGCTTTACAAGATAGCCTTTTGATAGCGCTATTCCAAGATAGCCATATAACTAAAGCGCTATTCCAATTGATAGCGTTTACAATTGATAGCACTTTACATCCAATTGATAGCGCTTTACAATTGATAGTGCTATCAAATTCAAATACAATTGATAGCGCTATCATTTCACATATTAACATATAACTAAATTTGATACCGCAGTAGTGCAATATTCCAATTGATAGCGCTTTACAAGATATTAACATATAACTAAATTTGTATAGAAATTCCAATGCAAGGAAGTAATGTAAATTAAATTCAATTTGAAGCCAAGTACAAATTAAATTGACTTCTAAGAATAAGTACCAATCCTCGGGATCGGTACACCATTCCCTGTACCGATCATGGGATTCGGTACACTCCTGACCATAACTTAAAAATCAAAGCTATTTGTATGTCATTCACTATACCGATTTCTATAATCGGTCTACCAAATGCTAGACCGATCCTCATATTCGGAACTTTCTAGTTTTTAAAAATAAAAAATAATCATCCTATTTTGTGCGGTTTATTTTTTTATTTCTTATTTACAAAAAAAATTCAATGTTGAGCAACAACGCAAATAATTAAATGGCGATTAGTTTTTCAAACCCAGTGTTAATAACATTGATAGTACATTTAGTTTTTTATATCGATTCATCAATATTTTATGACAAACTGGTATCCATTTAATGTTGATGTACCAACGTATCAAAGTTTCAAAAACTATTGTAGGCTCGATTTCTGTACACCGGATTGTCATGAAATCAAGGAAGTATCAATGTTAAAAAGTTATTGCTAGAGAATTGCGAGAGAATGTAAGCTGTGGTTGACTTATTGCTAGCTGTGTTTGTATAATGTAGTTTTTCTGGTTGTGGTTTTAATTTTTACCTTTCTTTTGGAACATGCTTAGTAAGTTGTATAGGAGGTGCATTTGAGTAAGGCACCTACGTTTGCATGGGACATGCACATTGAATTCTATGCATCTTGTATGTGGACTTCTATTTTTTTGTTAATAAATCACAACTGCCAAGATTTCTCAAAAAAAAAAAAAATCAATTTTAAAAAGTAAATTAGTGTCGATGTTCTCGACACTGAGTTTGAAAGTAAAGGCATGTGGATCAATTCAATTTTTTAAAATAATTAAATAAAAGGATAAATAATTAAAAGAAGATAGAGAAAGAATGTCGAGTTTTTATGGGGATATTGGATATTAATGTGTTTTCACGAGAAATTGACTTTTTTGGACATTTGTATGAACATACTAGAAATTTTTCATTATAAGTTTATCTTCATATTAATGTGTTGTCACCTTTTACTTGACCCATTTATATAAATGTAAGATATTTTTTTTATTAAAGGGCTACGGTACACCTCCAGCATCTTTTAGATGCTACTTTTGAGAATTGAACATGCATCTCTCCGTAGAGAGATGTGAATTTATGCTGGTGCACTAAACCTGCGGTTCAAATGTAAGAAAATTAATGAAGTAGTATATTCATTACCAGGCAACATCTTTGCTGACAGGGCAATTACTGGTGATATTCGAGGCAACTGTACTAAGGCAACTGTTGCATGTGGTGAGGTTGCCATCGGCATAGCATATTCCGTGGCCATAGATTCGATCAGTATTTGTGCCAACCGTGTCGTTGAAGTAGCCGCCATTTGTTTGCGCATTAGTGGTTATGGACATGAAAAGGCCTTGGAGATTATTCTTAAAGGTCGTATCTGAGGTATTAACAGAGCAGTAAGATCGAAGTTGAAGCTGAGCATGAGGAGTTCTGCTATGGAGAAGTAAGAGTACTATGGATGGGAAGAATTTAAGTAGGTAGAGAGCCATTTGTTTTTTAGAATTTGGTTGCCTAAGTACCGAGCAGGAACAAAGAAGAGAGATTTAACAAAGTGTAATGAATTAAGGGGAGATTGAATTTATTGACATGACTGATGACAATACCAGTTGGGACCCTCAGATTCTAGCAGTGTAACACGGTTCAATCTCTAATATGTATAGGTAATTTCAAACATTACTGTAGAAGATCTATTGTAGAGAAATAAGATCAAGATCTCAGTCGTACATCATTGATCAGGCGGCCCTTTATAATTAGATCTATTGTAGAGCCATTTATTGACATCACTGATGACATAACTGATGACTGCACTAATATGTATAGGTAATTTGAAACATTCCTGCAGAGGATCTATGTTCCCCTTTATTTATTTATTTTTATAAAGGCTACGTCACCTGGCACCTGTTGTATTAGAAAATGTTTTAGGACCCAACAAACCGCGTACTTCCCATTTTTAAATATTACAATCTCCGATTATGCTTGATTCTTGACCTCGTTCAAAAGCTAACTTATTATAATTAGAAATTGTTCAAAAATAAGATACGGAACTAGGATGATTATTGTAAAATTTAGATAGGTAGAAGGACCAGTATACCAGTTACAGTCCAAAACCCCCGGATCTGACCCAATTTTTCATTTTTCTTTGTTAAACGACGCACTGCAAGTCTCCTCCACAGAAAAAAAAAAATATATACTTTGGACCGTATCCGGGGGTTTCGGTCCGAAGTATTTTTTTTTTGTTAACCGACGCACTCCAAGTCTCCTCCACATAAAAAAATACATTGGACCGGATCCGGGGTTTTCGGTCAAAAGTTTGGTCCGGAATCGGTATACCGGTCCTTCTACCTATCTAGTTCCGTGTCACATTTTTGAAAATTTTCTATTTTAAAAAAGAGTCAATGTGACCTTAAAAAAGAAAGTAGGAATCATCTTTTGTAGTGGTAAAGATTTTTTGTGAATATTAAATATATAGTTGGATATTTAAATTCTAATTTTTTACTTAAGAAAGAAAAGAAAAAATAACTCTTAATAGTTAAATTTTTGTTTGAACATGTTGTTGTAGTTTAATCCAAGTGATATACAAGTAGTGTATATATGTTCTCCAGGGAAAACACAAATGAAGATTCCATTTGCAAAAAAAAAAATAGAAAATAAAGATGCTGGATCTGAAGGAATCATCAAGTACAGGGTGCGTGTCTCTTCATAGGGGTCAAGAGTAATCCTTCCCATCCCTTCTTAATATTACAACAAACATGCAAGTTGAGATGCTACTTAATAAAGGTTGAGATATGGGTAGGACCCACGCAGGATGGGGTCAGCTGGAATGGGACGCGGCCATCCGTAGCAGTTTCAACTGGCCTTAAACACACAGAAGAGATACACGGAATCGGTATACCAGTCCTCAAATTGCAGTGTCTTTGTAGACGGAATTATTTAAAAGAGTAAATGTGACCTTGAAAGCACAACGTGGTTTAATTCTCAAGGTTAATAATAAAATATATATGGTACAAAAAAAAGGTACATTACAGCTAATATGGCATTCAAAGTCTCTTAATACTTGGAAAAGATATCTTGCGCTTTGTAATTCCTGCCGTCAGATAGGACCAAAATAACATAGAAAAAAGAGGAGGGTTCAAATGCCTCCATTTTTTGTGCCTCCACCGTATCTCCATTTTTAAAAACTTTAATAACTCAAAATTTAAAACTTAAAAGTCAAAATAAAACCGTTGGATATGATCTACATCATTTTATCTATGCACGTATAAAAAATTATGATATTTCAATTTTGTTTTGGTTGTCATCAAGAGCTTGTAAAAAACATGCCAATGTGGATAATTTCTAGACATTGATTTTTCAACTTATTGATTCATATAAAAACAAAATTGAAATGTGATAATTTTTTATGAGCACATAGAGAAAATAACATAGATCACATCTAACAATTTTATTTTAATTTTTAAGTTTTAAATTTTGAGTTATTAAAGTTTTTAAAATGGAGGCATGGTGTAGACACAAAAAATAGAGGCATTTGAACCCTCACAACCTACACTGCAGGAAATCCGTTTAGCTCTTGCATTTATGTCCGTGTGCAATCTTTTTTTCTGTAGTAGTGTGTCACTATCAATGAGAATAAAAGTGCTTTGTATTGTTGGTATTTTCACAGATACTTTCGTCGGCAATAGATATTTCTGTCTACTTACTCTTGATAATACTCACTTTTTACCCTCGCGGATAGTAACAGATTCTTGTAGTATATAATAATGAATTTCCATATTATCTAATTTCAGACCTAGCATTTCACACTTTAAAAACAAATTCAAGCTTGATATTTGTTAAAAACCAGCTAAAGCCCATTTTAGAGCCATATTCATAGTTAGAATCAGCAGCTGAAAACAACAATTAAAGTATCATCTGCATAGTTTAAATTTAATTGGAATAATAGATACAATAAATTAAATTTTCCTTGGTCTTGCTAAATTTAACTGGAATTTGCGTCGAAAATTGACAACGAATTCAGCTATATCGGATGATAGGAACAGAAGTAGGACCTGAATTTCGTGAAAAAGTTTATTTGAGTGGCCGGCCCCACAGGTGGAAAATTGAGGTATGACAGGAAAAATTGCTCTAATCTTCTACCAAATACTACATATATAGTGTAATCATCTAGTCTTAATCTTAAAAATGGCCGACAGGTGTCAAATGTGAATAGATTAACAATACGTGTCAAATGGCGGCGCTTGACGACAACCACTATCCTTAAAAAAGAAAAGAAAAATGCCGGAAGGGGTATAACATAATATTTTATTGTTATGGTGCTTTAAAACGCGTACGGTGCTAATTTATAATTGAATGATTTTGATCTAGCACTCCTTACATGCAGTTTTAATATATAATTGAATGATTTTAAATGGATGCAGAATTAAATGAAAATGAGTAATATGTATTTAATTTGTTATAAAAAGCTTTAATGAAGCATTAATTTGTTTGCATAATCACTAATGATTTTTCCGAAATTGTTCTAACAATTATTTTTTCAATTATTAGATAATATTTGAGTTATAACAATTAAATTTGATCACGTCACGACCAAATCGTGCTGTAACCAAAGTACCAAACATATCATGACCAAACGTATTGTGACCGGTTATGTTTGTTATGTGTGACCATATTTAACTATTTTTTCATAATTTAAATTTGTTTAGTCAAAACAACTCATAAAAGTTATCAAAAAATGTGGAACGATTCTTAGAAATTTGAAAATAAAGACCTAATGTTTGAAAAAATAATTGATGCTAAAAAAATAATATTTTTGTACTGAACTAATGTTAGAAAAAAATGTGTCCTATGTATCTTCATTATGTTATGTGCCAGTTCCCGTATCATGTTTTGTGCTGTGCCGTGTCATGTTGTGACCACTAGTAAAGAAAACGTGACCATACACTGTCCGAATAGGAGGTACATGGTATACGGTTACACGACTGTGTAAGTGGGGCGTCAGGTCTGAATAGGAGGTACATGGTATACGGTTTCCAAACCGTGTCTGTATAGGACTAACTTACACAGTTATGTTAGGTCTCTGAAAAAAAGGCGTTGAAAATGGTGGTTTCTACACAGTCGAAGTAACTATGTATAATAACAAGGGTTATATACACGGTCGGTTCCTACAAGGCATCCGTGTATTATTTTCTTAACTATACACAGTTTGTTATTTAGAACCATGTATGTTTTGTATATTTTTTTAAAATGATTTATAGTAGGCTAGCATCTATATTTGTTAGTCATTAAACACACAATATTACACATCCATCATTCAATAAATATTCAATATCACAGCATACAGAAAGAAATCAATCATATTCATTCAACATTCAACACAGAAACAATTAATATATTCAACATACATATAGTACTACAACAACAACAACAACCAAGCCTTTAGTCCCAAACAAATTGGAGTAGGCTAGAAATAAAACCCAATCATAATCAAAAAGTCAAGGTAGATAGTAATAAAAATAATAAAAATAATAATAATAGTAATAGTAGTAGTAGTAGTAGTAGTAGTAGTAGTAGTAGTAGTAGTAATAATTGTAGTAATGGTATCAATAATAATAGTAATAATACTAATACTAATACTAACTATATTATGCCTAAGCTATAGATCTTAGGGGTCAAAGTCCTAAGCTCTACGTCCTTAGCCCCGAATGACTAGTCCTATGACCTAAGGCCTATAATACTATAAACCCTAAGAGAGAGAGAGGCATCAAGAAGAGAAGAGGAATCGGAAAACTATAAACAAGGAGAGATAGATCCAAAGAGCTATTTGATTAGACGTGAGACAGTGAGAGTAGTGAAAAAATTGAAGTTAGGAAGAGGCACGAAAAAATGAAAAGATTAGAACCTACACGGTTTGTCACAAAGGATCGTGTATGATTAATAACATTTTACACGGTTCACTGAGAAACCTTGTATAAATTATAGGAAAGTCAAAGAGACATTTCTTGATTAAGCCAACATGCGCGGTAAACCAAATATCCTTCTCAAATTATCCACGGCTTGTTTAGAAAACCGTGTACAACTTTTGATCATACATGGTTTATTTGTTTTTACAGTGTTTGAGTTTAGTATTTAAATTTTATATTAAATTTTTATCACATTAAATTATGTCAGAAGTGGAATACGAAAGGGCTCCTTAGATACTTTTCATGTATTGCAACCTTTTTCAATTTGTCAGTTTATATTTCTTATTCTCAGCAACACAAACAACTCAAGAGATCAATTCTAATGGTTCTAATCAACAGCCTTATCAAACTCAGCCAAAAGAAGAACCTGCTGAGACAGATTGGATTTGGATGTCGGTCGCATTTCCAGATGGGAGAGTGGTGAGATTTCCTCATGCATTTTCTCCAGGATACGAAGATGAATATAGATTGATGAGGTAAAGAGGTGAAATTTCTAGTGATCAAGCAGTCACACCCCCTCTCAAAATCAAGAGAAACTGGCCATGGTCACCATTACCTCAGTCACGACGGAACACGATAAAATACTTAATAAATAGTAAAAAAATTCAAAAAAAAATAAAATTTGATCTGTATGCACATTTTATTTAGGTAATCATGTTGAACGGTTTGGATCGACGATTTGGACTTTGAAAATATAGAAAATGAGGAGGGTAACTTTGTGGTAACTCAAAAGTGGTGTAATCGGATCCCTCATCATATATATATATATATATATATAGTGCTGGGCTTAGCTACTTCATGGAGTAAAACGACTTGGTGCTCCACGCCTCATTATTTTCATTTTGAAAATCCAAACGACCGATCCGAACCGCTCAAGTTGTTCTCCATATTGATATGTGCTTGGAGACCAAATTTTACATTTTTTGGAATTTTTTTACTATTTATTAAGCCACTTTGAAAATCACTGATCCGGCGGTCCAGAAATTTTTACTGTTTTTTACTGTTTATCCGGATTTTCAGATTTTCAAAGTGGCTTAATAAATAGTAAAAAAATTCCAAAAAATATAAAATTTGGTCTCCAAGTACATTTCAATATGAAGAACATGTTGGAAGGTTCGAATCGACTATTTGAACTTTGAAAATGAAGATATGGCGTGGAGTACAAAGTCGTTTTACTCCATGAAGTAGCTAAGTCCATCTCATATATATATATATATATATATAGAGTGAGGCTACAGTACTATGCATAGCACGGATTGGTCCGTGCTACGGCTCAATATTTGAGTTTTCAAAATCCTAACAGTCGATCTGAACCGTTCAACATTATCTCCACATGAATATGTACTTGCAAACCAAATTTTACATTTTTTAGAATTTTTTTACTTTTTAAACCCTAAACCCTTAATAAATAGTAAAAAAATTCCAAAAAATGTAAAATTTGGTCTCAAAGCACATTTTAATATAGATTGCATCTAACAGTTTGGATTTGTTGTTTGAACTTTGGAAATTGGAGAACCGAATCGTTTGTTCCATGGCCATGGAAAAAACGTTTTGAGCTTAGCCAATCTCTTTCTCTCTCTATCTATCTATATATATATATATATATATGCCCGAAATATTATAAGTTAACCCAACACAAGACCTAACTGGATCCATTGTTTATCAGAACAAATTAGAATAAACTGAGATCAAAGAACGTGAGTGTGAAGTCTAAACCCTAGGTTACGTACATCGTTATCCAAAACGACATTGATATTTTATATGAGGGACGCAACTGTAAAGTTTAATTATCTTTTCAAGTTTTAATCATATCATAGAACTTAAATAATTGTTTAGAACAAGTAAAGGATCTTTGATTATCTGTTAAATTTTGTACTCCATCCAAAATCCCTAATTACATTTTATATATGTTAATTATCTGACAGATCTACAACGAATACAAGAATGCATGGAATCTGTTTTGCTCACTTGCACCTGCACGCCGCCGGATGAGGTTCGGTCTGTCTGGGCATCCAACATCGACCAAGAGTTCTTCATGATTAGCGAGGCAATAAAAAGGAAGTATCATCGGGTGACATTCGACACAAAATTTAAGTTAGCTTCCAACAAGAAACATGAGGTCAACAATACACTCCCACTTTTCGCATCTCCTAACGAGAGAGATTGTGCAATAAAGGCTAGCACAGATAAAGGCAGTATTAGGCAACTAGGTTTGACACTCTCGGCTGATGATGATTTATGTATTTAACTTTGCTTACTGTTCTCATTCACTACTACAGAAATGGTCATTGTACACGGACATAAACAGGGGAGCTACACGGATTTCCTGCCGTGTGGAGTGCGAGGGTGTATAATTCCCTGAATAAATTATACACGGATATTTACCCGTGTGCAATTCCTGAGAGCTACACGGATCATTACATAAACAACCGTGTCCAATTCCTTGCCAAGTGGCGCTCTCCAAAGCCGAGCTACATGGATCACTACATAAACAACCGTATTCAATTCCTTGCCAAGTGGCCCTCTCCAAAGCCGAGCTACACGGATTGTAACATACACAGCCGTGTAGGATTACTCTGTCTACACAGCCTTTTTAGGTTATTATCCGTGTAGAAATAGTTATTCTGCACGGCTTATTACTTGAACAACCGTGTCCAATTCCTTGCCAAGTGTCGCTCTCCAAAGCAGAGCTACACGGATTGGAACATAAACAGCCGTTTACGATTTCTCTGTCTACATGGACTTTTAGGTTAATATCCATGTAGAAATAGTTATTCTGCACGGCTCATTACATAAACAACCGTGTACTATTTGTGGAGATCTATACACGGATATTTAACTAAAAGGCCGTGTACGATCATGTTCCTGCACGGATGTCTATCAAAATATCCGTGTAGAATAACTATTTCTACACGGATCATTACATAAGCAGCCGTGTATCTATCTTATATTTTGATTTGCTCTTTATTTGGCTTTCTACACGGACTTATGTGAAACATCCGTGTAGAATGGTTATATTTTTTTTTCAATTTTTATTTTATGTTTTGGCTAGCCTCCAGTTTGCTAGCCATTAAAAATCAATTCCAAACAAAGAATTTCCAATATATCAGAATACAACCCCTAAACAAAATTCATGTACACTATCAAAAATTCATGCACACTAAATTATACAAATCCATATTCTGGTTTACAAAATTCATTTTGAAACCACCTTGCCCACATACATCTAAAATAATCTATATCTTCCTTGCTGTAATGCCCTGTCTTTTTGGTCGATTTATGCTGCCAAAAATTCAAAATATGACCTATTAGAAAAATACAATATAACAACTGCATCTCTGTTTTGCTTTATAAAAATAAATAATTATAACAATGCAACTAATAAAACAAATTTAGTAGAATAAAATATTAGAGGAAATCAATATTAATTATATGGACAAGTCAAGGCAAACATATGAATTACATACCGGATATCGTGGCCAAACGAATTGTATGCGTTCGACAAAGTGATACATATAAATCATCGCGTAATAACCGCATTCCCAACCCTGCAACTGTTGCGGGAACTGAAATTTTCATTTAGCGGCCTATGTTAGAATGACAATTAATTTTTGAACAAAAAATATGAAATTATAAAAATTATAGTGCATGTGCTCACCGGCTGCCACCTGAAACACAACTTATTTTTATGCTTCGGATTCGTGCTTTGCATTCCTCCATCTTTAAGATATTGCAGAAAAGCCCTTACAAAATTGAGTGAATGTAATTAGCAATTCCACAATTTGTTATATGTAATTGGGAAAAAATCAAACCAAGTGAATTACTATTGCTTACTTTCTTATTGGAGTGCAGATCATTTTGGAGTCCTGAGAAGTGATGCCCAGTTCGGGCTGTGAAGAATCCATGATGAAAACCAAATTTTCAAGTGGCACAATCACAATCAAACACCAGTGGCCCCTCTGGTGGTATGGCAGGAGAATAAATCTCTTATTCACCGAAAGAGCCTTATGCATCGCTGAACACATGTACTGGACAGTATCTTTCTCCTGATGTTGCACCATCGTACCATTAGTGGCGCCGGGGTCCAAGAATGCACAGGAGTTCACCTTATCTTTCCCACAATCCACAGAATGTTTTCGTTGTATCATCCTGAAAAATCATCATTTCACATTAGAATATATATTTGAGTGCTATACACATGATATATATGATTTTTTGGTCACTAACAAGAGGAAAACGGTGACGACTCCCACATCGAGCCATTTATCGCTTGATGAGGCATGTAGAAAGTCCTTGAATTCTTTGAAAGGCAGCACGACCGTCCTGCCTTCGTGTAGGAGAACCTCAGGGGGGATATCGAACATTACGTCCTCCATATAATCTGGTGCCTTAACCAGGCAGGCGTGGAGATTCCGCAAATCCTCAGGCAAACGGCTAACCTCTTCTTCAGAGAGCCCCGTACGGTCTACCCCCGCAGCGGCTGGCGCATCGGCTGGCGCAGCAAGAAATTTTTGCGCATCAGCCCCGACTACTACTTCCAAGCCTCGCCGTACCGGTGACAAAGCTTCGTCCGCAGCGTTGGAAACGCCTCTTCGGGTCTGTATCAGATTTTGAACCTTTTTTCAAGTATTTCAAAATAATCATTTGAACGTAACATAAGATATCCGTGTTTTATTTAGAGATTACCTGATCCAAAATAATCTGAACTTGGGCCATTGGACAATCTGTCTACGGGCATCATCAAGCACCACCATGCCGTCGGTAGGGACAGGAAGAGGTATGCGGGCAGCCCATTCGGCCACAATCATGTCAACCGTTACGGGGAGGTGGTTGGGCCTTAGCTGAGAACCGGCTGGAGGATGTACAATGCCCTTAGCAATGGTCAGAGGAGTTTTATCGTGCCACATGACGAGGTCGCATGATGTGGCCTCCTGCAATAATTATCAGCAATTAGTTAATGAACAAGTCAAAATTAAGGGTAGATTATGAACAAGTAGTGATTACCTGTAGATTGTCCAACACGCCCAGAACTTCGGTCCCGGATGCTTGACTGCTTCGCCGAAATCCCGGCGAAACGGGAGGTTGTTGCTCGGATTGCTGCGTAAGAGATGTAATTTGGTTGATCCACCTTGATTCGAATTCAGCCATCCTTCCATCGTACTCCGTTCTGAACTCCTCGCATACCTCCTGGCGTACCTGCGCCAACCTTGATTCCATCTCTTCCGTGCTAACTTTGGCACGAGGTCTTCTTTTTGGTTTTGGTCCGTCGTATACATCCTTCCAGCCACAGTAGACCGAGACACCCCTAACTCGGCCCGTGTGTTCTTTAGTCCCGAGCGCTGCGGACAAGGAATCATCCACTCTTTCGACAGTCATGGAGCCCGAATTTACCTCCTCCTCCACATCCTACTGTTAAAAAAAATTAGTTATAGCAAAAGACAAAGTAATGTACACGAAGTTACCACAAAGACTCTTACCATTTTCTGAGCCACGGGTTGCACGTCACTTGGGAGTACTATCGTCCCGTCAGCGGTTACCTCAGATCTTCCCATGAGCCAGTGTTGGGCCCTAGGATTTTGGATCCTAACCACAGGTGAGTCAGAATCTTTGTTTTGGTCCAGTACTGCCGCCCATTCGGCCGACTTACCCTCGTAACCACCTGACCCTAATTTGTGCGGGTACTTGTTCAATTTCGCGATCCTCCTGCCCTCGTCACTTTTTATCTTCACACATCAAGGTATATCAATTAGCTAGTTTAAGGAAGATAAGTACATATCGAGAAAGAACAGAGACAAAGTTGGCTGAATTTATATACCTTGAACTCTGCTGTGGACTTCAAAGCTTGAAACGCCTCCCAGTCCTCTTGTTTCAGCCATTTATAGTAGCCTACCGGATTTCTCCCTTCCTCCATGAAATCCGTCTTCAACGTGCTCTTGAATTGCTTCCAAGCTTCATTCATTTTCCTCAGAGTCTTTTTCTTTTTCGCGGACTTTGGGTCGTCATCCTGGATGTTCCAATGAGCCTGCATGATTGACAACAAAATTACTGCATGTAAGTTCATTCAAGTTTTCAGGTCAGGTATAGACATATATAACTTGCAGGAAGACAACTACATGATGCATAGCAATTTAAAAAAGTTATTATTCACTTATAAAAGCAAATTCCAACTATGCTAAGGTTAAGACATGCTAGAAAACTTCTATCCAACAAAAAAAGAAATAACAAACAGAGAGAGAATAGGAAAAATGAATATATAATGCATGTACAGTTTTATAGATTTTTTCAATACATTACTAAATGGTCCTGAAAAATATAACTCAAGATATTAAAGAAAGAACTACACATGAAGGTTGGTGGGTGTTCCAGTCAAGGATAACGCAGCCATCGTTCGAGTCAAACGAATTAACCAATTACCGTTCATGTACAATAATCAAAATAAGGTTTATAATTGTTAGCTACTTTACCTTCACAATGTTCCACCATTCGTTCTTATCTTCGTCATCGAATTTGTCCCACCTCTCAACCAAGATAGATGCCTTCTGCTTCACCAAATTGTTACACCAATTTGTGTACTCTGCCCTACGTGGACCCTTCGGACATCCGGTTTTGTTGAACTCGATTTGCAAATCCTTCGCCTCTGAGGTCTTCGTGTACATTGTCGGACCTCTTTTCCTCTTTTCTGTCTGAGCCTGCTGGTCCTCTTCTTCCACTATCATATCTACCTGCGGTTCCACTGTTTCCAAAATCATATCTGCATTCTCACCTGGCTGTGACATGGTTCTTTCTACAAAAAAGAAACATTATTACAAATGCTATGAAATTTAAAATTTAGGTCTAACTTATGTGTTGTTGGGTCCTTTGTTCAATCATAGTGTTGGTTTTGCAATTTAGTCCCTGTAACATTAGGTGTCCATGTCACCATAATAGGTCAGTTGAGGAAAATTTTCACTTAACCAAAATACAATCAGAGATAAGGGTTTTGATTTAACCAAGATACAGGGAGCATTGCAACTTAGAGAGAGAGAGAGAGAGAGAGCCTTTCAAGGAGAGAACAGCAACCGCGCGAGAGGAGCTTAGAGATTCAATTGGCGAGTTCAGAGGAGAGCGACAGAGGAGACCGAGCTAGCACCGAGAGAGAGAACGATGGCAGCACCACAGAAAGAGATAGGAGACTAGGGGGTTTAGGTTTTAGGGGAGACGAGGAGATTTTGAAAAGATATAGAGCGACATAGACGAGGTGCGCACTTTATTTCGCGTAAACTAAATCTACACGGACATTTAACTAACCACCCGTGTAGAAACGTAAGAGAGCTACACGTTTAATTAAACACCCGTGTATAATTAGTTTACGCAAAATTATGAAATGCGCGCCTACATATGGTTTTCTAGATTAATTTTTTCAAATTCCATATTTTTCAAAATGGAAAACTTAAAAATAAAAAGGAACCTGATTTCAGTTTTATTTAGCTTGAAAACTATTTTATATCTTCGAGTATCTAGCAGAACTTAATAATAAATGCAAATAAATATTTCAATCAACGTACACGGGCGTTTAATTAAATATCCGTGTAGCAAACCTTTTGTACACGGATTATTCATTAAATGCCCATGTACGTTGCTTATAAGGCGTAACAACTCTTAAAAATTAAACGGCCGTGTACAAAGCCTTTTGTACACGTATTTTTAATTAAACGACCGTGTATGATTCTTATAAGACGAAATTCAAAATTAAACGACCTTCAAAAGCCTTTTGTACACGGAATTCGAGAAGTTGCCTTATCTTTTTAAGAAGACGAAACGGCTTCAAAAAATTCAATATAATCTGAGAAACTCCCCCTTTTCGATTACTTTTCTCTGAGAATTTGGAAGAAGAAATGGCCGCTTCAGTTAAACAGGAAGACGCAAATGTGCCATGGCCATGGCCCCCCGGCTATGTCCCTCCCGAAGATGCTCCCGTGAAATTAGAGGTCCCTCCTGGCTATGAAATGCCTCCTCCCAACTACAGGAGGACATGGCCATGGCCGCCCTCAAATGAGCCACGGCAAAGCCCAAGGGAGCACCCACCACCAAAGCCCTACAAAAGGAGGGGCAATCCCAGGATCAGGCCAAAGAGACCCTGGATTAAAAGGAGGGGGTCAGGCCAAGGAGCAATCCAGCCAGGCCAGTGAAGGAGTGTTTAATTAAGTTAGCTTTTTTTTTCGTTTTGTTTTGATGTAATATATTTTTGTTCTTAATTTAATCAGCATTTTGTTTTCTATCCGTTTAACTATTTTGTTAAATACTTCATGCTATCTAAATAAATACTGTTATAGATATAAATTAGCAGTACAAAACAACCAACAAATAATTCATTTATGGATAATCACTAAAAAGTAAATTATTTAAAATTAACTTAAATAATCTGTCTAAATAATATCATAGAATGCCTAATATGCTCTCTAAATAATCCGATTTGAAAACAAAAATGAATACTTTACTTGATATGATATCTGGGTTTACAAATTTATAAAACAACCATAGAATAATTTTTCGGAAAAAAAATACCTTATGTTCAAGTAATTATTTCAAAATATTTTTTACAAAAAAATATTTCAAAATAACATGCAATTTAGTCCCTGTTGTTCAAGTAAATTATTTTCAAGAATAATGTAATTTGAATATTTCAATTTCTACACGGGCGTTTAATTAAATATCCGTGTAGAAAACCTTTTGTACACGGATTATTCATTAAACGCCCGTGTACGTTTCTTAGAAGGCGAAAAAACTCTTGAAAATTAAACGACCGTGGAGAAAACTTTTCTTACACGGATTTTTAGTTAAACGTCCGTGTCCAATTTTAAGTTAAAACGTTTAATTCGAACAGGTTATTACGGAATTCGAGAAGTTGCCTTATCTTTTTAATTCTGAAAAGACGAAACGAATTCAAATAATCACTCCCCCGTTTCGATTACTTTTTTCTCTGAGAATAATTTTAGGGGAAAACATACCTTTCTACACGGATGTGAAATGAAATATCCGTGTAGCTCCCTTTGAATTTCTACACAGACATTTAATGAAACGTAATAAATGTATTTGTACACGGATGTTTAATTAAATGTCCGTGTCGCTCCCTTTGAATTTCTAAGGAAATTAAAAATTATTCTTAGAAAGATGGGTTTTTTTTATTTAAACAAATAAAATATAAATTTCACGTACTAATTAAATTATATCAGAAATTATACAAAAATTCATGTCTAGATTATATCAAAAATTAATACAAAAAATCCTACACTAAATTATACAAATCCATATTTCTAGTTTACAAAAATTACTGTTGAAACCACTCTGCCCACATATCTAAAATAATATATCTGGTTCTTGCTCCTGATGCAAAAAAGAAATATTAGAAACGAAATAAAAACATTACAATGAGACAGAAATATCCAGAGATAAACCGGCCTTGAGTCTTTAGCTTCATTGGGCTCTCTGAAATATTATAAAAGAAATAAATATTATGCATTGAATTTTTTTTTTTCCAAATAAGAAATATTAAAATTTTCAAGTTTAAAAGGAGTAAATATTATACATTGGATTTTTTTTTTCCTTTTTCTCTTTTTTTCCACTGTTTGAACATCTTCCCATAATCCTTCATTGTGGTCAGATCTCATGTAATTTGCTTCGTCTTGTTCTGCAATTGTTGCTATCTCAGCTTGCACATCGGTACAAAATTGAGGTATCTCTTCGAACTGGTCGTACTCTTCTTCGTCGGTGACGTTTTCTACCCCAACAATCCTTCTTTTTCCGAATAGGACGACACTCCACCTATCATCACTCGGGTCAGTGACATAAAAGACTTGGGTGGCTTGCTTGGCAAGTATGAACGGATCATCCACATACCCGACTTTATCAAAATCAACGAGGGTGAACCCGTCGTTATCAACTTTAACACCCCGGTCTTCGACCCATTGGCACCGAAACAAGGGAATGCTAAGGTGAGGATTGTAAACGAGCTCCCAAATTTCTTCAATAACGCCATAATAAGACTTTGAAGCTATTACAGGCCGGGCATCCCCCGATCTACTGAATTCTTGGGACGTCGCCACCGACGTCACCCCACTATTTTGCATCGTGCTCTTATCACACTGTAATTTAGTATAAAATGTATATCCGTTAATCTCGTATCCTTGGAATGTTCTAACAACCATTTGGGGTCCTTCGCCCAGCAATCAAACAGTTTCATTTACGGGGGACATTTCGGGGTGTGATTTCACTCTGTCTTTCATCCATCCTATAAAAGAACGGTTATGCTCGTCAGTAAGCCACTTCTGACTTCTCGTGTAGTTCTGTTGTCGAAGGATTGTCATGTGCTCATCTATATATGGAGCAACATCTGCCATGTGCTGCAGTACAATAAAATGTGCCTTTCGCAGGTCATCGTTATCAGCAACTATGGCTTTCAACCCTATTGTCCCTACTCCTTGTAGCCTTCCCTCGTATCGAGATTTTGGAACGCCAATAGGACCCACACCGGTCATGTAGTTGGTGCAAAACTAAATTACCTTTTCTGTGGAATATCCCTCCACAATGCTACCTTCGGGACGATGTCGGTTCCTTACGTAACTTTTCAAAATACCCATGAATCTATCGAATGGATACATATACCGCAGGAATGCGGGATCACAGATCTGAATTTCCCTCACGAGATGAACAACAAGGTGAACCATAACATCAAAAAAAGATGGCGAAAAATACATCTCAAGATGGCAAAGGGTAACGACGACCTCCTTCTGCAAAGCGTCCAATTTGAGCGGGTCTATCACTTTGGAATTAATTGCATTGAAGAAAAAACAAAGCTTCGTAATGGTTTGCCGCACGGGTTTCGGTAAAATTCCCCGAATTGCAACAGGAATCATATGTGTTATTAAAACATGACAGTCGTGGGATTTCGGACCAATCAATTTCAGGTCCTTCATCGACACCAGCTTCTTAATATTCGAAGAATACCCTGATGGGACTTTAATACTATGAAGGCACTTACAAAAGCTCGTTTTCTCGATCTTCGACATTGTGCACATTGCGGGGGGGAGGTATGCCTTTTGCTTCCCTTTATCCTGCGGTGCAAGCTCGGGTCGTATTCCCATTAATTTCATGTCTTCTCGAACTTTAAGACCGTCTTTAGTCTTCCCCGAAATGTTCAATAATGTGCCAATCAAACTGTCACAGACATTTTTTTCAACATGCATGACATCTAGGCAATGTCTCACTTCTAAATATTCCCAGTATGGTAGCTCCCAAAATATGGACTTCTTTTTCCAAATATCTTTCGGTGGTTTTTTGGCACGTTTTCCAAAAACAACAGCAAGGTGTTTAACCCGCATGAAGACATTCTTCCCATCTAACGGACGACGTGCCACTCCAAGCTCAATTTTCCCGTTGAATACCTTCTTCTTCTTACGGTATGGGTGATTAACAGCAAGAAACCTACGGTGCCCCATAAAAACATTCTTTTTACAATTTTTCAACCTCAGCACCTGCGTGTCATCTTCACAGATGGGGCACGCTTTTGCTCCTTTACAAGTGTAACCCGATAAATTACCGTACGCGGGGAAATCATTTATGGTGCAGAATACCATGGCCCGCAAATTAAATTGCTCTTTGCCGTACGCATCCCAGACCGGGACGCCATCACGCCACAATTTCTGGAGGTCCTCAATTAATGGTGCGAGATACACATCTATGTCATTTCCGGGTTGTCTGAGTCCTTGGATTAGTAATGACATCATTATATACCTGCGTTTCATGCACAACCAAGGAGGAAGATTGTAGATGCATATAAGAACTGGCCAAGTGCTGTGCTGACTGCTCATGCTTCCAAACGGACTCATTCCGTCTATGCTCACCCCTAACTTAAGGTTTCGTGATTCGCCACCAAATCCTTCGAAATGTCTATCAATGTTTCTCCATTGAATTGAATCAGCAGGGTGTCTTAGTTTACCATCTCTTTTGCGCTCTTCTTCATGCCAACGCAATAATTTCGCATCTTTGGGATTTGCAAATAACCGTCTGAATCTCGGTATTATCGGGAAATACCACACCGCCTTAGCCGGAGGCCTTGCCTTCTTTCCTCCATCACAATCGTCAGTGTCCTGGTCCTTGCGTTTATACCGTGAAACACCGCATTTAGGACAAACATGCATGGCCTCGTACTCGCCACGGTACAATACACAGTCATTCGGACATGCATGTATTTTTTCAATCTTCAAACCCATTGGACAGATCAACTTCTTCGCCTGATATATTGTACATGGTAACTCGTTATCTGGGAGCATCTCTCGTAAAAGCTTTAATAAGGACGTGAAACTCTTATCGCTCCAACCGTTGTCTGCTTTTAAGTTCAATAATTTCAACACAGCTGATAGTTTTGTAAATTTGGTACACCCGGGGTATAACGGCTTTTTAGATTCATTAGACAGATACTGAATTTTTTTAAAATTTTTACCACTAATTTCATCTTCCACATCACGTAACATGTCCTCTAGATTCTCAGTAAAATTGTATTCTGCATTTTCATCAATCTCCACCTCATCATCCTCGTTGCAATCAAGCCCAGCATTATCGAAATTTTCGAGATTCTCAAATTCATCGTTGCATTCAAATTCAAAATCATCAACAGTTTCTACATTATCATCATTCTCGTCCAAAACAAAATTTCTATTGGTTCCACTACATTCCCCAATTTTCTCACCATGCATAAACCAACATGTATATCTTTTCTTAAATCCCCGACAAATCAAATGAGCTCTAATTTCTTCCGAATCCCCAAATCTTGTAAAATTTTTACAATCTCTACAAGGACACAAGATGTCGTTATCTTTTGTGTCCACTCTATAACTCTCAGCAAATTTTAGGAACTCATCAACGCGAGCCAAATATTCTGCACATCACGTCGCAATTCGTACATCCAACTTCGATCCATCTGTAAATTAAAGTAAACAAAAAAAATTCCAATTAAACATATATGGCGGTCAGCATATATATTGTTCCAAATCCTTGGCTTATAAAGGGCCGGTTTACAATCCTAACCCACTCTTTGAATATTATGCCTCATATGTGAACACATATTAGCGGGATTTAATTAGTATTTGAGAAAAATTCGGCAGCATTTCTCCTTAACTCCCCAAGTATGCGTAAAAACCACATACTCGTAGGAGCAATAAGGAGAAATACTGTCGAACTTTTCTCA
This sequence comes from Carex kokanica, assembly GCA_025461125.1. NCBI lineage: Eukaryota > Viridiplantae > Streptophyta > Magnoliopsida > Poales > Cyperaceae > Carex > Carex kokanica. The sequence continues at coordinate 612,014 of JAJGRX010000111.1, read as the reverse complement.
AATAATAATTAAATCCCGCTAATATGTGTTCACATCCTAAATGAGACACAATATTCAAAGAGCAGTCCCAAACGGGGGACTATCCAAAATTAATCCCTATTGGATTAATTTTGAACGGGCATGGACCTAAAAGCATCAGTAGGTCGGTTATTGGACCACAATACACTAATTATTTACATTATCTTAACAAATCAAGCACGCATGCATTAAATAATAATTGACAACAATATTAATCAGTAACAGAAAATTAGATAAAGAAGAGGGAGATATATATATGTATGACTAACCTTGGCAATAGAGAGGAGAATGCGAATTAACTTCCAAGCTAGATCTCAGATCCGGCCTCGTTCCTTGTGCGCAGAAATCAGACCAATTCAATACAGAGAGAGAGAGAGAGAAGTATTAATTGATCAAAACGGCACCGGAAGAAGGCCTTTTATATAGTTCCAAACCCTAAAATAACCTTTCTACACGGATGATAATCTATAAATCCGTGTAAAAAAAGCATTACGAGAGCTACACGGACTTTTATATAGGTAGCCGTTTATAAAAGATAACCTTTCTACACGGACATTTATATAAACAGCCGTGTGTAATATAAAAGATAAACTTTCTTCACGGACATTTAGAATTCTTTTTTTTTTCCTAATTTTTGTTTTATTTTTTTTGGTTTAGCCTTCCATTATTTCGAGCAAGTATCTTTGTTTTCAGTTAATAACCTTTGTGCACGGATATTTAGCTATAAATTCATGTAGAAAGACTCACAGACTTTTATATAAACAGCCGTGTAAATTATTTTTCGACACTGTTAATTAAACAAAAATCCGTGTACTATTTCTCGTTTCTACACGGCTCTTTATTAAACGTCCGTGTAGCATTTTTTTTTTCTTTTTGGCTGTCAACTAGTTTTTTTCCCTATGTTTTTCAGATAGCAAAACAAACAATTTCCAAAACAGAGGAAGACATTTAAAATCCAGAATTACAAAACATAGCAATTTAAACTAAAAATTCTTGTACCCTAAATTATACAAAATTAAAGCATTACAAAAGTTGGAATAAAAAGTCAAATTGTAAACTAAACATTTCCATTAAGGACTAGAATATGGTGGTTCTTTCCTTTTGGTGCCGGTAGGGTGATATGAAGATATGTTTTACTAAAGAGTTGAGTTAAAAGTTAGATGAAGGACCTTCAAAAAAAATGGAAGAGGTCGATGAAGGACCTTCAGAGCCGGACGAAGAGACGAATGAAGAGTCGGATGATCTCCGACTTCATTCGACTCTTCACCCGGCTCTGAAGGTCACATTTACCTCTTCATCCGGGTCACATTCACCTCTTTCTGAAGGTCTTTCACCCAACTCTTACCGGCCAACTCTTCGTCCAGTAAAATTGATTGGAATAGAGATAATTTCTCCTCTGGATCTTGCTTGCCCGAATTAGTTAGGACATGCAAGGAACTAACCAAAAGACTACCTAGGTTAATGTAACCAAAGTAAGGACTACTAGTTACATTAATCTAAGTAGCCTTTTGGTTATATGTCCTAAACTAAACACCTTAGCAAGATATAGAGGGAGAAATACAAATTAACTTCCAAGATCTCAGATCCGGCCTCCAGTTATAACATCTCGAAAAAATTGGGGAAATGAAGCACTTCGCATGGGAATTCGAGATGTAGGTTATCAATTATATCGGATCGCTCATCTGTGAGCTCCCAAAACAGTAGCTCATATCGATCTAATTTTGCGATCCAAAACAATTGACAAACCTACATCTCAACCCAATTGTTAACTGTGAGAGGGGAGAGTATAAATTGATCAAAACGGCGCTGGGGAGAAGGCCTTTTATATAACAAAAAACCTAAAATATCATTTCTACACAGCTCTTTATTAAACGTCCGTGTAGCTCGCTCAAGGCTTTCTACTCTGTCATTTAAACAAAAAACCGTGTACAAAATCATCATTTCTACACGACTCTTTATTAAACATCCGTGTAGCTCCTACAGGTTATCTACACGGTCATTTAAACATTTATCCGTGTACAATTCTTGCCTATCTTCACGGTTCTTTAATTAAGAATCCGTGTAGCTCTCTCAAGGCTTTCTCCACTGTTATTTAAACAATAAGCCGTGTACAGTTCCTGGTAAACGTCCATGTAGCTCTCTCACGTCTTTCTACACTGCTTCTTTGGTAAATATCCGTGTAGAAACAATACAGATATTTCAGGCATCCAAAAAATTACAACTTCTACACGGTTTTTATATAAAATTGTCAAATCCGTGTACAATGTGCCGTGTACAATGACCATTTCTGTAGTAGTGATTGCTTATATAATTTCTAGTTGATATTAGTAGCTTTGTTCCATACTTCCATGTAAGTTCATAATGGATTTCTATATTAAAAAAAATTATAACAGAGATTCTTTTGCATTAGTTTGCAAATATAGCCGTCTCCTTAATTATATGTGTCATGATTTCTTTGTTTTTCCAAATAAATAATTTGCATATTTTATAAATACTGGTTATGTCATATATGTAGCAAAGTCACCAAAAAAAAAAAATCAATTAGGCAAACACACAGAATCAATAAAGATGACTATCTTCTAAGCTGCTAACATCTGCTTTTTTTGCTGGCAAATGGTTTAAAACGATTACATTATCAATTATTGATCTTTTGCATTTGCCATTAATTGGACCGAACAAATGAAAGATATAATTATAGTAGCAAGCTTTCTTTTGAAATTTTAAATTTGCAAAAAAAAAGAATGGAGATGTACATGTATCTAATCTACTAGTCTACTTAACCATAAAACATAAGAATAATTAATTAATTAATTAATCAATTAATCATAAATGAAGTATTCGTAATTAATTTTGCAATAAACGAGTAATGCGTAATGCATCATCCAGTATACGTAATATACAATTTTTATATGATAAACTTCATCCCCTTAGAAGGTTAGAATCAAAATTAAATACATTTTTCTCAAAAAATAAATAAACATTTCATTTTAATCATTTATACTAATTGATTGCCTTAAAACATGTAGCCAAAATATAATTTTTATTATTTAATATGTTTGACAACTATATGTCTATTTTGAAATGCAGCATGCATGCATTTGATGAGTGCTAAATTAACATATATAATTAGGCTAGCTTTTTGTTTGAAAATTGAACCAAATACCTTGGTTTTCAATTATATTAGTATTAAAATTGGATTATTGCCTTTGCTTGGGAAATTCATGTGCACAAATGAGGGACGTAACTGTAAAGATTAATTATCTTTACAAGTTTAAATCAAATAATCGTAGAACATAATTAATTGTGTAGAAAAAGTAAACCTTCATTGGATCCTTGATAAAAATATATAGAGTTAGAAAGAAAAATAAATGATGTCAATTTAGAATTAGAAAAAACTCAAATAAGAAAAAAAATTCTAAAAATAGTGATTGTAAAAAATCCAAAATAATAGTAAACAATTTCCAAAAAAATGTAAAATTTAGTCTCCAATTACATTTTAATATGGAGAACACGTTGAGTACTTCATATTGACTATTTGAACTTCAAAATCACAAAACCCACTTGTCATATATAAAGAAGTGCTCAGTGCCAACATTGGTAGTATTGGCCAACACACACACACACACACACACACAGATATATATATATATATAGAGTATGGCTAATTTGATTCCGGAAGCATTTCGGCCGAGGTGCTTATGGGAGCATATCTTGCAATTTGATGTTCAAACAACAAATTCAAACCGTTAGATCTTCAATCTATATTAAAATCTACCTGGAGACCAAATTTTACATTTTTTGGAATTTTTTTACTATTTTTTAAGCTGGTTTGAAAACCGCTGTTTTCAATGCTTCAGAAATTTAATAAAAACAGCGGTTTTCAAACCAGCTTAAAAAATAGTAAAAAAATTTCAAAAAATGTAAAATTTGGTCTCCAAGTAGATTTTAATATAGATTGAACATCTAACGGTTTGAATTTATTGTTTGAACATCAAATTGCAAGATATGCCCCCGTAAGCACCTCGCCGAAATGCTGCCGGCAGCAACTTAGCCGCTCCCTATATATATATATATATATATATATAGAGAGAGAGAGAGAGAGAATGGCTAATATCAAAACGTTTGTTCCTGGGCTCAGGAACAAACGGTTCCGTTCTCTAATTTCCGAAGTTCAAACAACAAATCCAAATCGTTAGATGTTCAATCTATATTAAAATGTGCTTGGAGACCAAATTTTACATTTTTTGGAATTTTTTTACTATTTATTAAGCTAGTTTGAAAACCGTTGTTTTTCAATGCTGCAGACATTTCATAAAAACAACGGTTTTCAAACTAGCTTAATAAATAGTAAAAAAATTCCAAAAAATGTAAAATTTGGTCTCCAAGCACATTTTAATATAGATTGAACATCTAACGGTTTGGATTTGTTGTTTAAACTTTGGAAATTGGAGAACGGAACCGTTTGTTCCTGAGCCCAGGAACAAACGTTTTGATATTAGTCATTCTCTATATATATATATATATATATATATATATATATAGAGATTGACTATGGTGAGTTGTGAAGTAAAACGTCGTTTTACTTCACGCTCATACTCCATTTTGAAAATCCAAATGACCGATCCGAACCGCTCAACATGTTCTCCATATTGAAATGTGCTTGGAGACCAAATTTTATATTTTTTGGAATTTTTTTACTATTTATTAAGCCACTTTGAAAATCTCAGATCCGGGTGAACAGTAAAAAACAGTAAAAAATTCTGGACCATTTGATCAGTGATTTTCAAAGTGGCTTAATAAATAGTAAAACAATTCCAAAAAATATAAAATTTGGTCTCCAAGCACATTTCAATATGGAGAACATGTTGAGCGGTTCGGATCGGTCGTTTGGATTTTCAAAATAAAAATATGAGCGTGAAGTAAAAATGACATCTTACTTCGCAACTCACCATAGCCCAGCTATATATATATATATATATATATATATATATAGAGAGAGAGAGAGAGAGAGAGAGAGAGAGAAAGGGGTTGGCTAAGATCAAAATGATAGTTACTAAGCTACAGTGCTAACAATTCGTTTTTGCAGTTTTCAAAGTTCAAATAGTTGATCTGAAGTGCTCAACATGTTCTTCATATTAAAATGTGCTTGGGACTAAATATTACATTTTTTGGAAAAAATTACTATTTTTATGAATTTTTAAAAATCACTGTTTTTCATATTTTATTTATTTATTTATATTATTCACAACAATGATTTTTCATAGCGCATACCAAATGGACTTGTGTCATTTTGTAAAAACAATTCTTTTAGTACTATCTTTAAGCTTTGTAGGAAAATGATATCGCACAAAATAGTTTACAAAATGATATTGCAATGATCAATCATTCTTTTATAATAATCTATGAGAGAGGCTATTGTTTCATGTTTTATTGGTTGTTTTTCATGTTTTTCTAATTGTCTTTCATCTTGTACTGATTGTCTTTCAGGTTCTATTGGTTGTCTTTCACATTCTTCTTGTTGTCATTCGTCTTCTACTGGTTGTCTTTCATATTCTACGAGCTGTATATCTTTTACCTAAGTTGTATTTCAACTTCTTGTAGTTATCTTTCATCTTGTATTCATTGTCTTTCATCAACTACTGGTTGTATTTCATTTTCTAGTTGTCTTTGATCTTGTCATAATTGTCTTTCACGTTCTATTGGTTGTCTTTCAGCTCAAGTTGTATTTCATCTTCTTCTAATTGTCTTTCATCTTCTCCTAGTTATTTTTCACATTCTTCTGTTGTCTTTCATATTGTACTGGTTGTTTTTCATGTTCTACTAGTTGTCTTTCACGTTCCTTAGGTTGTCCTTCCTCTATTACTAGCTGTATTTCATCATCTTCTTGTCGTCTTTCATTTTGTACTAGTTCTCTTTCATGTTTTACTGATTCTCTTTCATCTACTACTGGTTGTATTTCATCTTCTTCTAGTTGTCTTTCATATTCTGGTAGATGTATTTCATCTTCTTCAAGTTTTATTTCATCTTCTACTATTTTTTTTCATCTTCTTCTAGTTGTGTTTTATATTGTACTGGTTATCTTTCATGTTCTACTACTTGTCTTTCATCAACTACTGGTTGTATTTTATGTTCTACTGGTTGTTTTTCATGTTCTTCTATTGTCATTCATCTTGTACTGGTTGTCTTTCATATTCTACGAGCTATATTTCTGTTACCTAAGTTGTATTTCAACTTCTTTTAGTTATCTTTCATCTTGTACTCGTTGTATTTCATCTACTACCAGTTGTTTTTCATCTTCTAGTTGTCTTCGATCTTGTACTGGTTGCCTTTCATGTTCTACTGTTTGACTTCCACGTTCTACTTGTTGTCTTTCATCTTCTTCAAGTTGTATTCTTCTAGTTGTCTTTCATCTTGTATTAGTTGTTTTTCATCTTCTTGTGTTGTCTTTCATCTTATACTGGTTGTCTTTCATGTTCTGCTAGTTGTCTTTCATCTTATACTAGTGGTTTTATCATCTTGTACCGGTTGTCTTTCATCTTCTAGTAGTTGTTTTTCATCTTGTTCTTCCTTTTCTTCTTTTCTTTCATATTGTATTGGCGGTCTTTCATCTTCCACTTGTTGTCTTTCATGTCCTACTAATAGTTGTCTTAAAATTCTAGTACTACGAGTTTCATCTTCTAGTTGTCATTCATCTTGTACTGGTTGTCTTTCATCGTCTACTAGTTGTCTTTCACGTTCTATTAATTGTTTTTTATCTACTACTTGTTGTATTTCATCATCTTCTAGTTGTCTTTCATCTTTCTCTAGTTTTATTTCATCTTCTACTAGTTGTTTTCATCTTCTATTAGTTGTTCATCTTCTTCAAGTAGTATTTCTTCTTGTCCTGGTTGTTTTTCATGTTTCACTAGTTGTCTTTCATGTTCTACTGGTTATTTTTCATCTTCTTCTTGATGGCTTTCATCTTGTAATAGTTGTCTTTCATGTTCTATTGGTTGTCTTTCATCTTCTTCTAGTTCTATTTCATCTTGTCCAGGTTCTGTTTCATGATATACTTGTTGTCTTTCATATTCTACGAGCAGTATTTCTTCTACCTCTAGTTGTATGTCAACTTCTTGTAGTTGTTTTTCATCTTGTATTCGTTGTCTTTCATCTATTACCAGTTGTATTTCATCTTCTAGTTGTCTTCGATCTTGTATAAAATGTCTTTCACGTTCTACTGGTGTCTTTCAACTTCTTCAAGTTGTATTTCATCTTCTTCAAGTTGTCTTTCATCTTTTATTAGTTATTTTTCATATTCTTTTATTGTTTTTCATCTTGTAATGGCTGCCATTCAAGTTCTACTTGTTGTCTTTCACGTTCTACTGGTTGTCCTTCCTCTACTACTAGTTGCATTTCATCTTGTTCTTGTTGTCTTTCATCTGGTACTGGTTGTCTTTCACGTTCTACTCATTGTCTTTCATCTACTTCTGGTTGTATTTCATCTTCTTCTAGTTGTCTTTCATATTCAAGTAGTTTTCTTTCATTTTTTTAGTTTTATTTCATCTTCTACTAGTTTTTTTCATCTTCTTATAGTTTTTTTCATCTTCTTATAGCTGTCTTTCATACTATACTAGTTATCTTTAATGTTCTATTACTTGTCTTTCATCTACTACTGGTTGTGTTTAATGTTCTACTGGTTGTTTTTCATGTTTTTCTAATTGTCTTTCATCTTGTAGTAGTTGTCTTTCATCTTATATTAATTTTTTTTTCATATTCTTTTGTTATCTTTCATCTTTTACTGTCTTTCACGTTCTACTAGTTGTCCATCCACTACAACTAGTTGTATTTCATCTTCTAGTAGTTGTCTTTCATCTTGTACTTGTTGTCTTTCATCTTCTACGAGTTGTTTTTCACGTTCTACTAATTGTCTTTCATCTACTAGTTGTATTTCACCATCTTCTAGTTGTTTTTCATATTCTAGTAGTGGTCTTTCATTTTCTTCTAGTTTTATTTTATCTTCTACAAGTTGTTTTCATCATCTACTAGTTATTCATCGTCTTCAAGTTGTATTTCATCTTGTCCTAATTGTTTTTCATGTTCCACTTGTTGTCTTTCATGTTCTACTAGTTGTTTTTCATCTTTCTTCTAGATGTCTTTTATTTTGTATTGGTTGTCTTTCATATTCTATTGGCTGTCTTTAATCTTGTACTGGTTGTCTTTCATTTTCTATTTGTTGTCTTTCATCTTTTTTTAGTTGTCTTTCATATTCTTCGATTTGTATTTCTTCTATCTCTAGTTGTATGTAGTTGTCTTTCATCTCATATTCGTTGTCTTTCATCTACTACTGGTTTTATTTCATCTTCTAGTTGTATTTGATCTTGTACTAATTGTCTTTCACGTTCTACTTGTTGTCTTTCAGTTTCTTCAAGTTGTATTTCATCTTTTTCTTGTCTTTCATCTTCTATTAGTTGTTTTTCATATTTTCGTGTTGTCTTTCATCTTGTACTGATTATCATTCATGTTCTACTAGTTTTTTTGCACATTCTATAGATTGACCTTCCTCTACTACTAGTTGTATTTCATCTACTTCTTGTTGTCTTTCATCTACTACTGGTTGTATTTCATCTTCTTCTAGTTGTCATTCATATTCTAGTAGTTGTCTTTCATCATCTTCTAGTTTTATTTCATATTTTACAAGTTTTTTTTCATCTTCTAGTTGTCTTTCATATTGTACTGGTAATCTTTCATGTTCAACTACTAGTCTTTCATCTACTACCGGTTGTGTTTCATTTTCTATTGGTTGTTTTTCATGTTCTTTTAGTTGTCTTTCATTTCATACTGGTTGTTTGTCATGTGCTATTAGTTGTCTTTCACATTCTTCTTGTTGTCATTTGTCTTCTACTGGTTGTCTTTCATATTTTACGAGCTGTATTTCTTTTACCATAGTTGCATTTGAACTTCTTATAGTTATCTCTCATTTTGTTTTGTTGTCTTTCATCTAGTACTAGTTGTTTTTCTTTTTCTAGTTGTTTTTTTTATCTTGTACTAGTTGTCTTTCACGTTCTACTAGTTGACGTTAAGCTTTGTCATCATGTATTTCAGCTTCTTCTACTTGTCTTTCGTCTTCTATTAGTTGTTTTTCATATGCTTATGTTGTCTTTCATCTTATACTAGTTGTTGTCTTTCATGTTCTACTTTTTCTCTTTCACGTTCTACTTGTTGTCCTTCCTCTGCTACATGTTGTCCTTCCTCCACTACTAGTTGTATTTCATCTTCTTCTTTTTGTCTTTCATATTGTACTGGTTGTCTTTCACATTCTACTGATTGTCTTTCATCTAATGCTGGTTGTATTTCATCTTCTTCTAGTTGTCTTTTCATATTCAAGTGCTTGTCTTTCTTTTATTTTTAGTTTTGTTTCATCTTCTACTAGTTTTTTTCATCTTCTTTTAGTTGTGTTTCATATTGTACTAGTTATCTTTCATGCTCAACTACTTGTCTTTCACCTACTACTGGTTGTGTTTCTTATTCTACTAGTTATTTTTCATGTTCTTCTAGTTGTCTTTCATCTTGTACTAGTTGTCTTTCACGTTCTTCTGGTTGTCCATCCTCTACTACTAGTTATATTTCATCTTCTTCTAGTTGTCTTTCATCTTGTACTGGTTGTCTTTCATCTTCTATTAATTGTCTTTCACGTTCTATTAATTGTCTTTCATCTTCTATTTGTTGTATTTCATCATCTTCAAGTTGTTTTTAATATTCTAGTAGTTGTTTTCATCTTCTACTAGTTGTACGTCGTCTTCAAGTTGTATTTCATCTTGTCCTGATTATTTTTCATGTTCCACTTGATGTCTTTCATGTTCTACTACTTGTTTTTCATATTTCTTTTAGTTGTCTTTCATCTTGTATTGGTTGGCTTACATGTTCTATTAGTTGTCTTTCACATTCTTCTTGTTGTCATTCGTTTTCTACTATTTGTCTCTCATGTTCCGCTAGTTGTCTTTCATAAACTACGAGCAGTATTTCTTTTTACCTCAGTTGTATTTCAACTTCTTCTAGTTATATTTCATCTTGTACTCGTTGTCAATCAACAACTACAGGTTGTTTTTCATCTTCTACTTGTCTTTGATCTTGTACTGGTTGTCTTTCATGTTCTACTACTTGTCTTTCATGTTCTAGTTGTCTCTGATCTTGTACTAGTTGTCTTTCACGTTCTACTAGTTGTCTTTCATCTTCTTCATGTTGTATTTCATCTTTTTTTTTTGTTATCTTTCATCTTGTATTAGTTGTTTTTCATCTTTTTGTGTTGTCTTTCATCTTATACTGGTTGTCTTCATGTTGTACTAGTTATCTTTCATCTTCTACTAGTGGTTTTTTTATCTTGTACTGGTTGTCTTTCATCTTCTAGTAGTTGTTTTTCATCTTCTTCTTCTTCTTGTCTACAATATTGTATTGGTGGTATTTGATCTTCTACTTGTTGTCTTTCATGTCCACCTAATTGTCTTTCATCAACAACTGGTCATTTATCATCTTCTACTTGTTGTCTTTCATGTTCTACTGGTTGTGTTTCACATTCTACTAATTGTCCTTCCTCTACTACTAGTTGTCTTTCATCTTGTACCGATTGTCTTTCATCTTGCACTAGTTGTCTTTCACGTTCTACTGATTGTCTTTCATCTACTTCTTGTTGTATTTAATCATCTTCTAGTTGTTTTTCATATTCTAATAGTTTTTTTTCATTTTCTTCTGGTTTATTTCATCTTCTACTAGTTGTTTTCATCTTCTACTAGTTGTTCATCTTCTTCAAGTTGTATTTGATCTTGTGCTGGTTGTTTTTCATGTTCCACTTGTTGTCTTTCATGTTCTACTAGTTGTATTTCATTTTTTCCATGTTGTCTTTCATCTTGTACTGGTTGTTTTTCACATTATACTGATTGTCTTTCATCTACTACTGGTTGTATTTCATCTTCTTGTAGTTGTCTTTCATATTCTAGTAGTAGTCATTCATCTACTACTGGTTGTATTTTTATCTTCTTCTAGTTGTCTTTCATATTCTAGTAGTAGTCATCCATCTTTTTCTAGTTGTATTTCATCTTCTTCTAGTTGTCTTTCATATTCTAGTAGTAGTCATTCATCTTTTTCTAGTTGTATTTCATCTTATTATAGTTCTCTTTTATCTTGTACTGGTTGTCTTTCATGTTCTACTAATTGTCTTTCACGTTCCACTGATTCTCTTTCATCTACTACTAGTTATATTTCAATTTCTTCTAGTTGCCTTTCATTTATTAGTTGTCTTTCATCTTCTTCTAGTTTTATTTTATTTTCTAAAAGTTGTATTTCATCTTTTTCTAGTTGTATTTCATGTTCTTCTAGTTGTCTTTCATCTTGTACTAGTTGTCTTTCACATTCTATTGATTCTCTTTCATCTGCAACTGGTTGTATTTCATCTTTTTCTAGTTGTCTTTCATCCTTTATTAGTTGTCTTTCATCTTCTTCTAGCTTTATTTCATATTCTAAAAGTTGTTTTTATCTTCTTCTAGTTGTCTTTCATATTATACTGGTTATCTTTCATGTTCTATTACTTGTCTTTCATCTACTACTAGTTGTGTTCATGTTCTACTAGTTGTTGTTCATCTTCTTCTAGTTGTATTTCATCTTCCACTGGTTGTCTTCCATGTTTTACTAGTTGTTTTTCATCATTTTCTAGTTGTCTTTCATCTTGTACAAGTTGTTTTTCATTTTCTACTGGGTTGTCTTTCATGTTCTTCTGGTTGTCTTTCGTCTTCTACTGTTTGTCTTTCATATTCTACGAGTTGTATTTCTTCTCCCTCTAGTTGTATTTCAAGTTCTTGTAATTGTCTTTCATCTTGTACTCGTTGTCTTTCATCTACTACTGGCTGTATTTCATTTTCCACTTGTTGTTTTTCATCTTCTTCTAGTTGTCTTTTATATTGTACTAGTTATCTTTCATGTTCTACTACTTGTGTTCCGTCTACTACTTGTAGTGTTTCATGTTCTTCTTCTTCATCTTGTCCTTCAAATGGTATTGGTGGTATTTGATCTTCTACTTGTTGGCCTTCATGTCCTACTAATTGTCTTTCATCAACAACTTGTCATCTATCATGTTCTACTAGTTGTGCTTCACGTTCTACGTTCTACTGGTTGTCCATCCTCTAAACCTGGTTGTGTTTCATGATCTACAGGTTGTCTTTCATATTCTACAAGCTATATTTCTTCTACCTCTAGTTGTATTTCAACTTCTTGTAGTTGTCTTTTATCTTGTATTCGTTGTCTTTCATCTACTACTGGTTGTATTTCATCTTCTAGTTGTCTTTGATCATGCACTAACTATCTTTCACGTTCTATTGGTTGCCTTTCAGTTTCTTCAAGTTGTATTTCATCTTTTTCTAGTTGTTTTTAATATTCTTCTTGTTGTCTTTCATCTTGTACTGGTTGTCTTTCATGTTCTACTAGTTGTCATTCAAGTTCTTCTGGTTGTTCTTCCTATACTACTAGTTATATTTCATCTTCTGCTTGTTGTCTTTCATCTTGTAATGGTTGTCTTTCACGTTGTACTGATTGTCTTTCATCTACTACTGGTTGTATTTCATCTTCTTCTAGTTGTTTTACATATTCTAGTAGTTGTGTTTCATATTCTGCTAATTTTATTTCATCTTCTACTAGTTTCCTTCATCTTCTTCAGGTTGTCTTTCATATTGGACTGGTTATATTTTATGTTCTACTACTTGTCTTTCATCTTGTACTGGTTGTCTTTCATGTTCTATTGGTTGTTTTCCACATTCTTCTTGTTGTCATTCGTCTTCTACAGATTGTCTTTCATGATTCACTGGTTGTCTTTAATATTCTACGAGCTGTATTTATTTTATCTCAGTTGTGTTTCAACTTCTTGTAGTTATATTTCATCTTGTACTCGTTGTCTTTAATCTACTACTGGTTGTTTTTCATCTTCTAGTTGTCTTTTGATCTTGTATTGGTTGTCTTTCACGTTCTACAGGTTGTCTATCACGTTCTAATGGTTGTCTTTCATCTTCTTCAAATTGTAATCATCTTGTTCTAGTTGTCTTTTATCTGGTATTAGTTGTCTTCTTCTTCTTGTTCTTCTTGTCTTTCATATTGTCTTCTTGTCTTCTTGTTCTTCTTGTCTTTCATCTTCTACTTGTTGTCTTCTACTAGTTGTGTTTTACGTTCTACCCGTTGTCTTTCCTCTACTACAAGTTGTATTTCAACTTCTTTTAGTTACCTTTCATCTTGTACTGATTGTCTTTCATCTTCTACTAATTCTTTCATCTACTACTTGCTGTATTTCATCATCTTCTAGTTGTCTTTCATATTCAAGTAGTTGTCTTTCATCTTCTACTAGTTGTACCTCAGTTGTATTTCAATTTCTTATATTTATCTTTCATCTTGTATTCATTGTGTTTCATCTACTACTAATTGTCTTTGATCTTGTACTAGTTGTCTTTCACGTTCTACTGGTTGTCTTTCACGTTGTACTGGTTGTCTTTCACATTCTTCTAGTTGTCTTTCATCTTGTAATGGTTGTCTTTCATGTTCTAGTGGTTGTCTTTCAACTTGTACTTGTTGTTTTTCATCTTCTTGAAGTTGTATTTTATCTTCTTCTAGTGGTTTTTCATCTTGTATTAGCTGTTTTTTATCTTCTTGTGTTGTATTTCATATTCTTCTAGTTGTCTTTCATCTTGTCCAAGTTGTGTTTCATGATCTTCTGGATGTTTTTCATATTCTACAAGCTGTATTTCTTCTACCTCTAATTGTATTTGAACTTCTTGTAGTTGTCTTTCATCTCGTATTCATTATTTTCCATCTACTACTGGTTGTATTTCATGTTCTAGTTGTCTTTCACGTTCTACTGGTTGTCTTTCTGCTTCTTCAAGTTGTATTTCATCTTATTCTAGTTGTCTTTCATCTTGTATTAATTAGTTGTTTTTCATATTGTTCTGTTGTCTTTAATGTTGTACTGGTTGTGTTTAATGATCTACTAGTTGTCTTTCACGTTCTACTAGTTATCCTTCCTGTACTACTAGTTATATTTCATCTTCTTCTTGTTGTCTTTCATCTTGTACTGGTTGTCTTTCACGTTCTACTGATTGTCTTTCCTACTACTAGTTGTATTTCATCTTCTACTAGTTGTCTTTCATATTATAGTAGTTGTCTTTCATCTTGTTCTAGGTTTATTTCATCTTCTACTAGTTTTTTTCATCTTCTTCTAGTTGTCTTTCATATTACTGGTAATCTTTCATGTTCTACTACTTTTTCATCTACTACTAGTTGTGTTTCATGTTTGTCTAGTTATTTTTCATGTTCTTCTAGTGTTATTTCATCTTGTGCTGGTTGTCTTTCACATTGTTCTTGTTGTCATTCGTCTTCTACTGGTTGTATTTGATGTTCCACTGGTTGTCTTTCATATTCTACAAGCTGTATTTCTTTTACCTCAGTTGTATTTCAACTTTTTGTAGTTATCTTTCATCTTGTACTCGTTGTCTTTTATCTATTACTGGTTGTTTTTCATCTTCTAGTTGTCTATGATCTTGTACTAGTTGTCTTTCACGTTCTACTGGTTATCTTTCATCTTCTTCATGTTGTATTTCATCATCCTTTTGTTATCTTTCATCTTGTATTAGTTATTTTTCATCTTTTTGTGTTATCTTTTATATTATACTGGTTGTCTTCATGTTGTACAAGTTGTCTTTTATCTTCTACTGTATCTAGAGCGAATTACGTCGCGTCGCAACCATTGCATTAACCACGCACAATCTTCAAAACTCTCTGTGTCAACCAGTGCAAAAGCTAATGGGAGAAGCTAGTTTTCTGCATCGTACCCGGTTGCAATCAACAATTTACCTATATTAAAACAATCAAATTAATTTAAAAAAATTAAATCAACTATATTAAATAAAGCAAATTAAATTAATTAATTACCTTTGTAACAATGATGACTGGTTTGAGGTGTTGAAAAGCAGCTATGCACAATCCAAATGCCCAAGCCACCCTATGAAAATACTTGTATGCTCCAGGTTTACCGGTGGGAAATTAGGTCACCTCAAGCAATGTTTTTGTCAATAATTAAAAAAAAAAGTTTAATTGTTGATTTTGTTACAATGACGTAAAAATAGAAAGAACAATATGGTACCTGGGTTTTTTTTTCTCTTGATTGCCTCCAACAACGTAATTATAAGAGCATTTGACCCCTCCTAGCTACCAAATTGGCAGGCAATTGCCAACTCACAGCTACGCCATAGTTTGTTGTACGTCGGTATCTGACCATTGTATCTTTCAGCAACAGCGATCTTGACAGCCTGAATACTCAAATCAACATTGTGTCTTATGTGACCCAATATACAATTGGCGATCATACTAGATGACAACTGTGCATGATATATTTTTGTTGCATCCGCGTGATAAGAATGTTTTGTAGGGTACCTAGAGACACGCCATTGTGTACCGTAACCGGTGGCCCTCGTGAATATGTACTAGCCATATCTACTGTCCTTGCACTTGAACCTCATTCTAGTCATGTCACTATGCGTGTTCCTTATCTCTTTGTTGCAAAGTATGTGAAACCTTGCAATTGCGCTCTTCATTTGCTCTTTTGAGTCATATGTTTGTTCCTCCGACAATTAATTCTCATACTCTGTTACCCTCCAAACAAACCCGCATTTGCTTCTTGAAACCCTGATGTTTCATTGAAAGCTGAAACCGGGTGTTCAAACCCACGATCCATCCTGGAAAACCTCTATCCAAGCACAGGCCTGGTATCTTTCTCGTCACTATGATCGCTTATACCCTCGGGATCAACATCACCCCAATTTTCCTCTGCCTCTTCTATTTTTGGATATATTGTTTCATCATCCTCATCCGGATCACAAGATTGAAGCCTAGTCAATTCGGGATCAACATCACCCCAAGTAGCGGTCCGACTATATGAAGCCTGGTCAATCCGGGGTGGGGCCCGACAGGAGGGCCGACTATTGGACAGTCGGTCCCTCTGAACAGGGGCCCGACTACTAGATGATTGGTCAATTTAGACAAGGGACGGACTTGAGCCAGATGAGTTAACCCGACTATGATCCTGGATTAACCTCATAACTGGGTTTGTACGTCGGACTCGAGTAACCTCCACATATAAGTTAATTATCTTGTACGCACCCCCCAGAAAAACTCATGGTTTTGTTGTACAATACCTGCCAAACTTCCTCATTCTGAACTGGAAATAATTGGAATCTGGTTTGTGCTGAACTAGTGGACATGCTAATTTTGGCCTGAATATTAAAGTCATACTGACCCTGATCTAATCCCAAACTCTGAAAAATACTCGATTTCATCCCCACATAATCAGTACCCGACAATACCGGAATCACAGTTACAGGTCCAATACTATAGTAAACTCCATTATGACCTGTTAAAACATCACCACTAGTATAAATGGATACCATAAGAGCTATTTTGAATCCAATATACAAGAAATCTAAAATTAAAAATTAACTAAATTAATTATTAACCTACTGAAAAAAAAAAATTGAAAAAAAACTTACAGATCAGAAGCTATTGTCCAGAAGAGAGAATGGGTGAGAGTGAGGAATGAATTTATCTCTCCAGAACAACAATATAAAAAGAAGGGGCTGTAGAACCATTGGGCTGCCCTAGAGCCGCACCGGCATTCTGCGGCTCCCTGGCTGGGGCCGCATTGGCATTCTGCAGCCTGGGTAGATCCGGAAAAACCCAGATTTGAGGGTGTTTTGGTTTATTTTTTTAAAGATGGTATGATTAATAATTTCGGTAGATTTTGTCCATTTTATTCCCGACAATTTGCCCATACTTGAAATAAATTGCAATTCAAATTAAACATATATTAATCACATTTCATATACCTATGCTTATTTCATTTTATTGCTATTTTGTATTGTATGTACCCAATAATCTGATTTTGCAGCGCATTTCTTTGCATGAAGTCATTACTGAAAACCCACAACTCCCCTCTTCATATACTGGTATGGTACCGGTCCTGCATGAGCAAGTAGATCCAATACTGTGGAGCTGGTCTGCTAGTGGTGAATACTCAGCAAATTCAGTTTATAAGCTGATGGTAACAGCGGTTAAAACTAGTTGGAACTTCATGGAAATATGGGAGGCTGCTGCACCTTCCAAGGTGAAAATCTTTATATTCCTTTTGTTGTGTAATTGAATCTTAACTCATGAAGTTATGCAACGAAGAGGAATAAATTCTGAGCCTGGATGTGTTATGTGTGATGATTATGATCTTGAAACATCCAATCATTTGTTCTTTCACTATTTCAATGCACAACAAGTATGGGGTAAATTCAGAGATCTAATTAGCATTGAAGACACACTACAAGGTACTTGGGAGTCTTCAAGGCGGTTGTACACTACATCCGGCATACAGAAGATAATTTAGGTCAGAAGAGTGATGTCAGTACTATGGTCATTATGGCGGCAGAGGAATGAAGTGATCTTCAGGAACTCAAAACTGCCGGCGTGGCTAGTGGTGAATAGAGCAAGAGAAGATGCGCAACTGTGGTTGTGACATTGTGGAAGGCAGAGGGAAGATGTACACATGGGCATTGATACTATACAATAGCAATTGATGTAATAATGTAGGAATTGTGGTTGTAAACACTTATTAATTCAGTCTTGGTAGTGTCTACCAAGCTTTCAAAAAAAGAAAAAAAAACAATTAGTGAAATTTTAATTCTACCCGGAGTACAAGTTGATTTGAATTGCACAAATGTAAATTGAAATAAGAATAAAAAAGAAAAGAAAAAAAGAGCAGATCATATGGAGAGAAAAAAAGAAGAAGAAATATCCTTACCTTTGCATATGCATGTGATATGTTCTGTGTATCACGACAACCAACAAATTGTCCCAAAACTGTAAATTATTATTTTTACAAGGATGAGAGCCACACTTATTTAATAGAGAAATGCAGTTTCACAGGTATCAAAGTGCCAATCACAGACCTATATATAAATAGCAAAGCATAGCCATAGATTGCGTTACTCGTACAAAGAAAATAACCTAGCAACTTATATTGGAAAAAAAAATGGTGGGGAAAATGGTTGAGAGAGAAAAACCAAAGCAAAGAGAGATTTTAAAGCTACAATGCATGAAGAAGAAATAATGCAAATTCAAGAGGAGCATTTTTGCTGCTGATGCTGATTCTAGCACCTCTGCTATTTTTATTTTGGCTTGTATTTTTTGTTCTCCTTCAAATTAATTCTTAGATTATATGTTGGTATAATTTACACAGTACTTAATGAGGGGACGTATAATTTATTTATTTTTGTAGCAATTTTTTTGGGTATGAATACCTTATATTATGAGAAATCTCTTGCGTAAAACAAGGAGATGATATCTAATGGATGAGTCAAAAATAAGAAATTGGACGAACTTGAATCCAAATTTGCTCAATTTCACATGGCTTGACCTTCCTCCAATTCTCACATATGAATTCCATAAAACATCGATATGGCAACACAACTACCTTAAATTTAACAAGGCTTTTGAATGAGCAAGTGAAGGTAAGATATTGGAGAAAATCAAACCAGCAACAAATCAGAAAACAGATAAATGTATTGGTTTGATTTGCTGCAATTCTCACATTCAATACCTCATAAACCGATAATTTGATTTCAAATTTTCTTTCTTATTAGATTAAAACTGAATATGAGATGTTGATAAAACTGAATATGAGAGTTAAATTAAAGTTCATTCCTTCCATCTCTCATTTTCAGAACTACCAATTTATTCATGCTGAAACTTGAATTTTGTGGGGTCATTTATAGAAACCTAATCTGAAAAAAAGTAACAACATGTATGGTGTGATTTCTCTTTTTCTGATTCCATGTCATGGATATGGCATGAGGTTTTACCAAATGTACCAGCGATATTATTTTTTTCTTTTCAAATATAGTCTTCTATACCCTCCTTTGAAGAGAGGAATTGCTGGTTGTGTGACATTCACGGTGGTGCTGCTGTTTTCTGCCAGTGAAAACGCCTCAAGTTGATCGACCATGCTCTGATACCACTTTGTTGGATTTGTTGAAGAGTAAACAGAGAAAGAAGGATTGACACAAATAATTCTACTTCACCTTCTTGATTAATTCGATTACAATATGTTGAATTTATAGCCCTACAATAACTAAATTTGGATCATCCAAATTTAGTACCCCACTACCTTATTCTAAACTTAATACACACTACTTATCCTCCTATTACAAGCAGTTCCCAAAATAGAACTGCACTTATCCTGTTATTACAAACATTACCTACATGACTAATTATAGAACCCACTAACTCCACTACACGCTCCTTGACAGAACTCCAAATATAAAGTAGTAGTTTATGGAACAACTCTCAACTGAACTCTAAATATGGAAAGCTAATTTTGGATCAACTTTCAACAGATAGCTCATGAACTTCAATTTGTCTCTTTTAATCTTACTCATCTCAGCAGCTTCACTCGAGCCCTATTTAACTCCTTTACAACTTCTTCGATCCCAATGCGCTCTTTTGGAGACAACTTGGAGCACAAGAGACCACATCGAATCACCGAAACCAAGCAATCATGAATATCCTCTGTTACATTTGCATTCTCTCCTCTATCATTGACTGGGAATAGTTTATGGTCGATAATCTCAGTAACACGATCAGAGAAAGCCATCTCAACATGCATGTGGAGGCTCAAACCATCTCTAAATCTTTCGTCGGTGGGGCTGACGCCAGTAAACATCTCGAGCACTAGAATGCCATAGCTATATGCATCTCCTTCAACCGATGCCTGACCTCCCATGCCATATTCTAAAAAATATAACAAATTAATCATATGTATATCCTTCTACAAATTATGCACCAGGATCAGTAACATAGTGTTATTTTTCCTTCTCAATTCCAACATATGAACCGTGTTAAAATAAATACAGATTATGTTGAAGCCATTCTTTCTATACCATGATAGGGTAACAAAGTTAAAATAAACACACACTTCTGTCAGCTGGTACATAAGTACGTAACTACTTGTATACCTAAATAGTATATACTAGCACACAAATTTAATTTCTCATAAGAATAAGCTTGTACCTGGGGGAATATAACCGATGGAACCTCTGAGTCCAGCTGTACTTGCTGTCAACAGAGAAGACATAGAATCAGGTTGAACCAGAAATCTGGCAAGCCCGAAATCACCCACATGTGATGTAATGTCTTCATCCAAAAGCACATTGCTAGGTTTAAGATCACAATGTACGATTGGAGCAGGCCCATGGTTATGAAGATAGTCCAAAGCTGTCGCAACATCGATTGCCACATTCAGCCTTTCGATGAGGCTGAGACTCCTAAATGGCCTATTTGTACATGCACTGGGATGCAACCATGATTCCAAGCTGCCATTAGGCATGAACTCAAAAATCAAAGCTTTAAAATCATTAGCATGGTGGTCTGTGCTAGAGCATGAACTTAAAACTTTGATAAGGTTTCGGTGTCTGACTTTTCTTAGTACCTCACATTCAGAGAAGAAACTTCTAGAAGCACCGCGCTGATTGAGATTTAGTACCTTCACTGCGACAGTTGTCACATTCTCAAATTTCATTGGAGCTTTGTAAACAGCCCCAAATGTACCTCTTCCAATTAGATTCTCCGATGAAAAATGATCCGTAGCCCAGAGAATGTCATTGTATGACACTTTTTGATACTCAGGATTTTTGAGCACAAATGGTAAGGGATTATTCTGAGATCCCTTTTTCCAATAAAAACGGGCTATTAAAAATATGATTATGCACATGCATATAATACCACCTATGCAACAAATTATTACAATGATAATTCGGGAAAAGTGCTTCTTCTTTTGGTTATCTAAAACGCATTTGGGTAGATGCATTTCAGGTACCCCGCCACAAAGTTTGGGATTTCCTCTTATGTCTACTGCACTAGAATTCCTGAAAACCCCATCTTTTGGCAATTCCCCCTTAAAATTGTTGAAAGAAATATTCAAGTTCTGAAGTTTCATCTGACTAACAAATTCAGGTACTGGACCAGATAAAGAATTGTTAGAGATATCCAGATCTTGCAACCCTCTCATGTTGCTCAAAGAGAATGGAATAGACCCATTCAACTGGTTTCCATCAAGATGAAGTATTTGAAGTAGCTGACACCCATCAATTGTGCTAGGAATTTGACCAGATAATTTGTTATTTGATAGGTAAACTTTTTGTACATTTTTTAATTGACCAATTTCTGGTGGCACTGATCCATTCAAATAGTTATTTGACAAGTCAAGGCTGATAGAAAGTGATGGAAGATTGAAGAGATTCTTTGGGACTAAGCCTATCAACTTATTATGTGAAAGATTCAAGGTATTTAGTAATTGCATATTGGTTAATTCCTCTGGTATACTCCCAGTGAATGCATTGTTATCAAGACGGAGAAAAATTAACTTGGAAAGATTACCTAAAGCTGATGGGATTTCACCTGATAACATGGTTCCGTATAGGCCTAGCTCATTCAAATTCCGAAGATTGCATATTTCTTTTGGGATATTGCCTTCAATAAATGTTTGATATAGTAGTAAGGAAGCAAGGTTGGTTAGTTTTCCTACATCTGCAGGAATATTTCCTGAAATTGGATTTTTGTAAATTCCAAAATAGACAAGACTAGTAGAGAGATTTGCTATAGAACGAGGGAGCATTCCGTGAAGTTTGTTGTCTCCAAGATCTAATAATATTAGAGATGTGCAGTTGATTAAAGAATCAAAGAATCTCCAATCGTCCCCGGTGGCCTTAATT
The DNA here is from genome assembly GCA_025461125.1 of Carex kokanica. Taxonomy (NCBI): domain Eukaryota; kingdom Viridiplantae; phylum Streptophyta; class Magnoliopsida; order Poales; family Cyperaceae; genus Carex; species Carex kokanica. The sequence goes on along the minus strand of JAJGRX010000111.1, from coordinate 590,187 downwards.
TGGTTTGAATATATGCCAAGCCATAAAAGGTTTTTTAAGGTTCCTATACTCTCTGGTATTGTGCCTATGAAATTGTTTTCGCTTAAATCAATTTTAAGCATGGCTGAACAATTGGTAATGGATATTGGAATCTGACCATTAAGTTGATTTCTGTACAAAAATAGGATTTGTAGGCTATGAAATGCATCACAAAAGTTTGATGGAAGATTTCCATCAAGCTGATTTCCACTCAAAATCAGGTTAACCATGGATGAGAGGTTGTAAATGGAATGTGGTATCTGGCCTGACAAATTGTTTTCACCGAGGTCAAGGTTCTCGACAGCCTGTAGTTGGCCGAATGAAGGCGGGATGGTACCATCTAATTTATTTCCTTGAAGATATAGAAGAAATAGATGCGTAAGGTTGCCTAAGGAGATTGGTATTGATTTCGTAAGATTATTACTACTTAGATCCAATGCTTCGAGTAGTTCTAGGAAACCAAATTGTGGAGGGATGGTTCCTTGGAGATTATTGTTTCCCAGATTAAGATATTCTAAATTGGAACAATTACCAAGAGTTGCCGGAATGTTTCTGGCAAGGTTATTCACACTCAAATTGAGATTTTGCAATCTACTCAAATGACCAAGCTCTGCTGGGATGTTACCAGTAAGATGGTTATCTGAAAGGTTCAAACTTTTGAGAAATGTGAGATTTGCCAAAGAGGGTGATATACGGCCTGCCAAATTTAATGAGCCTAGAGAGAGAGCAATTACTCTGTTGGGATGGCGGTTGCCGCACCTTACACCTTGCCACTGACAATAGTGGAAAGAATCATTCCATGATGATAATGGACCGAATGGGCTATTGGATATGAGAGACTTGAAGGAGAGAAGTGCAAACAGGTCAGTTTCATTTGTGGCAAAGCTGTTTGATGAAAGATGAAAGGAGAATAAGCATATGAGAAGTAAGATGTGTAAACCTCTCATTTTATTGGGTTATCAAGTGTTGTAAAAGGATATCTCTAATTAATGGCGATCTTCTACGATCATATTTATCATGATTCAAATAAGTTGGTGGAAGAAGACTATCAGAGTTGACCACACATGGAATTTTTCTAGTGCTAGTCATTATCCTGTTAAATAGACAAATATTTCTATATATATAATGAGTATATACATTTCCATGATGATCCATATCTACTGTTGTTCATGTATGACTTACAGCAGAAAATTGCCCATATATTTTTCATTATGTCATTCTCAAATTAAAACTAGAAACAAGACTTGAGAAAATCCATTAATTGACATGCTGTCGCCTTGTCTTATATGAGCTAGAGGGTCCCCTCACCAGAAATAAACAATATTCATTCTGCGAATATACATATATCCCCATCATTTGCATTTGTTGGTTGCTTGAATCATGGAATGACTTATTATTAAAAATTCTGATGGTTGTTATTATAACCATACTGTATGAAGTGGAAAAGTCAGTACCGGACAACCAACCGGCTCGGCCTAATTTGAAATATTTAATTAGCAATTTGACTGGAGATTATCAATGAACTGAACCAAATTGCCTAGCAGCCCATGTTGAAATATTTACCGACGAAACACGTGCTCTTAGATAACAGAATATTTGAATTTAGATCTGCACCGTGACTTAAAAAAACAAAACAAATAAAGGCCGGAAGGGGTACAACATAATATTTTATTGTTATCGTGCTTTTACACGGTACTAATAGACTACTACATCAACATTCTTTTTTGTTTGGCTGGCAACCAGCTGGCCTGGGGACCAGGGGCGGATCATAGTGGAAGCTGGGGGGTGCTAAGCCATTCTAAGATTTTCAAAATTCATTACCAAGCATATAGAAACTCTTAAAGATTTTTTTCTTTTGTATGTATTAGCAACCCCTATAATAATTTAACAAATTTAAAGGAGCTTCCATGCCTATTTGGGTGCTTCGATTGCCGTGTGTATGCAGTGAAAAAGGAAAAAAAACCCATTCCAAAAAAGGTCATGCTAGAGGTTTTTCAAAGAATCTCCAATTTTGCTATCTCTCATCATTTTCTGAATTCACATCCTCTGAGATATCTCAACTTTTGCGTGTTTTTCTGAACAATCACAACCATTGAAATAGTTTGGCACGAATCTCAAAGCAAAAATAATACTAGCCCCCTGCGCTATCCCCCAATAGGTACCAGACACGTTGGTCACGCAAAAGTTGAAATATCTCAGAGGATTCGCACTCCCATTTTCCACCGTGATTGTCTATATATTTTTTTAAAAAGATGTTGTTTAGGCCCCTCTATACTCAAATTCTGGTTCCGCCCCTGCTGGGGACATCCCTAACATCACTCCAGGATTTACTGAAACTAATAGAATCAGGCCTCCAAGATTCTCTCAACTAATGCCTCCCACTGCACGACAACCATAGAAGGCAAAATGGGCTGTTCCAGAGCGGGATCAGATGGTACTGATCCGATTTCAGGCCGAGTTAAGTGGTTAGTGTAGATTTCGTCCAATTTCGAGCGTTCCGACTCAATTCCAGCCAAATTTCATCTATGCCATACCGATTCCAGTCTAATTTTGGCCGAAATAGACCGATTCCACCGAAACGGCCGAAACGTGAATTAAACAAACTCCAAAAAATTTTGAGCTCCGCATGAATCGAACCTATGACCTCTAGCTAAACAACCAAAGCCAACTACCACCACACCATCCAACATTTATTGTTAGAAAACATAACTCATTTATATATAACAATTGAAATTTGTATTATATCAAAGAGTGTGTTCTTAGTTGTAATGCTTGTATTATATTATATTAGTGGATTATTTGATTGTAATCATTTGTCAAAACAGAAATTGTTGACAAATTATTTTTTATCAATTCTTTCCTATTTTTTTTTTAGTATAAAACAAGCTTCTGGCAAAAAAGTCCGATTTTTCGATCCGATTCAGTCGATTCCGGGGATTTTGGGGAAAGTTATTTGAGTAAAAAAATGAGGTATGACAGAAAAAATTGCTCTAATCTTCTAGCAAATGCTACATAGTTTAATCATCTAGTCTCCAACTTTTGGTAGTTACCTCTTAAATTAAAAGGCCGGTAGGTGTCAAATGTGAATAGATTATCAATAAGTGACTTAATAAAAAATGGCCGGAAGGGGTATAACATAATATTTTATTGTTATCGTGCTTTAACACGGTACTAATAGACTACTACATCAACATTCTTTTTTGTTTGGCTGGTGACCAGCTGGCCTGGGGACATCCCTAACATTACTCCAGGATTTACTGAAACTAATAGAATCTGGCCTTCAGTATTCTCTCGACAGATCATGCCTCCCTCTGCATGACAACATAACACTCATGTCATTATCTCTCAAACACATGTAAGTCAAGTCTCCTGCCTTAACTGGTCTCTTCATTTTGTCTTCATTTCTCTTTTCTTCCCTATGACTGGTGTTGATCTAGTTTTCGTCCCTCATCTTCATTTCCCCCTCGTGTGCAATCTCGATTTTTTGTCAGAGGTTTAACACAATTGCACTTAGAGGAACTATGATGAGCTATAAGACATGACTACCCCAATCAGACAAACAAGAGGGGAAATCAATATTATACAATACGTTAGAAATTGTGTTTTCAATCATCAGAATATGAAAGTTTATTCACAAGTTTTCTTAACAAAGGAACATTTGCATGGATGTGAGAAAAATTACGTCTATGAAGAGGTTCCTTGATTGAGAATAGTTGTGAATAACCTTCACAATTTTGATGAAATAGAAGTAGCAAGCTCCTTTGGTATGTTGCATATTTACACATTTTTTATGAATAACTCCTAAAATTAATTTGTATGAAGTTCATTTTATGATTCTTTACTAGCTAGCAAACATGATTATAAAAAAATAAAGAAAATAATTATTATTCACGGTTCTATAGAAATAGCCGTGTTTAAAACCCTTGTGAATTAGGGTTTTCAGTTTTTCGCCCCCATTTTTGTAAAGTATACACGTTTTTAGCAGAAACCGTGTTTGTTTGATTTCACTATACATGTTTTTTTTATCCTTGTATAATTAGTAGTTAGGGTTTCTACTTTTATGGTACGTACCTCTTCGATTTTTGTCCTGTCTTTAATTCTCAACACCTCCATGTCTAATCAAATAACTCTAACTCCTCAGTCCCTTCTCCCTCTTTATACTAAATCTCATTCCTCTTCAATTCCTTCTCTCATAGGTTTCATAGTCACTGTCTCGCTCTTTGTCTCCCTTGAATCCGCACTTACCTCTTTCTTTCACCCGCTGTACTCTTTCCTGATATTGCAATGGAGAGGGCTAAAATCTCAAGTGGTAGAAAGTGTGACTTCATCAACAATTTGCCCGGCCAAATACTTCTTAGCATCTTAGGGTTGTTCATGACTAAGGAGGCGGTGCATATGTGTGCGCTGTCTAAGAGGTGGCACAACCTATGGACCTCTCTACCCTTCCTCAACATAAATTATAGGTATTATGAAACCCAATTAGCTTCCATGGAGTGGATGACAACTTTACTCCAGAAGATTACAAATGTTGATCTTCTGGATTTACATTTCAAGTGCGATCTACCGTATGTACCTCATATTCTCATGATTTTAATATTTATGGTAATATGATTTCAATTAGATTTTAAGTACCAAATTGAAATAACAAAATTATGTCTTGATTCTAACTGTGTTTATGTTATTCCAAATTAGGAACTGCCAACAGCAGTTTTGCCGTTACAACTCCTAATACTCTATGTTAAGACTTTGCAATTTTCCTTGCCAATGTACATTTACGCTAGCAATTTTTATAGATGCTAGCAAATTGATTAATGGCTGGCAAATATGGATGCTAGCCAATTATAAATTGATTTTTTTAAATATTTCTTTTTATACAGGGTTTTTTTCTAAAGAAACTATGTACAGAGAAAAACATAAATGGTTAGTACTAACTGACCGTCTATTTTTTCCAAAACTCATATACAGTTATTATTTTAGGAACCGTGAATATAACCATTTTTATTATATACAACTACTTTAATTGTGTAAAAATCACTATTTTCAGCTTTTTTTTTTTTAAGATCTAACACGGCTCACTTGTATGAACCATGTATGTTAGTACAATATAGATCGCAATTAGGAAACCGTGTACAACACGTGGAAAAATTATTTGAGTGGCGGGCCCCACATGTGGAAAATTGGGGTATGTCTTGAAGATACAGTCAAGTCAAAATTGGTTTGTGATTGATACATTTTGTTATTAAAAATATTGTAATCTACCTCCTAGCTTTTCCATACATCCAATTGTTCACCTATATGTTAACTATGATTTTTCTATGTGAGGTAAAATTATATAATTAGTAATATTTATATCTATTCTAAAATAAAAGTTCTGATATATATTTATGAATTTTTTGTAATATTTTAATTGTTACCAACTATATATTTTCAATTAACAAATAAATAATATTTATTAATAAATAAGTAGATAGATATTTATGTGAACTTTTAGACGCACTAGATTGCTTCTAATAATTATCTCTCTTGGTGCCAACCAGTGACCTATTTCCATCGAGTAATATTTACGTTTTGGTTTATTCCGGATTTTATAATAAAAATAACAAAAAAAAGCCTAAGTTTCTAAACAATCAGAGAGGAGCGGGCATTTCAAAAATATGGTTTTGTTTTTATATATTTTTCAAAAAAAAATATAAAAATATACTTAAGCTTCAAAACATTATTATTTTTTACCTACTCTTGAAACTTTTTCTCAAAATATATATTCTTCTATTTTTATATTTTTCTTAGAAAAAATTATAAAAATATACTTAATATTCAAAATAATCATAAAATTATGCTTCATCCGAAATTTTTGTCCCATCCTACTAATTATTCTATCCCAGTCCCTGAAAACAATAATAGAACTATTGCACCAAAACTGAAAAGCATACATTTGTTCCTAGTGATTGAGCATACATGCTGACATAGATCACAATATTATAAATGCATGTGTTCGAATTTTATGTTTAGTTTTGCTCTTATATCTAACACATGATATTTTCCTAAATTTGAGAGAGATTGCAAGAAATTGGGTATGCAAAATATTTGCATACCCAATTTGCATACCCAATTTCATATATACCCTTAGTTATAACAATATTAGTTGCATAATTTAAAACATTAAATAACCTGCTGACTTGGTAACAGGTCATATGACTAATATTTTTATTTGGCTCAGGTTAAAAACTTTCTTCGCATTGGTTACTTTTGTGTGCTATTGGTTCAAGAGATCAAATAATCTGAACAGGTACAGTATTGAACATTTTTTATGTGACAGAACCTAGAACCTGACTGGACATCGAGTACATATATATACTAACTAGGCATATATATATCAATGTTGGGCTTACCAGAGGCCGACACTATCAAATTACCATATACAAATTTCCATCAACTGGTTCCTACACAAATATATACATTATATGTACTTAACAGCCACATAACTGGAAATTATTATTTTTATAAAGATCAGAACCACAATAATTTAATATAAAAATGCAGTTTCACAGGTATCCAAGTGCTAAAGAGCAAAGCATAGCCATAAATTGAGCTGCTCATACAAATTAAGAAATTAACCTAGAAATTTATATTGAAAAAAGCTGGTAATTAATGAAAATGGTTGAGAGAGAAAATCAAAGCAGAGAGATTTTAAAGCTACAATGCATGAAGGGGAAAGAATACAGATTCAAGAGGAGCATTTTTGCTGCTGAGGTGATTCTGTCACCTCTGCTATTTTTATTTTGGTTTGTATTTTTTGTTCATCTGTAAATTAATTATGTAGCTATTATTTTTACAGTACTTAACGAGGTAATGTACATTTAATTTATCGAAATAATTTTTTGGGTCAAAGTACCTTATATATATTATGAAAAACCTCTTGCGTAAAACATTGAGTTAATATCTAATGGACGATTCAAATATAAGATACTGGAGGAAATTGAATCCAAATTTGCTGAATTTCACATGGATTGAATTTCCTCCAATTCTCAAATTTGAATCCCATAAAACATCGATAAGTAATTTGCTCAATTTCACATGGATTAAATTTCCTCCAATTCTCACATTTGAATCCCAAAAAACATCGATAAGTGCCGTATATATATATATCGACACGGCAACACAACTACCTTAAATTTAAGAAGGCTTTTGAAAGAGCAAGTGAAGGTAAGATATTGGAGAAAATCAAACCAGCAGCAACTCAGAAAACAGAGAAATGTATTGGTTTGATTTCCTTCAATTCTCACATTCAATACCTCATAAGCCCATAATATAATTTCATATTTTCTCTCTTTCAAGATTAATACTGAATATGAGATGTTGGAGAAAACTGAACTCATCATTTAATTCACCAATTATTTGAAGTAAAAAGTTCAATTCCTCTCAACTCTCATTTTCAGAGGTATCAAAATTGATTCATGCTGAAACTAGAATTGTGGGGTAATTTATAGAAAACAAATCTGAGAAAGAAAAAAAGGCAAAGGCATGTATGGTGTGACTTGAACTTTTTCTGATTCCATGTCATGCATATGGCATGACGTTTTACCATGTGTACTGGTACGTGATATTTTTTTTTTCAGAGATAGTGTTCTATGCTCTCCTGTTACTAATTGTGTTGTAAAGGGATTCCATAAATTTTAATTTGGATCAGATTGATTCGGATTCGGATCAAACGGACCGGATCCAAATTCAAATTTTGAGTTATTTTTGGAGGAGATCCAGACCCTGATCCCATGACATGGTGAGAAATATTATAGCATTTGCCATCTAGCACAAACTCCTGGAATATAAGAAATTTTTTGAAGATTTGGAATATAAGAAATTATAGAAGTTCAAGTTAAAAATTTAGAATTACAATGTCCCAATTTGCCAACTAAATGACGCTCAGCCACTGATTCTAGTATCTAGTGAAGTGGTGATATATTAAGGGGCGGAATTTGAATTCAAGTTTTCATAACCACAAAGTAAAATTCTAACCATAAATCTACAAACACAAATTTAACATTTTATGTAGAGGACTAAACTTTAAAAAAACAATAATATATAATTAAAATGCACTATACATGATCAAAATTTAAAAATCATAGATGCATAAGGCTCTTAAATGAAATAAGTGAAGGCCCAAGGAATTTAGTTCTCACTTAGTCCTCAAATAAGAAATAGTTAAACGGTCTAATTAAATAGCCCAAGATTTTGCACGGAAAGCATTGATTAATTATTTGAGCAACCTAAATGATCTGGGTTCTCTGTATTTAGAGAAGAACTAAGCAACCTAAATATCACTCTCCGGATGACATTTGGGCCTCTTACAATGGGCCTGAGGAAGAATTAAATTGGTCAACATTGTTACTAGCAAATAAATAATCCTAGTACTACCTCAACACTTTGCTATTGTTAAATGTACCCAATGGGCCATTAATGGGCCTCAAGAAGACATGATCATCCACCACCATTCACTGTGTATACCGTTTAAATTCTAAATTGGGCTTCTTTTTTTCTCATTCTTTCCATCATTTTTTGTTGTCTTCTTTTTGCATTTCATGTTAGCTGTACTTGAGTAAGAATAGCTAGTATAGGGAAAAGTCAAAAGTAAAAAAAGCAAGAGAAGCTAGCACTCAAAGTCAAGAGCTAAGCCTTCATGTGAAGGGGATGACCACTGAGTCAAATGTCAAGCCTCTTTTATCTTCATTATTTTCTTCAACTTATTTTAAGCTATATATGTCAGCAAAACTTCTGACAAATGGTGTTTCTGTTTAAAAACTCTAGTGTGGAATTCAAATTTAATTAATCATGTGATGTATTTTGTTTTGAAAAGTTGTAGTAAAGATGTGAAACTTTTTTATCGCTCCAACTATTTTTGACTTTTAAGCTAAATAATTTTAACACAGTTGAGTGCTTTGGTAACCGATTTCCCATACAATTAAAGTATATATAAGTGAGATATTCAAGTAAAACTTAAGTCAAAACCCTATGAAAATGCTGATACGATTGAGCATTATCATATTACGAAACTTCATCTCATCTGTAATTAATATAAAATTTTAATTTAATGTATGGTTAGAAATGACCAAGTTTTTTATTCAGGGCTTACACATGGCCGGTTCACAATATTAACCTGAACTTTGAATACTTTGTCTCAGTAAAGAATACATATTAGCGGATTTAGTATTTAAGAAAAAATCGGTAGTATTTCTTCATAACTCTCCAAGTATGTGTACAACACACATACCCATAGGAGCAATAAGGGAAATACTACCGAATTTTCGTAAATACTAAATCCACTAATACGTGTTCACATCTTAAATGAGACAAATATTCAAAGGACAGTTCCGAAACGGGGACTATTTGAAATTAATCCAATATGGATTAATTTCGGACGGATTTGAACCTATAAGCATACAAAATGATCGGTTATTTGGATGACAATACAATTAATACTAGCAATATATATATATGCACCAATTAATTGTATATATATAAAATTTGGTTCCAATTATATATATATAGAGGTTGGCTAATATCAAAATATTTGTTCCTACACCGTGGAACAAACGCTTTGGTTTTGATATTTTCAAAGTCCAAACAGTCGATCCAAACCGTTCAACATTCAATCTATATTAATATGTGCTTGGAGACCAAATTTTACATTTTTTGGAATTTTTTTATTATTTATTAAGCTAGTTTTAAAATCGTTATTTTCAATGATCCAGAAATTTTTCACTATTTATTAAAATCAGCAATTTTAAAACTGGCTTAATAAATAGTAAAAAAATTTCCAAAAAATGTAAAATTTGGTCTCCAAGGACATTTTAATATAGATATCACATCTAACAGTTTGGATCGTACGTTTGGACTTTGAAAATCGAAAAATCAATTGATTGCACCATGGCTCCAGAACAAACGTTTTGATATTAGCCAACCTCTATATATATACAAACTTTTATCATAATAAAAAAACAGCAAATTATATATGTATAAATTTAATAATAAAAATTTAACCTTATTTTGAGAGAGAGAGAGAGAGAGTACGTGGAAGAAACTGAGGCATCGATCTGCAGCAGATCAACTAGCTAGCTAGTAATAAATGAACCTTATAATGGAGTATAAATTGTGCGTGTAAGCATTAATGAGAGAAGATATGCTTATAATCTTATATAGTAGGAATAAATACACATTTACACACGGTTCACATATAAACAAACATGTACAAAAAAAACAAATTTTTTTCAAAAAAACCCTAGACAATAACATACACGGTTAACATGAGGATACCGTGTAACATTGTTTAGAATCGTACACGGTTTATTAATAAAAAAATACGTGTATAAATATAGGTGTCTTTCGTATACTGTTGCATTTTAAATGACTGTGTTTGTGTATTGGAGCTCATTTTCACGCGAGCGCCTCCTCCCTTTACACAGTATTTATTTGAAGTTTACTCGCATCCGTGTATGATATGCTTTGTATGGTTAACGTTCTTGTAGTAGTGAGTTATCTTTATGGGTTATATGGCGTTTAGGTTATTATATCAGAATGAATCAAACTGTTTTTTTTTTTTTTTTTTTTTAATAAAAAACGTTACAAGTCCTAAGCAGGCATGTTTAGTGCCATCACATCAATGGCGTGTAACGCGCCTTTTAGAAGCAATGTCAATGTTTTCTCAAAAAAAAGAAGCGATGTCAATGCATAATTAATGGTGTGGTCCAGAGGTAGAATACAGAGATATAGATAAAAATGCCCAGAGCCCGTTTATGCATTACAGTACTAGCATTGCAGTACAGTACTCGTTTAGCGTGTATTATATATATATATATATATATATATATATAGTGCTGGGCTTAGCTACTTCATGGAGTAAAACGACTTGGTGCTCCACGCCTCATTATTTCCATTTTGAAAATCCAAACGACCGATCCGAACCGCTCAAGTTGTTCTCCATATTGATATGTGCTTGGAGACCAAATTTTACATTTTTTGGAATTTTTTTACTATTTATTAAGCCACTTTGAAAATCACTGATCTGGCGGTCCAGAAATTTTTACTGTTTTTTACTGTTCATAAGGATTTTCAGATTTTCAAAGTGGCTTAATAAATAGTAAAAAAATTCCAAAAAATGTAAAATTTGGTCTCCAAGTACATTTCAATATGAAGAACATGTTGGAAGGTTCGAATCGACTATTTGAACTTTGAAAATGAAGATATGGCGTGGAGTACAAAGTCGTTTTACTCCATGAAGTAGCTAAGTCCATCTCTATATATATATATATAGATGGGCTATTGTGTTTTGCAAAGTAAAGCGAACGTTTTACTTCGGGCTCGTTTCGGAATTTCAAAGTCCTAACAGTCGATCCAAACTGTTAGATGTTCAATCTATATTAAAATATGCTTGGAGACCAAGTTTTACATTTTTTGGAATTTTTTTTTACTATATATGAAGCCACTTTGAAAATTGCTGATCCGGGTGAACAGTAAAAACAGTGCAACAAAATTCTAGACCATGTGATCAGCAATTTTCAAAGTGGCTTAATAAATAGTAAAAAAATTCAAAAAAAAAGTAAAATTTGGTCTCCAAGCATATTTTAATATAGATATAGTGAACATCTAATGGTTTGGATCGACTGTTTGGACTTTGAAAATCCGAAACGAGTCCAAAGTAAAACGTTCGCTTGACTTTGCAAAGCACAATAGCCCATATATATATATATATATATATATATATATATATAGTGCTGGGCTTAGCTACTTCATGGAGTAAAACGACTTGGTGCTCCACGCCTCATTATTTTCATTTTCAAAATCCAAACGACCCATCCGAACCGCTCAAGTTGTTCTCCATATTGATATGTGCTTGGAGACCAAATTTTACATTTTTTGGAATTTTTTTACTATTTATTAAGCCACTTTGAAAATCACTGATCCGGCGGTCCAGAAATTTTTACTGTTTTTTACTGTTCATAAGGATTTTCAGATTTTCAAAGTGGCTTAATAAATAGTAAAAAAATTCCAAAAAATGTAAAATTTGGTCTCCAAGTATATTTCAATATGAAGAACATGTTGGAAGGTTCGAATCGACTATTTGAACTTTGAAAATGAAGATATGGCGTGAAGTACAAAGTCGTTTTACTCCATGAAGTAGCTTAGTCCATCTCTATATATATATATATATATGAGATCGACTATCGTCGTTTTACTTCACGCTCATACTCCATTTTGAAAACCTAAACGACCGATCCGAACCGCTCAACATGTTCTCCATATTGAAATGTGCTTGGAGACCAAATTTTATAATTTTTGGATTTTTTTTACTATTTATTAAGCCACTTTGAAAATCGCAGATCCGGGTGAACAGTAAAAAACAGTAAAAAATTCTGGATCATTCGATTAGCGATTTTCAAAGTGGCTTAATAAATAGTAAAAAAATTCCAAAAATTATAAAATTTGGTCTCCAAGCACATTTCAATATGGAGAACATGTTGAGCGGTTCGGATCGGTCGTTTAGATTTTCAAAATAAAAATATGAGCGTGAAGTAAAAATGACATCTTACTTCGCAACTCACCATAGCCCAGCTCTATATATATAGAGAGAGACTGGCTAAGCTCAAAATGTTTGCACCAAGACCTTGGTGCAAACGTTTTGGTTCTCCTATTTGCAAAGTCCAAACGGTCAATCCAAACCGTTAGATATTTAATCCATATTAAAATGTGCTTGGAGACCAAATTTCACATTTTTTGGAATTTTTTTGTTATTTATTAAGCCACTTTGAAAGTTGCTGATTCGGGTGAACAGTAAAAACAGTGCAATAAAATTCTGGACCGTGTGATCAGCAACTTTCAAAGTGGATTAATAAATAGTAAAAAAATTCCAAAAAATGTAAAATTTGGTCTCCAAGCACATTTCAATATGGAGAACAACTTGAACGGTTTGGATTGACCGTTTGAACTTTGGAAATTCGAAAACAATTCATTTGCACCAAGGGCTTGGTGCAAACGTTTTGAGCTTAGCCACTCACTATATATATATATAGAGAGAGAGAGAGATGGACTTAGCTAAGCCATGGTGTAAAACGACTTGGTACTCCACGCCATATTTTCATTTGAAAATCTAAACTACCAATCCGAGCCGCTCAAGTTGTTCTCCATATTGAAATGTGCTTGTATACCAAATTTTACATTTTTTGGAATTTTTTTACTATTTATTAAGCCACTTTGAAAATCGCTGATCCAAATGAACAGTAGCAAAACAGTAAAAAATTCTGGACCAATGGATCAGCGATTTTCAAAGTGGCTTAATAAATAGTAAAAAAATTCCAAAAAATATAAAATTTGGTCTCCAAGCACATTTCAATATGGAGAACAACTTGAGCGGTTCGGATCGGTAGTTTGGATTTTCAAAATGGAAATAATGAGGCGTGAAGCACCAAGTCGTTTTACACCATGGCTTAGCTAAGCCCAGCACTATATATATATATATGCACCAATTAATTGTGTATATATACAATTTGGTTCCAATTATATATATATAGAGTGATGCTACGATGCTTTCGGAAGTAAATATGGTGTTTTACTTCCCGCTCATATCTCCATTTTCAAAGTTCAAACAGTCGATCGGAATTTCTCAACATAATCTTTATATTGCTACGTGCTTGGAGACCAAATTTTACATTGTTTGGAAATTTTTTACTATTTTTTTATAATTTTTGAAAATCAGTGTTTTTGTGAATTTTTTTTTATTTTTTTATTTAATTCAAAACTGTGATTTTCAAAAATTCTAAAAAATTAGTAAAAAATTTCCAAAAAATATTAAATTTGGTCTCCAAGCGCATATCAATATGAAGATCATGTGGAGAACTTCGTGTTGTTGTAAGCAATACTCTAAATATATTATTTGACTAATTTGCAAAACATACAATACTTGAATCTAACAATTCCTTTGAGTTAAGATGCTTTGCAGGTTTAAGATAATTGGAATTACAATTTGGATCTGTTATCCTGAAGATATCATCAAGTTTTATCAATATTTTAATTTGTATAATTCATAGAATTGGTAAAATAGATTTGATGTTGAAGTCAGGGAACAATCGTTACCAACGATTGTCTAATCGTTGTAACGATTAAAATAGCTGCACAGAAAATCAGAATGCGAGAAATAACACATTTCTTCCAGAGAGTAATCGTTACCAACGATTATATAATCGTTGTAACGATTATGAAAGTCTCGCAGAAATTTGAATTTGGCTGAAACCCTAATTGCATTTGAGTATCAATCGTTGTAACGATTAATCAATCGTTGGTAACGATTATGGGCAGAATACTCTTTTGGAAGCTGCCTCTATAAATAGAGCAATTAGGTTTTCTTCCAAATTAACTAGAGCCGCCCCCAGCTATTCAAAAAGCGATTTTTCTGTGCCCTATCCCTCCATTGTTGTGAGAATTCAAAACTTCAAAATTCCTTTACACAACCTCAAATCTACTTCACTAATCTTGCTAGATTAGATTAGAGTTAGTTTTTGTGAGTGTTTCTTTCGAGATTACAAACTTAGAGACTTCGTTCTCTACTCTAGTTGGCCGAGTGACTTCCCGTTGGTTGTAAGGGCTCACCGGTTCACAAGTTGTAACCTTTCTCATTGGGTAATAGAAAGGCGCACCGAGAAGCGGTTGCGACGCCCCGGAGACGTAGGCCATTTTGCCGAACTCCGTTAACATCCCGAGTGTCAATTTCTCTAAACTCTTCTATTTACTTTATTTGAAATTAATTTCAGTTTTTAAAATAGATTAGTGGTGCCTTAGGTACAACAAAGTGGTATCAGAGCAAGTTACTCGAATTAAGACACACTTAATTCTAGCTCTAGTGATCTAAAATGGCACCAAATAGATTTGTGAAAGAACCTCCAACCTTCGGTCTTACAACCAAAAACTTTAGTCATTGGAAAAGAATTATGATTAATTATTTAAATATTCTTGAAGTATGGGATATTATTGAAAAGGGGTATACACCTAAGTTTGAGGGAGAAGATAACAAAATCCAAACTCTTCCATCAAAAATTGAAAAGAAAGAAAATGACAATGCGGTTAATGCAATATTAAACGCAGTTAGTGAATCAGTTGCCTTGATTTTTGGTAACTCAACTAGTGCCAAAGAAATGTGGAATGCCCTTATAAATCGGTATGAGGGTAATACTCAAATCAAAAGAACCAAAATAACCGGGTTAGAGACCAAATTTGAAACATTCAAGGTAGAAAATGGTGAAACCATAGAAGAAATGTATAATAGACTTATGCATATACAGAATGAATTTATCGAATTGGGAGAACCGCTTTCTAACGATAAAATTGTAGGAAAGCTCTTAAGAGTTATGCTTAGGAGACCTAGATGGGAAGGATTGGTGAGTGCCCTAGAAGCAATTCAAGGAACACATGCATCATTCACCGCAGATGAACTGTACGCGCACTTTAGAAGTTTTGAAGAAAAACTAATACAATCCGGTGAACTAAAGCAAGAGTCTAAATCAAAAACCGTAGCCTTCCCGGCACAAAACCGTAGCCACTCTAGCTCCTCAAATAATCGTATGCCAAATGACCAATTCATAAATAAAATAGACCATGAATCCTCCAAAGATGCCCTTCTCTTATCGAAAATGTTCCAAGGAATGCTTGATTTCGAAAGAAAGTATAACAAGGAACGTGAGGATGAGAACAAAAGAGTAGTGTGCTTTGCATGTCATAGAGAAGGGCACACCATTCAAACTTGCTTCAAGCTTTTTCCCCATTTGAAGAACAAGGATGGTGAAGGACAACACGACCGAAGGCCAAAACAAAAATATGATGGATACAAAGGCAAGAAAAAGGCGAAAGCAATGCAAGCTATGTGGAGCATAGATTCCGGTGAAAGTGATGTAGAGGAATCCGACACGGAGTCGGGAAATGAAGAAGAAATCAACCTCGCATTAGTAGCAAGTGTGGATGAAGGTCCGTCAATAATCGATGTGGACTCAATCATTGCTAACAAGAACATCACCGATGAGACCACCATCGAATTTCTCAAAAATCTTGCAAAGCCAAGGAACAACAAGGAGATGGATAATACGAATGAAGCTTCAACAAGCTCCGCTAATGAGGTACATTTTGATTCTGATTTTGAAGGTTGTGAGTCCGAAACTGAATTAATTGATAACCAAATAGAGACCAAAGAAACCGAAATTGATTTGAATACCAATTGGATAATTACCAATGAGACAAGCAGTTTCGTTAATGAGATCTTAACCTATCATAATGCCCCTAGGTTGCTTGATGAATCAAAAAGGTTATTGCATGAAAAGGAAGGTATTATCCAAAATCTAAACTCTAAACTTCTTGAATTTGAATCCAAAATAAAAGAATTAGAAATAGTAACACCCAATTCAAATTCATGTCAATCACACTTAGGAGAAATAGAAATGCTAAAAGTAAAAATTCAAACATTGGAGACCGAAAATAGGGCATTAAGATCTCCTAGTGAATTCTCAAATATCACTAGTATAGATCCTTATTACATGCATAATTTGACCAATGCAAAAGTTGATAAAACGGGCATTGGATACAAGAAGGGTCACTCCTCATTTGAATCAAATTATTCACAAAGCCCGAAAGAAAAAGGGGGACATACTCAAAATTTAAATGTAGAAAATCAACAAAAATATTTAAACAAATTTAAATTTGATAGTAAGGATTATTTTACTCACCAATTTTATACTAAAAAGGGCAAAACTCTTTTGAATAATGAGTCAAATAGAAAGCAAAATTGTCAAATCTCAAACCAAAAGTCTCAAAATCATGCATTTCAGTATAGATATTCCAACAAAAATTATAAAAATGAAAATAATTTTCAAAATAGTGGTAGGAACACATTCCATCCAAAAGGGTCAAATAAAATTTATTTTAAAGGACCGAATGGATGGTCTTATAAACCCAAAGATAAAAATACTTCAGAAAATAAAACTCAAAGAAATGGTCCGATAAGAGATGTTCCCCAACATCAAAATAAATTTATCAACAAAAATTCATCATTAAGTGTTTCAAATCAATTAGTAAAAAATAATAGGAATCAAATTCAAGAAGTGAAAGATAAGTTTAAAGCTACCTTCACTCATGGTTCACACAACATCAAGCAATCGGTGACATTTTGTAACTACTGTTGTAAAATTGGTCACACCTCATTAGAATGTAGATTTAGGAAAGGAAACAACAATTCAAATGTTGTTTGGATTCCTAAAGCTAAACTAGCTTGAATTTGTATTTGAAATCTCCCCAAAATACTAAAATTGCTAAAAATATTAAAATTGGGGAGATTGAAACAAAGTATATGTTAATTGTTAATATATACTCTTGTAGGTGTGTTTGATTACTACTCATAAAGAAAATGCTTGGATCATTGATAGTGGATGCTCACACCATATGACCGGTGATAAATCTAATTTCAAATCTTTAGAACCATATGATGGTGGGTTGGTTACTTTTGGTAGTAATCAAAGAAAAAGTTCAATCATAGGATTAGGTTCGGTTGGTAACCAAAACTTAACCATATCGGATGTCTACCTTGTTGATGGGTTGAACTATAACTTACTTAGTGTTAGTAAGTTGTGTGAAGCTGGTTATTATGTTAAATTTGACATTAATGCTTGTTTCTTATTTAAAGCTTCGGATGATACTCTAGTATATACGGGTAAGAGAAAGAAAAATGTTTATTATCTATATCTTACTCATTTTGATTCCGGTGAAACATGCTTAAGTGTTATAACAACCGGATCTTGGTTATGGCATCGTAGATTAGGCCATATTTCAATTGATTCAATTAAAAAATTAGTTAAATTAAATCTTGTTCGTGGATTACCAACTCACAAATTAGAAATTGAAGGCTTATGTGATGCTTGTGTGCAAGGTAAACACACTAAAAGTTGTTTTAAGTCCAAAGACATGGTATCAACCGATCAACCTTTACAATTACTTCACATTGATTTATTTGGGCCAATTAGTATACCTAGTTTAGCTAAAAAGAAATACGCATTTGTAATTGTGGATGACTATAGTCGCTTTACTTGGGTTATATTTCTACAACACAAGGATGAAGCAATTGATAATTTCATTGAATTTTGTACTCGTGTTGAAAATGAAAAGGGTCTAAAAATCAATCGAATTCGAAGTGATCATGGGGGGGAGTTTGAAAATGCAAAATTTGATGAATTCTGCTCTAAAAGGGGATATAGACATGAATATTCGGCTCCTCGCACACCTCAACAAAATGGGGTTGTCGAGAGGAAAAACCGAACATTACAAGAGCTTGCCCGAACCATGCTAAATGAATATCCTTTGCCCAAACATCTTTGGGCCGAGGCAGTCAATACGGCTTGCTACGTGATCAATCGCGTTAGTATTCGATCGATATTGAAGAAAACACCATATGAATTATGGAAAGGGTACAAACCAAAAATATCCCACTTTAGAGTATTCGGTTCAAAATGCTTTGTTCTAGATGAATCCCCTAAAATAACAAAATTTGACTCAAAATCAATTGAAGGCATATTTGTAGGGTATTCAATGACAAGTAAAGCCTATAGAATTTACATTGCAAATCATAGGGTTGTAATTGAATCGGTACATGTTAAATTTGATGAAGCTACTCACAAAAAGGTCGAGAAAGGTATTTTAATTGTAGGTACTGAAGATGTTACTCCTGAGGTTGAAGTAATTGAAAATCAAATCATCATAAGTGAGCAATCATCCGAACAACCTCAATCCGAAGAAAATGCAACACCTCATGTAGATAATCCTTTGAACACTTCAATGCAATCCGAAGAGTCACAACCTCCACCATTTGAATATCAACCTCCCGAAGACCTAAGGGAAGTTTCCTCTCACCCTCTTTCTAATATTATTGGGGATCCTAAGGAAGGGGTTAGAACTAGATCGGGGTTGAGTCAAATGATTGCGCATTGTGCTTTCGTGTCAAATGTTGAACCTAAAAACTTTAAAGATGCGAATATTGACTCAAATTGGATTTGTGCCATGCAAGAAGAACTTGCTCAATTTGAAAGAAACAAAGTTTGGACTCTAGTACCTAAACCAAATGATCGAATGATCATTGGAACTAAATGGGTTTTTCGAAATAAAAAGGATGAATTAGGAAATGTTATCAGGAACAAAGCTAGGTTAGTTGCTCAAGGATATAAGCAACAAGAAGGTATCGATTTTGATGAAACCTTTGCACCTGTAGCACGTCTAGAATCCATTCGGATGCTTTTAGCATATGCCTCTAACAAATGTTTTATCTTATTCCAAATGGATGTTAAAAGTGCATTTCTGAATGGCTTTCTCGAAGAAGAAGTATATGTTCACCAACCACCCGGCTTTGTTGACTCAACCTTTCCAAATCATGTTTATAAACTCACTAAAGCACTCTATGGACTTAAACAAGCTCCTAGAGCATGGTACGGTCGACTTAGTTCCTTTCTAATTGAACATGAATTTACAAGAGGTAAAAATGATACAACTCTTTTTACTAAGAAAAGAGGTGAATCAATTTTAATTGTGCAAATTTATGTTGATGATATCATTTTTTGTTCTACTAATGCGGCACTTGCCGAGGAATTTTCATCTCTTATGAGTAGTGAATTTGAAATGAGCATGATGGGTGAATTGAACTTCTTTTTGGGACTCCAAATCAAGCAACTTATCGATGGAATTTTTGTAAGTCAAACCAAGTATGCTAAGGAGTTGATCAAGAAATTTGGATTAACCGAAAGCAAGACGAGTCCTACTCCCATGGCCATCAATGCAAATCTCGACTCGGATCCTAGCGGCACGCCGGTGGACATCACTCAATACCGAGCTATGATAGGTAGCTTACTCTATTTAACTGCTAGTAGACCTGATATTATGTTTGCGGTATGTCTATGTGCTAGATTTCAAGCCAATCCCAAAGACATGCATTTGAAAGCTGTTAAAAGAATCCTTAAATATATCAAAGGCACGTTAAATTTGGGATTATGGTATGGCAAACAATCGGAATTAGATTTGATAGGTTATATCGATGCTGATTTTGCCGGAGACCGAATGGACCGTAAAAGTACAAGTGGTACATGCCAATTCTTGGGCGGATCACTTGTCTCTTGGTCAAGCCGTAAGCAAACCTCGGTTGCGCTTTCCACTGCGGAAGCCGAGTATGTTGCGGCCGGTAGTTGTTGCACACAATTGTTATGGATGATTCAAACTCTCCAAGATTATGAAATACGCTTCCGCAACGTACCAATTATGTGTGACAATACCAGTGCCATTATGGTTTCCAAAAATCCGGTTCTCCATTCTCGTACCAAGCACATAGAAATACGGCATCATTTTATTAGGGATCATGTTGAGAAAGGTGAAATTCAACTTATTCATATTGACACCAAAAATCAAATTGCCGATATTTTCACCAAGCCCCTAAATCCTCAACAACATAATGAATTAAGGTTTAAATTAGGCATGCTTGAACTTGATTAGTCCACTGATTATTCTCAATTAGTGCATCTGCATCTTAGATAGGACGCATAGCAATCACTTGATCACATCAACGTTCCGACAACCTTTAGAAAACCCTACCAGACCACAATCGTTACCAACGATTATTTAATCGTTATAACGATTAATAAAATAAAATCTTAAATGTTTAAACTGCCAAACGCAAACTTCCTCAGATTTCTTCCAGAGCACAATCGTTGGGAACGATTGTTTAATCGTTACAACGATTAATAAATTTCAAAATCCGACTTTTCTCTTTGAAATTTCATCTATTATTGTAGAATTCCCAGAGCACAATCGTTACCAACGATTAAACAATCGTTGTAACGATTAATTAAATTTCAATTTTATCTCCAAAAAATGCATTTTTCAAACATTCTTTCCAGAGCACAATCGTTACCAACGATTAATCAATCGTTGTAACGATTGTTCGCAGAATGCGAAAAGTCGGGTCCGCCTCCTATTTCTTCCTCTCTCCCCTCCTACTCACACCTCTTCTCTCTTCTCTTTCTTTCTTCTTCTTTCCGCCGCCTCTACCTCTTCTTCACCATCTTGGCCTCCACAATCCACCATTTTTCAAGATTTTAAGTTATTTCTTCTCTCCTCTCTCTCCTCTACTCTATTCTCTCACTCTATTTCACTTTCTCTCTCTCTTCTCTCCTCTCCACCAAAACCCTAGTTTCATCTCTTCTCGAATTCCGGCCATCCGACCACTTGATCGACGATCCGTCTTCATCACTGTGCTTCTCTCGCTCTTCTCATCCCGGGTGTGTTCTTCGTTTCTAAATCAGTAACACTTTATTTTTTTTCACCATTTACGATGCCTCCTAAACCGACCAAAAATGCTGTTATCAAAAGGAGACGTACTGACTCCGGCCAAACCTCTCATCAACAAGATGAGTTTCCTAATCCTCAATTCCCGAATTGGACAATTAGCCGGGATAATCGGTACCTATTTCGGAATGCCGAAGCTTATACCAACTATATTGGTCTATTTGAAAACCGGGCTTTAACTAATTGCTATCATTTTGATAAGAATTCTGCCGAGTTTCCTGCCTATGAGACCAACAAAATCAATGAATACTTGGACCATTGGGATTGGGAATCTTTTCTGAATTGTACGGAACCGTACAACGTTATCTTGACCCGGGTATTCTATGCCAATTTTCTCATGTCTATGTCTCCATTCCGAGCCTCTTCTTATGTGTGCGGAACCGAAATTGATCTCTCTCTTGATCACCTGGCCGATTGGCTTGAATTACCTAATGACGGTGAGGAATCATACCCTCTTAGAAAATGGCCCGAAACAGCCGTCGATACAGCCGACAATTACAAAACCTGGTTTGACCGCACCAATCGAGTTGGTGCCCCTCTTTATGCCTCCCATCTTCCATCCCTTCACCGGTTGCTTCATCTATTTGTCAACAATATTCTCACTCCCAAATCCACAATCAAAACCAACATGGAATGGAATGCCACTTTCTATATGCGTCATCTCATTTGCTTAGATGACAAACGCTTCAACATTCCTTATATTATTCTTCGTCACATGCGCAATGCTTTCAATAGCAAGGTGTATAATTTACCGTATGCTCACATCATTCACAAAATTATGCGCCTCAATGGAATTCATCTTTCACCTGACCTAACCCTACTTGGACCGGTCAATTTGGTTACTGAAATGCCGAATATTGGTTGGTCTTTAACTGCCTCCGCCGGTGCCAACCCACCCGGTCTTCGCCCTGATAACCGTCCTGTAAATCGCTGGATTAAAGCTCCCAATGCACTTCCAAATCAATATTGGGATCCAAATGAAGCAAATCCACCTTCCCCTCCTCATCCAGTTCCACCTCCTGTCGATCCGGCTCAACCACCGGCTTCCACTCCCGAAATGGCTTGGGTTATGGCTCAATTGTGCGGTATCACCTCTACTCTTTCTACTCTCGGCACTAAAATTGATCGGGTCAATAAAGGTGTTCGTCTCAATGCCAAGAATATTAAATCTCTTGATGATGCTCAAACGGATCTGGCTAAGCGTTGGGTGCGACATTTTGGAGCGGGCAGTGGTAGTGCTCCTGATGATGATGATGATGATGATGATGATGATGATGATGATGGTGATGCGCCTGATGATGACATCTAGTTCCTTTTATTTTTTTCTGATCGCTATTTTGTCGCGTACTATGTGATTGCTATGCTAGGCACTTATTATTATTTTGAGTTGCATGTTATGTAGAACTTTTAATTTGCTATTTTTAGTAGTCTTGTTTTAGTTTTTTTTATGTTGCATGGTTGGATTATTCTCTGTTTTATATTGTTGGTTATGATATTTTTCGAATGTGTGTTGTGATTTATATTTTTTATATTCCAATCATTAAGGGGGAGTGCTTATTTTGAGGGGGAGCACTCGTTATTTTCTCTTCCCTTTCGTCGATTTCCAAAAGGGGGAGAAATTGTAAGACATGCAAAACTGATAAATTGGGAACTAAACAATTGGGAAAAATAATTTCAAATCAATTTATGCATTTACTTGCGACGTATGTTTTGCAAATCGTCAAAAGGGGGAGATTGTTGTTGTAAGCAATACTCTAAATATATTATTTGACTAATTTGCAAAACATACAATACTTGAATCTAACAATTCCTTTGAGTTAAGATGCTTTGCAGGTTTAAGATAATTGGAATTGCAATTTGGATCTGTTATCCTGAAGATATCATCAAGTTTTATCAATATTTTAATTTGTATAATTCATAGAATTGGTAAAATAGATTTGATGTTGAAGTCAGGGAACAATCGTTACCAACGATTGTCTAATCGTTGTAACGATTAAAATAGCTGCACAGAAAATCAGAATGCGAGAAATAACACATTTCTTCCAGAGAGTAATCGTTACCAACGATTATATAATCGTTGTAACGATTATGAAAGTCTCGCAGAAATTTGAATTTGGCTGAAACCCTAATTGCATTTGAGTATCAATCGTTGTAACGATTAATCAATCGTTGTAACGATTAATCAATCGTTGTAACGATTAATCAATCGTTGGTAACGATTATGGGCAGAATACTCTTTTGGAAGCTGCCTCTATAAATAGAGCAATTAGGTTTTCTTCCAAATTAACTAGAGCCGCCCCCAGCTATTCAAAAAGCGATTTTTCTGTGCCCTATCCCTCCATTGTTGTGAGAATTCAAAACTTCAAAATTCCTTTACACAACCTCAAATCTACTTCACTAATCTTGCTAGATTAGATTAGAGTTAGTTTTTGTGAGTGTTTCTTTCGAGATTACAAACTTAGAGACTTCGTTCTCTACTCTAGTTGGCCGAGTGACTTCCCGTTGGTTGTAAGGGCTCACCGGTTCACAAGTTGTAACCTTTCTCATTGGGTAATAGAAAGGCGCACCGAGAAGCGGTTGCGACGCCCCGGAGACGTAGGCCATTTTGCCGAACTCTGTTAACATCCCGAGTGTCAATTTCTCTAAACTCTTATATTTACTTTATTTGAAATTAATTTCAGTTTTTAAAATAGATTAGTGGTGCCTTAGGTACAACACTTCGGATCGACTTTTGAACTTTGAAAATGGACATATGAGCGGGAAGTAAAACACTTTCTTTACTTCCCAAAGCAAGATAGACTATCTCATATATAGAGATGGACTTAGCTACTTCATGAAGTAAAACGACTTTGTACTTCACGCCATATCTTCATTTTCAAAGTTCAAATAGTCGATTCGAACCTTCCAACATGTTCTTCATATTGAAATGTACTTGGAGACCAAATTTTACATTTTTTGGAATTTTTTTACTATTTATTAAGCCACTTTGAAAATCTGAAAATCCTTATGAATAGTAAAAAACAGTAAAAATTTCTGGACCGCCGGATCAGTGATTTTCAAAGTGGCTTAATAAATAGTAAAAAAATTCCAAAAAATGTAAAATTTGGTCTCCAAGCACATATCAATATGGAGAACAACTTGAGCGGTTCGGATCGGTCGTTTGGATTTTCAAAATAGAAATAATGAGGCGTGGAGCACCAAGTCGTTTTACTCCATGAAGTAGCTAAGCCCAGCACCTCATATATATATATATATAGAGCTGGGCTATGGTGAGTTGCGAAGTAAGATGTCATTTTTACTTCACGCTCATATTTTTATTTTGAAAACTTAAACGACCGATTCGAACCGATCAACATGTTCTCCATATTGAAATGTGCTTGGAGACCAAATTTTATAATTTTTGGAATTTTTTTACTATTTATTAAGTCACTTTGAAAATCGCTGATCGAATGGTTCATAATTTTTTTACTGTTTTTTACTGTTCACACGGATCTGCGATTTTCAAAGTGGCTTAATAAATAGTAAAAAAATTCCAAAAATTATAAAATTTGGTCTCCAAGCACATTTCAATATGGAGAACATGTTGAGCGGTTCGGATCGGTCGTTTAGGTTTTCAAAATGGAGTATGAGCGTGAAGTAAAACGACGTTTTACTTCACAACTCACCATAGCCCATCCCTATATATATATATATATATATATAGAATTTTGCTATTGTACTTCGCGAAGTAAAACCAATCTTTTACTTCACGCTCATATTCCCATTTTCAAAATCCGAAACGTCGATCCGACCGTTCAAGTTGTTCTCCATATTGAAATGTGATTGGAGACCAAATTTTACATTTTTTTGGAATTTTTTTACTATTTATTAAGCCACTTTGAAAATCACTGATCCATTCGTCCAGAATTTTTTACTGTTTTTTACTATTCACAATGGATCAACGATTTTCAAAGTGGCTTAATAAATAGTAAAAAAATTCCAAAAAATGTAAAATTTGGTCTCCAAGCACATTTTAATATGGAGAACAACTTGAACGGTTCGGATCGATGATTTGGAATTTGGAAATGGGAGTATGAGCGTGAAGTAAAACTTCGTTTTACTTCGCGAAGTACAATAGCCCTACTCTATATATATATATATATATATAGGTTGGCTAATATCAAAACATTTGTTCCTAGGCCGTGGAACAAACGCTTCGGTTTTGACATTTTCAAAGTCAAAACAGTCGATCCAAACCATTCAACATTCAATCTATATTAAAATGTGCTTGGAGACCAAATTTTACATTTTTTTGAATTTTTTTTACTATTTATTAAGCTAGTTTTAAAATCGTCATTTTGAATGATCCAGAAATTTTTCACAGTTTGTTAAAATCAGCGATTTTAAAACTGGCTTAATAAATACTAAAAAAATTCAAAAAAATGTAATATTTGGTCTCCAAGCACATTTTAATATAAATATCACATCTAACGGTTTGGATCGCATTTTTGGACTTTAAATATTAGAAAACCAATTGATTGCACCATGACTCTGGAACAAACGTTTTGATATTAGCCAACCTCTATATATATACAAACTTTTATCATAATAAAAAAACAGCAAATTATATATGTATAAATTTAGGAAAAAGATTTATTTCCCCCGGTGTCTTTCCCCCATTTATCCCTCAATCATTAATTATCTGAGGGACCACAACTTCGAGCATAAAAAGACAAAAGAAAACGCGTATCAATCATTAATTACGTGGGGGACCGCTTATATTTGAAAAAATTTACAACTGACGCGCGCAAGTATTCATAGATAATACATCCAGTATTCATATATAATACACCAAATATTCATACCTAAGATATCAAGTATTTAAAAAAAAACTGGGCACATCACTCACCCATCTTTTACACGTTTTTAGAGGTGGTTTGTTTTCTCTGTTCACTTTAACCAATATTTCTGACAATCTGTGAAGAATTTTGCGAGTCTAAAATCACAAACGTCTTCTACGCAATTTTCTCTTTCAAATGAGATCCATGATGAAGTACTTTTGAGTTATCCATTGCGCAAGTATTCATACGTCGTAGTGCAAGTATTCATATCTCATCGTGCAAATATTCATACTACGTCAAGCAAGTATTCATAACTCGTCAACCAAGTATTAATACCTAAGATATCAAGTATTTCGGAAAATAAAATTGGATACATCACATGCCCATCTTTTACATGTGTCTATTTTTATCCAGTGATTGAGTGTACTGGACACTTCTAGTGATTGAGTGGGTTGGATCGGACAAGGAAACCGAAGAAAAAGATAGAGTGTACTGGACACTTCCAATGATTGAGTGGTAATGAAAGTTCAATCGGTAAAAAATGAGTGAATGATGTGTTCAGTTTTTTATTTGTGAAATATTGATGAGGTATGAATATTTGCTCAATGAGATATGAATACTTGAATGACGAGGTATGAATACTTGTGCAACGGACAACTCGAAAATATGTTATCATGGATCTCATTTAAAAGAGAAAATTGTGTAGAAGACGTTCGTGGTTTTAGATTTGTAAAATTCCTCACAGATTGTTAGAAATATTGGTTAGAGTGAACGGAGAAAAAAAAACCACCTCTAAAAACGTGTAAAATATGGGTGAGTAATGTGTCCAGTTTTTTTTAAATACTTGATATATTAGGTATGAATACTTGATGTATTATATATGAATACTTGCACTCGCCGATAATGACGCGTTTTGTTTTGTCTTTTAGCGCTGAAATTTGTGGTCCCCTCTTAATTAGCGGTCAACAAAGATAGTTATTGATCGGGAGATGAATGAGGAAAATGACTTGGGGGATAGTTAGTCGGTCTCATAAATTTAATAATAAAAATTTTAACATTATTTTGAGAGAGAGAAAGAGAGTACGTGGAAGAAACTAAGGAGGCATCGATCTGCAGCAGATCAACTAGCTAGTAATAAATGAACCTTATAATGGAGTATAAATTGTGCGTGTAAGCATTAATGAGAGAAGATATGCTTATATAGTAGGAATAAATACACATTTACACACGGTTCGCATAAAAACAAACCTGTACAAAAAAAAAAAAAAATCGAAAAATCCTAAACAATAACATACATGGTTAACATGAGGAAACTGTGTACCATTGTTTAGAATCATACACGGTTTATTAATAAAAAAAACGTGTACAAATATAGGTGTCTTTCGTATACGGTTGCATTTTAAATGACCGTGTGTGTATGTTAGAGCTCATTTGCGCGTGAGCGTCTCCTCTCTTTTACACAATATTTATTTGAAATTTTCTCACATCTGTGTATGATATGGCGTGTATGGTTAATGTTCTTGTACAGTAGTGAGTTACCGTTGTGGGTTATATGGCGTTTAAGGTTATTATATCAGAATGAATCAAACTGGGTTTTTTTTTTTACTTATCAAAAACGTTACAAGTCCTAAGCAGGCATGTTTAGTGCCATCACATCAATGGCGTGTAACGCGCCTTTTAGAAGCGATGTCAATGTTTTCTCAAAAAAAAGAAGCGATGTCAATGCATAATTAATGGTGTGGTCCAGAGGTAGAACACAGAGATATATATAGATAAAAATTTGCCCAGAGCCCGTTTATGCATTACAGTACTAGCATTACAGTAGTACAGTACTCGTTTAGCATTACAGTACTAGCCGAGATTTTTATTATAGTACTAGCCGAGATTTTTATTAAATGAGCCAGTTGGTTAAGAATTGGTCGGTCTTACTCGTTTAGCATTACAGTACTAGCCGAGATTTTTATTAATATCCAAAGTTAATTACAAAATAATAAAAATGCCCAGAGCCCTTGATTTTTATTAAAAATGCCCAAACCGGCTATTTAATGGCCGGTCATTATTTAAATAAGAAACTAGTCATTTAATGGCCGGTTATTAATTTTTTTTTTACCCTACAAATTGATTGGACCCTGTTTTTTTGTTTTCATCCAACTACTACTTCATAGAAAAAACTATAATGCATCGAAATTTTAAAACATAACAGTACTACTTCTTAGAACGCGACGATTTTGCCGGATCTGGACCAATCACATCAAACAGAGTGACAACTTTACCAATATAAGTACACGGAACGAACTCATCATCCAATTCTAGAGGCTCTGGATCAACCTTTTTTTTTGAAAAATAACCGTAGAGGTTTTCCACAAAGTCATCGTCCGAATTTCATACCGAAT
Organism: Carex kokanica; assembly: GCA_025461125.1. Classification (NCBI taxonomy): domain Eukaryota; kingdom Viridiplantae; phylum Streptophyta; class Magnoliopsida; order Poales; family Cyperaceae; genus Carex; species Carex kokanica. The sequence continues at coordinate 561,554 of JAJGRX010000111.1, read as the reverse complement.
AGGCCGTTTAATATATTCCTCCATGCTACATACGTAACATTTATTTGTAGGAACGCAGTATTTACATTTTTCCTCTTCTCCCTTATTTTTACCTCGATCACTACTTAACCCTTATCTCGCCATGCCACAATTGGACGACTCACCTTGATATCTATTGTTCATACCTTTGGCCCCTTCAAATATCGCCATTTTCGCCAATAAAATCACTTTCTCTTTCTTTCTGTCCCTTCCTCCCTTCCTCTTCACTAATTTGAGATAATTGTGAGGGAGAGAGAGAGAAAGATGGATATTTATAGGGTATAAAATAAAATAAGGATACCGTCCATTTTCTGGCCGGTAATTAAATAAATACGATATTTTGTATTTTGTATTTAGTATAATTTAGTGTACTTAGTAATTTATGTTTATATTTTATGTTTTAGTATAATTTAGCGTACTTAGTATTTTGCGTAAGTATTTATGTTTAGTTTTTATGTTTTAGTATAATTTAAATTACTTAGTATTTTGCGTAAGTATTTCTGTTTAGTTTTTATGTTTTAGTATAATTTAGCATACTTATTATTTTGCATAAGTTAGAACAATGAAACATAGGACACGAAATATTGAACAACGACACATAAAACACTAAACATAGAACAATAAAACAATCAGCACTGGAACGGAGAAGGGGACCATCGATCAGCTGGTACTCCGGCGTTCGCTCGCTACGGCCAGACTCTATCTTTCGGTGTCTCGACACCAGCCTCAGCCTCTCTGCACATCCTCTCAGCGGTATCCCAGATAGACTCACTCCTAGAGACCGGCGGGTGTGTACCGAAGATAGATGCAGCGAAATCAGTCCCAAAGTCATGCTGATGCTAAGCCCCGCTACCACTGGCCTCTCCATCATGGGCCATCTCCGGCATCTCATAGTCCAAAATCCCGAGCTCATCCAGACTCACACTAAAATCTGGACCAGTCTTCGGCATCTCTGGCATCTCCAGCATCTCCAGAGGCGGATCCACATTAAGTCAGGGGTGGGCAAGTGCCCTACCCTGGATTTTCAAAAACAATTGTTAGAGTACTAAATTTTGAACTCTTGCCCCACCCTGGAAAAATTAAATGCCCTATCATATTGACTGTTGAGAGCATAGTTCCGAAAATTGTTGAATTGTTTGATTTTTTTTTTAAAAAGCAGTGGAATCAGAAAATTGAGTAGAAATAGAAGGGATTCTGTCTTGTCGATAAAAAAAAAGACGATGGGAAGGAGAAACTGACAATGTGGGGCCAATATTTGAGATTCAATTGTTGGGCTGAAGTTTGGTTACTATATTAGGCCGTTCCTTATTTCAAATATATTTCTAAGTTTTATGTTTAAATTTTTGCCAATCTGTTGATTTTCAATTCAAAAGTTTGGGATTACTTTTTCATTCATTCAAATTAACCAATATTTAATGTAATAGTTTAATTTTTAATGATTGTATTTTTTTTTTACCAATTACTATTTTACAAAAAAAATCCTATTTTTTCATACATATTATTTTTTTTCAAAAAAAAGTTTTCGATTCGATTCACCTCCTCCACTTACTACTATTGGATTTGAATCCGATTAGTTAATGGGTTTGAACCCGATTTGCTGCTTTCTTGCCCTACCCTGATGAAAATCCTGGATCCGCCCTTGGGCATCTCGGCTGGACCTTGCAATCACACACATAATTTACTGAATTATAACTGAATGAAGAAATTTGCACTAACTCAGACAGCTAATGAAATAAAACATACCTGGGGCTGAACCGAACGTCCCTGGGCGTCGTAGAATGCATGCCAGCCAGACATAGACAATACCCAACGATGGTAGTCCCACTCTGGCTGCTCATTGGGGGAAGATGGCATCGCATCTAGCATAACCGAGCTTGCGCCGGGCTCGGTCGGATCTATCTTGCCAGTTGATGTTCTCTCTGGCATCTCGCAGCATGGTGATGAGCTGCCCACCGTGCCCGGTATCCTCAACGAAATTGGCATTGTTCTTGAGGAAGTGGTACCCAAGACATCTCCAGTTCTTCTTTCCTAGCATGTTGATCCCATGAGCGGCACCTTTAAGCGATGCCAACAGCTGAAAAATTAATTTGTTAGATCAAACATGGATGAAGTAATCAGTTAGGAAAAGAACTATATAGTTTTATGTGCATTACATGGCGAGCTCATTTTCTACCGTTGGGTGTGTAACCGTCATCGTTGTTGAGCCTGTCACGTAAATGGGCATCGTAATCGCCCTGCAGATATACGGTTGCCATGCAGACCCGCAAGTACCAAGCCTCATACCTCAATAGGGGATGTCCCGGGATCTGCAGTAGCTCTATGGGAGCTGATAGAAGTCGAGGTGTTGCGGATCCACCGCCGTAGTGTAATAGAAATGATGATGCTCGCTTCAGTCACGCTCCGATCGCCCTACGTGGCTCATCCTATAAGAAACACGTTAGTTGCAACACAAATAAATCAAGTAATATAAGATAGTAGAAAAGAGATACGACTTACCTCTGCAGTTCTACGATGGTGGACCTCGACAAAGATGGGTCTGCGGGAATGAACGGCTGATGTCCAAACTGGCGGAGTACACCATCCGGATAGTGGTGCTCCACTACCCATAAATATATGAGTGGACCTCTGTAGTACCACATCTCCCAAGACTGGAGATATATCGTCAGTAGCTTCGCATCCTCGTACAGCTGGTCGTACGGTGTCCAGTCAACCTGCTGTGCCGACAAACTCTGCAGCTGTGAATGAACTGGCCTGATACCCAAGGTACTACCCTGGCCCTGATTTAGGTAGTGGTGAATATCGTGCCACTTCTTGGCGTATGCCGGACATATGAGATTATTGGGATTTCCCCAATCCGGAGCCTCATTTGGGATAGGCCGGCCCACCAATAGCCGTGACCACGACCAGTGCTGAAGCAATAGTGTTGGCCCAAACATCTGCTTCTTATCTTTCTACATTTTCAAGAATTTTAGATGTCAGGTCATTTGGATTGGTTGATTAAATAATTAAGTAAGAAAATAGTTAGAGACTTACCATACAACTACGGCAAAGGTGGAAGCACAGATGGGCTAGGACGGCCGCACCAGTTGTACGGCTATGCATTCCCCAGGTCTGCCAGCAGTGGGAGATACATCATCGGCACGCAGTCATCGGTAGAATCAGCAAACTTGACGGAACCAAATAGGTCCATCACGAAGCCCCGTGTATATCTGCAGTAACAAATAGGTAATATAAAATCAACAACAAACGGAAATTCGATAACAAATGTAATACAAACAATTTGTAGTTTTTACCTCTGAATCTCCTCATCGGTGGAGTCTGCTGTCAGACCCGTGCTGAAGTGCTGCCGTAACTTCTTCATTCTTATGTGGAATTTTGATCTTCCACTATCCTCAATGAGAGACTGAGGATTAGCTCCCAAAAGCTCCTCGATCTGAGCAACAAACGTGGCGCTGTCAGATACACCACTGACGAGGGGTGCTCATGATAGGCAAACCCCAAAGAGAACTCACATCCTGGAGAGTCACTGTCATCTCTCTGAATGGCATGTGGAATATGTTCGCCTCGGAACGCCATCTCTCAACCAATCCTGCGATGAGAGATGCATTGATGATGCCACTCCCAGTCCGCAATATGTCAACAATCTGGTAGAGGCCCAAATTGATGAGGTACTGGTCCATCGACCGGTAGTACTACATGTGAATGCACCGCAACTTCACATCTAAAAGAAACGTGTCCTACATTGACAAATTTAATCCACATGGTGTTAACAAATTAACATTTAAACTCAAGAAAATTTGAAAAAGTGAAAAAAAAATACGTACTTCACGAGAAGCCAGTGAGACTCGGTGCTCGCAGTGAGGCACCCACAGAAGAGGACTGAAATGCTCTGTGCTACCAGTCTCGATCAGCTCATCAACTATAGGTGGTAATGGATGAGTCCTAGGCCGTCCTCAAGGCTAAGAACAAAATGGAGTGGATCAAACCAAGTTACAAAAGCTGACTCAGTTTCTTTATTAATTGTTCATGGGAAATGGGGACCAATCTACTTAGCTTCAGCTAGAAAATAGAAAATGTTCTCAAGATAATTTATTGGCTCTTGTCGGTTAGAAATTGGAAATCAGAGATCGTGCATATATGCACAAGTCTTCTCTCTGGCAACCTAGCTAGATTTCATCACAACATTATATAAGCATCTATTAGTACTTACTAGTAGCCATGGACATCTATCCTTGTTATCCTTGTTGAACTACTCATATTTCCTTTGCTATCCTTGTGTTTTTAATTAAACAATGCAGGTACGCAATGAGTTTACTTGTTCATATTGTACGAAATTGTACATGTTATTATTTACTGGTAGCCATTGTCTATATATCATAATTGCACCCCAGTGAACTAATCATATTTCTTTTTTTTTCTGATATTTTTTACCAGTACATCAATCATAATTGCACCCCAGTCATGAACTAATCATATTTCCTTTGCTATCCTTTTTTTTAAATTAAACAATGCAGGTAAGCAATGAGTTGTTCATATTGTACGAGATTGTGTGGCCAGTCATGCTAACAGGTCTCCTCCTCTACTCAAGAAACCAAGTCTCCATGCTATTTCTCGGGCAACTCGGTACTGCTCAACTTGCTGGCGGATCAATAGCCAATGCTTTTGCTAACATTACAGGTTACTCTGTGCTAAAAGGTCTTTCGGCCGGCATGGAGCCCATTTGTGGCCAGGCATACGGAGCCCGGCAATGGCCCATCCTCAGCCAAACAGTTCAAAAAACCATTATTCTCTTACTTGCCGCCACTATACCGATCTCACTTCTTTGGTTATACATGGAACCCATCATGCTTTTATGCTACCAAAAACCCGAAATCATTGCACCAGCGAAGGAGTACATTTTGTTCTCCCTTCCTGATCTCTTTGCCCAAGCCTTTCTTCATCCAGTGAGAATTTTTCTGAGGACACAAAACATTACTATGCCTGTAAGTGTTTGTGCCACAATGGGCCTTCTATTACATATACCCATTAGCTACTTTCTAGTTTTCTCTATGGGTCTTGGGGTCAAAGGTATAGCCATAGCCTCTTCTTTGAACACCATCAACATAAACTTAGGGCTTATTGGTTATATGATCTTTTCTAAAAGCTGCCTAAAGCCATGGACCGGCTCCTTGGTGCCGAGGCAAAAGGGTTGGATCCAACTAATAAGACTTGCCGTTCCGAGTTGCATAGGGGTTTGCCTTGAATGGTGGTGGTATGAGGTAATGATGGTTGTGTGTGGTTGGCTTGTAAACCCTAAGGCAAGTGTTGCATCCTTTGGCATTCTAATTCAAATGACTTCTTTCATCTATGTTTTTCCATCCTCTCTTGGTATGGGTCTCTCGACTCATGTGAGTCATGAACTAGGAGCCGGCCGGCCGACCCAGGCCAAGCTTGCCTCTGCTGTTGGCATTGTTGTCTCAATGGTTTGCGGCATTACGTCTTGCCTTTTTACAATATCGGTCAAGGATGTCTGGGCACTGATGTTCAACAAGGACCCTAGTATAGTACACTTGACAACAGTTGCTTTGCCGATCATCGGCATCTGTGAGATGGGTAACAGTCTTCAGACTGTTGGTTGTGGAGTGCTTAGAGGGAGTGCGAAACCCGAAATAGGAGCGAATATAAATTTTGCCGCCTTTTACCTTATCGGACTTCCTGTCTCCTTGTTGTGTGCCTTTCCATTGAAGCTGGGTTTTGTTGGATTGCTGATGGGACTTTTGGCTGCTCAGGCATCATGTGCTTGCTTCATGTTGTATGCTATCTGCACCATTGATTGGGAGGCCCAAGTAGAGAAGGCCAGAAACTTCACTGAATCTAGTGATGAGAAATCTGACTTGTTAAAGGCTAGCCTAATTGTAGCTGAGTGTGCAGTATAGGCCGTGTGTCAGTGTGTGTAGGTAGTCAGGGATGGATCTTAGTGTACTTCAAAGGGTGTTAGGTCACCTCATGATTTAAATTTTTTTAATTATATATATTAAAATTTAATTGAATTTTCTTCCTCTTTAAGTTTTTGTTCAAGTTTAAATATAGTTCAACCCTCTTGTAAAACATTAAATATTGGATTGTAACCTAGTTGTTAAAGTACCTATTGCATGTGGCCACATTTACATTTTTACATTTTCTTTTTCAGCCTCTTTATCTACATTTTCTAATTCCGCCCTCATAGTCATTGCGATACAGTCATGTCATGCGGTCGACATTTCAACAACATATACATTTTTACATTTTATTTTTATAGAAATTAAAACAAAATTATGATCCTCTCAAGATTTTGATGCATAAACGAAACTGTTAAAAAAAAAAGGTAGGCTCCAATGAATTCGAACTTTTTCTTCGGCTCCAATATTTGAATTGTTCAGATCCAATGTAGCCAAGTCAAGCAACGTTAGTGATGTGGTGAATTTAATGGATCCCAATAAAAAATTCGGCTCCAAAGAATGGAGCCAGATTTTTTTCGATCCGACTATGATATCTAAAAGAGAAATAGCGATCCAATGTACCCTACAGTACTCAGATTATCAGAGGAGAATGTGAGGTCGACTATGAACTTTCTTATGAGTAAAGCTGGGTTTGAGGCAAGGAGCATAGCTTTACGACCGCGGATACTCGGGTGTAGCTTACAGAGAATAACAGCAAGCTTACCTAACTAATTTTAAAATGAGATCGCCTCACTTGAGTACAAACTTCCTTAACTCGATGATCCCGTGTGCTACCATGCCACATAGAAAACCGAGCGCTGCATTTGATCCAACCAATGAAACAGAAGTACAAACAAACATGTACAAATGCCTCTTGTTTGGTTGACATGTCCCTTGCTGCCATTGCCAACTCAATTCCCGCAATTAGTAACAACACCCCAAGTAATCCAACCGGGGATTCAACAAGCATCCGTAATATCGATCCACCAAGCACCAACCCCAACACCAGCTTCAATGCTCCAAGTGCCGCTACACATCCCCCGCTCCTTCCCCTGAATTTATATTGGCCGGCTAGGCCACCCGCCCCATGACCACACGGAAAGGCACCGAACCAACACCCGATCAAGTTCATCAACCCGACTGTCACAGAGATTGACGTGGCACTAACTTGTTTTTCCGGGAACAAATCCTTGGACAATTTGCAAACAGCTATGACTGAGTTTAGTAAAGTAAGAGGTAGTTGAGGGATTGCGCCTTTAACAAATCCGTCCTTCCAAGCATGCCGTGAGATGTCTATTACGAGGATTGTCTCAAGACCGGCACTGGGTCTCCTAATGATTACCAAAATAAGCCCCAAAACAAAAATCATGACAGCTGATGGTATCGAATCATCTAACTTCTCCAGGAAAATTTTACGCTGCGGTATGGTGGGATTAGGGTTTTCATCATCATTAATTTCATCTTCATTCTGCCATTGAACCTCTTTACCGGCACCGTTGATTACAAATATGAAGCAACATACGACAATTGCAAGGATTAAACCATCAAGGCCGGTCCAGGGGCGTTCTCCGAGTGATTTTCCCTTTCCAAGGTTTTGCTGTTTTCTAATGTACTTGACGGCTGTCATGGCGAAATTGAGGCCTGTGCTAGTTGGATACCTCGAACAACTGAGAGAGGTATCAACCAATATGCTACTTTCATAAGGCCGGTTACACCGAGTACAAGAACCACGCCGGAAGTAATTATACCTGAATATTACATGTGCTTCACCATTAATTTAGAGAAATACCTTATTATGATAGTCTTACTAATATAGCTCATGATATAATTAGTTGATAGTTTCTGAGTATTTGGCTGGAAAAAATTAATCAATTGTTTGGATGTTTACTAAAATTTTACCAGCATCCATGATTTCCGGGACACCGACGGAGCTATGGGAGATGGCAACAGCAGCAATGGATTTCATCAGCTGAACCGGCATGGGTACTCCATTGAGGAGACCAGTGACTATGTTGTAAATTCCAGTGAAATAAGAGTTGTCCCTAGATCAAGATTCTCCTACATCGGTCAGAACATAAAAAATATTAACACATTGTGAAGAAATTAAGATACTAATAAACATCATCTTTTGTTTTATTAAAAACTTCAAAAAGATTAGATAATTTAGCACAATATATAAATCTGGCAAGGGAAAGAGAAAGGATGATGGGGATGTAAGTGCTGAGATCACCCATGACGCCGTTCACCTCTGCCCATTTCGAGTGAAACGCAATGTTGTCACTCGCCTTCGCTACGAAATTTTTCCGCTTAATTTGCGGTTGTTTCAGATTAGCTGATTCCAGATCGTCTGTGTCTATCGTGTTGTTAGCCATGACGCAGTGCTTATAAATAAATAGAACTTAGATTTTTAACTTGGAGCTCAATATATGGCTTACTTGGAACACGAGAGAATAGTTGTTTCTTTATATATACAAAGGAATTTAGACTTCTTTGGTTTTATTCCTTTTTGTTTTTTTCAAGTTGGCAAATCCTTAATGAAGTCTAACCGGTCCAGTCTCTACCACTGGATATATAGAGTAGATGCTGATTTTTAAGTTTTTAAGAGGGAATCAGAGTAGGTCCGATGCCCATCGGACCTACCTTGGTTCGATGGGTGTGATGACCATTCGATCTGCATCAAGATTCGTGTGCTCTGCATCAAATCCGTGCAAGTCTGTATCAATTCCCGTGCGCATAGATCTTGATGTTAATCGTACGGTCCTAGAGCTAATTGAACCTAAATGTAGGTCCGATACCCATCGGACCTACTCCTATCTTTTTTAAGAAATAGTAGTGACTACTACTTTATATATATATATATATATATATATAGAGTCCGACTAGGCTACTCCATGGAGTAAACCGACTTGGTACTCCACGCCATATCTTCATTTTCAAAGTTCAAATAGTCGATTCGAACCTTCCAACATGTTCTCCATATTGAAATGTGCTTGGAGACCAAATTTTACATTTTTTGAAATTTTTTTACTATTTATTAAGCCACTTTGAAAATCTGAAAATCCTTATGAACAGTAAAAAACAGTAAAAATTTCTGGACCGCCGGATCAGTGATTTTCAAAGTGGCTTAATAAATAGTAAATAAATTCCAAAAAATGTAAAATTTGGTCTCCAAGCACATATCAATATGGAGAACAACTTGAGCGGTTCGGATCGGTCGTTTGGATTTTCAAAATGAAAATAATGAGGCGTGGAGCACCAAGTCGTTTTACTCCATGAAGTAGCTAAGCCCAGCACATATATATATATATATATATATATATATATATAGAGTGGCTAATATCAAAACGTTTGTTCCTGAGCCCTCGTGCAACCAAGTCGTTTTCAGATTTTCAAAGTCCAAACGGTCGATCCGAACCGTTCAAGTTGTTCTCCATATTGAAATGTGCTTGGAGACCAAATTTTACATTTTTTGGAATTTTTTTTACTATTTATTAAGCCACTTTGAAAATTTCTGATCACATGGTCCAGAATTTGATTGCACTGTTTTTACTGTTCACCCGGATCAGAAATTTTCAAAGTGGCTTAATAAATAGTAAAAAAATTCCAAAAAATGTAAAATTTGGTCTCCAAGCACATTTCAATATGGAGAACAACTTGAATGGTTCGGATCGACCGTTTGGACTTTGAAAATCCGAAAACGACTTGGTTGCACGAGGGCTCAGGAACAAACGTTTTGATATTAGCCACTCTATATATATATATATATATAGAGAGAGAGATGGACTTAGCTACTTCATGGAGTAAAACGACTTTGTACTTCACGCTATATCTTCATTTTCAAAGTTCAAATAGTCGATTCGAACCTTCCAACATGTTCTTCATATTGAAATGTACTTGGAGACCAAATTTTACATTTTTTGGAATTTGTTTACTATTTATTAAGCCACTTTGAAAATCTGAAAATCCTTATGAACAGTAAAAAACAGTAAAAATTTCTGGACCGCCGGATCAGTGATTTTCAAAGTGGCTTAATAAATAGTAAAAAAATTCCAAAAAATGTAAAATTTGGTCTCCAAGCACATATCAATATGGAGAACAACTTGAGCGGTTCGGATTGGTCGTTTGGATTTTCAAAATGGAAATAATGAGGCGTGGAGCACCAAGTCGTTTTACTCCATGGAGTAGCTAAGCCCAGCACTATATATATATATATATGAGGAGGGATCCAATTACACCTTTTTTGGTGACACATCATGACATCGTTTTTTATATAGGTCAATTTTGCGATTTCAAAATCCAAACATTCGATCCGAACCGTTCAACATGATCACCATATTAAAATGTGCTTGGATATCAAATTTTACATTTTTTTGAATTTTTTTACTATTTATTAAGATGGTTACAAAATCGTTGTTTTTCAATGGTCCGAAAACAACGATTTTTGTAACCATCTTAATAAATAGCAAAAAAATTCAAAAAAATGTAAAATTTGATCTCCAAGCACATTTTAATATATCCATCATATTGAACGGTTTGGATCGACTATTTGGACTTTGAAATTGGTAGGTGTCAAAGTGTGTCACCAAAAAAGGTGTAATTGGATCCCTCCTCTATATATATATATATATATATATAGGGAGCGGCTAAGTTGCTGCCAGCAGCATTTCGGCGAGGTGCTTACGGGGGCATATCTTGTAATTTGATATTCAAACAACAAATTCAAACCGTTAGATGTTCAATCTATATTAAAATCTACTTGGAGACCAAATTTTACATTTTTTGGAATTTTTTTACTATTTTTTAAGCTGGTTTGAAAACCGCTGTTTTTATTAAATTTCTGAAGCATTGAAAACAGCGGTTTTCAAACCAGCTTAAAAAATAGTAAAAAAATTTCAAAAAATGTAAAATTTGGTCTCCAAGTAGATTTTAATATAGATTGAACATCTAACGGTTTGAATTTGTTGTTTGAACATCAAATTGCAAGATATGCCCCCGTAAGCACCTCGGCCGAAATGCTTCCAGAAGCAAATTAGCCATACTCTATATATATATATATATGAGAAGGGATCCAATTACATCCTTTTTTTTGACACATCTTGACACTGTTTTTTTATAGGTCAATTTTGCAATTTCAAAATCCAAACAGTCGATCCGAACCGTTCAACATGATCACCATATTAAAATGTTGCTTGGATATCAAATTTTACATTTTTTTTTGAATTATTTTACTATTTATTAAGATGGTTACAAAATCGCTATTTTTCAATGGTCCGAAAACAACGATTTTGTAACCATTTTAATAAATAGTAAATAAATTCAAAAAAATGTAAAATTTGATCTCCAAGCACATTTTAATATATCCATCATGTAAAATTCTCTCACTCTTTTATTATTTTTATTTTTGAAAGATTTGTAGCTGCCAATTCTCTCTCTCACACACATAAAAGATTCCCATTGTGATTTGGAAAAAAAAAAAATCATAATCGCATTACAACACAAGTAACAGGAGGGCATAGAAGACTTGGTAAAACCTCATGCTATATCCATGACATGGAATCAGAAAAAGAAAAATCACACTATACATGCCTTTGCCTTTTTTTTTCTCAGTTTTGCTTTCTATAAATTACACAATTCGATTTTCAGCATGAATCAATTGATAGGTCTGAAAATGAGAGTTGGAAGGAATTGAACTTTACTCTCAAATAATTGGTGAATTAAATAAGGTCAGTTTTCTCCAACATCTCATATTCAGTTTTAATCTAACAAGAAAGAAAATATGAAATCATATATGGGTTTATGAGGTATTGAATGTGAGAATTGCAGGAAATCAAACCAATACATTTCTCTGTTTTTCTGAGTGGCTGTTAGTTTGGTTTCCTCCAAAATCTTACCTTCACTTGCTCATTCAAAAGCCTTTTATCGGTGTTTTATGGAATTCAAATGTGAGAATTGGAGGGTGTTTAATCCATGTGAAATTGAGGAAATTTTGGATTCAATTTCCTCCAATATCTTCATTGCTTTTTTCATATTTCTGACTTTAATTAATTTTATACTTGCAGTTGAGCTCATGACCAAACTAATTCCTAAAAATCTTATTATAAATTTATTCCGTAAATTATCTCAACAACAGAATGACAACATCAGAACCAAATTAAATTTACTGATTATATATATTAGTGTCAATATATTTTAGACACTTTCTAGTAAAAGAATAAATACCTACATATACGGAATATAAGGGTGTCATTTGGATCCGGTTTATTTGGTTTTCAACCGAACTAACAAATTTTGAATTAAATTATTCGGTTTTCCGATTTAATAGTTCGGTTATATTGAAATTTTTTACTTTGATTTTTTATATTTAGTTTAATTTAGTCTCACTTATTTTGATTCAACCAAACAAAACAAAATTTATTTGATATTTACTTGAATTATTTCGACCTTTTATATTTGGTTCGATTGAATCGCTGATGGTTAGGGTTTACAGTTTTTAGATCTATTTTTATGGTTATTAAATATATTTATGTATATTGAGTTTTGACCTTTTAAAATTTGATATCTTGTTTCAATTAGATTTTTGAAAACCGAATAAAATTTTGATTTGACTATCTTAATTTGATTTTAACGAAACTGACCGTTTAAATATCCCTACCTACCGATTGAAACTAATCCGATAAGTTTAGAGTTGACTTCACAAAGAGATTTGATGAACTTAAGAACACCCTAGTTCTACTCTATTAATTCAACATTAAGTTTACATATGTATTGTATATTGTCAATTTTATATATAATTAAAAAATGATCAATACAATTAAGATTATTTTGAACATTAATCATATAGAATGTGAACTTTTGATATGTAAAATTTAAAGATGATATTCATTTCAAGGATGGATTAAACTGAATAATTATCAAATAAGACAATTAAGAATTTGTTTTGGTTTATTTAATAATTTGGTCTCTATATTTCAAAATATAATTTTGAATGTGGACCGCGTGTGTACCAAGTCTATACAGAAATCTTTTCAGTCGAATTGGCGCTGTACATTGCTTAATCCATTCTCTGCGAAAATCGCGTTGGCGATACACCAGCGCGCGATTTGTGCACCGCGCAAAGACCAGTCTGAATTAAACCTCGTTCGCGTACACCGCACGTAGACCGGTTCAGGATAGGTTCATCATGAGCCGCGACAACACCGGGAAATCATCGTTTTTGTTGGACGAGTTAATAAACCGATGCTCCAATGAAAGATATAAAAAAAATAAAAAATGCCGCCTTAATTTTCTCAAATATAATAAAAATCTTAGGACTAAATCTAAATTGCAATTTAATTAGGAACTGGTTAATACAAAATCAGACACAACGCCAAGTCCAGAGTTGGGCTCACGTAGACCAATTCCATCCTGGGAATGGCTAATTCAATAGCATGGTTTTTAAGGGCATAGCATCATAGCAGCCGATATTTTTATTAATAACCTAAAAAAAAAAAAAAATATCAAATATAACCTCGGTTTCGATTTTTTTCAAATATGACCTAACCGCCCCTTGGGGGGGCCGGTTCACTCTTCCCACCAAACCGCCCCCCTGTGGGGCGGTCAGCCAGTGTATACTGAACCGTCCCACAGGGGGCGGTCTAGTTTTTTATTTATTTTTTATTTTTTTATTTTTTTAGATAATATGAATGAAATTTAACAATAAAAATTCGAATTTTATTTTTAATATTTGTTAGATTACTTCTTTTGTCAAATAGCTAAAATGATTACTTCTTTTTAATATTTGTTGGATTACTTTTTTTTTTAATTCGAATTTTGTTTTTAATATTTTTTTTTAGAGACAAATAGCTAAAATGACGAAATATAACACTAAAAAATCGAATTTTTTTTCTCTTTGTCAAATTACTTTTTGGATAGCATATTTATACTAAAATACGCTAAATTACTTGAAATTATGTTAATTTATGCTGATTTACACTAAATTACTTGAAATTATGTTAATTTTTTTTTAAGAGACAAATAGGTAATATGCTGAAATATAACACTAAATAATCGAATTTTTTAGTGTAAATATTGTTAGATTGCTTTTTTGACATATAATTAGCATAGTTATACTAAAATACGCTAAATAACTTGAAATTATGTTAATTTATGCTGAATTACACTAAATTACTTGAAATTACAATAATTATGTAGAATTATGGTAAAATATGGTAAATTACGCTAAATTACGTATGAATAGAGATGATATCTTCATTGAGAAGGCGAAAAATGACGACGAAACTTCAAACGTTCATAAAACGACGCTCGAGTGTCCAATTTCAGCAAATGACCATTTTTCGGAAAGCTTGCGAAAATGCGCATTCATCTGAACTTGTGATGCCAAATTTTCAAATTCAGAATCGCCAAAAAACAAAGGGAAAAGTCTCAAAACTTCAGTGGAAGTTTCCGATTAAGATTTTCATTTCTATTGTTCAATCTACGTAGCTCCGTAAATTAGTTATATAATGAACTTATAGAATACCAATTTTTATTATTTTTGGAATTTTTTTCTATTTTTTATGATTTATGAAATATGGCACAAAATAGGCCCTATTCATACGTAATTTAGCGTAATTTACTGTATTTTAGCATAATTCTACATAATTATTGTAATTTCAAATAATTTAGTGTAATTTAGCATAAATTAACATAATTTCAAGTTATTTAGCGTATTTTAGTATAACTATGCTAATTATATGTCAAAAAAGCAATCTAACAAATATTTACACTAAAAAATTCGATTTTTTAGTGTTATATTTTAGCATATTACTTATTTGTCTCTTAAAAATTTATTTAACATAATTTCAAGTAATTTAGTGTAAATCAGCATAAATTAACATAATTTCAAGTAATTTAGCGTATTTTAGTATAAATATGCTATTAAAAAAGTAATTTGACAAAAGGAAAAAAAAATCGATTTTTTAGTGTTATATTTCATCATTTTAGCTATTTGTCTCTAAAAAAAATATTAAAAACAAAATTTGAATTTTAAAAAAAAAGTAATCCAACAAATATTAAAAAGAAGTAATCATTTTAGTTATTTGACAAAAGAAGTAATCTAACAAATATTAAAAACAAAATTTGAATTTTTATTGTTAAATTTCATTCATATTGTCTAAAAAAAAAAAAACAAACTGGACCGCCCCCCTGTGGGAAGGTTCAATATACGCTGGTTGACCGCCCTCAAGGAGGCAGTTAAGTATACACTGGCTGACCGCTCCACAGGGGGGCGGTTTGGTAGAAAGAGTGAACTGCCCCCCCCCCAGGAGCGGTTAGGTGATATTTGAAAAAAAAATCGAAACCGAGATTATATTTGATATTTTTCTTTTTTTTAGGTTATTAATAATAATATCGGTCATAGTAATTAATAAACTGTTAGGTTCAAGTTTCAACCACCTGAGAAAAAAATAAGCAGAACTTAAAAATAAATAATCAATATTTTATAGCCAAAAAGTGAAACTGCTATATGTTTACTTGAGATATATGCCGAATTTTTTTTATTTACCATCTTTCAAAAAAAAAAATTCATTTAACTTTGTTTTCTGAAAAAATTTATATTTATGAGGACACGCAGGGTGGTACCGCAGTTTCAAACTGGATACCAGCAGTGCATTTAATATCACACTGAGTGTATTAATTTGGTACTGCGGTCCTGATAAGTATAGAATTTTTCAGAAAATAGGATTAAATGGTTTTTTTTCTTTTTGAAAAAATGGTAAAATAAAAAAAATTAGACAATTTCTTCATATATGTCTCTTAATTGCTTCATTGGCTTCTTATGACTCCAAGAGCTAATAAATGAAATTAGACTTTCTGTCTCTGTTCTAGAAATGCATTATTTTAGCCGTACTAAAGATAAATAAAAAAAAGGAAGATCAAGTGGATAAGGTATATTATACAATCTAATACGAGAGTGGCTAAGCTCAAAATGTTTGCACCAAGCCCTT
This sequence comes from Carex kokanica, assembly GCA_025461125.1. Lineage (NCBI taxonomy): Eukaryota > Viridiplantae > Streptophyta > Magnoliopsida > Poales > Cyperaceae > Carex > Carex kokanica. Next base: position 545,596 of record JAJGRX010000111.1, on the reverse strand, counting down.
GGTGCAAAAACATTTTGGTTCTCCTATTTGCAAAGTCTAAACGGTCGATCCAAACCGTTAGATATTTAATCCATATTAAAATGTGCTTGGAGACCAAATTTCACATTTTTTGGAATTTTTTTACTATTTATTAAGCCACTTTGAAAGTTGCTGATTCGGGTGAATAGTAAAAACAGTGCAATCAAATTCTGGACGGTGTGATCAGCAACTTTCAAAGTGGCTTAATAAATAGTTAAAAATTCCAAAAAATGTAAAATTTGGTCTCCAAGCACATTTCAATATGGAGAACAACTTGAACGGTTCGGATCGACCGTTTGGACTTCAAAAATCCGAAAACAAATCGTTTGCACCAAACCCTTGGTGCAAACGTTTTGAGCTTAGCCACTCTCATATAATACATATATACATTCAAATTAATATTTTTTTCAGTAGTATATAAAATGTAAAAGTCAAGGGAATATACGGCTATGGCTATATTATTTCAGAAAGGGTACTGTCACTATTAAATCTTGGAAAGTAGCATCTATTCTATCCAGAGATAGAGACTGAACCAGTTAAATACTTAAAAACTTCATAAGGATTTTCCAACTGGTAATAATAAAAAAAAAAAGGAATAAAAGCAAACAAGTCAAAAATTCCTTTGTATAAAGAAGCAACTATTGAGCTCCCAAAATAACAAACTAAGTTTAATTTCTTCAATAGAGAGCTCTGCAGCCATGGCAAACAACACGATAGGCACTGACGACCTGGAATCAGCTAAACCGAATCAACCGAAAAAATTTCTAGCGAAGGCGGGTGACAACATTGCGTTTCGCTCGAAATGGGCAGAGATAAACGGTGCCATGGGTGATCTTGGCACTTACATCCCCATCATCCTTGCTCTTTCCCTTGCCAGGTTTATATATTGTGATAAATTAATTATCATGAAGTTTTTGATAAAACAAAGATGATGTTCATATTTTTTATGTTCTGATGTAGGAATCTTGATCTAGGGACAACTCTTATCTTCACTGGCATTTACAACATAGTCACTGGTCTTCTTTATGGAGTACCGATGCCGGTTCAACCGATGAAATCCATTGCTGCTGTTGCCATCTCCAATAGCTCCTTTGGTGTCCCTGAAATCATGGCTGCTGGTAAATTTTAAGAAACAAATAATTGATTAATTTCTGTCTGTCAAATAATCATAAACTATCAACTAAGTATATATTGTTCTATATTAGTAAGACTATATATCATAAGGTATTATTCTAAATTTCAGGTATAATTACTTCTGGTGTTGTTCTTGTACTCGGCTTAACCGGCCTGATGAAAGTAGCATATTGGCTGATACCTCTCTCAGTTGTTCGAGGTATCCAACTAGCACAAGGTCTCAATTTCGCCATGACGGCCGTGAAGTACATTAGAAAAGAGCAAAACCTTGGAAAGGGAAAATCACTCGGTGAACGTCCCTGGACCGGCCTTGACGGCTTAATCCTTGCAATTGTCGCATGTTGCTTCATACTTGTAATCAACGGTGCCGGTAAAGAGGTAAAACAGCAGAATGAAGATGAAAGTAACAATGACGAAAACCCTAATCCAACCGTAAGGCAGCGTAAAAATTTCATGGAGAAGTTAGCGGATTCAATACCATCAGCTGTCATAATTTTTTTTTTAGGGCTTATTTTGGCAATTATTAGGAAACCCAGTGCTGTCAAGGAGCTACGTGCCGGTCCTGAAGCAATCCGCATGATAGATATATCACGACAAGCTTGGAAAGACGGATTTATTAAAGGCGCAATCCCTCAACTACCTCTTACTTTACTGAACTCAGTCATAGCCGTATGCAAATTGTCCAAGGATTTGTTCCCGGAAAAACAAGTTAGCGCTACATCACTCTCTGTAACAGTCGGGTTGATGAACTTGATCGGGTGTTGGTTTGGTGCAATGCCATGTTGCCATGGGGCGGGTGGTCTAGCGGGTCAGTATAAATTTGGGGGAAGGAGCGGGGGATGTGTAGCGGCACTTGGAGCATTGAAATTGGTGTTAGGGTTGGTGCTTGGCGGATCGATATTACGGGTGCTTGTGGAGTTCCCGGTCGGATTACTTGGTGTGTTGTTACTATTTGCAGGAATTGAATTGGCCATGGCAGCAAGAGACATGTCAAGTAAGCAAGAGGCATTTGTGATGCTCCTTTGTACTTCGGTTTCATTGGTTGGATCGAGTGCGGCACTTGGTTTCCTCTGTGGCATGGTAGCACACGGGATCATCGAGTTAAGGAAGCTTGCACTAAAGTGAGACGATCGATCCCTACAATGCTTTTCAAATAATTTGTTCATATTTTCACCATGATTCCTATCAGGGTAGAGTAATGTTTGTTTCATGTTTGTCATGTTTTTTTTCTAATAAGAACAAGAATGTATAAAATTTGCTAAAAGTTCAAGTTGTTTTGAACTTTTAACATGCATGTCAAAATCAGGGGTGCTATTTTGAATGTGTTCTCTTCTTCAATTCTTCATGCAAGTAAATTGTTTTCTTCCTTTTTTTGACTTTAATTTTATACTTGGAGTTGAATTCACCACTAAACAAATTATATAAATCTTATTATACTAATTTAATTATGTTGTCACATAAAATGAAATGAAAACACTAAATTTACTGATAATGAATTCTTTTGTTTTTACTGGCATTTAATTGCCATGATGAATGATTGGATAATATTCTCGCTTTGAAGTTTAACACAATATAAAGATCACATTTTGGATACCAGAAAATGAATCAGATACTATTTGTAATCTAAGAAAATCATATAGCCCAAAAAAAATAAGAGGAAACAACAGTAACGATTCTTACTCAAAAAAAAAAAAAAATTCTCACTTTTAGTGTCAATCTAAAAAAAAATAGGTGAGAACTGAAAGATACTATTCTTCACCTTCAGTGGACTAAATCGACCCATTTAGACACCTTATATGAAAGAATAAATATCTACATGTAGGGATGTCCTTTGGATCTGATTACTTTAATTTTTTTTTATTTAGTTTGATTTAATCTCTCATATTTTGGTTCAATCAAACAAACCAAAATTTAAATAATATTTACCTGAATTATTTTGAGTTTTTATATTTAGTTCAATTTTATATTATTTTATATTTATCTTGATTTATTAAATATAATTGTGTATATATTGAGTTTTGACCTTTTAAAATTTAATCTAGTTTATTTCAATTCAATCAAACAAATCAAAATTTACTTTGTTATTCGGTTAATAAATATAAGTTGCCTTGATTCAGATAGATTTTTGAAAACCCACTAAAATTATAATTTAACTATTTTAATTCGATTACAACCGAACCGACCGTTTGAACACCCCTACCTATCTGCACCATGCTTCTCATTTTATAAGTTAGGAAAGCTTGATTTTTCTCTGTAAAAATATAAAATGGTGATTCGAGAGAGAATATTCGGTAAAAAGAGAAATTAGGGTTTAGGGAAGTACCAGTAGAAACCGTATCCTCTGCATTAACGCACTGTTTGAGATAATATATGGACTGTCTGATCAAAATCCGAACCAATCCGGTCCACACCTGTAGTGTACGGGGCCCTTTAATATTCGTGCAGATTTAAATCAAACAGTCCTGAACTTAACTCAAAATTTGAGTTAACTCAAGAGGATACCAATTCGTACCAGTAACCTACCTAAGAAAAGAAGCTAATAGGTGCAGCAAAACATAATATACTACCAGAATATACCAAAATACCAAGTACTAAATTGAGAATTTAAAATTACAAAACATACTAATTTGCCTACTAAATAGATGCTCAGCTATTAATTTTAGTATACAATGAACTACCAAAATTTCACCAGCTCAATATCACACCTTTCTTCAAAGATTCAGAATAAATAATTCAACAAAATTTGCCAGTAAAAAAAAAAATCACTCTGATTCAGTCTTTCTCTTCTTACCCTCTTTGTTTTGTTTGGCTTCGCGCCTCTCTCTCTTGAGTCCTTTAATGTTATTCGATAAAGGCATATCTCCAACCTTAATAGAACAAATAAATTATTAAACAAACAAGGCTTTAAATGGAAAACAGGAGTTTTATTAAAAAAATAAAAACTAAGAAATAGGTTTGAATCAAAACATTCTGATCAGTCATGTAGATCCTTCCAGTTTTGCCCTCGATAACATCATTCGTGACATTCTTGATCTGAAAGTAATTAAAATAATAAGACTTAGTACCATATAATTACAAAGAAGCCCTTCTTGTTTAAATAATAATTACAAAGAAGTCCTTCCAGTCAACACGATCACCATATGAAAACGTACTTGTAGATCAAATTTTACATTTTTAAGAAAAGTTCCAACTATTTTTTAGATAGGTAAAAAATCACTTGATCGAAAGATTCTAGACCATTCATAATTAGTGATTTCTTTACCTATCTTAGAAAATAGTAAAAAAAAATTATATAAAATATAAAATTTAGATATACAAAGAATAATGGCTTGCTAATCGATGCGATATGTATTATGATAGAAGTTTACCTTCTTGGCCTGATCAGGTGCTTTCATGGCATCTTTACCACAAAAAGACTGCAATCTGTCTTTAGAGAGTAAAACTTCTTATTTTCGTTCTTTTTTGAGAATTTCACTGCACTTCCTCTTTTCAAGTGGTATAGCTCAGTCAAAATTGAATTCAATACAGCGCTTGTTTTGGTGCCATTTAGAATCAGTGTTTTCTTCCCATTCTCAACCTAAATAAGAAGTTAATTAACTATATTCAATTCACTAATGATATTATTATGAATAAAAACAACAAAAATAATATAATAGTTGTTGGCTCTTGTTAATTGTAAAAACTATATCCAGTTCACTGAATCAGTGGTATTTTTTTCATGATTCGGTTGAAAATTTATAATATTTACAATTAACAAAAATTATAACTGAATCATGAAAAATATACTTCTAAATTTAAATGCGCTCCTAATTTTTGTAAAAAATTATAAAAATTACGAATAAGAATTTAATACAGAGTCAAAGATTATATCCCATTTTGTTATATCTTTTGGCTCTTGTAAATTATATCCTGATTTATTTTGAGGATCTTTTTTAACTGAATAATGAAAAAATATAACAGGATAAACAAAAATTAAACAGTGATGGATCAACAACATAAGTATCAAGGTTCTATGGTCTCAGGAGTGTGGTAATTTAGATTCAGGTAAATGAACAACAAATAACAAAAACGAACAAAAAGGAGAAAAATTATGCGGACTTACGAGTTTAGGAGCACGTTTCTCAATCTCCCGCTTCGCTCTTTTCGTTTTAGGTGTCTTTATTTGCATGATACCAGCTACACAAACCCACAACACAAGTAGTTTAAAAGAAGAAAACAAACAAAATCTGAATCAACAGTATAGTTCTTTCTATATCCCTTTACCTTAGCAACTCACCATAATACCTCTCACTAATCGTGAAAAAGCCTCACAATCAATTAATTGCAATTTGTGATAATTTGACTAAAAGGGAACTAATCGAGAAAAGGGTACTTATCGAGAGTAATTTGAACAAATTCATGCAATTACATGTCCCATGAATGGAAATAAGAATGCTAAAGTGGACTTCAAATCCAAACAAACAAAGAAAAACAAAAACATGGTGAAGAAAAATTATGATTCCTGAATTTCACCTTTTATTCAAAATTGATTAGAATAAGGCAATAGAAACCCAGTTGCATTACCAGTTAAAGCAATTTGACTCTCTCAACATTCAACATTATTTTTTTGGGAAAAAGGCAAATAGCCCAATTGCATTACCAGTAAAGTATTACAGCTACAACTAATTTACTGAAACTTAAACCCAACTAAAGAAACCCAACAAAACTAGTCACTGAACACATCTGCAGCAGCAAGGTTTTTTATTTTTTGTTTTTATCATTGGCAGTGGTGTCCCAAACTCAATCCCTAATCCCTCAACTTATTTGTTCACAGCATCTGCTTCATGAAGAGTTTTACCAACTAAAGCAAAAACACATACTAAACTTTAGAAAGAGAGAGAGAGTATAAACTGGCACCTGTTTATGGTATTGACCAGAGTCAGAGAGAAAGGACAGAGGAAACGGAGGAGGCGGGGATGAGAGAAACCGAGTTTAGTTTATAATTCCATAGCTGATCGGACGGATGATTTGGCATCAATAGTCGTGTTTCGTTGATCAGAACTCAGAAGGATTATGGAGGGGGCCCGGAATAGACCTAAGGTAACAGAAATATTCTGTTTAGATTCGGACCGTCTAATCAGAATCTGCACGAATATTAAAGACACTCCGTGCATTGTAATTGGCTCGGATTCTGATCGGACGGTAGTTATCTAACCAAAAAGTTTATACTACCTCAGAGTAATATAACCCTAAGGATCCGCAGCTTTTCTTTCTTGGGCTGGAGAAGCCCAATTGGTCTTAGCGAATTTATTTCGGATCTAATTGATTTGGATTTGGATCGGACCGTTCGGATCGAAACTCAAAATTGAGTTCGATTGAGAGTATTCCTTAATATATTGTTGTATAAAAAATTATTACTTTTAATATATTATTTTATTTTCATAATAAATTCGCCCCTCAACTAATCAACTACTAACTTTGTTGTCATGTAACCAGTATTATTTTGTATCAGTACAGGAAACTATTTAAAACAAAAGTTTTCACGTGATACTACAATGTGAATATATCGTGTAGTTTTCAAAATCTCAAAATATATCGTGTAGTTTTCATGTGTAAAAATCAAATTAAACACCAAAAATGTGATACTACAATGTTGTTTGTTATTTGTGCGCACGAAATTAATGTGAGCATTCATGTGAATGGATTATAAACACTAAAAAATATCACTTATTTCTCACTCTAAAATCTAGCAAACTCACCGTTTAGCTGCCTAGTCTATATATCAATCAAACACAAAAGTATAATTGAAAAATAAGATAATGGAGAAAACAAAAAAATTATGTAATTATTTTTCTGAAACAAAGAATAGTTATATCAATTTTGTTATTTAAAAAATTAACCGTTTATGATAAAATTTATAAAGGAATTCATTCTCCTTTTATGTTTATGGGAAAGATAAATGATACTTCAAAATAAATTATTAGCTTAATAATAATAGTTTCTCTATCTTAACCAATATTTTTTTCCCTTATTCAAATCTTAATTGTTTTATGAACTCTTCAAATTGTAATGAAGTTAGATATGTCCAATTCATTGAAGTTATTATTATACATAAAGCATAAAAAAAGGCTCTTGTTAGTTATAACAACTTGTGCTTATTTGAAAATCTTTTCTAATTGAATTATGAAAACTTTTAACAGGATAAACAAAAATTAAACCATGATGGATAAAATAACGATCAAGGTTCTATTGCCAACAGTAACAAATAACAAATAACAAAAGCAAACAAAAAGGAAAACTTATAATATCTTAGAAAATTTTATGAGCACGTAAATTATTAAATTTGGTCAAACAATAGTAAATAAGGTTCATACATATTGGATAAATTTACGAGCACGTAAAATAATATATATTGGATAATATCTTTGATGATCACTGGATTATTAATATGACTAAAATTGATTAAAAATATTAAGATATTCACATAATCCAATGTAAATATATTTGAGAAAAGTTTTTTGCGTAATATTTGATGTAATTTTTTATTTTGTAATAAAAATTTAGAGCACGTAAAGACATCAATATACATGATAAATTCCACTGGAAATGAATTTTGAAAGAGTTTTTGCGTAATACTTTTATGTATCTTGTTTATTTCTCAAAAAAAAAAATTTACGAGCATGCAGAAAACATTTGATTGATAACATGATCAGACACACCATAAGGCATTATAAATGTGTTATATAGGAATTTTAAAATAAATTTAGTTTTATCTTTTTTATTAGACATCAATAAAATTTACTCATCTAAAAGACAAATTAAAAGAAAGACTACTTTTGATGTAAGGACGTAATTTAGATCTTAATTTAGTTGTATTTGTTTAATTTAAAGCTTAATTATACTGTATTAGTTTTATTTAAAGAACACAAGTTTGAGTTTATCTGTGAGTTTTGCTAATTTTACAATCACAACCAAACACATTATAAATAAACACGCGTAAAAGACATAATTTATGGTATATCCATGAGTTTTGATGATTTACAATCACTAATAAGGTTTTAATTGATTAAAAACATAATTAAACATATCCAAAATTCCAAATTAACGGTAATTGTATTTTAACAAAATTTTATTATGTATATTAGTTGTATGTTTTTATGATTTAGTCAAAAAGAGTGAGGCTATATATGGTACTATGCATAGCACGGATGGTTCCGTGCTACGGCTCAAAATTTGAGTTTTCAAAATCATAACGGTCCATCCAAACCGTTCAACATGATTATAAAATGAATATGTACTTGCAAACCAAATTTCACATTTTTTTCGAAATTTTTTACTATTTTTTTAGATAGGTAGAAAATCACTGTTTTTGGATGGTCCAGAATTTTTAGATCAAGTGATTTTCTACCTATCTAAAAAAATAGTAAAAAAATCGAAAAAATGTAAAAATTGATTTGCAAGTACATATTCATTTTATAATCATGTTGAACAGTTTGGATGGACCGTTAGAATTTTGAAAACTCAAATTTTGAGCCGTAGCACGGACCCAACCGTGCTATGCATAGTACCATATATAGCCTCACTCTATAAAAAAATTTACTCACCCATAAAAAAAATAAACTTGCTCATAAATTTTAATAATTTTACAATTACAAATATGACCTAAATTAATTACATAATAATAAGATACATCAAACAACTGAGTAAAATTTTTAAGGTAAATGAGACCTAAATTAATTACACAAATTTTTAAGGTCTTTTTGACTATAAGTGAAATAGTTATAAGTGAAAGTATAGAGGAAAACTAAAATTTAATTTTAAAATAAACTTTTGTTTCATATTATTTCGAACGACTTTTTTTCCTCTTATTTTTTTTTTCATTTTATGTTTTCTTATCTTTATTTTTCATTTTTTTATTGATTTTCACCAATATCTTATATGATAAAAAAATGTCTATCAAGAATTGAGTTATCAATAGGGAAGCAATTGATGCTTATTTCTGATAATGTAAAGCGGCTAAGAAACAAATGATTCTGCGATATTATACGATCGATCAATCATCATGATAGTGTGAGAAATATCGAGGACAAAACAAATTATTTGTGAATTGAAAATGGAATTAATAATAAGTCACGTATACAACGTTCCAAGAGAAATAACAAAGTTTCTTTAACAAAATGGCCTCGTACAAAATGGATAAGATCCAGCTTAAACAAATTGCACCAAATAATATTAGTGCAACGATTCAAAAAAATTGTGCATGTATGTATACAAAGTAGGAATGAAAACGGATCAAATACTAGAGAAATCATATTCGTTTTCGTTTTTATTTTTCGAAACGGATACGGATTGGATATTAAACGGATACAAATATAGACTGGATATTAAACTGATACAAAAATACGGATACAAATATTATTTAAATATTATTTTAATACAAATATGAACATAAAACTTAAATTATATAAAATTATTGAAATTTATCATGAAACAATTTTTTCAATTCAACTATTTATTAAATAAATACAAATATTATTAAAAATTAACAAAAGTTCATAATATTTATCTAATTATAATGGTGGATAACATAATTATTTTCAATATATATATATATATATATATGAGTAGGGCTATTGTACTTCGCGAAGTAAAACGAAGTTTTACTTCACGCTCATATTTCCATTTTCAAAATCCAAAACGTCGATCCGAACCGTTCAAGTTGTTGTCCATATTAAAATGTGCTTGGAGACAAAATTTTACATTTTTTGGAATTTTTTTACTATTTATTAAGCCACTTTGAAAATTGTTGATCCATTGGGAACAGTAAAAAATTCTGGACCAATAGATCAGCGATTTTCAAAGTGGCTTAATAAATAGTAAAATTCCAAAAAATGTAAAATTTGGTCTCCAAGCACATTTCAATATGGAGAACAAATTGAACGGTTCGGATCGACGTTTTGGATTTTGAAAATAGAAATATGAGCGTGAAGTAAAACATTGGCTTTACTTCGCGAAGTACAATAGCAAAATTCTATATATACATATATATTAAATTTTATAGTATATATCAACTATTCGGATACAAATAATTAAAATTTAAAACTATATTTGTATCGGTACGGATATCGGCAGGGGCGGATCTAAACCTTAGCCAGAGGTGACTAAGTGACTCCTATGATTTTAAAATTTTAATTATGTATATTGAAATTAAATTGAATTTTATTTTTTAAAACCTTTTATATATTCAAATCTTTACCTATAGTATAGTGGTTATAGCTCTATTTTGTGATGGTGAGGACTTGGGGTTCAAATCCCACATACAACATATTGTGCATTTTATATTTCAGCACCTCTTATTCGGATTTTCTAATTTCGTCCATAGATATTGGATATCCGTATTTATTTTTCGAATACGGATCAAATATTATCCGCTCCATTTTCCATCCTAATACAAAACCCCTTTTTTGATGTGTTTTCACCGTTTCAAAAAGTACAATTTCAATTATACGTCTGATAAGAACTAGTTTTTGATCTAATAACAAAAAAACACACCCTTCTAATGTGAGAAGTTATGAATTTGAAACCGATGAAAAAAAATCCTTTGTCATAAAACCCTCTCGTTCAAGAAAAAATCTTAACCTGAAAATTATCAAGCAGCCCTGGCAGATCTTTCTTAAACCGAATAAATATTAAAAAAAACCTAGAAATGTCTGTCCTACGTGGCATATCATGTCATTTATACAAGCATCTAATATTATTTATGTATTAATGAAGTGCCACACATTTATTTCGGTATTAATGATTTTTATTTCAAATTAAGAATTTCTCAAATATACAAAGGACTTTGCAGGAATATCTATTTAGTTATGCAAATGATGATTAAATTATGCAAAACTCGAGTTTTTAATTTTTGTAAGAAATTAACAAAAAAAAATTAATCGTTATTTTGATAAAATTATATAAATTTATACATTTTTTTTTCATATGTCAAATCTTTGTTGAACGTATTGAAAGTTTACAATTCTTTACAGAAATAATTTTCATAATGCTGCAAAATATCTTAATTAATTAACAAAATAATTTTATTACCCTTCCGTTTGCTGAATTTTATGACTTTTATTATACTTATATGTTTATTTACAAATAATAAAGTAGGAGGAAAGTAAAAGAAATAAAAAAAAAAACCGACTCTGTATCTAGCATTTTTTTAAAGTTGTTTAGTCACTAAAATTGTGCAAGTCTTAAAATATTATTTTTTAGATTTTCTGTGGCAGTGATTTATGTGCACAACCAACCGATTACTGATATCAATGCATTTAAGCTTTGTAGATAGTCTTGTAGATATACTAAATTAATTCATTTTGCATCATTTTTTAGTGTTTGATTTTATATTAAATTAATTCAATATAAAGTTGTTTAGTCCCTAAAATTGCATCATTTATGAAATAGATAAGTTTGAACCGTTTGAATTTCTTAATTAATAATTTAATATCAATATAATTAATTTTAAAATTAAATTATCCAAAAAATTTGTGAGCTTAAAAGGATACTCTAGTTTTACTCAAATAAATATATCTCTTTATTTTATTTTACTTTTGGGTTTTTTTTTATCAATTTAAACACCGGAAAAAAAAATGTAGGCCAATTGTAGGCCTCTCTTAGTAATTTTTTTTTTTTTATTTGGTGAGGCTACAATTGAAGTACAAGGATAGAGAAATCTCAAAATATCTTTGTATGGTTTTCATGTGTAAAAAATCAAACTAAATACAAAAAATATGATACTATAATGTTGTTTGTTATATAGATATATATGTGCACGAAATTAATGTAAGCACTCATGTGAATGGATTATAAACACTACAAAATATAACTTAATTCAATTAATTTAATACAAAATTATAGTTAAAAGTAAGATGACGGGAGAAAACTAAAAAAACATAATTATTTTTTAGGTAACGGAAAAGAGTTATATCATTTTTGTTCTTTGAATAATTAACAGCTGCAGGTGAAATTGTCGGTTAAATTCAATATCCATAAAAGAATTGCTTTTATTTTAATGTGGAAGATAATTGATAATTCAAAATAAATTATTCGTGGTATGTATTCAATTTGGCGTTGATAAATAAACACACACGTAGAGACAAAATTCTCTAATTTATATTATATCTACGAATTTTGAGTTTTGTAATATTATGAAAAATGCAATATTAAAATTAATAATTCAAATTCAAATTCAAAATTGTCTTGAAGAAATTTCAAGAAAAACATGTATCATTTACTGGAATAGATTTTAATAACTTAATTATTAAATTATTTTATTGAATTATGAGTTCAAATACGAAATTAGATGTCTTGAAAATTTATTTGTCATTTGACTGTCTTATCAAGAAAAAAGAAGAAGTGTGATTAATTGAATTTAATATACGCATCGCATTATATATATTACAAAATTTATACATTCTAAACATAAAATTTATTAATTAGTAATTAATTCTTAAGAGAAGTATTAGGATTTTATGGGACTAATTTCTAAATATTGAATCTAAAGGTAAAAGTGTAAAGATAAATTATTAAATTAATTGGTGGAACCCACACTTCTCATGCTCATCTCTTTTCTATATATTTCTTTGTACTCCCCACCGCCTTGTTGTATTAATGACGTGCCTCACATTGTTTCGGTATAAGTGATTTTTATTTCAAATTAAAAATTTCCCAAATATAGAAAGGATCTGCAGGGATATCTATTTTGTATATTAAGAAAAAATTTAGACAAAATTGTGAAATAATGACGAATGTTTTTAATTACTTGTGGAAATGAGGTGGCATTATATTATGCAACTTCATTGTAAATATCAGTGTTCTAAATAGCGCGCTATAGCGTTTTTGGACCCCAAACGCTACGCTATGACATCAAAATGCGCTATTTGCGCTACGGCCGCTATAGCGGTCCGCTATTTGCGCTATACAATATAGGTTTTTTTTTTTAAGCAATTTATATGGGTTTTAAATAAAGGTAAAAAAATTCTCAAACCGAAATTGAATTTGTTGCTACTTGCTACAGATAAATCAATTTGAAATTGGAAATAGAAATTGAAATTTGAATAGAAAAAAAGTCCAAACAGAAAATTAAAATTTGAATAGAAAAAAACTAGATTATGTCATGAATCATGATGCTTAAGATATTTTTAATAGGAAAAATCGATAGTTTATGATATTACTATGGATATTTTGAACCGCAATTTGGACTTTGTACGGGTTCAATATGAATATTATAATTTTTTAATTACTTTGGTGTTATTTATTGTTCTATGAGACTTTAGATAATGTTGATATTTAGTACAAATATTGAATATACGAAATGTAAAAAAAAAAATGCTATTTGGAATAGCTTCCGCTATAGCGACGCTATTCGCTATAGCTTTTTTTTTAGCCGTCCCGCCACGACGCTATATACGCTATTTAGAACCTTGGTAAATATTGATACTTCAGAATAAATTTATTTAAATGATGTATCCCAACAAACTTTTATGCGAATGACGATTAAATTATGCAAAACTCGAGTTTTAAATTTTTGTAAGAAATTAACAAAAAAAAAAATTAATAGTTACAATTGGCTAGAAAAAAAGTCTTAGAACTGTTGGTTACCCAAAGGTCGAGAGTTCGATTCACCCTCACGACTTTGTAATTTCTACGATGGTTTTGGGAATAGACATAGATGAGGAGGGATCTAATTATCATAATTTTGAGTTACAACAAAGTTATCATAACTATTTTCTACATTTTAAAAGTCCAAATCGTCGATCCAAACTGTTCAACATGATCTCCACAATAAAATGTGCTTCCAGATCAAATTTTACATTTTTATTTTTATTTTTTTTACTATTTATTAAGATTGGTACAAAATTCAATGGTCTAAATTTGACTAGTTTTTGTAACGTATGGGTCCCATACTAATATATATTGTTATGACCAAGGCTTTGGTGCTACTAATTCGTTTTTGCGATTATAAAGTTTAAATAATTGATATGAAGTACTCAATGTGTTTTTTTCATATTATACTTGGAGATCAAATTTTACATTTTCAGAATTTTTTTTACTATTTTTTATAAATTTTTGAAAATCACTATTTTTTATAAAAAAAAATTTGAAGAACAGTGATTTTTAAAAATCCATAAAAATAAGTGAAAATTTTTCAAAAAATATAAAATTTGGTCTGAAATTTTTTTACTATTTTTTTATTGATTTTTGAAAATCACTGTTTTTCGAAATAGTAGTATCAATCAACTATCGTCCCGGCCACCACCTGCCACCATTTTCCCCTATACATATTCACACAATTTCCAATCTACGACTCTCACATGACAGAGCATGCATTAGGGTTTTCGTCGCTGAATATCTCGTGTGCATGCAAGTACCGGTTTGCATCTGTTGGTACTTGCGTGTGCCTCGTAGGAGCCTCGTAAGAGCCACTGACATCTGTCGGTCTCATGGGTCTTGTCAAAACCATTGGTTCCATGGAGCCCTCAGACATCAGCTGATACGGCATGACCGACGCTAGGCTAGCTTTCTGATTGTCCGATTTATCTGATTCCTCTTTTTGCTCTTTGGAGTCATCTTTCTTATCCTTTTTCTCTTCACCGCAGTTGTCTTTGTCATTATAGGCTACAACCTCGACGCTCCTTTTGAGCTTCTCTTTTAACATTGCAGGAAGAGATTTTACATCCATTGTGCCCTTCACTGTGACCAGATGTTTTGCGGTGTCGATTACCACGTCCTTCACACCTGTATTTACAAATGGAAATGTTGTTAAGGCCTTGATTGTAACTTAGAGGGACTGAAGGTCTATTTAATAATTGTCAATATTATTAAATTTACCTTTGATTAGGAGGATGTGGCGGCGGATCCTGTTAACGCAAACCTCGCAATGGAGCTGAATTTTGAGCACAACAGATGATTCTGGCATCTATTAGCATTTAATTAGTCAGTAATTTTATATTACAAGAATGAAGAGAGAGAGATCAGAAATATAAGAAGTTAAGAACATGGAAAAAACATGCGTGTGCAAAAGAAAGAATGCAAAATTTGTAGGGTAAAGCATCACATCACCGATGGTACGCATAAATGAAGTTAAAACTTAAAAGGAATGTTAATGATAAATAAGAACAAAAGAGCTTGTTCTTATTTTCCATGGAAAGTATCAAAATTTGCATGATCAGACAATTACCTCTTGTAGTTTCTCTTTTCCCCTGTCTTTCTCTTTCTCCCTCTCATCTTCTTCCTTCTCTTTCTCTTTGTTTTTTCCTTTGTCCTTCTTCATTTCCTTTGCCTTCAATTCCGCATTAATTTCCCATGAATCCACAGTACCAGCTACAGATATCTTACTTGTGCTACGATCAGTGGATCCCTTCCTGACTCCTGCTTATTAAAATTTTGATACTAGTTTACTCAATAAAACTTTAAGCACGTAAACCCTAAGGAATCAGAGTAGGTCCGATGCCCATCGGACCTACCTTGGTTCGATGGGTGTGATGACCATTCGATCTGCATCAAGATTCGTGTGCTCTGCATCAAAATCCAGCAAGTCTGTATCAATTTCCGTGTGCAAAGATCTTGATGCTAATCGCACGGTCGTAGAGCTAATTGAACCTAAATGTAGGTCCGATGCCCATCGGACCTACTCCTATCTCAAACCCTAAACGTTATCAAATTTGGTGCTCCTATTAAACGATTTAGGCAGACGTTTGCAAGAATTCTGGTCAACAAACAAATATTTCAATGCTTTAAACAAACTTAACAGGGATTATAGACATACAAAAGTAACAAACAAGCACGATAAACCTATGAAATGGTCAAGAAAAACAAAGCTTTCATCAGGAGGTTACAAGTTATCCCATAGTTTTAAAAGAGAAAAGATGAATAAATCTGTGTCGATTATAAAGAAAATTTTATAATTTTTACAAGAACATGCATCGAATTGAACTACATGCCGTGCCTTGCGTGACTCGCGTGCCGTGCCGTGCCGTGACTAAATCTTTCACGTGTCGTGCCGTACCGTGCCAAAGTTTCAAAAAATGAACACGGCACGCGAATGGTCACGGCACAGGACACGCGAGTCACGGCATGTAACTGACACGCGTGCCGTGCCGTTCCATTACGGAGCCGGTTCCGCCGTGCCATTTTTCTCACTCTAAGCAGGAGTGCACACATGTACACACATGAATTGGGGATTCTCCTTCTGTATTATCTAAACATCATTCGCCTCATGTGTGTACATGTGCAAAGTAGCCAAAACAAAGAGGCCGAATGAAAAGAAGAAATGAATAGCATTCAACTAGCGGTGTTCAAGAACCTGATTTACATATTGGTACTGAAGTACTAAACACAATATTTGTAGTAAAGAAAACAAACCTTCTAGAGAGAGTATTGAATCGATCTCCTTCAGCCTAACCCTATTAATCTCACTTGCCAGTTGCAACGACTTCTCCCTCTGAGTTGGAATAATCTCATCAACCATCTCTGTATACTTTGAGAATGCCTTCATGCTCCCGTCAGGCACCAATCCCGAGAATATCCTCTCTTTGCTAGCATCCAACAACTCAGCTATAGAACTCGGCTTCACGAGGGATACACCAGGTAAGCTTGAAAGCTGGTATACCTGGCCATTCTCTTTTGTCGCTCTCTCTAGGTTGTTCGTCATGATGGCTTCTAGCTTAGAGATAGCATCCAATAATGGAGCAGCAACTCCTTTAGAGATTTTCTTTGTATCTGCCAGGGCAGCTAAACCGATTTTTAGACTGGCGATTTCTTCAGCTATCGCTTCCTTTTCATGGAGCTCAAGGGAGTGCCTATACAGAGCTTCGCCGTAGAAATGAGCAGCCTTGAGTTGCACATGTGCAACCCATTTTTCATCAAAGTGTTGGCCGAGCGGAGGGGCACTTAGCAAGGCGAATGCCTCCTCATAGTATAGGCCAACCTATATACAACATGAACTTTAATGATATAGGGGTTCTTCTAAATTGTAATATGTGGACGTTAGAAAACTTTTAGCATTCTGTGCACATAATACATATAGGTGAATACAAGCCATACCTGCCTTGCAACCTTGGAACAAAGACCTGGTCGCTTCCCATCTCTAATAACCTTTTCAAAGAAGCATTCTTGTGCTTGTGCAAGCATCAACCTTTCCAGCATTCCTGCACCAACCCAGAAAGGTTCAGAGATTTAATAGAGTTTCGAAACCTTATGTGCTCGAAGCATCATTTGAAATTGGAGATCGATGTCAAATGCCTACCAAATATCTCACTACAAATCAAATGAGTCAAAGAATTCTAGTCTAGTCATATACCACAAGATGACTGTCATGGGTGCTAATTAATTACTATGCCTATAGGCTATACTGATACTGGTATTTATAATTTTCAATATTAAAATAGCATATATAATTAAGAGGTAGCGACAAATGATTAAGGTCAGTTCAACCACCATCTGAACTGAAACCCATGAGCATTTTTGGTTCAATTTCATACAGGATGAGTGAAGCACTAGTAAGTTCCAAGAAACAGTACCAGCACACTCAGGTGAGAGATCCACTGTGGCACCGGCAGCTGTTGCCTTTTCTGCGACGTTCTCCTTCAGATAAGCAAAAGCACCAGCCGTAGTTTGAAACGTGTGACATGCTGTCTTCAATCCATATGCGGTCGTTCGATCTGCTGCCTGTGCAATCTGAGAATAAATTGCACCCAAATTGAACAAAATTGCAGCTTTCTCAAAATGGATTGAAGCAACGGAGGACTTCTTAGAGGGCTTGAAAGCATCGTACCAGGTGAAGGAGCAGGAGATTGTGAATCGTGGCTCGATCAAGGAGAGGGACTTGTAGTACAACAGAAGGAGATCACGACGTGAATCGAGGGACGACTCAGCTATGGGTTTTCTGAGGTCAGAGTGCATCTCATGAACAGAAAGGAGGTCATCGTTGCAATTCTGCGCATCGCGCTCAGAGAAGGTACCGGAGATGTAGTAGTGAAGCGGGCGGTAGAGGTCTAGATATGTTGTATTCTTCTCCTGAACTGTTAGCATGATGTTCATGGCTGCTAGAGAGGTAGACGTCGCCATGGATTTGAGAGGAGGGAAGTGGTTGGTCAAAGAAATGAGAAAAAGAAAAATCAAACAAGTGTTGGTAAAAATTTACCTACTTTGAATCTTTTAATCCCTCTCTACTTGTTTTGTTTGGGAAGACACCTATATAATATTATTTACAGTCGAACTGAAGTCTTCTTTAAGTATGATATTAAAGTACTTTTTTTAGCTGTGGTTTATCCTAGCTACTCAGGCCTCTCCTCAGGGAGTCAGGGTTCGCAAAAGTGTTTCCTACTCATGGCTCGGTGAAGATCAAATCGAAAAAACACACATAATTAAAAAGCGGAGTGCATGGTTAGTATTTCTGGAAAACTAATGATGAACTAGGGTGTGTTGTGCTCATCAAACCCTTTGGTGAGTATAATTTCTAAATTTATCGGATTGACTTCAAATGAGACGAATTCAAACCGTTGAAACCGATCTACTTCACGATTGATGTGTATACATGTAAAATTTTAAAAATTTCGAATTCATTTAGTCCAAAGTCAAGCGGTCAAAATTGATGAAAAATGAATGCATGCAAATAACTCCTAAATTTTCATTTTGATGCATTCATTTTTTTTATCAATTTTGACCTCTTGACTTTTGACTAAATGAATTCGAAAATTCAAAATTTTGTATGTGCACACATCACTCGTGAAGTAGATCGGTTTTAACGGTTTGGATTCGTCTCGTTTGAAGTCAATCCGATAGATTTAGGTGTTATGCTCACCAAACCCTTTGGTGAGCACAACAAACCATAATTCTACTCTATATATATAGCTACCCATGATCACCCATGATATATCATCCCATTATGGTCCATGCATAACATCCCATAACAATCATGGGTGTAAACGGAGCGAATTCGGAGCAGATAATGCTGATGTTAAATCTATATACGTCTTTCAATGAGCAGATGCAAATACGGATATGGATAGTAAAAGGATATTAAAACTCAAAACCAAATCCGCCTTAAACAGATACGGATACGGAGCTGATAATCCATGAATACAAATTCGAATACAGATATAGCAAATAATTGTCGGATAATTGAATCATATGAAGTTTAAGATAGAAATACAAATTAAAAATTTAAATATGAAAATTCATTTATTTAATGACCATAATTTGACTGTTATGAAAACGAACTCAACAGTTATCAAAATAAAATTTTGCATTTTAAATATGTTATTCATAATTTAAATAAAACGTGTATAAAATTTAGCTTAATATGAGATCAAAAATTTAGATAGAACATGAAAATTGTGACATAATTATCTGATAATAAATTCAAAAATTAGATAATGGGTTCCGGATACATCCGCATATTAAAACTGTGTAATACAACCAATGATATAATGGTTGAACACTTGAACTCTTGTCATCAGTTCAGGTACCTGACTCAAGCAAATTGAAACGGACGGCCCAGATTAATCCTATCTGGGTCAAACTCAATTCAGTGTCTATGCATGGAGACTGTAGGGGGGCTGTTTTGAGATTCGTGTCATGTTAAAAGAACTGTCCGATTATAATTTGCTTGACTCAGGTATCATGCATGACGCTCGTGATGTGAATTCCTAAGGAAACGCTATCATTCATGACGCTTGTGCTGTGAATTGATATTTTTTTAAATGACGTCATAGATTTAATCTTTTTAATGCATCAGAGAAAAATAGTGCCACTACAAAAGACAGACATTTTTCGCGAGGATAAAAAGTGACTTTTTGCGACGGAGTACCGTTATAAACGTGTTTTTTCTTTTGCGACGGTACTTTTAGCGACGAAATTCCCTCGCGAAAAGTGCCTACTTTGTTGTTGTGTGCTTTGTCTACTCTACCACTACTTTGATTAAGTTGCCTTCTATATTGTTTCTTTGTAGACCGTTAGATTCAATTTTTGAAGTCGCTACGCGAGATATCAGAGACAATTAATTCGCCTTATGGCCCTTCTTTATTTTATTTCTTTGCTCCTCCAATTCTGCAGAAACATAGTTTTTTAATCGGACTAATAGCTGTTATGTACGGTGACAGTTCTGCATCTATTTGGTGGAGATTCGCAATTTTTTTTTTTTAATATCCCTAAAAAAATACAAAATTCCAAAGTTGTCTCTGTTTTTTTTTTTTTTTTTTTAAATGTCTATACCGTTAGAAAATTTTGTGGTCCTATTCTTTTCAGGACCGCTAGAATTTTAGGCGGCTCTGAAAAGAATGTGATTGTTAGAAATTTTAGCAGTCCTGTTTTTTTTTTTTTAATAATTCTCAAAATGAAAATACTAAACTAAATTTTGATGAAATAGTATTGCCCTGAAGAGAGGACCAGTACTGTCAGAATTCTCGACGGTCTGGCCATTTTTCAAAATAAAAAAAAGGAGGAGATTCAATCCGTTTGATGCGTGTTCGTCGTAAGAAAAATATGTCTTTTATATAATCTTTTGCTTCTGCTATTGATATATGTACTAGATCATTGGTTCCAGATATAAAAATGATCAAGGTTCACAATGCACCAAGTCTATCCAAAACAAAAGGGAAGAAGATTCTTCCTCCCAAATCGACTCAGCCAAATACATTCGCCCTTCCCAATTTCTCAGGACCACCATTATGTTTTTTCGAAAAAAATACAAAACGGAACTTAAAATCTCAAATCAAACTTTTGTTTTTCACCCAAATCATGAGAATCAGCTCAATTTGGACAAAATCCCGGTTGAATTGATCTGATTTCACCGATTCTAGCGATTTTCACCACAAAACTCGGGCTAAACTCGGTCGGAATCGGCCTAATGACTCGGCCTGAAAATCGGCTAACTCGGCTGAGTCAAGCACTGTTCAACCAAGTTTTATAAAAAACTCGCACAGACGCGAGACTCGGGTGAAACTCTGATCGGACACGACCGAGTCCGAGTTGACTCGGAATCACTTCTTGTGATCAAAACACAGTGTGTATGTGTATATATATAGAGAAGGGTTAAAATGCACCCTCCTTTTTGTGCTCCTAACGTGCACCCTATTCTCATATCTTCATTTTCAAAGTTTAAATAGTCGATTCGAACCTACCAACGTGTTCTCCATATTAAAATGTGCTTGGAAACCAAATTTTATATTTTTTGAATTTTTTTTACTATTTTTTTTTTAATTTTTGAAAATCATTACTTTGTTGAATTTTTTATTATTGTTTAGTTTAATAAATGTGTTAAGCAAAAACCAGAAAACATTGAAACAAGTTCATTACTGATTTTAAACATACTGATACCATAAATAGTGCTTCAATTCATCAACAGTCTCAAATGCTTCCCCTATAAAAGCAAAGAATGGTTTCGACCCGGTTTTTGGTGTCAACTTCTTGTCATATTTGAATGATTCCATGGATTTGAAATTCTCAACTCCAACTTCAACAAGGTCATAGATGTGGTGGTCATAGGTTCTCCCAAGGTTTCTTTGAATGTGCACCAAACAGCAATTATGAGGAGAAACAAAAGCATTTATACTTTACAAGTTGTGTTAATTACTTAAAGTTCAGTAATGGTTGTTAGCCATTTCTTGGAGGTTTATAAGAGTATAAGTTGTGTGCTTTGCTGTGTTCAGAAACAGAGCGGGGAATTTTGTCGAACACATGGTGTGCATGATTTGGTATCAACCACACACTGTTCAAAGCTGAAGAAGCAAATACAAAATTGAAATGGATTTTGACTCGATTATATAATTAGGAGATCAACATTTCAATAATTGAATTTTGTATTCAAGAATACCTTTTTTGCAATTTTTTATTATTTCAAATCTCATCTCATGTCCCCAAAACAACCTAATTTAATCCAAACAAGTGATTTCATTGCTAACATATCACTTATATTTATTTTTCAAAGGGGTCATGAAATTAACTCGGCAAAATAAATCCTTATTTCTATAGTCTATAAAAAATTAAAAATTGGTTTTTTTTTTATCACTAGTTGTAAATTATTCTTTTTCACATGAGATTCATTAACTACTTTAATTTTTAACATACATATAATTTATTACTTTCATTAGTTCAAAAGCCTATAATTTTTATGTTTCTATTATGTCTATATTTTTAGAATTACAATTTAAATAATTTCAAATTTAAAATTTAAAATGACAAAATAAAAACAACTAGATTAATTTAAATTATTTTCTCTATGCAAACGTAAAAGATCATTACATTTCAATTTTTTTATTAGTATCAAGAGTTTAAAAAATACAACAATGTGGATAAATTCTGGACGTTAATTTTCAACTTATTGATTCATATAAAACTAAAATTGAAAAATAATATTTTTTATTGTGAATGTAGAGAAAATTACATCTAATAATTTTATTTTAACATATAAATTTTTAAATTTTTATTATTAAAAAGTTAAAACATAATGAAAACACAAAAATGATGATATTTGAATCCTCTTCAATGTTAATATAATATTTTAATCTGACTGTTACTAAATAATCATAGCAAATTTGACTGTAAGAAAAAAGTCTTACCCCTGGTAAAGATTTTAACAGAGCAGTTTTAGCTTCATGCAGCGCACATATTATAGAATTATAATAGTACTGCATATGGTCCCTGTCAGGGGCAGACCCACATGCAACCAGGGAGTCAGTCGCCTCTTCTGAATTTTGAGTTTTAATGGAGATCTATCGGTTTCGACCGACTTCATCCTCTTCTGAAATTTTTTTTGCCCATCATTAGATTTCTTATTTGTAATTTGAGTTAAATTTAAGGTAAAAATTAAAATAAGTTTCTTGAATTATGATTGGTAATTAGAATTATAAGTTATAACATCAGAAATTAAAAGTCAGAACATTGAAAAATAAATTAAAGCATTGTTTTTTATCGAGTATTCAATTAATTAATGGATTTAAATTTGATTAGTTATTTAAATCCGATTCGCTATTTTTTTAGACGAAAATTCTGAATCCGCCCTTGATCCCTGCGTTGCATGAAGCCAAAACTAATCTGTTAAATTCTTTACACCTTTCCATTAATTTACTTCAAAAATCCGGTCCCACGTGTCAGAGGGATTGCTAGGTAAATTTCTTTTTCTAAGAAAAACGGGGCGCTCAACTCAAAAGTCGCTCACTGCTCTCTTGGCTTTATAAAAGCTCTTCTTCAATCCTTCATTTCTCGCAAAATTCTCTCTTTTCAATTTATAAAAGCTATCTCTTTCTCGCTCTAATCTAACAACACCATGGGTAATGAATCAGTTTTTAAAGCCTTTTCTATTAATCAAAATGTACCTATAGTTTTTTTATTTATGTATTTGTGTCTCTGATTTTTCTTTTGCTCTTTTTTTTTTTTTTGTTTCCTCCGTACAGGCAAGATCAAGATTGGAATCAATGGTAAACCATTTTTTTTTTGGTTTTTTTTTTCTTTTACAGTAGTTGTCTTATGTAATTACAAATTTTTTTTTAGAGAAAATAAAAAAAGCTTGTATTTAATTGACAGATAAATTGGGATTTATTGATTGGATTAGGTTTCGGCAGAATCGGCCGTTTGGTTGCCAGAGTTGCCCTTCAGAGTGAAGATGTCGAGCTAGTGGCGATCAACGATCCATTCATCACCACTGATTACATGGTAACACCCAAAATAAATGTACCTTCTATTAGTAATTTAGTATTATCAACCATGATACCAGTACATTTTATGATCTGATACTGGTACAGTACATTATAATACCAATGCTGGTACATTATCAAAGATCTGGAACTGCAATTGTTGAGTCCTAGTTATTTTTTTTAGCACGAATTAAAAGTACCTTCTATTAGTAATTTGTATTATCAACCATGATACCAGTACATTTTATGATCTGATGCTGGTACAGTACATTATAATACCATTGCTGGTACAGTATCAAAGATCTGGAACTGCAATTGTTGAGTCCTATTTGTTTTCTCAAAAAAAAAATATATATATTTGAGTCCTATTCTGGTTGAATCAGGTATCCAATTCCTTTATCAATCTCAACATGGTAATTAGTTTAACTAGATATGATTGATATTTTGTAGCATGTTTGTTTCAAATGAACCAAAAATCTAACACATTATTTTGTGAAATGTAGACATACATGTTCAAATATGACACAGTGCATGGCTATTGGAAACACAGTGAAATCACTGTCAAGGATTCCAAGACTCTTGCCTTTGGTGACAAAGAAGTCACTGTCTTTGGCAATAGGTACCTTACCCAATTGCAACTGTTTTTTTATATCAACTTCAAATCGACTATTTGAACTTTGAAAACGAAAATACTGATCCATGGTACGGATCAATCTACGCTATGCACAGTACCGTAACATCACTCATAAATAATTAAAACTAAGGAATTTAATGACATGATAATTTTTCATTCAACTCATTTAGAAGAGGATAAATATGTTGAGTTATCTCTTTTGGATAGTTTCTTTTATAATTAAAATTTGGATAATTTCTTTCAAAATTGATAGAAATCCCGAGGAGATCCCATGGGGAGAGGCCGGAGCCGAGTATGTCGTGGAGTCGACCGGTGTTTTCACTGACAAGGACAAGGCCGCTGCTCACTTGAAGGTAACTTTTTCTTTAGAGTTCAAGTGATAGTAAAAGAAAAACAAATGAAGAATCACCTTGTATTTTGAGATGTTTTGATATTTGGATTCTGTAAA
The DNA here is from genome assembly GCA_025461125.1 of Carex kokanica. NCBI lineage: Eukaryota > Viridiplantae > Streptophyta > Magnoliopsida > Poales > Cyperaceae > Carex > Carex kokanica. The sequence goes on along the minus strand of JAJGRX010000111.1, from coordinate 520,704 downwards.
TGGTACCAGCTCACTGGTACCAAAAAAACATAAACTAATTTATTTGGTAATTACAGGGTGGAGCAAAGAAGGTGATCATCTCTGCTCCAAGCAAAGATGCACCGATGTTTGTTGTCGGTGTTAATGAGACCGAGTACAAGACCGACATTGACATCGTCTCGAATGCCAGCTGCACCACCAACTGCCTTGCTCCTCTTGCCAAGGTACATTTTACAAAATTGCCCCTCAATTTTTTTTTCCATTTTCACAAAGGTGATGATGATGATGATGATATATGTTGTGTCAGGTTGTTAATGACAAGTTCGGAATCATTGAGGGCTTGATGACCACAGTGCACTCAATTACTGGTGAGTAATATGAATTTTTAGTATTAGCAATGTTGATGTTGTTTACTGATATAAGTTAAGTATTTTCTGACTTAGAATTACTGATATATGTGTTATTTATAACATAGAAATTGATGTGAAAGTGCAAGAATAGCTCCATGAAGTCTAAATTAGATCAATTTTATGGTCCAACAATGATTTATATTAGCAATTCACACTTCCATCTTTCGCCTATGTATAACATAATCTTTAAATTGCATAACTTATCTACACAAGGTTTTAAAATGTTTTTGCATCTTTTTTTCACTAATTTTTAAAATAAACTTTTTTTTTTTAACATTTCAGCCACCCAAAAGACGGTTGACGGACCCTCAAGCAAGGACTGGAGAGGTGGCCGTGCCGCCAGTTTCAATATCATCCCGAGCAGCACTGGTGCTGCCAAGGTTATTAAAAAAATTCAAACAAACATATGAAAATTTAATTTCAATTGCTTTCACTGACCTCTTCATGTTAAGTTCAAGTTCCATTGAAATAACCTTGTAATAATTGATAAATGTGCAGGCTGTAGGGAAGGTGCTCCCTGCTCTAAACGGAAAACTCACCGGAATGTCTTTCCGTGTCCCCACCGTGGATGTGTCGGTGGTCGATCTCACTGTTAGGATCGAGAAGGCCGCTACCTATGACGAGATCAAGGCCGCCATCAAGTAAGTCTCATCCAAATAATATATACCACATATTTATCAATTTAGAATTATCAAATTCTTTCAAGAACTCTACAATATATGTGAACCTTATTTGATAAATGGAGTGTTCAATTTTCCAAAATCACATTATGCATGATACTTGCTATATATTTAGTACGTGTTGAAACAGTCGATCTGAACCATTCAACATTCTCTTCATATGAAAATGTACTTGTAGACCAAATTTTACATTTTTTAGAATTTTTTTAAATAGATAAAAAATCACTTGATTTGAAAATTCTGGACCATCCAAAAGTAGTGATTTTCTACCTATCTAAAAATATAGTAAAAAAATTCTAAAAAATATAAAATTTGGTCTACAAGTACATTTCATATGGGGGTCATGTTTGGCTCGGATCTACTATTTACACTTTAAAATAAGAAATATGGATCCATAGCACGGGTCGATCTGTAATATGCATATCACCATAGCCTCACTCCTTTTTTTTGTGATAGAACAATAAAAAATTATTACTTAAATAATATATTACAGGGCAGAAGCTGAGGGTAGCATGAAAGGAATTTTGGGATATGTTGATGAGGATTTGGTTTCTACTGACTTCCTTGGAGATAGCAGGTACTATAATAACTTGTGGAATGCATCAATTTTTTCTTGTTTGCTTAAGTTATGGGCACTTGAATTAATTTTACAACCAAAAGTGGAAAACAAAATTAGAGATGATATCAGGAATGAGAAAATTAAATTTTGATTTAATGTTTCAATTTGTTTCTTCAATTGGGACTTTGAACTGTTATTCTGTTATTTCTTTGGCAGGTCAAGCATTTTTGATGCAAAGGCAGGAATTGCTTTGAATGGTAACTTTGTGAAGCTTGTTTCTTGGTATGACAATGAATGGGGCTACAGGTACCTCTTTCTCTCTCTCTTCATCTCAACAACACTCTCCTCCCCCTAAAAAAAAAATTAGAGAATTCACTTTGAGTGATGATACGATACTATTCATAATGCATATCTTTGTTTTCAAAGTTCAAACAATTGATCTGATTTATTCAACATGATCTCCATATGAAAATGTACTTGTAGATCAAGACTGCAGAGTAGGTCTGATGGGTGCCAGGACCGTCCGATCCGCTTTAAGATCTATGCGTGTTCGCATCACAGATCTTAAAGTAGATCAGATAGTCCTGGAATCCTGGAACCCATCGGACCCAAAAGTAGGTCCCATTTCCCACTCCATTCTCGTAGATCAAATTTTATATTTTTTAGAATTTTTTTACTATTTTTTTAGATAGGTAGAAAAATAACGAGTGATTTTCTACTTATCTAAAAAATAGTAATTTTTTTAAAGAAAAATAATGGAAATCATGTTTAATTGACTGTTTGATTGTTAAAAATAAAAATATGGATGTATAGCACAAATCGATCGGTAATATGGCCTCACTCATTCACTTTTTATATATCAAAATTGATTGTTTTCTTTACTATTCTTAATGTTATAATTTTTTACAGCAACCGTGTTGTTGACTTGGTGCGCCACATGCACAAAATTGCATAAAAGAGCTCCATATTTGCCTTCTATTAATTCCCCAATTTTTGCAGCTGTTGTCTGATTTTGTCAGAAATAAATCTCTGCCAATTTTGTATTTTTAAGGATTTGTTATACTTTATTTTTTTTTATCATTTTTTGGGATTGTGCATATATACTATTGCCCCCTCTGCTTGTTTATATTTTCTCTAGTTGGAAATAATATATTTTATTCTATCCTCAGAGTAAGAATTGTTTTTTTTTTTTCCTCTTTAATCTTCTTGGAAATACTGTTTTGAAATTTGACAAGTAGAATTAACATTTTTATTTAAAGATAATGATTTAAAATGAGTCGACACAACTATTCTTCTCCTTCAAATGCAATTAATTTTGTTTAATTATTTTTAATTCTAAATGAAATTATTTTTCATTAAAAAATAATTATATGAGAACATAAAGTAATTTTCAAAAAGATAAAATTTAAAAAAAATTTAGGAAAAAATTGTTTAGTTCAGGCAAAGAAATAAAATCTTATCAAATCAGCTTATGCCACACATAAACTATATGTTTGGTATATATTACTAGTTTTTTAAAAAAAGAGGAGGGTTCAAATGCACCATAATTTTTGTGCTCAAATATGCTCAACATCATTTATTTTCATTTTCAAAAGTCCAAACAGTCGATCCAAACCACTCAACATGATCTTCATAATAAAATATACCTGGAGACCAAATTTTATATTTTTTTTTTACTATTTTTTTACATAGGTACAATATCACTTTATCGGATGGTCCAGAATCTCTTTAAAAATGTGATTTTGTATCTATCTAAAAAAATAGTAAAAAAATGCTAAAAAATATAAATTTGGTCTCCAAGCATATTTTATTATGAATATCATGTTAAACGGTTCGGATCGACTGTTCGGACTTTGAAAATGGAGATAAAGAATATGGAGTATATTGGAACACAAAAATTATGGTGCATTTGAACTCTCCTCTTAAAAAATATATATATTATAATAAGGATCAAGTCCTTATTTGTTGATTTGAATAACGAAAAAAATTCACGTTTTGAACTAAAACCTGTTTTACAAAACCATTTAAAAAATAGGACTCAATGTAAGTCGCCAAATTTGAAGGAAAACAAAAAAAAAGTTGAAAACGAACAACAAAAAGGGGTCAAAGGAAGACAATGAATTGTAAAACCCTTCATAATTTAATTGTGAATGTTGGCACATAACACTGTGAATGTATTTTAGAAAAATTATACATGAAATTTTCCATATATTTATTGTTTTTTTTAATATTTATTGTTATGAAATTTAATTGTGAATATCGGCACAGGCACATAACACTGTGAATGTATTTTAGAAAAATTATACACGTAATTTTCGATATATTTATTGGTATTTTTTGAAAAAATAATAATTTATGAGTGTGTAGATCGATGACATATATTAAATATTATTTGACAATTACAGTGATATGTAAAAATACAATACAATTTTCGTACAGTAAATTAATAATCAATTTTTTTTTGTAGTTTTCGATTTTTCTTCCATGTCTGTAATTTTTTTCTCAAAAAAACAACAATAATTTCAAAGAAAAAATATGCCTTTTTCTGAGGAGGTACATGAAAAGTTGCATTTAATTATTTGCCTTTTCTTTTAAATTTTAATTACTAGCAAAAACCGCGCATAGAAACCTAGGTGCGCTTGTGGCAGTTTGCCGCAGATTCGCCTTCACACCTTGTTTGGATGGAGATGTAGAGGAAGAGAAGAAAGGTAAAGAATGGAAGGAAATGAAATGGAATAGAAAAGAGATTAATATATTTAATTATTTTTATGTTGGATGATTAATGAGGAAAAATAATTTTTTTTTTTATCTTATTTTTTATTTGGTTAATTAAATTTTAGAAGGTTAATGAAAAATTCGGTAGTTGTTGTAGGTTTGTGACAAAAATACTTTGATGAGAATTATATAGGTAAGATATAGGGCTGTGGCTAATTTGCTGCCGGCATCAGTTCGGCCGAGGTGCTGCCGGGGCTATATTTAGCCGTGTAATGTCCAAACAACAAATTCAAACCGTTAGAAGTTTAATCTATACTATAATCTACTTGGAGACCAAATTTTACATTTTTTGGAATTTTTTTACTATATATTAAGCTGGTTTGAAAACCGCTGTTTTTAATGTTGCAGAAATTTACTAAAAACAGCGGTTTTCAAACCAGCTTAATATATAGTAAAAAAATTCCAAAAAATGTAAAATTTGGTCTCCAAGTAGATTATAGTATAGATTAAACATCTAACGGTTTGAATTTGTTGTTTGGACATCACACGGCTAAATATAGCCCCGGCAACACTTGGCCGAACTGCTGCCGGCAGCAAATTAGACAGACCCAAGATATAGAGTTGGGTATTTATATCATTTTTCTGAAAATATATGCAACAAAATTTATTTCCATCTGTTACACCTCAAATCGGGAGAGAAATTGATTCTATTGATTATAATCATGCAAGGTTAAACCTTTCACTTCATGTACCGTTCATCTCTAATATAATTTTGTCAACCAAACACGATTTGAGAGAAAATTTTCTTTTCTTTCTGTTTCCTCCCTTGAATTCACATCCTCTCCGGTACCGTAATAGTGAATCTTTTACAATTACTGGATTTGGACCGTTCTTTTTAAATTGGCACGAATCTCAAAGCCTAATAATACTACCCCTGCGCTAGTCCGAATCTCAAAGCGGCTGAGAGTTCATCTCAAACCGTAAAGTGAAGGGAATCTTCTAAAGTAATGGAGAGGAGATAGGAGTAGGTCCGATGGACATTGGACCTACATTTATGTTCAATTAGCTCTAGGACCGTACGATTAGCATCAATATCTATGTGCACGGAAATTGATACATACTTGTACGGATTTTGATGCAGAGCACACGAATCTTGATGCAGATCGAATGGTCATCACACCTATCGAACCAAGGTAGGTCCGATGGGCATCGGACCTACTCTGATTCCAATGGAGAGGATACTTGTCCCCCTCCCTTCCTCTACTCTCCATGCAAACAAGGTATCAGACGGCACAGAGAAATTAATTTCCCAAACCCTAATCCATGGTTTCAGTTTATCAAAACCCAAAACCAAAACAAAAACCAAAACCAGAGACCGTTTCCTTTGACTTGATTCAATGAATCTGTCTCTTAATTTGCATCCTGTCCATTGGTTAGCACAAATTGACTATTAATTTCCAGACTTAAAAAATTGAAGTTATATCATTAAATTAAATAGAAATAATTTACATTTGAGATTAAGGAAATGTTGATTGGTGGAACAGTTTATGGAAACCATGTTTCAGTTCAACCATTTGGAACGGTTTAAGAAACTGTTGATATATTGGTGGAAGAATTTAAATGGCTGATTTTTAGTTTCTTTTTAAGAAATTAAATTGAGCATTTTTTTTTTATAATTGTTTTTCTCAACTGTATTTTAATTAACACTCACCAGAGCGTTTATTTGATAATTAGAAAATTGATTTCAATAGAAACTAGAACTTATAAAACAATGGGGGAATGAAATTGATGGAACGGACTCTGCTGCTTTTATTAAAGAAAAGCAGAGTTCTGCTTTTCCGATCCTAATCATTCAAATTTGTTGAGATTTGTGCATAAAAAAGTTTTTTTTATCGAGATACGTGAATGAAAATTTGTGAATAGTTGGGATTAAAAAAAAGCAAGACTCTGCTTTTATCTAAGAAATCAGATCCGAAATTGATAGTGCTTTTATAAGACTAGCTGATAGTCTTTGTTTGTGTGTTATTAAAATTACATAAATATTTGAGAATCAATATTTGATATAGTAGTTAATATAATATTTTTCATGTGAAAGATCGCATGTTCGAAATTCAGCACGAGAATTTAAAGTGAATATTTAAGTTGGGAAGTTTGATCTCCATCTTTACTTCAAAAAAATACATGAATATTAAAGAAAACAAAGAAAAAATCAAACCATTGTGTGTATTTGTTTTAAAAATAATAATATCAAAGAATTAGATGGAAGTATAATTTTGTAAATTAAGCTAGTGATAAGAGAGTGCTTTTGGTGATCAAATTCTTTCAGAATTGGATAATTTGAAAAGCTGGATTTTTGGAAATAAAATTATTTTTCCTTACTCTTACTGAAAACTTTTCATGTATTATTCAATAATAATAGTAATTGTTAGCTAATAAATTATGGTCAACAAGATCTACTTTTGCTCAATTTTGTATTTATAATTATTAACTCAAAAGTAAGATGATGTTTTATTTTTACACAGAATATAAAAATTCCAGTCTAATTATAAATATTTTTTCAAACAATTTTGGCAAAATATATTTTTATGTTATTTGGACTATTCCTCTCCTCCTTTTAAAATCATTACAATAATGAAGTGTTCCTGCATAATAGTTCCTTTCTACATACTTTTGTATTTTTTTCCCACAAATTTTTGCAATATAATTAGTAATTTAATCAGGAGATTAGGTGCAAGCCGTAGAGTGGAAAAAAACGTGCCATTCCGTGCTGTGCCGTAACAAACACGTTGTGACTTTGGTCTCGTGTCGTGCCGTGCCGTGATCAAGTTAATTTTTCACGTGCCGTGCCGTGACCAAAATATCAAGGGGTGGTCATGGCACGCGAATGGTCACGCCACGTAAGCATGCTGTGCCCAAACGTGCAGTGACCAAACATGACTCACGTGACCATTTGATCATAATTTAGGTTAGTTTATTCAAGATTCACCATTGTTCATGATCTAAGAGTCCTAATTATACGTGACTCGCGTGACCACATGCCGTGCCGTGCCAAATTTTTAAAAAATGATTACGGCACGGGACATACGAGTCATGGCACGTAACCGATACGCATGCCGTGCTGTTCCGTGTTGTAACCGTGCCATTCTGTGACGGAACCGGCTCCGCCGTGCCATTTTTCCCACTCTATTGCCTATTCAATTGTTCAAAAATAAAAAATAGGTCAGAGTTCAGTAATTCAGTAATGGACATGACAATATTTTACTACTAAATTAAATTTTTTTTAAACTTTTTTAACAAAAAGTCGCCCATGGATCTCTTTCTCTCTCTATAATTCTCTATAAAAGCTCTTCTTCAACCCTCTATTCTTCACAAGTCATAAGCCTCTATAATTTTCTGATCAACTAATCAAGCATTTATTTCTCTCTAATCCAAGATCACCATGGGTAACTCTAACTAATATCCATTCTATTAAATGCCAAAATTCTACTATATAATATTTAACTGTTTTGTATTTCTCTTTCTAATTTTCACTAAATTTGTTTTTCCTCTGATACAGGCAAGATCAAGATCGGCATTAACGGTATGTAAAATATTTCTTGTTTAGAGTTTGCTCTTTCTAAAAAATTATTTCATAATTAATCTTTGCTTTTGTTTCGATAGGTTTCGGAAGAATTGGCCGTCTGGTTGCCAGAGTTGCCCTTCAAAGCGAAGATGTCGAGCTCGTTGCGATTAACGATCCATTCATCACCACTGATTACATGGTAATTTGTTAATATTCTTCTATCCATCATGCATTGACATGGTACAAGTGCTTGTAATCTGATTTGATCAAATTTTGTCAGAACTGATTAATATATACATGTAGTTTAGTATCCAAAAGAAAAAGAAAAACATCTACTTGTGTAATTTTGAAAAAAAAAAAAAAGCAAAATAAAACAGCTTAATCTGATGTATGAATATACATAACCTATTACCTATGTAATGTAGACATACATGTTCAAGTATGACACGGTACATGGCGCCTGGAAGAATGGCGACGTCTACGTTAAGGATGCGAAAACACTCGTCTTTGGTTCCCAAGAAATCACTGCTTTCAGCTCTAGGTAACCAGATTTGAACCCTTAATATTTTTTGTTGTGTAATTTCCTTTTGAAATGTTTACATTTTAACTGATTGATATAGAAACCCCGAGGAGATTCCGTGGGGCGAGGTCGGAGCGGAGTACGTTGTTGAGTCGACCGGTGTATTCACTGAAAAGGCCAAGGCTGCTGCTCACTTTAAGGTATGTAATTATCTTTTTGTATTAAAATTAATCTTGTTGAACAATTGAAAATTTGAAATGAAGGATATATATATATATATATCATAGATTGATTTGTTTTGTAATTAAAATACAGGGTGGTGCTAAGAAGGTGGTCATCTCTGCTCCAAGCAAAGATGCACCGATGTTCGTTGTCGGTGTCAACGAGAACGAGTACAAGCCCGACATTGACATCGTCTCCAATGCCAGTTGCACCACCAACTGCCTTGCTCCCCTTGCCAAGGTACAATTACTAGATTACCCTTTGCTAATTGCTCTGTTTTGCTAAGGCGCCGATACGTTTTGACAGGTTGTCAACGACAAGTTCGGTATCGTTGAGGCCTTGATGACTACTGTGCATGCAATCACTGGTAATTAACTTATTATTATCAGACTTAATCACAATAAAAAATGATTCATACTGGTAAAAGGACTGAAAAATTAAAATATTGATGTGTTGCATATCTTGTTTTTATATATTTCAGCGACCCAAAAGACCGTTGATGGACCGTCGAGCAAGGACTGGAGAGGTGGCCGTGCCGCCAGTTTCAATATCATCCCTAGCAGCACTGGTGCCGCTAAGGTATCAAATCAAAAAAATATAACAAATTTATTCAATCATCATATTAATATTAATTTCATTGGAATTACCAACTATTAATGAATGCATCATTTTCAAATTAAAAAAATGTGAAGGCTGTAGGCAAGGTGCTCCCGGCTCTAAATGGCAAGTTGACAGGCATGGCATTCCGTGTCCCCACCGCAAACGTGTCAGTGGTCGATCTCACAGTCAGGCTAGAAAAGGCTGCCACCTATGACGAAATCAAGGCTGCCATCAAGTAAGAAAATGAGATTTATCATGTTATAATTAAACCTTGCTTGCTTTGTCACCTAATTATTAATACTTAATTAAGATGAAATATAGAACATTAATCATATTTCATATTTGATTGTTACAGGGCAGAATCTGAGGGAAGCATGAAAGGAATCTTGGGATACGTCGAGGAGGATTTGGTGTCGACCGACTTTGTCGGTGACAAGAGGTACTTCAATGCAACCAAAAACATATTTTTTGAACTGCCAACAATTTTTTTTCTGGTGTAAGAACAGTAATTAAGTTCATAATTTGTTCATCACTGTTATTCTTTTCAGATCAAGCATTTTTGATGCAAAGGCTGGAATTGCTTTGAATGGTAACTTTGTCAAGCTTGTCTCCTGGTATGACAATGAATGGGGTTATAGGTATCTATTTCTCTCTTTGCCTCCATAAAATTTTATTTCATTTTATTTCTGAACTTTCTCATTATTTTATTTTTTTTCTAATTTTATTAATTATGTTTTACCAGCAACCGTGTTATTGACCTGATACGCCACATGCACAATGTCGCTTAGAAGAACTTCATATGCCTCCCTGTGTTTTTTCAAGTTTTGGTTGAATGTGATTTTTCATGAATAAACCTTTTATTTTCATGTGTAATTGTAAGGTGCTGCATTTGAATTTTCTTTCCTTCTGTTTTTTTATACACTGTTGCAATCCTTGTCTAATTTTGCTGAGTTGGGAATAATAACTACCTTTTGTTGATTGTTTTGAATTGGTAATTACTGTCATTTATGATACCTTGTTTGGAAATTCTACTGATTTGAATCGTCTGATTTGCCTTAAAATTTGTACTGACGGTTTACATTCACTAAGCATTTTAGATTTGTGCAGACATCCACACGAATCTTAACACGGATCGGACTAATACTTCCATTAGAAACTCTATCCAAGCTAAAATAGTACATAAAAGAATAAAAAAAATGAAAAATAAGATCTAAAATTTGATACACCATTTGTGAAATGAATTTATATGGCTCACCAAAACACATGCTCTTCTATAGGATCTCAGAGTGCTCTGTAGAATGCTCTCATTTTATAGGAACAATACAATTCTATATAAAGCGCAGATTACCTTAAAATTGGCATTCAGTATTTTGAATCCCTACTAAAACTTGAGGCCCAATAAGGAAATTGCGGCCCAACAACAAATTATTATTAATTTTAAATAACCTAGTCTCAAAAGGCATCAGATCCTCTCCGGTACTGTAGTAGAGAATCTTTTACAATTACTGGATCTGAACTGTTCTCTTTAAATTGGCACGAATCTCAAAGCGGATGGGAATTAATCTCAATATGTAAAGTGAAAGGAATCTTTTACAATATTGGAGAGAATACTTGTCCACATTACATGAAGTATCAAACCAAATTTGGTTCGAATTTCAATATGGACGATTCGCGTTGAGATTGGTGCGAAAAATGAAAATTACAAATCATTATGCGAATCTAAACGAACACGCAAATTAACATGTGATTTTGAAAATATAAAGTAGAAGTTCATAACATGTTAATTTATGGGCTCAGCAATAAATGAAACAATTACCCAATTACATGTTAATACTAGTGGCTCAATAACAATTATCAATCAGGCTGCTGGGTCTGATCTGCTCACTCATTCAACGCTTAAAAGTTAAAACAAATGTCACATCGATCTCTCACTCAAAAATATGTATATTGATTGAGGGAAATGAACTCTGCTGTTATTCAAATAAAAAAACAGAGTTATGTTTTTCGGATTCCAATTATTTAAAATTTTTCATTCGTGTATCTCGATAAATAATTTTTTTTCATGCATAAATCTCAATAAATTTGATGGTTGGGATCAGAAAAGTAGAATCCTGTTTTTCTATTAGAATAACAGCAGAGTCGTATCCTTGATTGAGGATATGGTCACTTGACAATCTCTGTTAATTTTTTTAAATAAAATATTGAAACTATGGAAATATGTTGGAAATAAATCTGCTGCGATTCCAAAGAATTGCAGGGACTCTGTTTTTTCAAATCCAACGGTTAATTTTTTGGAATGCACGAATTTTAAAAATAATTGGTTTTTATGCACGAATCTCAAAAAATATGAACAGTTGGATTTAGAAAAGTAGGTCCCTGTGATTCTTTGGAATCCTTGCAAATTATTTAATATGTCATATTATACAATTGTCTGTACTATGAATTCATATTGTTATTTCAAAATTCAAATAGTCAATTTAAACTATTCATCACCATCTTCATATAAAAATATACTTACATACCAACTTTTACATTTCTTTTAAATTTTACTATCATTTTAGATAAGTAGAAAATTATTTGATTATTTTTTACCTATTTAATAGTATTATAAAATTTACTTTGTAAAACCATTAAAATATTTAATAGTTCAGATCAACTATAAACTAATTCTCTAAAACGGTACGTTATGTTATGTTGTACTTTTTAATTAGTTTGAGTTACACATACAAAGACTTGAGTGGAACTAGGGTGTGATGTGCCTACCAAACTCTTTGGTGAGCACAACTCTACATAAACTATCGGATTCACTTCAAACAAGATGAATCCAACCGTTGAAACCGATGTACTTTACGAGTGATGCATGTATATGCAAAATTTTAAATTTTTTGAATTTATTTAGTCTCAAGTCAAGTGGTCAAAATTGATGAAAAATGAATGATCCAAAATGAAGTTGTTTTAATGCATTCAAAAAATTATCAATTTTGACCACTTGACTTGAGACTAAATGAATTCAAAAAATTCAAAATTTTGCATGTACGCCCATCACTCATAAAATACATCGGTTTCAACGGTTGGATTAATCTCGTTTGAAGTGAATCCGATAGTTTATGTAGAGTTGTGCTCACCAAAGAGTCTCTTTGGTGAGCACATCACACCCTAGTTCTACTCCAAAGACTTTGACTGACTTCAATTTCTGATGTATTAATACTGTGATGTTTAATTTTGAACTGATGGCAGAGACTTTGACTGACTTCAATTTCTGTCCAACTTAAACTTCCCTTGTGCATCCGCAAAGTGGATTGTAATGTTTAAATTATACGAGTAGAACTAGGGTGTTCCTAAGCTCACCAAGCTCTTCGTGAGCTCGACTTTAAAACCTATCGAATTGATTTCAAACGACATTTTCAAAACGTTAAATGTTCAATCTGTATTAAAATGTGCTTGGAGACCAAATTTTACATTTTTTGAAATTTTTTTACTATTTATTAAGATGGTTTGAAAACCGTTGTTTTTATTACAATTCTGCACCATTGAAAAACAGCGATTTTCAAACCATCTTAATAAATAATAAAAAAGTTCCAAAAAATGTAAAATTTGGTCTCCAAGCACATTTTAATATAGATTGAACATCTAACGGTTTGAAAATGTCGTTTGAAGTCAATTCGATAGGTTTTAGAGTCGAGCTCACGAAGGGCTTGGTGAGCTTAAGAACACCCTAGTTCTACTCAAATTATATAATTATTTTGGAATTCTCATTACGGGTGAAAACGGAGCGAATACGGAGCGGATAGTGGTAAAACCATATCCATATCCTTTTTAATTTTCCGGATACGGATACGGATCGGATATCAGCCGAATACAGATACGGATACGGATTGGATCGGATATTTATTAAAATAATATTAAAAAATACCAAAGTTCATAATATTTATCTAATTTTAATGGTGAATAACAATATTTTTTCATAATATATATTAAAATATATGATATATATCTACTATTCGGATACGGATAATTGAAACGTAAAACCATATCAGTATCCATATCCACACGGATATTCGGATATCGGATATCCACATCTAATTTTTCGAATACGGATCGAATACGGATCGGATATTATCCATACCGTTTTCACCCCTAATTCTCATCCATTGAGAAAAAAAAAACGAGGTGCAACTTTGGATTTTCTTTCATCTGATTTTTCTTAATTATAGCACATGGATAGATTAAAGACATATTTTTATTTTTAGAAAAAAAATATAAATACTTTTAAAGAACCGGAAAGATAAATCGATCCGCACCAAATATGTGATTTCTTCGGCTTGCTAAGGAATCTTATATTTGATGCGGTTCTTTAGCATGCAACAACGCTGCACTATTGATCACACAATTTGTTGTTTTTCCTAAGAAACTACATATCAGTTGTGGATCCTTAGGATTATTTTTTGAATTGTAGAAAGGGGTTCAAATGCCTTCATTTTTTGTGCCTCCATCGTGCCTCTATTTTTAAAAACTTTAATAACTCAAAGTTTAAAACTTAAACGTCAAAATAAAACTGTTAGATGAGATCTATATTATTTTCTCTATATGCTCATAAAAAATTATCACATTTCAATTTTGTTTTTATGTGAATCAATGTCTATAAATTATCCACATTAGTATATATTTTTACAAGCTCAAGATGACAACCAAAACAAAATTGAAATGCCATAATTTTTTACACTGCATAGATAAAATGGTGTAGTTCATATCCAACGGTTTTATTATCAATTAAAGATTCATTTAATTCAAATATAATATATGACTTTCTTTAAATATATCTCACTAAATTTTTGTTTCTTATCAAACTCAAATATTATATTAAATATTTAAATATATCTCCCTATTAAGTTTCTCCCCATATGTAGTACAATATTATATTAAATATTTACAAATGTAGAGAAAACAAAACGAAATTACAGAGTTATTGAAAAATTGAAAATTTCCTTTTTGATTTGATGTGATAATAAAATTCTTAGCAAAAACATCCAACTAAAATCCAACTACTTAAGCCAACATTTTTAAATTTTAAGAGACCAAATATTTTATACTATCCAATTAAGATCATAGTATTTTTTTTTTTTGTCATCACTGCATCATGCAATAATTATGTATGAGCACCTACATGATTGTCACGAACAAATATAGTATGATGTTTTTATTTGAGATAAAAATGGGGTTAATTTTTTAATTTAAATATTAACAAAAAAAAGAATTTTCAATCGATTTTCAAAAATTGCATTTGTCACCCAAGAAGTGTTGTCTTAGCCACTAAATTAAAAACTAATTCTAAAAAATAATATTATATTTTAATTCACTATTTCTAATATATTGTATATAATTGACAAAGATTTTTGGATTGAATTTCTTATTTTCTTAAAGTATTGTAATTTTATTTTAACGGTCACTGAAAATACTTTTATCATGATGGTGCGAGCAGGGGCGGATCCAGATAGAGCAAGGGGTTGCTCCCCTGGATTTTGAAATTTTATAGAAAGATCTATATATCCGGATCCGTTTTTTTAGTTACCACAAAAAAAATACAAATTAAATGATTACCACCCCCCAGTGGAGTTATTTCAAAACATACCACCCACGCGTATCCAGTCCGCGCACCAAATTAGACGGTGCGCGTACTGGGCAGGCGCACCGCTTGGTGCCCGTACTAAGCAGGCGCACTGCTTGGTGCGCGTCCTGGGCAAGCGTACCAACCCACTTAACCTGGTGCGCGTACTGGATAGGCGCACCGACCCACTTGACCCGGTGCGCGGACTGGGCAGGCCCACCATTTTTTTTTTTTTATTTTTTTAGAGACAAATAGCTAAAAATGACGACGAAATTTCAAACGGTCATAAAATGGTGCTCGAGTGTCCGATTTCAACAAATTACCACTTTTCAGAAAGCTTGCGAAAATACGCATGCGTCAGTGTTGTGATGTCGGATTTCAAAATTCAAAATCGCCAAAAAATTAAGGGAAAAGCCTCAAAAACTTCAGTTCAAGTTTCCGATTGAGATTTTCATTTCTATTGTTCAATCTATATAGCTCAGTAAATTAGTTATGTAATAAACTTGTAGAATACCAATTTTTATTATTTTTGGAATTTTTTTACTATTTTTTATGATTTATGAAGGATGGCACAAAATCAGCGTAATTTTGCGTAATTTTGCATAGTTTAGCGTGTTTCATTATAATTAGAATAATTTAGCGTATTTCATTATAATTAGCGTAATTTAGCGTATTTCATTAATAAAAATGTCGGCTCAGATTGTACGTATAATTTGTTGTAGTAATTTTTAGTTCAAATTTAGTCCAAAATTTTATTTGTTAAACAAGTGCGTTTTATTTTCTACAATTTCACCGTCAAATGTTATGTGTACATATAATTACAAATACCACAGAACAAAATAGAATAGACCAGAAAAAAAAAATTTCAAACAATTCAGAACAGAACTAAAAAAATAAAAAAATTTAGTGCGCCAGCTCTGTCCGCACACCGTCCAATTTGGTGTGCGGACCCAGTACGCGTGGGTGGTATGTTTCAAATTAACCCAAATTGGGTGATAATCAATTAATTTGGTTTTTTTTCTGTGGTAACTAAAAAAAAACGGATCCGGATCAACTTTGCTTCTCTCTGGAAATTTATTTGCCCCCCTTTGGATTTTGATTTTTAATTTTGGTTAAATTGAGAGTTAAAATTAGAATAAATTTATTGAATTCTAATTAGTAATTAGGATTACACGTTAAAGCATTGAAAATTAAAAGTCAAAACATTAGAAATTATAAGTTAGAGTATTGTTTTTTTATCTAGTACCCAGTTAGCTAATGAATTTGAATCCAATTAGTTATTTAAATCCGATTTACTATTTTTTTATCCACCACTAGTTGAGAGCCATTTGAATTTTGACGACTTAGGTGTAAAATATTGTGAGGTAAATTTGGCAGTATATTGTTGTACATAGTACAAAGTCCAATGTTCTTTTTCCTGGTCATTGTAGATATCCATCAAGATCGTTACATTTAATTGTAAAATGTAGAGAAAACCGCGTCAGATCTTTGAAAACCATTAAATTTTGACAAGGACAGAAGAGACTGAAATTATCCTCAAAATACCAAGAAATTTAGGTCATCGTTTATAATTAATTATTCCGTGTGTACTTAATTTCTCTGATTGTACACCGTTTGTACAACATTTGTAGTCTAGTGGAGTGTCAAAATAATTACATCACCAGGGTAGAATTAAAATTTTTTAATTGGAGCCTTAGGGTTAGGGTTGGAAAAAAGTTTGTAACTTGTGGATCGATCGGGATCAGTCTGTAACTTGATTGTTAACAGCTTGTTTGTTACTAACTTGAGCTGTTAACAAATCAGCTCGTTACTGACTCAATCCAGATTAAACAACTTTGAGCTGAATCTAGCTCGCTCGCGAGTTGGCTAGCCAACTTGACTGAATTCATATCCTCTGCATTAACTCAAAAGAGAATATTTGAGTTAATGATTCTCGACTGTCCAATCTGCTTCAATATTCATGCGAACTAGATCTGCACTAATATTAAAAGGTCCCCTTTGTTATAGACACGAGCCGGATTGGCTCCATTTAAAATCAGATGGTTGAAATTCATTAACTTAAAATATTCCCTTTTGAGTTAATGCAGAGGATACAGATCCAACTTGACTAGGTATAAATTTGTGTAAATTTTATGCTGTTCAGCTCGGTTCAAAAAATTGGTAGAAATTATTTTCTTCTTATTTATCTAGCCAAGCCGACGAGGTAAACAAGCCAGCTTGATCCAGCTCGGTAGTGGCTCGATCCGATTACGGGCTAAGGTTTTAGCCTGACTCCCCAATCCCAGCTCGCCATAAAATATAGTTCCTTGATCATCTTTGATAGACTTCTACGAAATTGGTCCCATAAAATATCTCTATCAGTTATATTCTAAATGATTTCATCAAGATTAGCATCAAGGCCCCAATATTCCATCAATATAAACTAAAACCTAACACAAAGTAACATGAATCTTAAAATCAATTTAATCTGAGCAGAAATAAATTTGAATATTTACAAAAAAAAAAATTCACTCAAATTTCAAACCTGCAACATCTCACACAGATAGTATTAACTTAGTCACTGATTAAATACCAATTCTTTCAAATTTAAGTTGAATCCTAAACCAATATAATTTCAAAACTCTTCTACAGTGTGAATTTGAAATCTGGTCAAATTTTGCACCGCTTGTATTGATGATTACGCAACAGTTTGACCGCTCCAAATTAAGGTCAACGAAATATCTCTATCTTAATCAAGTGTATGAAATATCTCTATTCAAGACAGCTAAGGAGAGAATTTAGCACTAATTGGGTCAAATTTTGTGCTCAATTATTCACGCTGCGTAGTCTTCAATAAATGATGCAATCGAAGCAACATGCACATGTCATATTAAATTTTAGGGGGGAATTATATGTTTACCCCTCAAGAACATGGAAATTACGTATTTCTCCTTCAAAAGTTCATAATATCATATTTGCTCTTCTAAATTTTAAAAACTCACAAATTTACCCATTTTGTTGTCTTTTCTATTAAAATTCATTTTGAAATTATAATGTACCCATTTTACCCTTCATTATAAAAATAAAAAATTTAGCATGTTTAAGAAAAATGTTAGTTTTCTAATTGATCGGTTTCCAAGAGAAAATGAGTTATTTCTCTACTATGACGCTTACACCAGGGGCGGAGGCAGAATTTTGAATAATGGGGGTAAAAAACATACAAAAAAATCAATAACGTAATTTTTTATTTTGGGGGTAATATTCGATGGGAGACTGGGAGTTGAAGAGTGTTGGATGGGAGAGAGACATGTAAACCTTCTCATCTTTTGGAAAAAATAGTATAAAATGCTACAAGTCCTCAAGTTGTACACTTTAATAGTCTATTTTTCTTGAAAAATGAATGGGGTCAACTATATAAAATTTTCAGAAAATCTATGGAGGTCATTTTTTAGGTACCCTTAACATTTAACTATAAAATATACAAAAGTAGTATATATAATAAGAGGAGGGATCCAATTACACCTTTTTTGGTGACACATCATGACACCGTTTTTTATATAGGTCAATTTTGCGATTTCAAAATCCAAACAGTCGATCCGAACCGTTCAACATGATCACCATATTAAAATGTACTTGGAGATCAAATTTTACATTTTTTTGAATTTTTTTACTATTTATTAAGATGGTTACAAAATTGTTGTTTTTCAATGGTCTGAAAACAACAATTTTTGTAACCATCTTAATAAATAGCAAAAAAATTCAAAAAAATGTAAAATTTGATCTCCAAGCACATTTTAATATATCCATCATGTTGAATGGTTTGAATCGACTATTTGGACTTTGAAAATGGTAGGTGTCAAAGTGTGTCACCAAAAAAGGTGTAATCGGATCCCTCCTCATATAATAATTAGTTTTTGAAAATGAATGGGGTCAATTGACCCGCATTTGATGTATGTGAATTCGCCCGTGGCTTACACAAGCATATACCTAAATGTTACCGTGTATGCGTTAGAAGTAGAGAAATGACCCATTTGTCCTTGAAAAATAACCAAATTAGAGGAGACAATAAATGGGTGAATTTGTGAGTTTTTGAAATTTAGATAGTTAATATGATATCATGAACTTTTGAGTGGGAAATACGTAATTTGAAATTTTTTGAGGGGTATACATGAAATTCCCTTTCAATTTTATGCATGTTTGCTCGCCTTTCCTTTTTTTGATGAATGAAAAGTTGATTGGGATGGAATATAAATAAAGTCAATGTTTAACTAATAAAGATACCAAAATATCTTCATCCAACTAATATTTTTATTCCTTGACAGGTCTATTCCTTTTATTTTCTTTTCTTCCTTTTGATGACTCAGGAACAAGTTTTTGTGTTTATCTAAGTTCCCAATTTGTTTGAATAAAATACAAATCTCATATTAGGGGTGGATTTAAGTGGGTTAAAAAATTATAAATATTATGTTTACTTTTTTTACTTTAAATAAAATTCTATAATTTGTCCTTTTTTATTAATAAAATATTTGTTTAATTAAAAAAATATATGTTTCATTCTAAATATATCTTGTTGAATATTAATTTTTACAATTCAGCCCTCATTATAATAGATATTTTATTTCACCGAATAACGATTTCGTCACCAAATTAAAAGTACTTTTTTATACTAACTTTACAAATCAATATTGGTTCAAAATCATAACCATACTAATCACTGCCTTAAAAAAATTGTTTTCCCTAATTAAGCTAATTACATGAATAAATGCAAAAAGTGCATTCCTTTTGAGTATGGCACTAAATCATTTTTTAATTTATCTAACTAGTTTGACTATTAGTAGGTTTCTTTTTGAATGGAACAATAAATTCATAGTTTTTTTTCAAGAAACTAAGCTTGAAAATGACCTCCATTTATATTTTTCTTAATTCAATTGGAAAAATGTATACTTTTCCACAATGTTGGGAAGTGGGTGTTCACATCAAGTGCACAAAATTCTCCAAAAATGTTAGTACCCCACAATGTTGTAGTGGGTGTTCACATCAAACCAAAAAGTTCAATCATATTGGAGTATGATTTTTTTTTATATATTATTATTTGATAAAGTGCATTATTGTGGAAAATACCTAATTATTTTTTTTGAGGAGGGCTCAAATGCCTCATTGTCTCATGCCCTAATCGTACTTCAAACATCTTTATTTTCAATTTTAAAGTTCAAACAAAAGATATGAACTGCTCAGCATGATATCCACGTTAAAATGTTCTTAGAGATCAAATTTTATATTTTTTGAAATTTTTTTACTATTTTTTTAAAATAGGTACAATATAACTGTTTTTCAAGAAATTGTGGACCATCTAAAAGCAGTGATTTTGTACCTATCTTAAAAAATAATAACAAAATTTCAAAAAATATAAAATTTGATCTCTAAGAACATTTTAACGTGGATATAATGTTGAGCGGTTCAGATCTTTTATTTTGACTTTGAAATCTAAGATAAAGATGTTGGAGTACGACTGGGGCATTTGAGCCCTCTTATTTTTTTTGACAGACATAAATTTCCAGGCCATCTATTTGATTCATAGGCATATAAAAATCGTGAGGAAAAAATAAATAATTTGAAGTTATTTTTTTCCCATAAAAATTGTAGTTTTGTGATAATTAATGACTATATGTATTTTTTTCCCATAGAAATTAGGAATATTTTTTCCTAGGAATATTTATATGTATAATCTCAAATAGAAATTGTATAATCTTAAATATTTTTTCCCATAGAAATTATATACTAGGAATATTTTTTCCCATAGAAATTGTATAATCTCAAATATAATGAATTTTTAGAGTAAAGCTTAGGTGTTATAGATAGTATAAGGCCTTAAAATCTATTGTATAAACTTTAAACTTTAATTAAGTAGCTCAGTAAATTAGTTATATAATAAATAAGCAAATAACGGCTAGTATAAACTTCAAACTTCAAACTTTGTTTTTTATGTTCATACCTTTGGCTAATGAATTGGGCTTATATAATAAATAAGCAAATAACGGCTAGTATAAAATTGCCAGAGAATCAATGTTAGTTATGGGGTGCAACGTATATATGTTCCCCCTTGTTAGTAAATGACAAAATTTATATTTTATTGAATGCTCAAATGGGCTGTAGAGTGCTGTATTAAAAGGAGTACATGTTACATCCAACAAGATTTTATATTTTGTTTTAATGAACTTGATAATGGAGGACATAATTAAATATTATTATAGGTGGAATTTCATGTATCCCCCTCAAAAACCTCAATGTTACATATTCCCCCCTCAAAAGTTTGTAATATCATATTTACCCTTCAAAATTATTAAAACTCATATATTTATCTAATATAATTATAAGATGAGGAGGGATCCAATTACACCTTTTTTGGTGACACACTTTGACACCTACCATTTTTAAAGTCCAAATAGTCGATTTAAACCGTTCAACATGATGGATATATTAAAATGTGCTTGGAGATCAAATTTTACATTTTTTTGAATTTTTTTGCTATTTATTAAGATGGTTACAAAAATTGGTGTTTTCAGACCATTGAAAAACAACGATTTTGTAACCATCTTAATAAATAGTAAAAAAATTCAAAAAAAATGTAAAATTTGATCTCCAAGCACATTTTAATATGGTGATCATGTTGAACGGTTCGGATCGGCTGTTTGGATTTTGAAATCGCAAAATTGACCTATATAAAAAACGGTGTCATGATGTGTCACCAAAAAAAGATGTAATTGGATCCCTCCTCATTTATCTAATATAATTATAAGATATATCATATATATTCAAAATTACAAAAATAATGATTTTAAGACTCTAAAATTCAGAACAAAACATTAATTACTAAAATATGGACCATTATACCCTTCATATTCCCCATAATTGGACATCTAAATCCTTGACTGAATTTCAGTTTGTTGATTAGGTCATGGAAAGAGGAGAGATGACATTGTTAGCGTGAGAAGTGAGGAGATAAGAGAACATCCCAATAGAAGCTAGCATTTATTTTGAAGAGAATGGGGTCAACTGATCCTCATTTTTATTTTTATTTTTTGTATTTAGGTATGATTTTAGGCATAATTTAGAGTAAAATGTCATGTTATTATAAAATTGATTCTCATTCTCTATATAAACTTTTTTACATAATTGACTTATATTGTATATTTGACATTCATAGTTTGAAAGTCTGGCTCTCTGCCTTTGGTTTCATTAGCCAATTCTGAAGGAACTGGAAAAAATATTCAGTTCTTTCTATATGATCAAAATTTTCATACAATCTATCTATCATTTTATTTTAAATTATTTCTATAAAGAAAAAAATGTTTTAAGGCAGCTTCCCTCACAGTTTCCAATTCAACTTTGAAAATTTTGAAATATTTGTCTACTCTGCACTCTGCAGTCGGCTATTATTTAAATATTATAATAAATAATTGTTTACATGGAGCAGGCGCCGCATTAAAACCTGAGTAACATTTGTCTACAAGACCCCATAATTTTGTTTAATAATATATTTACATTTGACTACGCGGCAATCACACGCTGTCTTCAAGTTTTATTATTTACTATTACTAATTAAATTATTTTATCTTCTTCTTTTTTTTAAAACTTTTTTGGGAAATATTATCACAGATAATATGTAAAGGTGTTCATCTTATCCAGTTCATACTACAATCCAAAACTAGCGTATTATATTATTATTATTATTATTATTATTATTATTATTTTTTCAACGTGTTTCTAGCTAAAAAATAAAATACCTGGTTGACAAAATTGTAAATATGAAAGGGATATTTGTATTCAATCGTCAACAATATACAAACTAATTAATTATATTCAGATAATCCACGTACAGCTCATCATAACTTGGTATTATTCATTGGAAGTATATGAGAAATTAATGTATAATTACTTTAGGAGATATGATAAATTATTAGGTGCTTTATGGGATTTTTTTTTTTTTAGGAAATGAAGAGATTCAGAAAACCAAAAGCTTGTTTACCAAAATATCAACTTATAAATTGGAAATATATTTAAATTCATCATTTTTAATAAGAAAATTAATATTCATTTGTGCAGTTTAATTAACTAAGAGTGACGTAAAGAATTTAAAGTGTAGGTTAATTAAATTTCTATTAATAGGTTTAAAATTCATCTCAGAAGTTCAATTCTTCACTCTTTAACTTCATATTCAACAAGTTACCAAGACCAAAGCCAACAGAAAAGTTAAAATTCCATTTGAAATTACAAGATTAGTAGTATAAATTTGATGGGTACACAATTTGAGATGTTAATTTTTAATTCATGCTAAACACAAGATATATACATAGTTCCATTTTCACTCTATTATCTATGTTCTGTATGAATTAAAAACTGTCATATGAAAATGTGTATCCATTATTAGTTTGGTAACAAGCAATACTCTCTGTATGGATGATTGCAGCTTTGAAATTCAAATGGAGAATCTCTTCCTTCGGAGCACCTGATCATATGAATATAAGTTTCTAAAAAAAAATATGGCATAGATTAAATTTTCTTTAAATGTTAAATATTAAAAAATCGGTATTTGAAACCCCATCTCCCGGAGTGAGAATTTGCTGCTCTTCTCCAGAAAAAGCAGGCACCTGCTTTTTTTTATCCAACCGTTTACATGATTTAACGGTTCAGATTTTAAAGAAAAGAGAAGAGCAACAGATTTTATCTCCAAATCTGATTGATAAAAAAATTTGAACAGTTAAAATGAAAGAAAAAATTTCTATTTTTCTGAAAGAAAAGCAGCAGATTTGGTTCCCATCTCACGTACAAAAAATAATATCAGCATTACTTGAATTTGAAGATTTTTAGTGAATTGAGATCTCCCCATCAATACTTAATTCCAATTAAAATTTTCAACACGAATCTTGGCATGTAGCTTCAAGATATATTTCTTCTATCACAATCTATCTTTCTCAAAATTCATTGGTATGAAGACATGCCACGGTGTGAACTTTCACCATGCTCTCTCAGCCGTTATCTGAGAGTTCATCTCATCCGTAAATTCAAAATCCAACGGTTCAAAAACATCCTCTAATTCCTGTAATCAGAGAAAAAGATTCTTTAATGACATACAAGTCTCCGCTTTTTGTCATAATGTTTAGAGTCAACTGCTAGCAACTTCTCTCCTCCTTCTCTGCACTTTACACACACACACACACTGAGAATAAGAGAGAGAGAGAGAGAGAGAGAGAGATTGCATGTTCTTCTTATAAAATGAACATCATCCATCCCTACTTTCCATGAAATATTCTCTCTACCTCCTTTCTTCTCTCTCTTTCTTTCTTACTCATTTGAAAATTTGAGATAGTCATCTCTCCTGCTAAGTAAGAGACATGGGGACACAAGCGCCATCACCTCCTCATGATCCCTATTCCTATTCTAATAAGGTGCGAACACACACTCACATAATTAGTTTTTAGTTTTACATTTTATATATAATTTATAAATCTCTCTCTCTCTCTCTCTCTATGGATCAGTGTTGTAAAAAACGTCCGTTTAGGCCGATTAATCATTGGTGCTGACCAAACCGTCACGGATTTTTCCAACGAGCTCACACCATTATTTACAACACTGCAACGAATAAAGACATTAACAGTGCTGGCTTGACTTCATGCAACGCACAAACAATATAGTTAACATGAAAAATCATATGACTTGTATGCTGCAAGAAGCTAAATCAGCGTTGTTAATAGTCTTACCTGATGCTTTCTTTTCTTTTTATCTCCTATTTAGAAAGAAATTTAACTGCCAATCTAGCATCCATCATTTTTTAGTTCAGAGACTTGGTGAAATAATAATGTGTGTGTATATATATATCAATTTCCTTCAAAGCTTGATCACTAATGTATATATATAATGTTGCACATATCTTGTTAATTTTTTTTTAAAGTACATGTTTTGCATTTCTATTTTTCTAATTTATTGGTTTTATGATGAATCATTCTAAGACATGAGTCCTTTGATCTGCCACATCATTCATGATATTTTTACACTTTTATTTCTACTAACTTTATGAACCCTTTAAATAACTTTTAAGTGCAATAACAAATTATATTAGTTGGTAACCAATGCAAGTCAAGTAGGTTAGGTAAGTAGGTAACCAAAGCGACATAAACTAAGCTTCAATTTGATGACATGCACATGACTTATAAACATGACATAATATGCTACTATATATGTATTAGTTACCAAATTCCAAAATAATAATATAAATAAATAATTCCAACCTGTTGTCACGGAATACTTGGTAGTAAACCAGAATCCTGTGAAAAAAAAAAAATCAAATCTCATGGTTGTAAATTTTTGCAAGTTAAAATATCCTGTTTTGAAGTTTGAATTTGTCAAACTATCTCTTTCCAAGTATCATGGGTGTGCTATCACATCTAGTTAATGCAACAAAGCTACAACCATGTACCACCTAAAATATCACCTAGCTAAAGTTTACCTAGTATTTCTTTCTTATTATAGTCGTTGTAGTAAAAAAAACTAGAACATAACACTATATATATATATATATATATATATATATATGTAATTAGAAATTGTAAATTAAAACAATACAAAATTTAAGTTATAATCAAATATCAATTCAACAATCTACGGCTCTAGCTTTATCTTTCAAGGGTTTTTAATTAGTTTTCTTGACATTATAAATATTGTCTTTTTCACTTGCTCTCATGGTAAACTTTTTTAATTTTTTACTATCACTCAAGTATTGCACCACAAAGTATCATGTATCTAATAGAGTATAGCTGATTAAGAAACCAATTCTTACATTGTTGGATTTACTCGTCTCATGTTCTTCATAAATATCAAATTTTCTATTAACTTCGTATTATATACTCTAAACAATCATGTTTGTTGACACATCAAACTTATTTTTTTTGAAATAATAATAGAAGTGCCGGCTTGATTATATTCGCCACCCATGAGTTTTAGTATTGATTTTGCTTGAACAATTAATCCTAGTAAACATGCATATTATAGGATCCCAAGGACAAAGTTCTAAATTAATATTAATTATCTTATTATTAAGTATAGAGATGTTTTCTTATAATTTCAATAATTGTAAAACTAATAAATATAAATTTTATAAAAAATACCAGCTACTTTATTTTGGTTAATCATTAAATCGATAAATAACACCGGTTAATCATTAAATCGATAAATAACACCATGTTGTTAAGTTCTATTAATATGACATGTACAAAAATGTTTTTGACTATTGATCATGCTTGAAAATATGTAATATATCTTTCAATTAACATCACTGAATCTTCATTTAATTTTCAAAAGCTATCATAATTGGAATAGGGACAATAACGTAGTAACAACTTTGAAAAATTCTTGCTGATAGTTCAAAATCATTTATCTAGAATAAATAATATACTGGAATTAATTCTGTGAAAGGGACTTGGAGATTCTTATCAGCCCTTGTGGATCACCAGTTGTGTTAAGACGGACCTAGTCTCTAAAAGTAGAAAGTAGTAAAAAAAGGCACGTGTTGATACTGTGCGGTGCCGTGTAGATGCATGTGTACCTCATTTACTCGTCAACCTGTTCACATTAACAGTCAACATGCATGTGCATTTATTACAAAATTACTTCTATACCCATTTAATAACACCATATTGTAGAACTAACCCTGCATTGCTAATAATTCTTAATGGCTACCCAATGTATACTCTAGCTCACATACAGAGACGGATTCAGGATTTTCGTCAGGGTTAAAAGACTAGCAAATTGGATTTAAATAGCTAATTGAGTTTAAACCCATTAACTAATTGGATACTCGATAAAAAAAAATATATTTTAACTTATACTTTCTAATTCTCTGATTTTTAATTTATAATGATCTAAAAAAAAACATGATTTTTAACTGTTTTTTGAATGGTCCAGATACAGTGATTTTGTACCTATCTTAAAAAATAGTAAAAAAATTGCAAAAATTATAAAATTTCATCCCCAAGCATATTTTAGTATGAATATCATGTTGAACGGTCGGATCGATAGTTTAGACTTTGAAAATGGAGATATATAACATGAGGTATGGATGAGGTATGAGGAGATGAGGCATTGGAACCCTACTCAACTTATAATTCTAATTACTAATTATAATTCAAGAAATTTATTTTATTTTAACCCTAAATTTAACTCAAATTACAAATAAGTAATTCAGAGGGGGGCAAAAAAAAAAATTCAGGAGGAAGCAAAGTCAATCGAGACCGATAGATCTCTATTAAAACTCAAAATCCAGAGGGAGACAGTTGCTCCCTTGATCTCATGTGGGTCCGCCCCTGCTGATATAGTGTTTGCTTCAAGATCCGTACAAACTTAAATTAAACGATTTGGATATAATATGATCATGTCAGATACCTCATTTGATCTGAATTCAACGGCTATATACCTGTGAGTATTCCAAAAGAGAAAGCTTGTTTATGACCTCTCTTGCTTACAACAATAAATTAAATGAAAATGCAGTCACAGAAGGAAGCATCACTTGATGCTTGGCTTCCGATCACATCCTCGCGTGATGCTAAATGGTGGTACGCGGCATTTCACAATGTCACGGCCATGGTCGGTGCCGGTGTGCTCAGTTTGCCGTATGCCATGTCAGAACTCGGGTGGTACGTCAGATATATATATCTAACTTTTCTTTAATTTATTATCTTATTACAAGATACCTTGTTCATTAAGAGTGAGGCTATAGTACTATGCATAGCGTATATTGGTCTGTACTATGAATTAATGTCTCTATTTCAAAGTTCAAACAATTAATCTGAACTGTTTAACATGATATCCATATGAAAATGTACTTGTAAATCATATTTTATATTTTTACTATTTTTTGAGATAGGTAGAAAATCACTTGATTTAAAGATTTTAGACTATTCAAAAGTAGTGATTTTCTACTTATCTAAAAAATAAGTAAAAAAATACTAAAAAAATATAAGTTTAGTTTTCAAGTACCTTTTCATAATGAAATCATGTTTGAACTTTAAAAATGAAAATATTGATTCATAGTACGGACCAATCCGCGCTATGTCCAGTGCCATAGCCTCACTCATGTACCAATAATACACAATGAGTGAGGCTATGGTGCTATGCATAGCACCAATGGCTAGTGTACTACGGCTCAATATGGTACTTTTTAAAATTCTAACGGTCGATCCGACCGTTCAATGTGATATCCATATGAATATGTACTTGCAAACTAAATTTTATATTTTTTCGAATTTTTTTACTATTTTTTCAGATAGGTAGAAAAATCAGTGTTTTTTGAAAATTCTGGACCATCAAAATTCTACCTATCTGAAAAAATAGTAAAAAAATTTGAAAAAATATAAAATTTAGTTTGCAAGTACATATTCATATGGTTATCACATTGAACGGTCGGATCGACCGTTAGGATTTTAAAAAGTACCATATTGAGCCGTAGTACACTAGCCATCCGTGCTATGCATAGCACCATAGCCTCACTCATATACAATATGTTTAATTTTGGTAAATTATTTCAGGGGTCCCGGCATAGCGGTACTTATACTGTCATGGATAATCACTCTATACACACTATGGCAAATGGTGGAGATGCACGAGATGGTACCGGGCAAGCGGTTTGACCGGTACCACGAGCTCGGTCAACACGCATTTGGGGAGAAACTAGGGTTATGGATCGTTGTACCACAGCAACTGGTTGTTGAAGTTGGTGTAAACATAGTGTATATGGTCACTGGAGGGAAATCTTTGAAGAAATTTCATGATTCAGTGTGTCCCAGTTGCAAAAAGATTAAACAAACTTATTTCATCATGATTTTTGGATCAGTGCATTTTATACTGTCTCAGCTGCCTAATTTCAATTCCATTTCTGGTGTTTCATTGGCTGCTGCTGTCATGTCTCTCAGGTAATTAAGCAATTCCTTCTTGTTTTCAATTCTTCAAGTTTTTACTAAAAAGGAATTAATTTAGTTTATAAGTTAGGCTATTGTAATATGCATATAATTATGGATCAACCTGTGCTATAAATCCATCTCTATTTCTAAAGTTCAAACAGTCTATCCAAACCGTTAAACATTATCTCCATATAAAAATGTATTACTTGGAGAACAAATTTTACAGTTTTAGAAATTTTTTTAGATAGGTAGAGAATAAGTGCTTTTGGATGGGTAATTAAGCGATTTTTTATTTATATAATAGAGATATTGATCCATAGTACGGACTAATATGCTCTATGCATATTAATTTTTTTCTATATGATTTTGCATTAGACTAACTAGTGCTATATATGCATCAATTACATCACCAGCTATTCAACAATTGCATGGGGTGCCTCAGTAGACAAAGGAAGACAACCCGACGTGTCATATGACGCCCGGTCTCATTCCACATCTGGCAAAGTGTTCGACTTCTTTAGTGCTCTAGGTGACGTAGCATTCGCCTATGCGGGTCACAATGTGGTGCTTGAAATCCAAGCAACCATCCCTTCAACCCCTGAAAAACCATCGAAGAAACCCATGTGGAAAGGCGTCATCGTCGCCTATATAGTCGTCGCACTATGCTATTTCCCGGTAGCACTTGTGGGATATTGGGCGTATGGAAATAGTGTGGAAGATAATATTTTGTTAACTTTGGAGAAGCCACGGTGGCTCATTGCTATGGCCAACATGTTTGTTGTCATCCATGTCATTGGTAGCTACCAGGTACTGTTCCGACGCCTTCTTTTTCTTTCTTGGTCGAGTTAAGAAATGTCGTATCCCATATTTAACGGGTATCAAATGGGTCGGGTGGAAGCATTTTCATATCCTTACCCGTTAAGTTAAAATAACTTTATCCTTAATCATACCCGATAAGCTGACGAAAAAACCCTTTACCTATACCGGCTTGTTGAATTTATTTTTAATATTTACTGTATAAGGTAATGGGTATGAAATAGTCATTACCCATATCCTTACTTGTTATGTTAACGAAAAAGAACTTTACTCTTATCCATACCCGATAAGTTAATGCAAAAAAAATTACCCGTACCTGTCTTGTCGGACCCGATATGGGTCGGGTAAATGGAAAAAAAAAGGATACAATTGACACCCTACACAGTAGGTCCTGGTGAGCACTGGTATTTTTCAAGCATAATTAAATTCAATTTCATGCATTTCTCTCTGAACTTCTAAAATTTTACATATTGTATTTGTAGATATATGCCATGCCAGTTTTTGACATGATAGAGACAGTACTGGTAAAGAAGCTCCGTTTCCCTCCTAGTCTTGGCCTTCGCATAATTTCTCGGAGCATATATGTTGGTACGCATGCAATGCTTGAACTAATTTGTTTCTTAGAACAGTTTTAGATCTTAATTTTTCAATAATAGTATAAAATTGACTATATATATACTGGTTTATTGATGCAGCATTTACAATGTTCATTGGCATGACCTTCCCATTTTTCGGAGGATTGCTCGGATTCTTTGGCGGGTTTGCATTTGCACCAACAACATATTTCGTAAGTCGATTTTTCTTGTTAAATTACAAAAACATAGATCTAATATATTTCCTATAAACATAGATCTAATATATTTCCTGTATTTTTTGTAGTTGCCGTGCATTATGTGGCTAGCAATCTACAAGCCGAGAAGATTTAGTCTCTCTTGGTTCACGAATTGGGTACACAATCTTTTTTACTTTGAATAAATTATTAAAGAATCATATTTTTCCTCATGATATTGTCACTAATTTGGAAAATTACCAGTATATAGTTCACACAAGTATCATGTGATGTATTTACCTTTTTCCTGTACTGGTATATACTGTGACATTTCTTAAAGTACTTGAAGTAAAAATGCCATCTTTCTTGAAACTATTTAAGGTGATGAAATGATATTGTCATGAAATTTGAACATGAACTTCATTTCTTTCAGATTTGCATTGTGCTTGGAGTTATTCTGATGATACTGGCACCGATCGGGGGACTCAGGCAGATTATTCTACAAGCGAAAACATACACATTTTACTCATAATCTACTATTCTTGGAAATTATGTTAAAACTTTTGTATTGATGTATTTTGGTAAGAAAGTAAAAGTTAGTCTTAAACTCAACCAAATTGGATTTCACTGGCTACATCTTCGTCATCTCACACAGTTCTTCATCGGGCCGAGAAGTTAAACAATCGACATTGATCCATCGTTTGGATGTTGGATTTAAAAGAAATATCAGATAAAAAAAATAGCTAGTTTGTGTTTTGTTCTTCATTTTGTGGTTTGTGTAAATTTTGTGTGGTGTTGATATAATATTTTTCTTGCTTTTTTTTTTTTTTTTGTGAGAAAAGGGGTATGATATAAGTTGTAAAGAGGTATGCTATTAGGTAGATACAAAAGCTATTATAGTTCCTCCTTACTATTTCATCTTTTCATTAAATAAAAAGAAAAAAAAATTAAGTTTCTATATTTTGGTGTTTAAGATCTTGCTTTATTTTTCTAGTGAAAGATGGTGCTCATTTTTGAAATGGTTGATACTTAACACAAAGCAAATCAATCATTAAATCAAACAATAAATAATTAACCAAATAATTACAAAATGTTGTATGAGCTACATTATATGCTGCACATGGCACATGTAAATCGCATGAAAGATAGATACCACAAAAAAACAATTATACATACAAAAAAACAATTATATACAAAAAAAAAAACCTCTGAGAAAAATCATGTATAATTAGCAATTTTTACTATTTTTAGAATTTTTTTACTATTTTTTATGATTTATGAAAGATGGCACAAAATCAGCATCATTTAGCGAAATTTAGCGTAATTTAGCAAGTGTTGTGTTCTAAGTTGTTGTTGAACATCAGTGACAGTTCTTCTGATCTAAACATCACTGATGATATTATTTTTGTATAAAAATATTTTTTTATAACATCAGTGACGGTTCTTCATTGCCAAACCGTCACTGTTAGTGATGGTTTTTACATATGAAATCGTCTTTGATGATATTTATTTTAAAAATAGATTCTTTTTTTTTTTAAGAATCAGTTTGTACATGTGGTTACATCATAAAAGTATTAACAATCACAATAAAATAAACACAAATAATTAATGAAAGAGGAGGGTTCAAATGCACCATAATTTTTGTGCTTCAATATGCTCCACATCCTTTATTTTCATTTACAAAGTCCGAACAGTCGATCCGAACCACTCAACACGGTCTTCATAATAAAATATGCTTGGAGACCAAATTTTATATTTTTTAGCATTTTTTTACTATTTTTTTAGATAGGTACAAAATCACTTTTTTAAGGAGATTTTGGACCATCCGATAAAGTGATATTGTACCCATGTAAAAAAATAGTAAAAATATTCTAAAAAATATAAAATTTGGTCTCCAAGCATATTTTATTATGAAGATCATGTTGAGCGGTTCGGATCGACTGTTCGGACTTTGAAAATGGAAATAAAGGATGTGGAGCACAAAAATTATGATGCATTTGAACCCTCCTCTTAATGAAAATATCAAACCGATTACAGCTATTTTGCTAACTAAAAAAAATAAAAATAAAAATAAAAATTACAAAAAAGAACTTAAAACTAGTTAATTCAACAAATTTGACAACCACTGGCAATTACACTAACAATTTTTAAGAATCAAATATGGAAATAAAAAAATACAAACAACAAAAATTGATAAAAAACTTCAATCAAGTTTTGAGGCTTCAAACGGAAATTTTTTATAAGAACCATCACTGATAATTTAAGTTTTTGCAAAAAAAACCTAATGTATACCATATCAGTGACAGTTTATCTAAAGAAATCGTCAATGAACAAGCCATGACAATTCATTTCAAAATTATTATTGAGTTCAGATTTTTTTTTTTCACTTACAGTTCTAATAAAAGAACCGTGCGCAGGGCTGTAAACGAGCTGGGTCCTAGCTCAGCTCGTTAATTATGGACCGAGCTCTTACCGAGCTGGCTCGTTAACAGCTCGAACTCGTGACGAGCTAACTCGCAAGCTGACGAGCTAGCTCGCTGGGTCTGGCTGGATCTTATTTTAACCGAGCTGAACCGAGCCAGACCGAGCTGGACAGTATAAAATGCACACAAATTCATACAAATTTACAAATTGATGTCTAGCCGAGCTGGCTCATTAACAGCTCGATCCAGTAACGAGCGAGCTATTAGCGAGCGAGTCACGATCGAGCCAAGAGCTACGAGCTTTTTTGCCACCCCTAACCGTGCGTGAAAGTAGACCAACTATTACTAACAATTTCTTACAAAAAATTGTCAGTGATTCCAACAATCTTTACTGACAGTTCTAAAAACCGTCAATGAAAGTGGATCAATTATTACTGACAATTTCTTAAAAAGAACGTCAGTGATTCTAGAAATCTTCACTGACGGTTATAAGAACAAAATTGTTAGTAAAAGTGAATCACCTATCACTGACCATTTCTTACAAAAAAATGTTAGTGATTACAGCAAGAGTGAGGCTATGGTACTATGCATAGCACGGATGCATCAGTGCTACGGCTCAATATTTGAGTTTTCAAAATCCTAACGGTCGATCAAACCGTTCAACATGATTATAAAATGAATGTCTACTTGCAAACCAAATTTTACATTTTTTCAAATTTTTTTACTATTTTTTAGATAGGTAGAATATCACTTGATCTGAAAATTCTGGACCATCCAAAAACAGTGATTTTCTACCTATCTAAAAAAATAGTAAAAAAATTCGAAAAAATGTAAACTTTGGTTTGCAAGTACATATTCATTTTATAATCATGTTGAACGGTTGAATCGACCGTTAGGATTTTGAAAACTCAAATATTGAGCCGTAGCACCGATGCATCCGTGCTATGCATAGTATCATAGCCTCACTCTTACAGCAATATTTACTGACAGTTTAAGAAAAGAGTCGTCAATGAAAGTGCACCAACTAACATTGAGAGTTATTTTCTTAAAACCATCAATAATGAAAAAATTATCACCGATAGTTTCTTGTAAAAAAATGTCAATAATAGTACCAACTTATTTATTACTTTGAAAATCAGTCTTTTAGTCTAGTGACAAAAACAATATCCTTCATATGGAAAAATTTATTTTAGATATTAAATAATTGAGTGATTTTACTTCCAATCTTTAATAATAAAAAAACTTATTTACCATTTTGGAAAGTTGCAAGTTCGAAATCAGATAAAAAAATTCATTTCGGATATTAAATAATTAGGTGACTTTACGTCCAATCTTTAATAAAAAAAAAACTTATTTACCATTTTGCCACCAAGAATTAATACTGACGGTGATTTACAGAAACCGTCTTGATGTTGATGTATCGATTAGTGACCGAATTTTTTATTTATATCCAAAAAATAAATCAAATTACAAAAAATACCCATGTTGTCTTGAAAATTTGAAAAATACCCAAACCGGAAAAAAAATTTCCGGATTTGGCCTCTAAACCCGGAAATTTTTTTTCCGGAAATTGAACTCCAAAACCGGAAAAAAAATTTCCGGTTTTAACATTTTTTTTTTTTTTTTTTCCAAAACCGGAAAATTTTTTTCCGGTTTTAACATTTTTTTTTTTTTTTTTTTTTTTCCAAAACCGGAAAATTTTTTTCCGGATTTAACTTTTTTTTTTTTTTTAGAGATTCCGGATAAAAAAATTTAACTTAACAAATTTTTTTTTTTTTTTTTTTTTTAGAGATTCCGGAAATTTTTTTCCGAACTAAATAAATTTTTTTTTTTAAGAGAAAAATAGCTAAAATACTGAAATCTAACGCTACAAAATCGAATTGTTTTTTTAAATATTTGTTTCATTAATTTAAAAAATTTCAAAATGGTGTAGAATAATTTAGAAATTATCAAAATAGCTAAAATACTGAAATCTAACACTAAAAAATCGAATTGTTTTTTACTACGAACAGGGCCGATTTTGTGCTCAAATACGGTAAATTTACTAAAATACGATAAATTACGCTAAATTACGTATAAATGGGGCTTATTTTGTGGCATCTTTCATAAATCATAAAAAATAGTAAAAAAAATTCCAAAAATAATAAAATTTGGTGTTCGAAAAGTTTATTACATAACTAATTTACTGAGCTACGTAGATTGAA
This sequence comes from Carex kokanica, assembly GCA_025461125.1. NCBI lineage: Eukaryota > Viridiplantae > Streptophyta > Magnoliopsida > Poales > Cyperaceae > Carex > Carex kokanica. The sequence continues at coordinate 485,712 of JAJGRX010000111.1, read as the reverse complement.
TAATAGAAATGAAAATCTTAATCGAAAACTTCAACTGAAGTTTTGAGGCTCTTCTATTTGTTTTTTGGCGATTCTGAATTTGGAAAACTAGCAAAGCGAGTCCGAACGCATGCGCATTTTCGCAAGCTTTCCGAAAAGTGGTCATTTGCTGAAATCGGACACTCGAGCGCCGTTTTATGGCCGTTTGAAGTTTCGTCGTCGTTTTTTCGCCTTCTCAGTGAAGATATTATCCCTATTCGTACGTAATTTAGCGTACTTTACCGTATTCTAGCATAATTTTACATAATTATTGTAATTTAGTGTAATTCAGCATAAATCAAGTAATTTGGCTTGTTTTAGTATAAATATGCTAATTATATATAAAAAAATGTAATCTAGCAAATATTTAAAAAAACAATTCGATTTTTTAGTGTTAGATTTCAGTATTTTAGCTATTTTGATAATTTCTAAATTATTCTACACCATTTTGAAATTTTTTAAATTAATGAAACAAATATTTAAAAAAACAATTCGATTTTTTAGCGTTAGATTTCAGTATTTTAGCTATTTTTCTCTTAAAAAAAAAAAAAAATTATTTAGTTCGGAAAAAAATTTCCGGAATCTCTAAAAAAAAAAAAAAAAAAAAAAAATTTGTTAAGTTAAATTTTTTTATCCGGAATCTCTAAAAAAAAAAAAAAAAAAAAAATTTGTTAAGTTAAATTTTTTTATCCGGAATCTCTAAAAAAAAAAAAAAAAAAAAAAAAAAGTTAAATCCGGAAAAAAAATTTCCGGTTTTGGAAAAAAAAAAAAAAAAAAAAAAAATTTTAAAACCGGAAAAAAAATTTCCGGTTTTGGAAAAAAAAAAAAAAAAAATGTTAAAACCGGAAATTTTTTTTCCGGTTTTGGAGTTCAATTTCCGGAAAAAAATTTTCCGGGTTTAGAGGCCAAATCCGGAAAAAAAATTTCCGGTTTGGGTATTTTTCAAATTTTCAAGACAACATGGGTATTTTTTGTAATTTGATTTATTTTTTGGATATAAATAAAAAATTCGGGATTAGTGATGATGTGTTTTGTGTTAGTAATAATTTGGAAATACCAGTTCAATCACCGTGTAAACAATTATTTTGATGAACAAATTGTGTGGGAAACTATAAGACCTTCATTCTATTTATCTAAGAATTCCAAAAGTTACGCGTCTATTCTACCTAAGCGTAAAATTAAACTATTGTTTGAACAATCGAATTTTTTTTATAAACCATAATTAAATTTTTTTTTTTTACGAAACCAACATGATTACTCTTTTTTTTCACAAAAACCAAAAGAACCGAAATGTTATTTCTGTCCGTTATTTTTTTTTATTCCGGACCGAAATGGCATTTCAGTCCGGTCCCCATTTTGAATTTTCTGTGGTACTAGTTTCACAAGTTTTCATATAAGCCGCCACAGAAAATCCAAAAAGAAGACCGGACCGAAATATCATTTCGGTCCAGAATAAAAAAAATTACGGACCGAAATAGCATTTCGATTCTTATGATTTTTGTAAAAAAAAAAAGTAATCATGTTAGTTTCTTAAATTTTTTTTTTTAATTATAATTTATAAAAAAAAATTCGTCTATTCTACGTAACCGTAAAATAAACTATTGTTTGAACAATCACCATGCCATGCACTAACTACGAATTTTCCTAGGATAGGGACTGAAGGATATCGTCATTTTTTTTTTTTCAAAAGACTGAAAGATATCGTCATCAATCGTGGAATTTAAGGGACGGAATTCGGCGGAGGCATCTGGTGGACCCTACGGGCTACGGACACATGATACAAATTTAAGGCACCTCCAGGAATTTTTTTTAAAAATCATAATTAGAAAAATCAAAGTTAGCAAAACAACATGATTACTTCTGTTTTTACAAAAATCATAAGAACCGAGATTGGAATTCGGTTTCAAGTTTTTTTTTTCTTGGAACCGAATTGCAATTTCAGTTTTAACTTCGTTTTCACAATTTTTCGTAAGAGCTGTCACGGAAAATCCAAAATAGGTCTGGACCCGAAATCCCGTCTCGGTTTTTTTTTTTTTGCACTTGAAACCGAAATGAGCACTCGGTTTTTTATTTTTTGCACATTGGAACCGAATTCTAAATTCGGTTCTTTTTTTTTTCCACCTTGGAACCGAGTTCTGCACACCAAATGCCAGAAGAACAATAATAGATTCCAAAGTGTGGGACCCATTTTCATAGATCCAAAGTGTTGGAACCGAGTTCTGCACACCTTGGAACCGAGTTCGGCGTTATATAAAATAATAGATTCCAAAGTGTGGGACCCATTTTCATAGATCCAAAGTGTTGGAACCGAGTTCTGCACACCTTGGAACCGAGTTCGGCGTTATATAAAATAATAGATTCCAAAGTGTGGGACCCATTTTCATAGATCCGCTATAATAGTTTCCAGAGAAGTGTGGGACCCATTTTCATAAAATAATAGATTCCAAAGTGTGGGACCCATTTCGGTTTCAACAAAAAAAAATGAAAAAACAAAAGCTAACCCGAATCTAGGATTCGGTTCCATCAAAAAAAAAAAAAACCCGAAAGTTAGTTTCGGTTCCAAATGAAAAAAAAAACCGAATTGGGATCTCGGGTTTTGCTCTGCACACCAAATGCCACACCATTTTCCGGAAAATTTGTGAAATAGAAGTTGGAACCGAAATTCCAATTCGGTTCCAAGAAAAAAAAACCTTGGAACTGAATTGCAATCTCGGTTCTTATGGTTTTTGTAAAAAAATTAGTAATCATGTTGGTTTCCTAACTTTGATCATTCTAATTATGGTTTTTAAAAAAAATTCCACCTCCAGTGATCATATTTACAACTTCTGTCGTGGAGCAAAAAAAATAGCAAATTGAATACTAGATAAAAAATATGAGAGATGCTTCGGTGGACATAAGGACCTATTTGTAAAATGAGTCTTATTTTCATTTTCAAAGTTCAAACAGTTGATCCGACCGTTCAACATTATCTCCATATTAAAATGTACTTGGAGGTCAAATTTTACATTTTTTTGAATTTTTTTACTATTTATTAAGTATTTTACAAATTCAATAGTCTGAATTTGACTAGTTTTTGTAAAATACTTAATAAATGTAAAAAAATTCAAAAAAATGTAAAATTTGACCTCCAAGTACATTTTAATATGGATATAATGTTGAACGGTCGGATCGACTGTTTGAATTTTGAAAATGAAAATAGGACTCATTTTACAAATAGGTCCTTATGTCCACCGAAGCAAATGCCAAAAAAAATTATTCTAATTTATTATAATTTTAACTGTTAATTTAACTGAAATTACATATCAGAATTTTAGAGTAGGGAAAAACAATTTAGGAGAGACAAAGTTGATCCGGAGCTACAAATTTTTATAAAATTTAAAAATTCAGAAGAGACACTTGCGTCCCCCGACTCTACATGGGTCCGCTCATGCTCTGGTGGACCCTACAAACTCGAGCTACAAATTGTTGTGCAAACGGGTCGGATATTATCCAATTGTATTTTAATCCGAAAATTAAATATAGATATCCGATATCCAAATATATGTACAGATACAGATACATGTATGATTTAAAATTTTAATTTTCCACATCTATGTATCTGAATAATAAATATATACTATATAATTTAATATATATTATGACAAAATTATATTATTTACCATATTCGTATCCGTCTAATATCCAATCAGTATCGGAAAAATAAAATCCAGTGTTGTGATTAATCATTATGGCGAGAGAGATAGCATCCCTCCCGGTGGACCTTACCAGAGCCGACATAGTAGCGAGTAGCGACAAATTTTTTTACAGGTAATTTGTGCATCTTTGGTCATGGACCTGCAAAATCAAAACGTTGAAGTTATTAAAATAGAGGAGGGTTCAAATGCCTCCATTTTTCATGCCTCCACTGTGCCTCCATTTTTAAAAACTTTAATAACTCAAAATTTAAAACTTAAAAGTCAAAATAAAAATGTTCGATATGATCTACATCATTTTTCTATGCATGTGTAAAAAATTATGACATTTCAATTTTGTTTTGGTTGTCATCAAGAGCTTGTAAAAAACGTACTAATGTGGATAATTGTAGACGTTGATTTTTCAACTTATTGATTCACATAAAAAAAATCAAAATGTGATAAATTTTTTACGAGCACATAGATAAAATGATGTAGATCATATCCAACGGTTTTATTTTGACTTTTAAGTTTTAAATTTTGAGTTATTAAAGTTTTAAAAAATGAAGGCATGGTGGAGGCACAAAATATGGAGGCATTTGAACCCTCCTCGTTAAAATAACATCCTACCAGAATCCACCCTGTAGTTTCAAGGAATCAAATGAATTTTCCTCAATCGTGGAATTCAAGGGACGGGATTATTTACGATTAATCACTTAGACACGTGGCGACATCTATCCCGTCCAACGACCATGTGCTGTGATTTACAATATTAATAAAGACAAATACAAAGTTAGTGCCATGAGGAAGGAAATAAATCTGCTGTTATTCCAAAGAGATTACAGGATTCTGTTATTCTGATTCCAACCGTTAATTTTTATTTGAATGAAAACATTCTTTCTTGAGATTCGCACATGAAAACTTTGAACGGTTGTAATAGAAATAACAGGATCGGTGATTCCTTTTGAATAACAGCAGATTTATATCTCACCGCCACGTGTCAAGTGATTAATCATGACGGCGAGAGAGAGAGCATCCCGGTGGACCCTACCAGAGTCGACATAGTAGCTACAAAGTTTTTCGTAGCTAGACCCTGCAAAGTGTCCACCGTGGATGCTGTTTCTAGTGCTTCGCATCCTTTTAAAGCATTCCAACTTAAGACCAAACTCTCTCTCCTACGGACTGAAAGTAGCCGTAGCGTGTTCGTGTGGATCTCTGCAGTGTATCGGAAATAAATCTGCTGCAATTTCAAAGAATCGTACGAATTCTGCTTTTTTGAATCTAACTGTTTATCTATTTTGAACTTCGTGCATAGCAATAAACTGCTTTTGAGATTCGTGTATTTCAAAAGATTAATAGCACCCTTCTCTATTATTATATATATATATGTAAAGAGATAGGAGTAGATCCGATGAGCATCGGACCTACATTTAGGTTCAATTAGCTCTAGAACCGTACGATTAGCATCAAGATCTATGCACAGAAAATTGATACAAACTTGCACGGATTTTGATACAAAGCACACGAATCTTGATGCAGATCTAATGGTCATCACACCCATTGAACCAAGGTAGGTCCGATGGGCATTGCACCTACTCTGATTCCATATGTAAAACCCGGACCTTCTCTGTTTCCAAGTTGGAATTCATATCCTCTGCATTAACTCAAAAGAGAATCTTTTGAGTTAATGAATTTCGACTGTCCAATCTGTTTCAAAATTCGTACAAACTAGATCTGCACTAATGTTAAAGGGCCCCCTATGTTATAGACACGAACCGGATTGGCTCCGTTTAAAATCATACGGTTGAAATTCATTAACTCAAAAGATTCCATTTTGAGTTAATGCAGAGGATACGGATCCTCCAAGTTGCACCCTCCCAACATCTCAAAAAAAAATATTTTGTAGGTAGACCCTACGGACTCTAGCTACAAAAAAGAATATTTTGTAGGTAGACCCTACAGACTCTAGCAACAAAAAAATTTCAGGCGGACCCTACGGACTGAAAGTAGCGTGTCCGTGTGGATCTCTGTAAGCAGTGTTCTGCTGGCTGCTGCACTTTCATGTCTGATAAAACCCGGAACTCATCTCATACGCTCTCTCTACCTTCTCTTTTTCCACGCTCCCAACATCTCAACTCAATCAGCAAATCTGTATCCAAAAATATTATAGAGCGATGGTTTTCCAGGAGATGATGATTCGCATCTTGATCAGGGCCATGAGGAATGCACACCGCGCCTTGATCCGTGCAAACCGTGCTTTGGAGCAAGACCAAAGGAACATTCAGTTTGGCAATTTGGGCAGCAGCTTGATTATAATGGGGGCAATGAGTGCTGTAGCAACGATTGTAGCCCTCCTCCAGCCGCCAGAAATGATCTTCGCCTATACAACCCACATGCATGTGATCGTTTCATTAGTTCTTTGCTTCATTGCTGTGATTGGGCTCGCCGGAATCACATTTGGCATGTTCTTGCTTGCCATGAACAACCCCGGGCGGTATCGCCATGTCGCAATGGTCATGTTGTGGGTATCTTCTGTGGCAGCAGCTTTTGCCATAGGAATCCTTTCCATCACTTCCCTCTCTTGACTTAGCTTGCACCACTCTATATATATATAGTACTCCAAGATTGATTCTGTTTTTACAGAATATAGTTCACTAAGATGGATTTTGTTCTTATTTTCTGTCAGGTTAGTTTACATATCCATCATCTCAGTAATAACGATGCCTTCTTGGCATTATGAGAGAAATTGTTTTGGATTGATGTTTCTTTTACTGTTATTGTGTAAAATAATATGCATTAGATTTGGCGTTTTGAGCTTTAAATTATAGCAAAGGAACATTTCTCTGCTTTTATTGATTGCTACGTGAAGTTTTTGCATGTGAAAAAAAAAAAAAATTCTGTTTTTCAGTTTGGCTTTGTCAATCTATCTCTTTCAAAGTCCCACCTAAAAAATCACCTCAAATTTACTATAAACAATTAAATATGTGAGTGGCTAAGCTCAAAACGTTTGCACCAAGCCTTTGGTGCAAACGAATTGTTTTCGGATTTTCAAAGTTCAAACGGTCGATCCAAACCGTTCAAGTTGTTCTCCATATTGAAATGTGCTTGGAGACCAAATTTTACATTTTTTGGAATTTTTTTACTATTTATTAAGCCACTTTGAAAGTTGCTGATCACACGGTCCAGAATTTTATTGCACTGTTTTTACTGTTCACCCGAATCAGCAACTTTCAAAGTGGCTTAATAAATAGCAAAAAAATTCCAAAAAATGAGAAATTTGGTCTCCAAGCACATTTTAATGTGGATTAAATATCTAACGGTTTGGATCGACCATTTGGACTTTGCAAATAGGAGAACCAAAACGTTTGCACCAAGAGCTTGGTGCAAACGTTTTGAGCTTAGCCAGTCTCAATAAATATATAAGGTATAAGTTTACGAGTAGAACTAGGGTGCTCCTAAGCTCACCAAGCCCTTCCGTGAGCGCGACTCTAAAACCTATCGAATTGACTTCAAACGACATTTCCAAACCGTTAGATGTTCAATCTATATTAAAATGTGCTTGGAGACCAAATTTTACATTTTTTGGAATTTTTTTACTATTTATTAAGATGGTTTGAAAATCGCTGTTTTTCAATGGTGCAGAATTTTAATAAAAACAGCGATTTTCAAACCATCTTAATAAATAGTAAAAAAATTACAAAAAATGTAAAATTTGGTCTCCAAGCTCATTTTAATATAGATTGAACATCTAACGGTTTGAAAATGTCGTTTGAAGTCAATTCGATAGGTTTTAGAGTCGCGCTCACGAAGGACTTGGTGAACTTAGGAGCACCCTAGTTCTACTCTAAGTTTACATATATAGTATTATTCACTTCCTTACTATAGTTGTTGAAATACTAGAACAGCACACCACAAAAAGAATGCTTCTCATTTTTATTAATTGAACTAATATTGTTTCTATTTTATTTTGTCATTTAGTGAAGATCTTTTGAGGTTGATATTAATCATTATTGACCGGTTCTTTCTATTAATACCTCTATTAAATAATTGAACTTTTTAATACAGTGTACTTTTTTATTATCTTCTAGCAACTATTTAATACAGTGTGAATTTGAAATCTGGTCAAATTTTGGACCTCTGCTATTAATACATGCTTACGTAACAGTTTGACTGCATCAAATTTAGGTCAACGATATATCAACCTATGCAAGACAGCTAACGAGATATATAATTTATCACTAATTGGGTCAAATTTTGTGGAGTAGAACTAGGGTGTGATGTGCTTACCAAATTCTTTGGTGAGCATAACTCTATAATTTATTGGATTCACTTTAAACGAGATGAATCCAAACCGTTGAAACCGATGTACTTCACGAGTGATGTGCGTACATGCAAAATTATGAATGTTTCAAATTTATTTAGTACAAAGTCAAGCGGTCAAAATTGATGAAAAATGAATACATTAAAATAACTTCTAAAACTTTATTTTGGATCATTCATTTTTTATCAATTTTTACCACTTGACTTTAGACTAAATGAATTCAAAAAATTCAAAATTTTGCATGTATGCGCATCACTCGTAAAATAGATCAGTTTCAACGGTTTGGATTCATCTCGTTTGAAGTTAATCCGATAAATTATGGAGTTATGCTCACCAAAAAATTTGGTAAGCACATCACGCGCACCCTAGTTCTACTCAATTTTGTGCTCAATATAATTCACGCCGTGTAGTCTTCAATAAATGATGCAATCGAAGCAACACACACATGTCATTTGCGAATTAAATGATAAAATAATGAAAGTTTAAAACATATTTCCTCTTATGTAGTAATCACCGTGTCTTGTTATTTTAGGTTTTTAATTCAACACTTGTATTATACTAATAATTATAAATTATAATAATAAAAGATAGCCTAGTGTAGTGGTAGATGGCAAAGTTGAGAATAAAAAATTCCCGAGTTCAAGCTCCACTTCCAGCAAGAATTACTTGTTCCATTCACAAGTTTATAAAATAAGAACATTTAAATTGTCTGGACCGCTATTTGGGTATATTTAAAAATATTCAAAAAACATGGGTAATTTTATATTTTTTTTAAGGGAGGGCCTAACCTTCCCCCGCCATCCATCTCTCATTTTTTCCCCAACTGAAAATAAGTAGGGGACCACAGTAAACCGTTAATAACCGTTGAAATAAGTAGGGGACCACAGTAAACCGTTAATTATTGGGAAATAGAAGGGGACCAAAAATGCCTCCACAGCATTACAGGCGGATAGATTGCGCACAAGTATTCACTCTTGTAAACTCAAGTATTCATCCATGTAAAGAAAAGTACTCATCTTTGAGAAATAACTATATAAGGAAACATTACCATCCATCTTTGACACGTTTTTAGAGGTGTTTTTTTTTTTACGTTCACTCTAACTAATTTTTCCGACGATCTGTGAGGAATTTTTCAAATCTAAAACCACGAAAGTCTTCTACACAATTTTCTCTTTCAAAGAGATCCATGATGACATACTTTCGAGGTGTCCGTTACGCAAGTATTCACATCTCGTACACAAGTATTCATCTCTCATTGAACAAGTATTTATTCTCGTCGTGTAAGTGTAAAGAGTACATGAAGGTATGGTGGGACCGCACAACCGCGACTTCAGATAAGTAGGGGACCACAGTAATATGCGGAGATAAGTGGTGGAATTAGTAGGGGACGATTTGCGAAAAAGTATTGACACTTAACACGAGTTGTATTCATCCATATAAATAAAAGTACTCATCTTTGAGAAAGAATTATATATGGAAATATTACGACATTAAGAGCATTAATTACGCGGAGATAGTAGGGTACCACAACTGCCGTCCGCTAAAAACAAAAGAAAACGCGTAATTAAGTGGGGAGACAGCACAACCGCCATCACTAACTACCGTGGGTACCGCATAACCGTCACCGCAAGTGGAAACAACATCAAGTATTCATCTATAATACATGAAGTATTCACATGTAATACATCAAGTATTCACCCTGATATATCAAGTATTTTTAAAAAAAAAACTGGACATATCACACCCATCTTTTACACGTTTTTAGAAGTGGTTTTTTTTTTTCTCCGTTCAATCTAACTAATATTTCTAACGATCTGTGAGAAATTTTGCAAATCTAAAACCACGAACATCTTCTACATAATTTTCTCTTTAAAATGAGATCCATGATGACATACTTTCGAGTTATTCGTTGCACAAGTATTCACCCTCGTCATGCAAGTATTCATCTATCATTGAACAAGTATTCACATGTAATACATCAAGTATTCACCATGATATATCAAGTATTTTTAAAAAAAAACTGGATATATCACACCCATCTTTTACACGTTTTTAGAGGTGGTTTTTTTTTCTCCATTCAATCTAACTAATATTTCTAACGATCTGTGAGGAATTTTGCAAATCTAAAACCACGAACGTCTTCTACATAATTTTCTCTTTAAAATGAGATCCATGATGACATACTTTCGAGTTATTCGTTGCACAAGTATTCACCCTCGTCATGCAAGTATTCATCTATCATTGAACAAGTATTCATCCTCGTCGTGTGAGGCGGAGACGGAGGCAGAGGCGGAGAAGGAGAGGCGGAGGTGGGAGGCGGAGGCGGAGAGGGAGAGGCGAAGGTGGGAGAGGCGGGCGGAGGCAGAGGTGGAAGGGGGAGGCGGAGGTGGAAGAGGGAGAGGGAGGGAGAGAGGAAAGAAATAGAAGGAGAAAATCTATTAATTAATTTGTAGGGACCACTAGTTAGTTAAAATTGATTATTATAGTTAGAAAAGGAAGTTAGTTAGTTGGGGGAAAAATGGAGGAAGGAATCAAGGGGTAACATATAATTATCCTTTTTTTAATTGATGATATTAATAAAAAATTCGGAAAATAGTGGCGGCTTGGTGAAGGAGCCTGCCTTTGATGCGACATTCTAACTTCAAATTTTAAACAAGTTTTATACGGTGTTGTAAATAACGGTATGTTTGGTACCGTTAAGCAATTAATCGGAAATAATCGGAAATAATCGGTCATAATTGAAAATAATTGGCCGATTCGTCAGAAAAATCTGTAACAGTTTGATCGCTGTCAATGACTAATCGGCCGATTAATCTGCCTAAACGGTTGTTTTTAATTTGTAACACTGGTTTTATCTGACCATGCTAAATCCAGCGTGAACAATGAACATATATACCACCTTTTTGGAGGGACCCACTCATTTAATTTGAGACCCATTGATTTAAGTGAGACCGCATTTGTATTTTGAATGAGAAAGCGTCGAAAGAAAAAAAAAAGTTGTCCGGTTGGATCCGTTTATTAGTCCCACAAAGATGGAACAATAAAGGAGAGAGAATATATAAGTTCTTAGAGAATTGTTGCAATGAAAGAGAGAGATGCGCGTTGGATTATCATTGGATCAGATAATATTCGAATAACTGCTCATTCTTCGGGTCCGTGGATTTATCCGAATCCGAAACGGTAGATATCTATCCAATATCCGGTTTATCCAAATCCAGATTATAGACAGATTCAGACCGGATCGGATAAAACGGATCCGTTATTCCGTTTACACCCCCATAATTAGGAATAAAAAAATCGGGCGAATCCGGTTTATCCTATAATTAGGAATATAAAAATCGGGATAAAACGGATCCGTTTTCGCTATGGACAAGAAATTTTTTTTGTGGGATAACAATTTTATTCGAACCCGTTATTATATAGAATAACTAAGAGCATCTACATCCCTGTTACTATTAGAGTTTCTAATCTGATGTGGCAGTTTCTAATCTAGTTTCAGGAATGTGGGAGAGTTTCTTCTTTAGAAACTATGCAGGAAAGTTTCTTATTAAGAAACTGTTTATAAACTCTATGCTGATCAAATAATTGGCTCAAATTATTTCTGCTTTTTAATTTGTTGTTGATATGGCTTAATAGAAACTCTAAAATTAATTTCACGGATGTGAGAGTTAGAAATTTTAGAGACCTTAATTTCTAAAAAGAAGTTAACAGTTATTTAGAAACTCATTTGAGTTGCCGGGATGTAGATGCTCTAATAAATATAAAATTATATAGAGTGATGTTATAATACTTTGTAGCAAGGAAATAAATTTGTTGTTATTCCAAAGAGATAACACAACCTTGTTATTCCGATCTTAGCTGTTGATCTTTGCCGAGATTTGGGAACGAAAAACTTTTTTTCTAACCACTTTGGTTGAAATTTTTTAAAAATGCCCAGGCCGGCCAAAGTATTTTTTTTTAAATAGTATATATATTTTTTTGAGTCATGCTTCTATGGACATAAGGACCTATTTGTAAAATGAAGATATTTTCATTTTCAAAGTTTAAATAATCAATCTGACCGTTCAACATTATCTCCATATTAAAATGTACTTGGAGGTCAAATTTTACATTTTTTTTGAATTTTTTTACTTTTTATTAAGTATTTTACAAAACTAGTCATATTCATACCATTGAATTTTGTAAAATACTTAATAAATAGTAAAAAAAATCAAAAAAATGTAAAATTTGACCTCCAAGTAAATTTTAATATGGAGATAATGTTGAATGGTCGGATCGACTGTTTGAACTTTGAAAATGAAAATATGTTCATTTTATAAATAGGTCCTTATGTCCATAGAAGAATTTGCCATTTTTTTCGGGATGGCCAAAGTTTCGGTGACCTGGTATTTTTTATTTCTGTGATAAAGTATATAATTTAATATTTTGATTGTGTGATCTCTTTGGCAGACTGCAATGTTGTTTGGAACAGGTAATTGATTTAATAGGAAAAAAAAACCCTGAATGAAGGTTAATTTAACGTGTTCTACATAAATAGGGATTTTATAAAAATAAACTAAATTATACTAAAATTATGCTAAATTATGCTACATTATACTAAATTATACTAAAATAAACTAAATTATGCTAATTATACTATATTATACTAAAATAAACTAAATTATGCTAATTATACTATATTATACTAAAATAAACTAAATTATGCTAATTATACTCAAAATACTAAATTGTGCTAAATTATGCTACATTATACTAAATTATACTAAAATAAACTAAAATAATCTATAGTATGGACCAATTCGCACTATGCACATTACCATAGCCTTACTCATGATTCTTGCCACTCAAAAATCAATAAGTGTACAAATATCATGTAAACTCATGATTCTTGCCACTCAAAAGTCAAGAAGTGTAAAAAATATGATTTACATCATTGCATACTTATATATATGTACATTTCCGTATTGAGAAAAAAAAATACATTAACCATCAAAATTATTTAATAGCCATTACAATAAAATTTGATTGACTGTGAGTTTGCTCAATGTTCAACTATTATTTATGATAAAAGTGTTTTCAAATTTCATATTGTGGGTAACAACAATTCATAGAGTTTTTGTGAAATTGTACCAAAAAATAAGATTTGTATGAAAACAGAGATCTATATAAAATATTATTTATTTAACCGAGTGAACCATGCGTTCATTTTAAAAATACAAATAGAAAACATAGAAAACAATATATAATAAAATGCAATCAAAATATATTCAACAAGGTACTATTTGGAAAAATGTCCTATTTAAAAATATATTCTAGATTTTTGTCCTGACTCCTAAGTTAAAGTCAACTACTGTAGTCCAATCATGCACTAACTTGTATAATTTATAATGAGTCTGGCTAGTATGACATTAGTGTCATTTTAGGCTATATAACACCAACTCTAAAAGGTATCAAATCGACTTCAAACGGTGAATCTAAACCGCTCAAACCGATCTATTTCATTAGTTACGATTTTACATGCAAAATTTATAATTTTTCTAATTTATTTAGTATCAAGTCAAGCGGTCAAATGTGTGAGTTTTTAAGTTAATTTTAATGCATTTATTTTTCAACATTTTTGACCGCTTGATTTGATACTAAAATAACTAGAAAATATAAATTTTTTGCATGTAAACACATCACTCATAAAGTAAATCGGTTTGAACGGTTTGGATTAGTCGTTTGAAATCTATCCAATCAATTTTGTAGTTGGTGTCATATGACACCGATGTCATACTATCCGGACTCATATATAATGGTGCATAGTTCGAAAAAAAGCATTAAATAATGAAGTAATACCTGCTTATATCTCCGAAATTTCAGGTGTTCAAATTAAATCACCGAATATTCTCATTCCGTTAATATTTGAACGGAATATGCTCATTCGTTAGTATTTGAACGGAATATGCTCATGAGGAATGCACACACTACTACAAAAAAGGAGATTATACACGGACAAAAATGGAAGAGCTACACGGATTTCCTACCGTGTTTAAATCGAGGGTGTATAAATAGGTCAATAACTACACACGGACATTTGTCCGTGTACAATCTCAACTATTATACACGGATAACTACACAAACAGCCGTGTAAAAAGCCCAGAATGTGTCGCTCTCCATGATACAGAGCTACACGGATATTACCTAAACAACCGTGTACGATTCTTTTCGTACACGGACTTTTAAATAAAAACCCGTGTATCTTGACCCTTTCTACACGGACATTTATTAAAATGTCCGTGTAGCTCTCCTCTTTATACACGGACATTTAACTAAATGTCCGTGTAGCTCTCCTCTTTCATACACGGACTTTAGTTAAATGTCCGTGTATGAAGACCATTTTTTTTTTTTTTGTATTTTTTGTTTTTCGGCTAGCCTCCAGTTTTGCTAGCCAGTTTTGTTACAGAGAACTATTCCATATTTCCCATATTTTCCAGATTTCATATAACAAGAAATCCATATTTTCCAGATTACCAAGAAATTCATATTTTCCAGATTACCAATAAATCCATATTTTCCAGATTAGCCAGAAATTCATATGCAATAAATTATACAATATTCACATACACCAAATTATACAAAATTATGGAAATCCATGTTGAGCATTGCAAAATTCTGATACAAACCACCTTGCCCACACACACCTGATATCGTCGATCTGCTCCTTGGTGTAATGCGGTTGCTTTGGCAAATTCTACAATTACAATTTGGTATTAGTTAGTAACAAGAAAAGGTAGATGAAATACAGTCGCAAATATCAATTGCTATTATATAGGAACAATTAATATGAATTACATACCGAGTTTGGGAATTGGAATTGTATTCTTTCGACAAAGTCAAACATGAAAATCATCGTGTAGTAAGCGCATTCCCAACCCTCCAACTGTTGCGGGCCCTGAAATTTGCATTTAGCGGCCTATGTTAGAATGATAATATTTTTTTCGACAATATATATGAAATTATAAATTTATAGTGTGCTCACCAGCAGCCACTTCCAACACAACTTGGTTTTCTTGCTCTTGTTATGCGATCCTCCCTCTTTAACATATTTCGCAAAAGCCCTTACAAAATTGAGTGAATGTTTATAGCAATTTTATAATTTGATATAATTGAAAAAAATTAAAACCAATTAAATTATTATTGCTTACTTGTTGACATAAGGGAATATGTCTTTGCACTTGTTAGCCGGGATATTTCCTCCGGGCTTACAAGAATCAACAATTATGCACGTATTTAGGTAAGGCACAATTATTATCAGACACCAGTGCTTGCTGTGGGAGGATAAAAATTAAAGTACTTTAGCATATAATAGTAACACGAGTGTTTGCTAATATGAACAATACATAAGCTAAGGTTAGAATTAACATCTGGTGGTACGGCAAGAGAATGTATTTCTTCTCCGCCTCCTGAGCATGATGCAGCGCTGAACAAATGTACTCGATACCCTCCTTCGAAGAACGTCTTAGCATTGTAGCACTCACCATCTCGGGGTCCAGAAATACGCACAAGTTCTTCCTTTCTACCATCTCATCACAATTTCGGATTAGCTTCCTGAAAACTCAAAATTTTACATTAGAATTATATTTGAGTTGTATACAATAATGAAAATAATTTCGAGTCACTAACATGAGGAAAATGGAGATGAACGACACATCGAGCCATTTATCGGATGACGAGTGGTGGAGAATGTCCCTGAAGTCTTTGAACGACATAGTGATCATGCCGCCGGCATGTAAAAACATCCCAGGTGGGACGGGGATGAAGATATCCCTCATGCTTTCGGGTGTCGACATCAAGCGGTCGTGGAGAAGGCGCAAATCACCGGGCAAACGGCTGTATTCTTCTTCGGTGACCAAAGGACGGTCTGGTGATCCTGGCGCGTCAGCCCCAACGTCGCAAGCCACAACAGTCCGTACCGGTGACATCAACTCCTGTGCACCGATGTCATCATCTCCTCGTGTCTGCATTAAAATTAACATATCTTCTTCAATTATTTGAAAAAGAATGATTTGAATGTAACAAAAGAAATGAATTATTTAGATATTACCTGATGCAAAACAATCTGACTCCTGGGCCATTGGACAAATGACTTGCGAACATCATCAAGAACGAACTGAGCGACGGTAGGGGCAGGAAGAGGTATGCGCCCCCATCCCTCCACGACTGAGTCAACCTGCACACATGCATAGTCGGGCAAGAGCTGAGCATGGTGTACAATCGAGACTCCTGAAAGTACAACGCCCGTGGCAACGGTCAGAGGAGAACTACCCTGCCACAGGACGAGGTCGCATGCTCTGGGGTCCTGCAATTATCAAAAAGTTGTTACTTTTTAATGGTGCGATGTTGTCTAACAATGCTACAAACAGGTATGAATTACCTTTAGACTAGAAAACAGTAGTGATTACCTTTAGACACCTAAGTAAATAAGCAATAATAATTACTAAACAGAAAATTAGAGAGGAAAAAGGAAAATATGTATATACTAACCTTCGAAATTTAGAGAGGAGAAAATAAAAACTTCAAAGATGACAGCTTCCAGCTATGCTAGCCTTTAATTTGCGGAAATCAGATCTCAGTTCAACACAGACAGAGGGCGTATTAATTACTTGATCAAAACGGCGCAGCTGGAGCTAGAAGTCTCTGGAAGAGAAGGGCCCTTTTATATTGGATAAAACCCTACGCGGATTTTCTACACGGATTTATACTTAGAAATCCGTGTAGCTCTGTCACAATTTAAACACGGTTATTTATTAAAAAAGCCGTGTACAATAACCCTTTATACACGGATATTTGATAAGAAAACCGTGTAGCTCTCTTAATATTTGTACACGGATATGTTACTAAAAACCGTGTAGCTCTCTTAATATTTGTACACGGTTATTTAATCAAATATCCGTGTAGCAATTCATACACGGATTTTTGTATAATATCCGTGTAGCTCTCTCAATCTTTTCCACACGGTTTCGTTCCACGCGGCTTTTTTCGCCCTAATAAACCGTGTAGCTCTCTCAAACAGTTCTACACTGATTTATAACTAAGTGTCCGTGTATAATTCCTCAATATTTTTAACCCTTTCACAATTTCATATTTGACACACGGTTTTTATATAAAATTAGAAAAACCGTGTACAATGTGCAGTGTAGAATTAGCTTTTTTGTAGTAGTGACACCGCGCCTTGATCCGTGCAAACCGTGCTTTGGAGCAAGACCAAAGGAACATCCAGTTTGGCAATTTGGGCAGCAGCTTGATTATAATGGGGGCAATGAGTACTGTAGCAGCGATTGTAGCCCTCCTCCAGCCGCCAGAAATGATCTTTGCCTATACCTATACAACCCACATGCATGTGATTCTTTCAATGGTTGTTTGCTTCATTGCTGTGTCTGGCCTTGCCGGGATCACATTTGGCATGTTCTTGCTTGCCATGCATAACCCCGGGCAGTGTCGCCATGTCGCAATGGTCATGTTGTGGGTATCTTCCGTGGCAGCAGCTTTTGCCATAGGAATCCTTTCCATGACTTCCCTGTCTTGACTTAGCTTGCACCACTCTATATATATATATATATATATAGTACTCTACATATCATTGAGTCGGCCATTTGCATTTACAGCTAATCTGTGAATTTATATATTCTGTTTTTACAAAATATAGTTCACTAAGATGGATGTTGTTCTTATTTTCTGTCAGTAATAACGATGCCTTCTTGGCATTATGAGAGAAATTGTTTTGGATTGAAGTTTCTTTTACTGTTATTGTGTAAAATATTATGTAAAATATTATGCTTTAGATTTGGTGTTTTGAGCTTTAAATTATAACAAAGGAACATTTCTCTGCTTTTGCATGTGAAAAAAAAAAAAAATTCTGTTTTTCAGTTTGGCTTTGTCAATCTATCTCTTTCAAAGTCTCACCTAAAAAATCACCTCAAATTTACTATAAACAATTAAATATATAAGGTATAAGTTTACATATATAGTATTATTCACTTCCTTACTATAGTTGTTGAAATACTAGAACAACACACCACAAAAAGAATGCTCCTCATTTTTTTAATTGAACTAATATTGTTTCTATTTTATTTTGTCATTTAGTGAAGGTTTTTTATTGTGAGGTTAGATATTAATCATTAATGACCGGTTCTTTCTATTAATATGCCTCTATTATAATAATTGAACTTTTTAATACAGTGTACTTTTTGATTATCTTCCAGAAACTCTTTAATACAGTGTGAATTTGAAATTTGGTCAAATTTTGGACCTCTGCTATTAATACATGCTTACGTAACAGTTTGACTGCATCAAATTGAGGTCAACGAAATATATCAACCTATGCAAGACAGCTAACGAGATATATAATTTATCACTAATTGGGTCAAATTTTGTGGAGTAGAACTAGGGTGTGATGTGCTTATCAAATTCTTTGGTGAGCATAACTCTATAATTTATTGAATTCACTTCAAACGAGATGAATCTAAACCGTTGAAACCGATATACTTCACGAGTGATGTGCGTACATGCAAAATTTTGAATGTTTTGAATTTATTTAGTACAAAGTCAAGCGGTCAAAATTGATGAAAAATGAATGCATTAAAATAACTTCTAAAACTTCATTTTGAATCATTCATTTTTTATTAATTTTGACTGCTTGACTTTAGACTAAATGAATTCAAAAAATTCAAAATTTTGCATGTACGCGCATCACTCGTAAAATAGATCAGTTTCAACGGTTTGGATTCATCTCGCGTTTGAAGTTAATCCGATAAATTATAAAATTATGCTTACCAAAGAGCTTGGTGAGCACATCACGCGCACCCTAGTTCTACTCAATTTTGTGTTCAATATAATTCACGCCGTGTAGTCTTTAATAAATGATGCAATCGAAGCAACATGCACATGTCATTTGTGAATTAATTGATAAAATAATGAAAGTTTAAAACATATTTCCTCTTATGTAGTAATCACTGTGTCTTGTTATTTTATGTTTTTAATTCAACATTTGTATTATACTAATAATTATAAATTATAATAATAAAAGATAGCTAGTGTAGTGGTAGATGACAAAGTTAAGAATTACTTGTTCCATAGGATTATAAAATAAGAAAATCTTTTAAATTGTCTGTACCTATTTGGGTATATTTAAAAATATTCAAAAAACATGGGTAATTTGTATTTTTTTTATTTAATTGATGATATTAATAAAAAATTCGGAAAATAGTGGCGCCTTGGGGAAGGAACCTGCCTTTGATGCGACATTCTAACTTCAAATTTTAAGCAAGTTTTACACAGTGCTGTAAATAACGGTATGTTTGGTACCGTTAAGTAATTAATCAGAAATAATCGGCTATAATTGAAAATAATTGGCCAATTCGTCAGAAAAATCTGTAACAGTTTGATCGCTGTCAACGACTAATCGGCCGATTAATCTGCCTAAACGGTTGTTTTTAATTTGTAACACTGGTTTTATCTGACCATGCTAAATCCAGCGTGAACAATGAACATATATACCACCTTTTTGGAGGGACCCACTCATTTAATTTGAGACCCCATTGATTTAAGTGAGACCGCATTTGTATTTTGAATGAGAAAGCGTCGAAATAAAAAAAAAATTGTCCGGTTGGATCTGTTTATTAGTCCCACAAAGATGGAACAATAAAGGAGAGAGAATATATAAGTTCTTAGAGAATTGTTGCAATGAAAGAGAGGGAGGAGCGTTGGATTATCATTGGATCAGATAATATTCGAATAACTGCTTATTCTTCGGGTCCGTGGATTTATCCGAATCCGAAACGGTAGAAATCTATCCAATGGAATCAGATTAGCCTACCTTTGTTCGATGGATGTTGATGACCATTCGATCTGCATTAAAGATTCGTGTGTTATGTATCAAAATCAAATTTCCGTGCGCATAGATCTTAATGCTAATCGTACGGTCCTAGAGCTAATTGAACCTAAATGTAGGTCTGATACTCCTATCCAATTTCCGGTTTATCCAAATCCAGATTATAGACAGATTCAGACCGGATCGGATAAAACGGATCCGTTTACACCCTATAATTAGGAATAAGAAAATCGGTCGAATCCGGTTTATCCTATAATTAGGAATATAAAAATCGGGATAAAACGGATCCGTTTTCGCTATGGACAAGAAATTTTTTTTGTGGGATAACAATTTTATTCGAACCCGTTATTATATAGAATAACTAAGAGCATCTACATCCCTGTTACTATTAGAGTTTCTAATCTGATGTGGCAGTTTCTAATCTAGTTTCAGGAACGTGGGAGAGTTTCTTATTTAGAAACTGTTTATAAACTCTATGCTGATCAAATAATTGGCTCAAATTATTTCTGCTTTTTAATTTGTTGTTGACATGGCTTAATAGAAACTCTAAAATTAATTTCACGGATGTGAGAGTTAGAAACTTTAGAGACCTTAATTTCTAAAAAGAAGTTAACAGTTATTTAGAAACTCATTTGAGTTGCCGGGATGTAGATGCTCTAATAAATATAAAATTATATAGAGTGATGTTATAATACTTTGTAGCAAGGAAATAAATTTGTTGTTATTCCAAAGAGATAACACAACCTTGTTATTCCGATCTTAGCTGTTGATCTTTGCCGAGATTTGGGAACGAAAAACTTTTTTTCTAACCACTTTGGTTGAAATTTTTTAAAAATGCCCAGGCCGGCCAAAGTATTTTTTTTTAAATAGTATATATATTTTTTTTCGGGATGGCCAAAGTTTCGGTGACCTGGTATTTTTTATTTCTGTGATAAAGTATATAATTTAATATTTTGATTGTGTGATCTCTTTGGCAGACTGCAATGTTGTTTGGAACAGGTAATTGATTTAATAGGAAAAAAAAACCCTGAATGAAGGTTAATTTAACGTGTTCTACATAAATAGGGATTTTATAAAAATAAACTAAATTATACTAAAATTATGCTAAATTATGCTACATTATACTAAATTATACTAAAATAAACTAAATTATGCTAATTATACTATATTATACTAAAATAAACTAAATTATGCTAATTATACTCAAAATACTAAATTGTGCTAAATTATGCTACATTATACTAAATTATGCTAATTATACTAAATTATACTAAAATAAACTAAATTAATCTATAGTACGGACCAATTTGCACTATGCACAATACCATAGCCTTTCTCATGATTCTTGTCACTCAAAAATCAACAAGTGTAAAAATATCATTTAAACTCATGATTCTTACTACTCAAAATTCAAGAAGTGTAAAAAATATGATTTACATCATTGCATACTTATATATATGTACATTTCCGTATTGAGAAAAAAAAAATACATTAACCATCAAAATTATTTAATAGCCATTACAATAAAATTTGATTCACTGTGAGTTTGCTCAATGTTCGACTATTATTTATGATAAAAGTGTTTTCAAATTTCATATTGTGGGTAACAACAATTCATAGAGTTTTTGTGAAATTGTACCAAAAAATAAGATTTGTATGAAAACAGAGATCTATATAAAATATTTTATATTTGAGCGAGTGAACCATGCGTTCATTTTAAAATGTATATTTAAGTTCCAATTCACGCTGTCACTGAATTCATAAATCCACTAAAACATAGAAAACAATATATAATAAAATGCAATCAAAATATATTCAACAAGGTACTATTTTCAAAAATGTCCTATTTAAAAATATATTCTAGATTTTTGTCCTGACTCCCAAGTTAAAGTTAACTGTTGTAGTCCAATCATGTACTAACATAATGTGTATAATTTATAAAGAGTCGGGCCAGTATGATATTAGTGTCATTTTAGTCTATATAACACCAACTCTAAAACTTATCGAATCGACTTCAAACGGTGAATCCAAACCGTTCAATCCGATCTATTTCATTAGTTATGATTTTACATGCAAAATTTATAATTTTTCTAATTTATTTAGTATCAAGTCAAGTGGTCAAATGTGTGAGTTTTGAAGTTAATTTTAATGCATTTATTTTTCAACATTTTTGACCGCTTGATTTGATACTAAAATAACTAGAAAATATAAAAAATTTGCATGTAAACACATCACTCATAAAGTAAATCGGTTTGAACGGTTTGGATTAGTCGTTTGAAATTTATCCAATCAATTTTGTAGTTGGTGTCATATGACACCGATGTCATACTATCCGGACTCATATATAATGGTGCATAGTTCGAAAAAAAGCATTAAATAATGAAGTAATACCCGCTTATATCTCCGAAATTTCAAGTGTCCAAATTAAACCACCGAATATTCTCATTCCGTTAATATTTGAAAAGAATATGCTCATTCCGTTAGTATTTTGAATAAAATTAGTATATTCCGTTAACATTTTGAATGGAATGAGCATATTCCATTAGTATTTTGAACGGAAAAGTTATAGAATGAGTTGATTGTGACAAATAAAAAGTTCAGTAATTTGATTGGAACAAATCAAACTTGAGTGATCAATTCGTCACAAAAGACAAAGTTTAATGATCTTCAGCGAAATTAATAGTTAATCTCAATATATAAAGATAAAATAATTATAAGATTAATATTTAATAGATAAAAATAAGCATATAAATAAAACTAGTAACAAAGATAATATTCTCTGTATAAAAAATAACATATTGAAATCTACATAAAAAATATTATTTAAAATATAAAATAATTGGGTAACTTAAACTCTTATCATTTACTCAAAAACAAACAGTTCACATTAAAAGTCAACAAGTGTATTTAGTAATTGAAAATAAATTCAATATTGACCATAATAGAGATAGTAAGGTGGATAGGAGGAGAGAAGACCATTTCAATATTGACCATAAGGTGCTTGTAAAAATGACAAAAGTGTCAGGATCTGTAAAAGAGTGGGTTTTCAGTGCCATCTAGACATCTAGTCAGTTCAACTACACCTGATGAAGGTGCTTTGTAGTAAGTCACAATCACCTGATGAAACTGCTCCTGGTCAGCTAAACCCAGATTTCAAACAAGCATTGCTACAGCTTATTGTGGGGGCCTCTGATACAGTATGGACAATCATTGCCAATTCGATGTCGGCAATATGAAGGTTGAGGAATGGGTAAGTCTATGGAGGCGATATCCCGAGTTTTGGGAAATTCCAATGATTCTACAGGGATGCTAGCCTAAATTGGAATCCATGATAGCAGCAGCAGTATCTACTGCTGGTATAGGGGCAAGTGAGATACCCGAAAGGGGCAGTGGCAAAGAGGGAACAAATCTGGTATGCTACGGCTCAGCTAAGAGGATGGCATGATATCCCCTGCAAGTCGAGGCGATAGCACTGAACGAAGCATTGGACCAAGCACTCAAAATGGGCATCAGGTGGTGCACTTTCTTTACTGATAACAGGTACCTAGCTGAGGCAAGCGCCAAACTTCAGCCACCATTGGATGCGGATTGGAAGGCCTTCGGAGAGATACATGTCATCTAGGAAAAGCTAAAGGAATTTCCGAATTTTAAGTGCTGGTATGTTAATAGGTGCCAAAATAAAATGGCAACAAATTAGCAAAGCTAGGCAGGATAGGGATGGGAGTATCTTGTTACGTATCCTATGTTATCATACCAGAACTATATTGTCACTAATTTGGAAAATTACCAGTATATAGTTCATACCATTATCTTGTGATTTATTTACCTTTTTCCTGTACTGGTATATACTGTGACATTTCTTAAATTACTTGATTCAAGTAAAATGCTATCTTTCTTGAACTATTTAAGGCATTGAAATGATATTGTCATGAAATTTAAACTTTGAATAAATTATCCAATAATCAATTTTTTTCCCCATGATATTGTCACTAATTTGGAAATTTGTAAGTATATATAGTTCATACCAGTATATTCTGATTTATTTACCTTTTTGTATATACCAGAATATACTGTGACATTTCTTAAGTACTTGATTTTAGTAAAAGGCCATGATATTGTCATGAAATTTAAATTTGAACTCCTTTTTTTTTCATTTTCGAGATTTTCATTGTGCTAGGAGTTATTCTGATTGGTACTGGCACCAATCGGTGGACTCAGATAGATTATTCTACAAGCGAAAACATACATATTTTACTCATAATCTACTATTTCTTGGAAATTATGTTAAAACTTTTGGATTGAAATATTCTGGTATGGAAGTAAGTTAGTCTTAAACTCAACCAGATTGGATTTCAGTGGCTAAATCTTCATCATCTCTCAGTTCTTCATTGGGTAGAGATGTTCAACCAGGGTCGGTCCTGAAAATTTTGGGACCCGAGGCCGGAGAAAAATTTGAACCCTTTATATATGCAATTTGTTTTATTAATATGCCAATAAATCATATCTATTTATAGAAAAATTTGGCCTCTTTATATATACAAAATTTGGATCCTAATAGTTTATTTATTTTTAATATATACAAATTAATTATTTTTTTAAATATACACAAACTAAATTTTTTTTGGGCCCTCTTAGATCTTGGGGCCTTGGGCCATCGCCCTGGGTGCCTGCACCTGGGCCGATCCTGTGTTCAACAATCGACATCGATTCATCATTTGGAAGTTGGATTTAGAAAAGAAAGAGCATGAGGCAGAGAAAAAAAATAGCTAGTTTGTGTTTTGTTCTTCATTTTGTGGTTTGTGTAAATTTGGTGTGGTGTTTAATATCATATTTTTGTTTTTTTTTTTTTTGAGAAAAGGAGTTTGCTATAAGTTGTAAAGAAAGATGCTTTAGGTAGTTATAAGATGTTTTTGTTGAATTTATAACTATTTTCATTAAATAAAAAGAAAAGAAAAATTCTAAGTTTTTCTATTTTGGTGTTTAAGATGCCACTTTATTTTCTAGTGAAGGATGGTGCTGATTTTTGAGTAAAAAACAAATTTCAAATTGGGCTAATATATTTTTAATGAAAATAATAAAAAATAATGATGTGGTTGGGGGCCTAAATTCAACATAATTTTTTTCTTTTATCAACTCTAAGTAAAACCTAATTAAATACAAAAAAAAAAAGAACCTCTGAGAAACATCATGTATCAAATTCCAAGGAAAAAAAAAACCAATTTCAAATTTGGACTAACCTATTTTTAAATTCAACTTGTACTTGAGCTCACTTACCCACAAGACAACAAATTGATTGTGGTCCTAAAGTCAATTTGTTTAATTACTCTATTTTGAATTTCAAGTTTATCCAAACTTTAGTCAGATCTTTATTCTTTATCCTTAACTTTATTTGACAATTTGGTTTTCTTAATATTTAAAATATCTATCAAAGCAATTTCTAGGTGTCTAGCACACACTTCATCAAATTTGTCTCTTGTTTGTACCCAAATTTAAAAATAGACTTCTAATTGCTGCATTTTGTTTTTCCATCTTCTTTGACTTTCTAGAAATATTTGTATGCATTGGAGATTGTCATCAAATGTGAAGGAATGGGGGATAAGGTATACAAACATTCTCTTGTAATTCTATTTTCTTTTAGAGTGAGGCTATGGTACTATGCATAGCATGGATGGGTCCGTGCTACGGCTCAAAATTTGAGTTTTCAAAATCCTAACGGTCCATCCAAACCGTTCAACATGATTATAAAATGAATATGTACTTGCAAACCAAATTTTACATTTTTTCGAATTTTTTTACTATTTTTTTAGATAAGTAGAAAATCACTGTTTTTGGATGGTCCAGAATTTTCAGATCAAGTGATTTTCTACCTATCTAAAAAAATAGTAAAAAAATTCGGAAAAATGTAAAATTTGGTTTGCAAGTACATATTCATTTTATAATCATGTTGAACGGTTTGAATGGACCGTTAGGATTTTGAAAACTCAAATTTTGAGCCGTAGCACGGACCCATCCATGCTATGCATAGTACCATAGCCTCACTCTAAAATAAAATAGAATTACAAGAGAATGTTTGTATACCTTATCCCCCATTGCTTCACATTTGATGACAATCTCCAATGCATACAAATATTTCTAGAAAGTCAAAGAAGATGGAAAAACAAAATGCAGCAATTAGAAGTCTATTTTTAATGTTGAAAAATGAATGTATTAAAATTAACTAAAAACTCACACATTTGACCGTTTGACTTGATACTAAATAAATTCAAAAAATTATAAATTTTGCATGTAAACGCACAACTAATGAAGTAGATCGGTTTGAACAGTTTCGATTCACCGTTTGAAGTCGATTTGATAGGTTTTGGAGTTGGTGTTATATATGCTGAAATGATACTCATGATGTTATACTAGCCAGACTCATTCATATAATATAAAATTATACCTTATCCAAAAAGAAATTTCTGATAATATGCTTCTATATATATATATATATATATATATATGAGTAAAGCTAATATGCACTTAAGTGTACCGTACTCCTAAATTTAGGCCGTTAGATTTCTTCAAAAGTCGTGTAGATTCTTTAAAAGTCGTGGTAGCACGACTTTTGAAGAAATCTAACGGCCTAAATTTAGGAGTACGGTACACTTAAGTGTATATTAGCTTTACTCTATATATATATATATATATATATATATAGAGAGAGAGAGATTGACTTAGCTACTTCATGGAGTAAAACGACTTTGTACTTCACGCCATATCTTCATTTTCAAAGTTCAAATAGTCGATTCGAACCTTCCAACATGTTCTTCATATTGAAATGTGCTTGGAGACCAAATTTTACATTTTTTGAAATTTTTTTACTATTTATTAAGCCACTTTGAAAATCTGAAAATCCTTATGAACAGTAAAAAACAGTAAAAATTTCTGGACCGCCGGATCAGTGATTTTCAAAGTGGCTTAATAAATAGTAAAAAAATTCCAAAAAATGTAAAATTTGGTCTCCAAGCACATATCAATATGGAGAACAACTTGAGCAGTTCGGATCGGTCGTTTGGATTTTCAAAATGAAAATAATGAGGCGTGGAGCACCAAGTCATTTTACTTCATGAAGTAGCTAAGCCCAGCACTATATATATATATATATAGAGCTGGGCTTAGCTAAGCCATGGAGTAAAACGACTTGGTGCTCCACGCCTCATTATTTTCATTTTGAAAATCCAAACTACCGATCCGAACCGCTCAACATGATCTCCATATTGAAATGTGCTTGGAGACCAAATTTTACATTTTTTGGAATTTTTTTTACTATTTATTAAGCCACTTTGAAAATCGCTGATCCATTGGTCCAGAATTTTTTACTGTTTTGCTACTGTTCATCCGGATCAGCGATTTTCAAAGTGGCTTAATAAATAGTAAAAAAATTCCAAAAAATGTAAAATTTGGTCTCCAAGCACATTTCAATATGGAGAACAACTTGAGCGGTTCGGATCGGTAGTTTGAATTTTCAAAATAGAAATATGGCGTGGAGTACAAAGCGTTTTACTCCATGGCTTAGATAAGTCCATCTCTCTCTCTCTCTCTCTATATATATATATATATATGGGATGGGCTATGGTGAGCTATAGAGTAAAACAAGTTTTTACTCCACGTCTCATTATTTCCATTTTGAAAATCCGAACCGTTCAACATGATCTCCATATTGAAATGTGCTTGGAGACCAAATTTTACATTTTTTTTTTTTGAGAAAAGGAGTTTGCTATAAGTTGTAAAGAAAGATGCTTGAGGTAGTTATAAGCTGTTTTTGTTGAATTTATAACTCTTTTCATTAAATAAAAATAAAAGAAAAATTCTAAGTTTTTCTATTTTGGTGTTTAAGATGCCACTTTATTTTTCTAGTGAAAGATGGTGCTGATGTTTGAAGTGGTTAATACTTAAATTAAATCAATCATTAAACCAAACAATAAATAAATAATTAATCAAATAGATACAAAATTTATACGAGCTACATTAAATTGCATGAAAGATAGACACCACAAAAAAAATATTCATGTGGTTGGGGGTCAAAATTCAATAAAAAAATTTTTATCAACTCTAAGCAACATCTAATTATATACAAAAAAAACCCCTCTGAGAAAGCATCATGTATCAAATTCCAAGTAAAAAACAAAATTTAAATTTGAGCTAATATCTTTTTAATAAAAATAATAAAAAATAATGATGTGGTTGGGGGCCTAAATTCAACATAACTGTTTTTTTTATCAACTCTAAGCAAAACCTAATTAAATACAAAAAAAAAAACCTCTGAGAAACATCATGTATCAAATTCCAAGGAAATAAAAAACCAATTTCAAATTTGGACTAACCTATTTTTAAATTCAACTTGTACTTGAGCTCACTTACCCACAAGACAACAAATTGATTGTGGTCCTAAAGTCAATTTGTTTAATTACTCTATTTTGAATTTCAAGTTTATCCAAACTACAGTCAGATCTTTATTCTTTATCCTTAAGTTTATTTGACAATTTGGGTTTCTTAATATTTAAAATATCTATCAAAGCATCTCTAGTTTTCTAGCACACACTTCATCAATTTTGTCTCTTGTTTGTACCCAAATTTAAAAATAGACTTCTAATTGCTGCATTTTATTTTTCCATCTTCTTTGACTTTCTACAAATATTTGTATGCGTTGGAGATTGTCATCAAATGTGAAGAAATGGGGGATCAAGGTATACACACATTCTCTTGTAATTCTATTTTTTTTTAATATAAAGGAAGGTATTTTCAACTATGTCATAAATTTATTTTATTTATTTATTAATACCATAAAATATCGTACTTTCCATTTAAAAAAAATGTAAGATACTGTTTGTTTATTTTCAAAATGCAAACAGTATTTGGACCAAAGGTTTAAATAGCGTTTATCTTATCATAGCGAAACGGCTAAAAAAATAACGATATTGTCATATTGCGCCGCTATAGCTTTTATGGTCCGAAAACGCTATAGCGCGTTATTTAGAACTCTGATTTGGACTCATGGTTAAAATAAATAATTTTTTGTGTAGTTATTATTACTAATTAATATATACTCCATTAGTGTAATTCATACGGAACCAATTAGTGAGAGAATTTTTTTTAAAAACCATAATTAGAATAATCAAAGTTAGGAAACCAACATGATTACTAATTTTTTTACAAAAACCATAAGAACCGAGATTGCAATTCGGTTCCAAGGTTTTTTTTTTCTTGGAACCGAATTGGAATTTCGGTTCCAACCTCTATTTCACAAATTTTCTGAAAAATGGTGTGGCATTTGGTGTGCAGAGCAAAATCCGAGATCCCAATTCGGTTTTTTTTTTTTTTTTCATTTGGAACCGAAACTAACTTTCGGGTTTTTTTTTTTTTTTTGATGGAACCGAATCCTAGATTCGGGTTAGCTTTTGTTTTTTCATTTTTTTTTGTTGAAACCGAAATGGGTCCCACACTTTGGAATCTATTATTTTATGAAAATGGGTCCCACACTTCTCTGGAAACTATTATAGCGGATCTATGAAAATGGGTCCCACACTTTGGAATCTATTATTTTATATAACGCCGAACTCGGTTCCAAGGTGTGCAGAACTCGGTTCCAACACTTTGGATCTATGAAAATGGGTCCCACACTTTGGAATCTATTATTGTTCTTCTGGCATTTGGTGTGCAGAACTCGGTTCCAAGGTGGAAAAAAAAAGAACCGAATTTAGAATTCGGTTCCAATGTGCAAAAAATAAAAAACCGAGTGCTCATTTCGGTTTCAAGTGCAAAAAAAAAAAAACCGAGACGGGATTTCGGGTCCAGACTTATTTTGGATTTTCCGTGGCAGCTCTTACGAAAAATTGTGAAAACGAAGTTAAAACCGAAATTGCAATTCGGTTCCAAGAAAAAAAAAACTTGGAACCGAATTCCAATCTCGGTTCTTATGGTTTTTGTAAAAACAGAAGTAATCATGTTGTTTTGCTAACTTTGATTTTTCTAATTATGGTTTTTAAAAAAAAATCTTAGTGAGATGTAGAAGCAATGAGCTGGTCCTAGTTGAAAATAAATAATATAAAAATATTTTTTGAACAAGTAAACAGTAATACAGTATTTGGACTCATGGTGAAAATAAAGGAATTTCTGTGTACTTTCTATTACTAATTAATATATATTCCATTAGTGTAATTCATACGGAACCAATTAGTGAGATGTAGAAGCAATGAGCTGGTCCTAGTTGAAATTAAATAATATAAAAATATTTTTTGAACAAGTAAACATAGTTTTCTTTTATGAATAAATTGTGATAGGCAAATGTTGACTTAAAAGATTCAGTATCAAAAAGTCACAAATATATGATTCTTTGAACTAACATCTTTTGCTTTCAAAATTTCAACTCTATTTAAACAATCATTTTCACACTTTCTTAAGTTTCTTTCTTTCTTTTGGCATATTTTGTGCTTTCTTTTCAAAAGCTAGGGATGACAACTGAGTTAGATCATTGTTTAATTTTTTTTTAATATTATGGTCCGGATAAAGACAATGAAGAAACCATAAATTATTTATCATAAGTCAATAGTATTTATTATAATTTAATAATATTTATGAGTTATATATTGTGCAATCAAACTAAAATCCAATACAAGCAAAAAAAAAAAGTTGGGTACATATATCAGGAACGTATTGATCCGGATTCTAATAAGACGGTCCGGATTCAAACTTAAAGTTTTTAGGAGATCCGAACTCGAAGGTCCGTATCTGAATAAAGAACAAAGATGCAGACATAACAAGTATTATCTTTTATCACTAGATCAAAAATTAGTTCTAAATCGTAAGATGATTTGAAAACTTAAAATTGCATTTAATGGTCATTAAAAGTGAGAAAATTATTTACCTTAATATATATGGTGATGATATAAAATTGTCAAAAATTATGACATAGTGTATAACATTTTTTTTTCATATATTACAAAAAAAAAAATTAGCAAATACGAATAATAAAACTATGCTACATATTATGATATTAATTGTAGGATTGTAAATTCTAATATAAAAATAGTGTTGAAAAAAGAGAAAGGATTGATAAAGATTTGAATTTTATTATATTAGTCAATAATAATCTAATATTACAATTTGAATTTTGAATAATTGTTATAGTTGAATCTAAGTTGAAGATAATGACTAATATATATATATTAAGGTGCTAGACTTAGCGCTTTAATGGAAACTTGCAATAATCAACAAAATATGGTAATAGCGGTGATAGGACGCAATATTAGAAGCTTGCCTATTAGACATTGATTTTTTTTAATATATTTTGGACTAACTTGAGTTGTCTTTTTTTTTTTCTGATTAATATCAATGGATATTAGGGGTGAAAACGGTATGGATAATATTTGATTTGTATTCGAAATGTATTCGAAAAATTTGATATGGATATCCGATATTCGAATATCTATGTGGATATGAATACTGATATGATTTTACGTTTTAATTATCTGTATCCAAATAGTAGATATATATCATATCATAAAAGTATAAAATATACTTTATATCTAAAATATTATAAAAGTATGCATCACCATAAAATTTGTTTCATTATTTTTAATTATTTTTTGGTGTCTAAACATTCCCCTTACCATCCTCTCAGCGTTACATGTAGATTATTTAATGATTGGAGAATATAATGAAGTTACAAATATTAGAATTCATATCCTTTGCATTAACTCAAAAGAGAATCTTTTGAGTTAATGAATCTTGACTGTCCGATCTGTTTTAAGATTCGTGCAAACTAGATCTGCACTAATATTAAAGGGTCCCCTATATTTTAGATACGAGTCGGATTAGCTCCGTTTAAAATCAGACGGTTGAAATTCATTAACTCAAAAGATTTCCTTTTGAGTTAATGCAGAGGATACGGATCCCAAATATTATATTTGGAAAGGAATCTATGCCACCTCTCACTGACGAATGCGGATTACAACATATTTAATTAGAGTTGCAATTGATGCCATATCAGCCAATTTAGAAAGCCTAAATCACTCCATTTCAGAAATTTTAACCAATCAATTAACCAGCGTGTCATTAAAAAAACATTTTCTTTTAAAGCAAATTTGCTAATTTAAAAACTGTGGTACATCCCAGCAATTATATTAGCAATTTAAAAGCAATCACCGTTGTAGATGCTCTTAATAAGTAAAATTGTTGAATAATTATACCATTCAAAAGCTTATCATCATAATTCGCACATCATATTGATTTATAACCGTTTCCAATTGAAAAATGAATAATATTGATTGCTTGAAAAAAAATCAGAAAATTTGAAAAAATGAATATAATCCAAAGCCTCTTATGACGAAATAAATTAATGAGCAAACTTTACATGTGGATGAAAGAATTTATACATCAGTTCTATGATTTTTTTTTCTACTAATACTGTAATTTATTTTATATAAGCATTAAATTGGTACCATTTTTTTTTATAGCATTAAGAACTCTTATTAAGACTTTGAAATTAAATTATTTTATCTAATAATAATTTATGGGGCATTAAATATTCGGTCAACCTATTTAATTTTTGTATTTCCTTCTGAATTGATGAGTGCTGGCTATGACAATATAGGCATCCACTACTGAAGAACCATGCATGTTCTTTTTTGTTAATTGGATCAAAGAGCATTTAATTTAATTTAATTAATATATGTTTCAGGAGCTCTGGCATTCTCCGTTTGTGCACAAAACTATTCAAAATTTTCTATTTGCGTATCTCGATAAAGAAACTTTTTCATGCACAAATCTCGATGAATTTGAATGGTTGGATCCGGAAAAACAAATTCCTGCTTTTCTCTCAGAAAAACAGCAGAGTCGGATCCCCAGTGAAGAACCATGCATGTTTTTTTTTGTTAATTGGATCAAAGAGCATTTAATTTAATTTAATTAATATATGTCTCAGGAGCGAGTAGGGTTAAAATGCATCATTGGTTTTGTGCTCCAATCATGCTCTACGTCTTTTTTTCCGTTTTCAAAATTCGAACAATTGATCCAAACTGCTCAATATGATCTTCATATTAAAATGTTCTTGGAGACAAAATTTTATATTTTTTGAAATTTGTTTAATATATTTTTAGATAGGAACAAAATCACTGTTTTGGATGGTCTAGAATCATCTAAAAAGAACGATTTTGTACATATCTAAAAAATTAGTAAAAAAATTCCAAAAAATATAAATTTGGTCTCCAAGCACATTTTAATACAAAGATCATGGTGAACGGTTCGGATTGATTGTCCGGACTTTGAAAATAAAAACAAGGATGTGGAGCATAATTGGAGCACAAAACCAATGGTGCATTTTAAAGAGCTCTGGCATTCTCCATTTGTGCACACAACTATGTTTAGTTGTCTCCTCAGCAAAATAAAAATCCATGGTATATATAACATGAAAATAAAAAATCTAGGGGCTTCAAATTAGAACACACAATAATAAAATCACTATATGAAAATATAATTCATTTGGTTTGAACTTTGAAACGTTGACTGTGACTAGGACTTATTTTTTACTCCAAAGTCCAATCAAATTTAATCTTTTTTTTTTCAAATTAAAGGATTTTATATCTTCTAACTACTAAAAAATAGTTTAAAAAAAATGCAACTAGTACAGTTAATTATAATAATATTTTGTGTAGAAAGTTGAAATTTTGTAAGTCAATACATGACAGTTGATCTTTATTTCATACTAGATAAATAATATTCGGACAATTCATTGCAAATTTAAAAAATTCATATTTAAAAAAAAATCTACTTGTATGTAAAATTAAATTAAATGATCCAAATTGCGCAATGTCTTGAAATACCTTAGCAATATATGAGTCCGGATTCTCTGAGACAACTCCAATTTTGATTTAGATCTGAACTATCTAATTAAAATTGGGATCAATTTATTCAAGATGAAATGTACGAGTTCCTTTAATATGCATGCCAAAGTAGATCCGACGGTCCGGATTCAAACTCAAAATTTGAGTTACCTTAGTTGATATGAATTTAGCAAAACGACTAAACGGGATGCACAAATCTCGATGCAAATGTAGGGGTGTTCATTAGATATGGTTTATTTGGTTTTCAACTAAATCGACAAATTTTAAATTAAATGGTTTGTTTTTCGGTTTAAATGGTTCAGTTCGGTATATTTTTTTTTAATTACTTCATTCTTTTTTATATTTAGTTCGATTTAATATTTCTTATTGCGGTTCAAATTCTCTTATTGCAGTTCAAATGATATATATTCTATGATTATTAATTATATTTGTGTATTATTGAGTTTTGACATTTTGAAATTTAATCTCTCTTGTTTCGGTTGAACTGAACAAACTGAAATTTACTTTGATTTTTTTGGTTTGGTTATTATTCAGTTAACAACTTTAATTCAATTGGTTTGGTTAAATTTTTAAAAACCAATAGAAAATCAGCAAGCTTATATATGAAGTGAATCAGGAAAAAAAAAAAAAAAGTCTGAGAAAAGTCTGAGAAAAGAAATACAAACTGCAGGAATCTGACACTTCTCAGAAACCCATTTTGAGGAAGTTGTCCAGAAGGAATGCATGGGGATGTCATGAATTTTCTATCTGGTTACTATTTTAGTTATATTTTTGTTCAATTATTATTATTGTTTTTAGAAAGAAATGTCAGAAGGCTCCTATTTATTCCATGATTTCTGAGTGAGGCTATGGTTTTATGCATAGTGTAGATTAGTTTGTACTATGAATCAATATTTCTATTTTTAAAGTTTAAACAGTGAATCTATACTGTTTAATATTTTCATATAAATAAATACTTGTAGAGCAAATTTAAATTTTTTCATAATTCTTTTAACTATTTTTTAGATGAATAGAAAATCTCTTGATATAAAAAATCTAGACCATTCGAAATTAGTAATTTATTTTCTATCTAATTAAAATAATAATAAAATTTAGTCTGTAAGTAAACAGTTCAAATCAACTATTTAAATTTTAAAAACGAATGTATTAATTCATAATAATGACCAATTCGCACTATGCATAGTACCATAGCCTCACATTTCATTGAAAAATGAAACCGCTTAAAAGAAGACCGGTACCAAACAACTGGTACACAGTCTCTGGCAAATGTCTGTTACATCACAATCTCATATTAAACCCCTCACTCATGATTCTTGCCATCTCAAAAAGCAAGAAGTGTAAAAATATCATGTAAACTCATGATTCTTGCCACTCAAAAAAATTCAAGAAGTGTAAAAATATGATTGCATGCTTATTTGAGAAAAAAAAATTACATTAACCATCAAATTTATTTAATAGCCATTTGAACTATTATTTATGATAAAGATAGTGTTTTCAAATTTCATATTTGGATAAAAAAAATTCATAAAGTTTTGTGTTAAATTGTACCCAAAAAATAAGAAGTAATATTTAAAATGCAATCATGCGTTCATTTTAAAATGTATATTTAAATTCAAATTGGCGTTGCTGACAATGTCATTGAATTTATAAATCCAACTAACATAGAAAATAATACAAAATAAAATGCAATCAAAATATATTCAACAAGGTACTATTTGCAAAAATGTCCTATTTAAAATACATTATAGATTTTTGTCCTGACTCCCAAGTCAAAGTCAACTGTTGTAGTCCAATCATGCACTAATTTATATAATTTATAATGGTACATAGTTCAAAAAATACATTAAATAATGAAGTAACACCGCTTATATCTCCGAAATTTAAGGTTTCCAAATTACTCCACCGGATCCAATTTCTTTGTAAGTTTTCACACCTCTCAAATTTTTTTTTGTTATTATCAGTAATGTTTTTTCTGTCTATTAAATCTCCAAAATTTTCAATTTGTCAATTTTGCTGTTTTTTTTTTGTTGTTTTTTCTGATCACATGGTCCAGAATTTGGTTGTACTGTTTTTACTGCTCACCCTGATCAATAATTTTCAAAGTGCCTTAATAAATAGTAAACAAATTTCAAAAAAATGTAAAATTTGGTCTCCAAGCAGATTTTAATATAGAGATCACATCTAACGGTTTAGATTGATTGTTTGGACTTTGAAAATCCGAAAACCATTCGTTTGCACCAAGGCCTTGGTGCAAACATTTGTATCTTAGCCACTCTCTCTCTCTCTCTCTCTCTCTCTCTGTATATATATATATCTCTATAAGAGAATGACTAATATCAAAACGTTTGTTCCTGAACTCAGGAACAAACGATTTAGTTCTCCAATTTCCAAAGTTCAAACAACAAATCCAAACCGTTAGATGTTCAATCTATATTAAAATGTGCTTGGAGACCAAATTTTATATTTTTTGGAATTTTTTTACTATTTATTAAGCTGGTTTGAAAACCGCTGTTTTTCAATGCTGCAGAAATTTAATAAAAACAGCGATTTTCAAACCAGCTTAATAAATAGTAAAAAAATTCCAAAAAATGTAAAATTTGGTCTCCAAGCACATTTTAATATAGATTGAACATCTAACGGTTTGGATTTGTTGTTTGAACTTTGAAAATTGGAGAACTGAATCGTTTGTTCCTGAGTCCAGGAACAAACGTTTTGATATTAGCCATTCTCTATGTATAATTATACTAAGAACATGGATAATTGTATTGTCCATCCAATTTTTATGATACATCTTCTTGATATTTCAAAATAAATGTTCAGATAAAAAAAAATTGCAGATGTCAAATTTGAGTGAATTTCAAATTGACTCAACATTATTGTTTAAAAAATAATGAACACATCTCTGATTTAAATTTTCTCATCTGAATAATATTTTTCAAGAAATTAAACAAATATATATATTGTCCAAATTAACACAAAGGCGGTTGCAAACAATTCTATTTTTAGTTAAAGTTTACAAGTAAAAAAATTCTGTTAACAGATGCAACTTTACTAGATTTAGGTAAAGAATCAAACTATGCAACTCAAAATCTCTGTTAAGTCTTTTTGTCAAGCAAACAAATTCATCTGTTAATTTATTTTATCAGTGTGAAAAATATATATATATATATATTCAAAGATAATTCCGTACATCCAAGTAACTTTGAACAGATTCAACTAAAGAAATTTTAGAAAGTCCAGGTTCACTGAATCAGACAACTTTGATTATTTGAATTTACTTCATAAAATTTATTACAACTTACTACTTAAAATAACATTTTTTTTTCTGTTGGATGTATTTATTAAAGAATGGTTGAAAAGATTCAATTCTCAGAATTAAGTACAGCAAAAAAAATGGATACACAATCAGATAAGGATCCTTGTAGAATCTCAAGATCTTCATAATTAATTAATTAATTAATTAATTAATAATTATATTAAAAAGGACCAAATTGCGAAATCACAAAAAGTCGAGGGCCTTATAGTGAACTATCTTTATAAATATATATCCTCCTCTCCTTTGCCTGATGGTTCAAATAATCTCTCTCTCTCTCTCTCATTTCAACTAGTTAGAGGAGCCATTTATTTGGTTCCCTTGCTAATTAGAAATGGGGATCCAAGATGAATCAAACACACAAGACAATGGCTATGAACACATCACTACTCAGAAGGTGCTTGCTCTTGTTTTTCTCATTTTCATGCATTAATGTGCTTTGATTTGTGGGTTATAATGCGTATATGATATTATATTATTATATATATTGTAATTGTTGGATTGAATCTTGATGCCATTTTCATTTGAAAGAAAAAATAAATGCTGAAAGAAACCATGGAAACAAAGAGATATAATAGGTTAGATTAATACTGTGATTATCAAGGTTAATTTTTAAAATATGTATTTAGTGATAAGTAATACTTTATTTTTCTCGAAATAAATTAAAGATATTTTTAATTTTAATTTTTTTTCTGTTTTAAAAGGCTATGAACACATCACTACAAATAAGGGGCTTGCTCTTGCGTTTTCTCTTTGTTTCATTTTCTTTCTCATTTTAATACATTAATGCATCTATAATATATATTGTAATAGTTGGATTGAATCTATATCCCATTTTGATTTGCAAGAACAAAAAAGAAAATCTGAAAGAAACTATGCAAATCATAATCAAATTTTTGAAAACATTACAGCTTTCTCATACACCGTTATCGATCCGTTACGTGAAATTAGATATAATAAGCAAGATTAATACTATGATTATCAAGGTTAAGTTCTAAAATATGTATATAGTAATAAGTAATAGTTCATTATTCTCACAATCATTAAATATGATTGTTTCAAATATGACTTTTTTCTTATATTTTTGCAAGGAATTGATATAAATAGTACATGATAATAATATTTTTATATTATTTTCAAGAAACTTATACTGGCACAAGATTTATTTTTGAAATATGTGCTGAAACTTAATTTTTGTGTGTGGAAAAATACAGTCAGCAAGGGAAATTGCGGTGGATAAATGGCTACCTATCACATCTTCACGCAAAGCGAAATGGTGGTACTCGGCATTTCACAATGTCACGGCCATGGTTGGTGCCGGTGTGCTCGGGTTGCCCTATGCCATGTCAAATCTCAGATGGTAAGACCAAAAATTTGATCCATTTTAAGTTTAATTTGAGCATCTGAAAACAACAAGTACCAGAGGGTTGTTGAACAAAAGAAGTTGTATCAGTGCAGCATAAATTATTATTTAGTTCTGTTCATACTGGTAACATTAAAATATCAATCAATTAGTAACCTTATGAATAAATTGTGTTTACCTGGTTGTATTATGATTTATACAATTTCTGTAGGAAAGTTGAAATTAACTAAAGAATTCACACAATTTTAGGGGTCCTGGCATTGCAATACTTGTCATCTCATGGATAATCACCTTATACACCCTCTGGCAAATGGTGGAGATGCATGAAATGGTACCAGGAAAGCGATTCGACCGGTACCACGAACTCGGTCAAGAAGCATTTGGGGAGAAGTTGGGGCTATGGATCGTTGTTCCGCAACAGTTGGTCGTTGAAATTAGCGTTGACATAGTTTACATGGTCACCGGAGGAAAATCTCTGAAGAAATTTCACGATACTGTCTGCCCTGATTGCAAACAAATCAAGCTCACGTATTTCATCGCAATTTTTGCATCGGCGCATCTCGTGTTGTCTCAACTGCCAAATTTCAACTCCATTTCGGGTGTTTCATTAGCCGCTGCGGTCATGTCGCTTAGGTATCTAAATTTTACTAGTTCTTTCCTTGTTTCTATGTTCCAGTTGTTTATTTAATTCGAATTGTTTCTCACATTCAACTTGATAATTTGAATTTACCTAGCTCAAGCACTTCCTGAAGTGCAAACTTGATATTGCTTAAATTTGAAAATATATGGATATGAAATTAACAAACAGAACTTTACATACATATTTACAAAGAAAACATAACAAAATTTACATAGAGTAACAATTTTGTATGAAATTGACATGAAGGATTATAAATTATATTAAGATTCCATCATCATAAAAGCATTTTATAATATAGTGGTATCAGAGCATTTGTTCCTCGGATTGTGTATAGGTTCATATTTCGTTTGTTATCATAATCCTATCAGAGTTCTGAGCTATTCTGAGCCAAATAAATATTTCTTATTGTTTCGAATTTCATATGATGTCCCCTGTTTCGACATTTTTTCGTCTTAACAGTTACTCGACCATTGCATGGGGTGCCTCAGTAGACAAAGGAAAACAACCTGATGTGTCATACGACTACAGACATCACAGCACACCCGGAAGAGTGTTAGGATTCTTTGGTGCTCTTGGTGATGTAGCATTCGCCTATGCGGGTCACAATGTGGTGCTTGAAATCCAAGCAACCATCCCTTCAACCCCCGAAAACCCATCGAAGAAACCCATGTGGAAAGGTGTTGTTGTGGCCTACATTGTTGTCGCCTTGTGTTATTTCCCCGTTGCATTTATCGGATATTGGGCATTTGGAAAAAATGTTGATGATAATATTTTGATTACTCTTGAGAAGCCCCGGTGGTTGATCGCCATGGCAAACATGTTTGTCGTCATTCACGTCATCGGTAGTTATCAGGTAACTTCAGGGGCGGAATCTTAATGCAACCCTATGTTTTTAATTATAAATATTGAAATTTAATTGAATTTTTTTCTTTTAAGTTTTTATATGTTTCGGTCTCAAATACCAAATGTGTGTTTATAGCCTAGTGATTAGAATTTTCACACTGTGGTTGTGGAGACTTGAGTTCAAATCTCACCTATTAGGCTAGCACACATTAAATATTTTTGCATTTTAGCATTTTACGTTTCAACGCCCCCAATCTAAATTTTCTAGTTCCGCCCATAGATAACTTCAAATTTAATAGTCTCAATTCATCCCAACATATACCATACCAGGGCAGAAGGTATACTGGTATGCCAAATCTGATACAGTGCCAAAGAGGAAAATGTAATAGTAAAGTAAATGGCAGAAATAGTTAGTTATAACAGTATTACCACCTCTTTTTTCATCTAATATTTTTTTTTTTTTGCTTTCTTCTTGTTTTTGCGCTTTAGATATACGCCATGCCTG
Organism: Carex kokanica; assembly: GCA_025461125.1. Lineage (NCBI taxonomy): Eukaryota > Viridiplantae > Streptophyta > Magnoliopsida > Poales > Cyperaceae > Carex > Carex kokanica. Next base: position 445,286 of record JAJGRX010000111.1, on the reverse strand, counting down.
TATTCGACATGATGGAGACTGTGCTGGTAAAGAAACTCAATTTCTCACCGAGCTTTACACTTCGCTTGATCACTCGAAGCTTATACGTTTGTAAGGCTCTTACCCCTTTCCTTTCAAAAATATTGTAAGATTGTCAAAGAATCTTGTAGTTTTTGTTATTTTTGTTCTAACTTGAATGTAATATATGCAGTGATTACAATGTTCATCGGCATGACCTTCCCGTTTTTTGGTGGATTGCTCGGATTCTTCGGTGGACTGGTGTTTGCCCCGACCACCTATTTCGTAAGTCATATTTTTCATTTCAAAACAGAGGGATACATTGTATAATAGATGATGATATTATCAAGATATTTGCATTGTTATCTACTTAAATCTGTAGTAGTAATTCTTTTTTATTTTCTTTTTTGCAGCTTCCATGTGTGATGTGGCTAGCTATCTACAAGCCCAAAAGATTTAGCCTCTCTTGGTTCACTAATTGGGTAATATATTTGAAAAAAAATATATATTTATCATGAAATGCCTAATCCTGTTCATGCTATTAATAAGAAAATTCCAGGATTTCAATGAGGTTTAATCGTCAAATTCAAAAATAAATTCCTTTTGCATGCATTTGGCTTTCTACCCACAAAACTTCAAAAAGAAATTGTTAACTAAATAAGCTTGTAATAATAAAAAATGAGTGAGGCTATGTTGCTATATGAAAGCACAGATTGGTCCTTACTACGGATCAATATTTTCATTTTCAGAGCCCTAATAGTCTATCTAAACTGTTTAAATGATTTATATATATATGAAAATGTATTTGCAAACTAAATTTACATTCCTTTTTATTATTTATTTAGATATGGAGAAAACCACTACTTTTGAATGGTCTAAAATCTTTAGATAAAGTGATTTTCTACCTATCTAAAAAAATTCTGAAAAAACATAAAATTTGGTTTACAAGTACATATTCACACAGAGATCATGTTGAACGGTTCAGATCGGTTGTTTGAACTTTAAAAATGGAGATATTGATTGTAGTACAAACCCGAAATGCGCTATAGCGCGCCTCACTCATTATAGTTTATCATGAAACTATTTTTATTAATTAGAAAATTCCAGGATTCCATGAAGATTAATCGTCAAATTCTAAAATAAAATTCTTTTGCTTGCATTTGGCTTTCTACCCACAAAATTCCAAAACGAATTTTGAACTAAATAAGCTTCTAATATTTAATAAATAATGTTATATTACTCTATTTAATTGCAGATTTGCATTGTTCTTGGAGTGCTTTTGATGGTTTTGGCTCCAATTGGAGGATTGAGGCAGATTATTATAGATGCAAGTAAATACGAGTTCTACTCATAGACACTTGTTTATCCTACCAAAACAATCTTTTTGAGTTATTATGGTATCAAACTTTGGGTCAAAAAGAAGAAAAATTAATTAATTTTAAGTTGATGTACTTGTGTTCTGATTTATGTAATTTGTGTGTGTAATATTTAATGTGATTTGTTGATTTGTGGGCCTCAACTGGTACGGTTTTGGTGCAATTTGAACAAATTGGAATCCAATTTCTTCTCCAATTGTCATTTCGGTATGAATTATTTGCATTTTTAGGTAATAATTACAGACAATATTTTACAATCTTTTCCTATTGTTCTGACATCGTAATAATTTTTTTTTGAAATTTTAATGACTTCACCATGAAATTTTTTTAACACAATTTTTTTTTTATTCCAACACTAAAAATATGTACAATAAAAAATAATGCGATTAGGCATCTAAATTATATTTAAAATGATGAGAGATAAAATAGATTACATCAACCACTCAATCGGAATAAATAAAAACTGGCCAAATCATTGCAAAATATTTAAAATCTAACACAACTTGTATAAAAATACTTCATACAGTTACAAATTATAAATAGTTTTCTTTTTGCAGAATCATGTTTAATATTAAACAACAATTCAGCAAAGAAACAAGTACACTGGAAGAGTAATGAAATTAAGTTATACTAACAACAATTTTCTTGGATCAGATAACACTTGGTATTTCTACAATTTTTCACAAAAGAAGAGATAATAAAAAAAAAAAACAGCAACCAATCAATTCAACTCAATCAACTAAACAGTTACTTGTTTCTCGAAACATAGTCGACACATTTTTTAACTTCCCAGCCCTTCTCTGTATAAACCTCAAAAGCACAATGTGGCGAGATTCACCGAAATAAAAGATTTACTCTAAGAAAAAAGGGATGTACAAAAAAAACAGTTAATTTCCTAATTAGAGAGGGATTATAGTAACTAATAAGTAATAACTAACTCAGTCTATCTCTCCCTCCTCTACATCCCCCACTCTAATTGTATCGGGTTCAGTTTCAGTATCGGGTTCCGGTTCGTCTTCTTCTTCGTCATCAACCTTCATGAACAGACCCAATTGTTCAAGCGGGTTTGTACCGGGTCTGAAACCCGTTCCGATTCCCTCTTGCGCATCCATTGGACTGGTCTCACCAACCGAACTGGCTATATGCTCTGGGGCTGTTCTCAGCATCTCGAGATCTCTCATGAATAGATTTCCTTCGTCAATTTCTACCGTCTTTTCCATCTGAGAATTATGAGAAAAGTTAATATATATATAATCTTGTAATATTTCAAATATATGGTGTAAGAGGGACTATGAGCACTTGCAAGTATGATATGAAATCTTTTACTAAGGAGCAATATTCGCCCAAAGAGAGCATCAAATATGTCAAATCTCTTGGTCCTAATTCATCAAAATTACCATATTTACTTCTATAATTTGTAAGTCATACCGTGATATAGAGGGGTAATTTTGACATTTTTATAAGAAATTCCTAATTCTTGGAGGATATACACATGATATTTCATTTTGAAAGGGACATTATATTTCTCACTTGACAGCACATGCAAAATTTTAAAAAATTTGAATAGACATTCACATGAACCTGCTCCTTATATTAAAAATAAAGGTCCTAAATTGTAAGGAAAGATTACTTGTTGTAGGGCTTGGCGGGCCGCCTCTCTTTCTTGGGCTCTCCGGCGCTTGGCCTCCTCGGCTTCGGCCCGCTTCCTTGCTTCCTCAGCTGCTTTTGCCTCTGATTCGAGCCGTGCTTTTTCTTTTTAAATACCAAAAAACAAAAATAATAAAGTACAAAATATCACAATTAATAATTAGTAACAAAAATAATTGAAAAATAAATGAACTGTTTGCATAGAAAACAACAACCCACCTTCCCTTTTTAACCGTTCTAACTCTTCTCTTTCTCGCCTTAGCTTCTCAGGGTCCTTTTTTGCAACCTTCTAGATGCATTAGTCATTAATCAAAGTTAGTAACCAAATATCAACGATTACATAAATTCTGACTCATTTTTTTTCTGTGTGTGTCCAGACTTCTTTGGAGCTAGGGGTGTTCATTGGATCCAGTTTATTTGGTTTTCAACCGAACCGACAAATGTTAGATTAAATGGTTCATTTTATCGGTCTAAATGGTTCAGTTCGGTTGAATTTTTGAATTACTAAGGTTTTTTATATTTGGTTCATTTAATCTCTTATTTCAGTTCAACGAAACAAACCGAAATTTACTTGACATTTACTTGAATTACTTTGGTCTTTTTATATTTGGTTCGGTTTAATCTCACTTATTTCGGTTCGACTGATATATATCTTGATACTTGTTATGTATTGAGTTTTGACATTTTAAAATTTAACTTCTTATTTCGGTTCAACCAAGCAACCGAAATTTACTACGGTCTTTTTGGTTTGGTTGTTATTTGGTTGACAAGTTTAATTCGGGTCGTTTGGTACATTTTTTAAAACCGAATAAAATTTTCATTTGACTATTTTAATTTGGTTTTAACCGAACCGATCGTTTGAACACCCCTATTTGGAGCGTTGCAAAAATTTTGTTGCCTTGTCTTTTTCAACTGTGTATGGACCAGGTTATCTTTCCAGATTAGACAATCAAAACCAGCTGGTAGTACTTTTAAGCCCTACAAAGTTTGCCATAAACCAATAGAAAGGCAACAATTGAAAACCTGGTCAAGAGTCTTTTCACGAGCTTTCAAAATAGTATCAGCAAAGCGGCCCCGCAAGAGTGCAGCTCGGTATTGCTTGCCAGGTGAAACTGGCCTTTCGGCAGAATTACTTTCGCCTATATGATTTCATGCAGGATATGATAACACTTAGTATACTCTCAGATTTATGTCCCATAGGAAGGTTGACTTTCATTAATTTTTTTCTTACCATCCATGTCAGTAGGATTGGCCAGGTTTAACGGGTCATCTGCATCCTTCGACCCATTAGATGATTCTGTATGCATATCAAGAATAAAAAAAGGTTTTTAGGTAAATAATTTTAGCATCTCATCTCATTGCAATATCGAAGGCAAGACAAATTTAGACAGGTTGAGAAGAGACTACTAACTAAGATGCACAGTACTGAGTTATTACTGGTACAACAAAACAATTGGTCATTGGTATGTCCCTTGTTTTAATTGTTTTGGTTTCTTCGCCAATGGGGAGCCTACCCAACTTGTTTGGGACTAAAGGCTTGGTTGTTGTTGGTTTCTTCGCCAATGGTCACCAGAAACGACAGTGCCTGAGCAATTTTATGTTACCAGTATGTACTGGTAAGCTATAAAACAGTCAAAGTTACGTTACTTTTTTCACGATCCGAAGCGAGCCCAGAAGCTTTTTCCTGCAGATTGAAGTGTGAAAAAAAATACCATCAGATAATTTACCAGAAAATAGTTTTATTATCAAGAAGATGCGATTCTTAGTAGCCCTAACAATTACAATCACAATAAAAAAATTTAATAATATACCTTGTTTTCATGAAGTGTTGAGGCTTTGGCATCTGAACCACTTCCTGAGGAACTACTTGAGTCTGAATCTGAAAAAGAGAAAAAGATCTCGTCAATTGCAATAAATACAATTTGAATTTAAAAAATTGCAGGAAACCCTTGGGACCACCAGTAAAAGCCAAAGAAGCTGAACAGGTGAACAAGCCTCCCTCCCTCCCCTCTCTCTCTCTCTCGATCTCGTCAGTTGCAATAAATACAATTTGAATTTAAAAAATTGCAGGAAACCCTAGGGACCACCAGTAAAAGCCAAAGAAGCTGAACAGGTGGACAAGCCTCCCTCCCTCCCCTCACTCTCTCTCTCTCTAAGAGTTTTTTCTACAGTGTCATTTAGGTGATTCAAGGTGTGGAGTGCAGACCGCTAGAGATGAACTACGAGTATTGCTCAAATAGCACATCCCTTACTGTACAACATAAGCAAGATATAATGCCTACTTTCTAATGATTTTGTAATGGAACTTGTTCAATATATGTATTACCTAGTTGCTCTAGTTCACTAGTGTAAATGACCTAAACTATACCAGAAACTAAAAATATCCTGTGTATTACTGCAAAACGAGAAAAACCTTGCACATTCTGACAAGACATGGTCATTTTTACTGATAGGTATGTACAAATATTGTCCCCACTAGGCCACTACAAACAAACCAAAGAAAGGGGCAAAGATATTGACAGAGAAGTTTTTGCTTTATACAGCACAGGAGTCATGCAGTACTGTTTTAACTCTTTAATCCGTGCACTGCATGAAGCAAAACTGCTCTGTCTATATCTTTACCCAAAGCAAGTGAGAGAGAACAAACCATGGGAGGTAGATGCGGAGCTATCACTGGAGGAGCTTGAAGTGTCACACTTGCTATTTCTTTGAAGCGTCTCCTTTTCGATCACAACTGGAGAATACCTAGACACTGGAGGTTCATTGCCGCCTATATCTATATCCATCTCCTCCTCTGCTGGTTCATGGCCTACAGTATGTACAATTGAGAATTAGATCAACATCCCAACAAAGAGAACAAACAAACATATAGAAAGAATTCTTGATAGCAATACTAAGGCACATAAATGGATTCTATTATCAAACAAGTGTCGAGTATAGCTCCAATTTATATTAGTTTATATTATTCAAAAGTTGTTTTTCCATTTCCTTTTTTTTGGGGGGGTGAGGGGCATATATGGAGTCGTTACCTTTGCCTTCCTGCATTGATGAATTGCTGAGTCCAGATTCATTCAAGACCTACATGAGAAAGAACTTCAAACATAAATAAAGTAATATCACTAAATTCTTTCAAAAGTTAGAAATCCTAACTGATATATGACTTGACCAATACTGGCACATTTCAATCCTAATTCGCAGATGAAACCAATACTGAAAGACAATTCTGGCATGATATTTTGATGAACCACTATTGATTCAAAAAAACTTTCAGTGATGAATTTGGAAAAGACTAAGTTCGAAACAACCTAAATTACAATTCCACAAAAAGAAAAGAAAATTTAAAGCAGTATGAACCTTTGTCTCGTAATGCTCATTCTTTGATTGGTCAAGGGCTTCTTCTTTCTCTTTCTCACTCATAAACTCGTCTAGAAGCCTCTCAAGCTCAAACAAAGTTTCATCAGCAAGAGAATCGATATCAATCTCAATCTCATCGTCCCCGCTCTGACTATCATTTGAAATATGCCTCTTCAAATACTCTATTATATGCTCTGGCAATTCCCCCACTATCGATTCAAGTCTTCTACTAAGTTTAATCTTATGTTCATCGGTCATCTTTCTTTTCTTTGGGCTCTCTCTCTCCATCTCCATTTCATGCACAACTTGGGGCTCCGCTTTTCTCTTCTTCGGCAAAACCCCCTTCGCTTCTCGTCCTTTAACCTCCTTCTTATCTCCAGTGATTTCTCTTTTAGCAATTGGCTGTTCAACCATACCGATTTTTTTCTCTATGGGTTTCCACCTTGCCTCGAAAAATTTCGCCAGGACATCAGCCATTACATGCACATCATTACCAGCCGGGTTGTAAGTCATGGCATTAGCGAAGGTTAACCGCACGTCAGAAGCAAACCCAGATGGAGTCATATAAGACCCAGAATGGAGTTTTTCCTTTACTGTACCAAGGTCCATTGGGTGCTTTATCACATTGTAATAATCGGGTAAATTCAACTTAACCACATCGACCGGCGTGTTAAAAACCCATGCATATTGATGCGCCATAAGCCTTTTAAGGAGCGTTTCGCATTGCTTCATCACCATTACATGATTGTTACCGAGTTGGGGCTTGTTAGCTGGAGGAGGAGGTGGCAGTTGTACTGGCGCAGAAGCAGGTTTTACGGGTTTGGAAGAATTCACCCGATCCAATTTGGGGTTCTTTTGTAGTGAACCATGCTCTTGTTTCTTTGTACCAGGTCGAGTGGGCCCCACAAAATTACTGGTATGGAACCGCTTTTGGAAAGCCCGGACCCGCTCGAGTTCTCCTCTGAGCTGGGACTCAAGCTCCTTTTTTTCAGACAGAGAAAGCTTAGAAAGAGAAAAGAATTGGAGAGGTACATCAAAGCCTTTGGTTTTTACTGCATTTAAACGACTTGACTTAGGGTTTGGTGCACAGGAATCCTCTGAGTCAATCCGGGTCGGGCTTGCAAAAACCTCCGATTCGCCAACTGTCTCTACCACATTCCGATAATCAGGTATAAATCCCACAGGACGCTTTTTTGAGATCTTTTGGGATTTACCCATCATTGTATTAAAAGCCCGCTTCCTTTAGTAAACTAAAAGAGTTAATTCACCTACAGAGAGAAAAAAAAAATGCTACCAATTAGCAATCAAAGTATGGATAACTATAAATGTCGCACAAGTAAACTATTTTGCTTTATGACCAAGGAAACCCTAATTTTCACAATTGAGCTTCTTTGCTGCAATTTACAATTCGAAAACAAGTTTAAGTAAGGTTGTTTATTGAATTATTAAGATTAATGTTCCATAATCAGCTAATTAACAGAAAGAGAAGATACTTCTCAATGCGGATCAATTTGGGTTTTACCCAGCTTAAATTTTGAAATTCAAGTAACCCTAATTTCCACAATTGAGCTTCTTCGCTGCAATTTACAATTTGAAAACAAGTTTAAGTAAGGTTGTTTGTTGAATTATTAAGATAGTTCTCAATGCGGATCAATTTGGGTTTTACCAACCTTAAATTGTGAAATTCAAGTAACTTTATCCAAACCCAATTTGAGCTTGTGCACTAAACAATCACCAATTGAGGCAAAACCCTAACCCCAAAATACTTACCCCAAATCGACAAAAAACACCTCACACAGATCAAACGAAACACCATTTGAAAGAGAGAGATCGAAGGTGGGTCGAACGACCCCAATTCGAACCGTGAGAATTGGGATTTGAGAAATGCAATAGCAAAACCTGAAAGATTTTGATCTGAGAGCGCGCGACGAGAAAACCCTAGGTGGTGAGTTTCTCTTTGCTTTCTCTTTTTCTTTCTCTCCCGTTCTCTCTTTGCTTCGTTCGCCTCTTCTCTGTTCCGAGCGCGTCGCGAGAAGAGAGAGAGTGCAAGAAATAAAAAAAATGAAAAAACGAAGAAGCCGTGAGAAATTATGAGCTTAATTATCTCAAGTCAACACTCCACCGGAGATATCTCAAGTCAATGAAATAACGACGGTCTGGATTTAAGATGGCTACACTGTTACTTCTCCCGGGATGTTGAGCTGGGGAGGTCCGAAAAGTACTGGGTTCATCCATTAAATAAATAAATGGAGAGGATTCAAAAGTACATCCCAATTGGTTGATCCAGGATTTCGGCGGTATAAGGTGTAAATCATTGTTTGACGAACTGTGGGCCCGGATTTCAGTGATACTACTACCTTTGTTTCTAATGTTCTAGGAGTATTCATTAATTAGTTAGTACAGCCGCCCTACAAAAGCGTGCTGGGATAACAACAGACTCTTTCGGTCGCGCTGTCGATGACAAACGGACCCCACTTTCTGACAACAGTGTGGTACCTACTTTCTAGAACCTTTCTATTTTGATGCTTCTTCCAAATTAGGAAATTAAACGTGGGAGCTAAAAAAAATCATCTTTTTTTTAAGAAAAAAAAATAAAAAGAACAATTTAGTTTCTAGATATTTAATCTTCTTGTATTAACCGTTTCAAATTAGTATTCATTTTTTCTTCGCGTTTTGTTTCATAAAAGCCAACAAGTTTGGTATTTGACTTGGTCAAATGAAAGTCAAAATTAAAACTTTTTTTTAGTGCCATACTTTTATACCTCATTCCATTGTTGTGACCATTTTTTATTATGATTTTTTATAACGCAGATTGGTATCTATTATGATTGTTTATATATTTTTTTTTAAATTCGAACGGTTGATTTAAATCGTCAACATGATCTCTATATAAACATATATTTTCAGAATAAATTTTATATATTTTTTAATAGTTTTTATTATTTTTAGACAGATAGAAAATCACCATTTTCGAATAATCAATAATTTTTTGATAATGTAATTTCTAACTATTTTAAAAAATTAAGAATATAAAATTTGGTCTTTAGATACATTTTCATATAAAGTTGAGTGTAGTGGAGATGGCTACATATCTTGTGGAAGGCTACATATCTTGTGGAAACACTTCACAGGAGTGAGTAAAATCTAAAATAATTAATTATCTTTGTTACAAGGGTGCAAACGGATCGGATAGTGGTAACTATATCCGTATCCATTTTTATTTAAATGGATACGAATCGGATATTAGACAGATACGGATTGGATATTAAACGAATATGCATCGGTTATACATTCAATACTATTATTTATTAAAAAATAAAAATATTACTTTCAAAACAACAAAGTTGATAATATTTATCTAATTATAATGATGAACAACATAATTTTTTTCATAATATATATTAAATTATATAATATGCATATGTTATTCGGATACGGATAATTAAAATTTAAAACCATATCTGTATCAGTATCCGTATCAGTATCCGCACGAATATTCGAATATCGGATATCCGTATATAATTTGAATACGTATTCGGATTCGAACAGATAATATCCGATCTGTTTGCATACCTAATTTTGTATTTCAAAATTGTTAGTCTCAGATAATTAATTTTTAGTTTAGTAGCAGAAAGATAATGTTCCAATGTGGTACATACATATACTTTCGAGAACCGTTTCTCTTTAATATTTATACCAAATTAGGAAATTAAACGTGGAATTAAGAAAATACTGATTTTATTTTTAGAGATATACCCATCATAACTTCTTCAATTAGATATTTACCCATTCAAACTTAAAAATTAGTTATTTCCCCAATAAAATTTACTCATTTTATTAATATTCCCATTTTTTATTTTTTTCATTAAAATACTGATTAATAAAAATTAAAATTTTAATTGACAATTTTACCCTAAGAATTATTATCGCTAAAACCTCCTTCTTGATCCTTCCTCTTCCCACGCACAACCCTCCTGCACGCGACCTTCCTCTTCCCGCACGCAACCCTCATCTTCCAAAATTTGCTTGTTCGTTTGTGTAACAAATTTGCTTATATGAATGAGGATATAATGACATAAATGGAAATTTTCAAATTCAAAATTTCTTACCAGAGCAATTATGGCATAATAGCAACAGTTTATTAGTTTCAACTTAACACACTCATTTTGTGATGCATTGAATGACCTGGAAGAGTATCCTCTCCAATATGTATAAAAGATTCTCTTTACTCTACGGTTTGAGATTTATTCTTAGCCGCTTTGAGATTTGGGCTAGCACAGGAGGCAGTATATTATTTGGGCTTTGAGATTCGTGCAACGTTAAAAGAATGGTCCATCCAGTAATTCTAAAAAATTCCCTTTTACAGTACCGGGGAGGATGTGAATTCGGATGAACTCTAGGCTCCAATTTGTTATATTGTTAAAATTTACAAATAAGTTCAGTAAATTATATCCAATTGCCAAAATAAAAAATAATGTTGGTACTAAATGTCTAGTGTTTAAGAGAACCAGTATTTATTTTGTTTTTTTATGTGTCCAGTGTTTAAGAGAAAAGACAAAGGAGGCAAAAAAAATTTCATGAAATTTTTTTTGTTTACTTTGGAGTGAACGGGACTTAAAATATACAGCAAATGTAATAAATGGAGAAGCGAATCAAGATTCAATTGATGAATGACTAAGATTTGGTGGCATCCGATGCCATCAGAGGCAATTAATGAAATTGTCCAATTAAATATTTAATGAGGGTTCCAATAATTCATGTTTTTCATACCTTATAATAACTCATATTTCATATCTTCGTTTTCAAAATTCAAACTGTCGATCCGAACTACTAAAAATTTTATCTATATTAAAATATGCTTGGGGATGAAATTTTATAATTTTTGCAATTTTTTTACTATTTTTTAAAATGGGTAGAAAATCGTTGTTTTTGAACAGTCTAGAAACAGTGATTTTGTACCTATCTTAAAAAATAGTAAACAAATTTCAAAAATTATAAAATTTCGTCTCCATGCATATTTTATTATGGATATCATGTTGAGCATTTCGGATCGACAGTTTGGACTTTAGAAACGAAGATATGAAACATGAGGTATGATGAGGTATGAAAAACATGAGGTATTGAAACCTTCCTCTTATTAATACTAATCTTAATTTTTAATTGATTAAATTAGAAAATAGAGATATTAATTAAATGAGTAAATTTTGATAGGGAAATAATTAATTTTCAAGTTTGGATGGATAAATATCTAATTGTAGAAATTATGATGGACATATATCTAAATCTCTCTAAAAAAATAAAATATGGTTTCTAGAGATTTAACAATTTTTCATTAACCTAAATTTCTCTAAGTAAAATATGGGTTCCTAGATATTTAACATTTTTTTATTAACCTATATTTCTCTAAAAATTAAAATATGGGTTTATAGAGATTTAAGATTTTTTTATTAACCAATTCAATTGATTATTCATTTATTTTGCCCTTTTTGTTTCATAAAAACCAGCAAGTTTGATATTTGACTTGGTCAAATGAAGGTAAGAATTAAAACCTTTTTTAGTTCCATACTTTTATTTCTCATTCCATGGTTGTGGCATCATTTTGTTCAACCCGTTACAAAAAATTTATTAAAAAAATGTCATCATATATGGTGCTCGGCACTTCTTCATACTTCAAATATATATATTTTCATATAAAAATCACAGTAAGCGGGGTGGAGATGACTATGCATCATGTGGAATTACTTTATCGGAGTGGAGTAAAATCTAAAATGATTGGTAATAAATTTCAAAGTTGTTGGTCTTCGAGAATCAATCTATGATTTAATGCTAAAAAACAATGTTCTAGTGAATTTCAAGTTCCAAATTAATGGAGATCTTGAATGTTATATATAGTTTGGTAAATTAATTGACCTACAACTTTACTCAAATATAAAAAATTATTGGTATCCTAAAATATCCCCTAAATGAAATTAGACATTCTGAGTAGTCATTCTTATTCACTGTATCTTCTTGATTATTTTAAGAGGTACTGTTTAGACCGTGTTCTAGAGAAGAAGAGGTGAGAGGAATTGCGGAAATGACCATCGGAACTCTGTTTTCCCTTTATTTATAGATTATTGGGCTGCGTTTGGACAGAGGAATAATAGAAGTAATTAATGTTTAATCTCAAACTTATGAAAAAGTGTTTTTTTTAAGATGTAAGAGTGGAAACTAAAAAGATCTCCCTTGCAAATCTCATGTAAAAACGATTTTTTGATATTTTAACTGTAATTATTTTTTTTGTTCTAACGAACATGAAGAAGAATATTGGTTGTGCAAATTGATCTATTGAGATAGGGGTGATTTTTGTTATCCCATTGAAAGATTCAAAATTTCAAATTTTTTCTGTCAAAATTGAATTTCTAGTTTTGTTTCCCATTCAAAAAGGTCTTTCTTTTCTTCCAATTTGTTGATCAAATCGGCAAAATTTAATTAAATCATAAATTCTTTATTTAAGCCTGATATGTCTAATTTGCTAGAATTGAGTGAGTCAATATAGGTAATATATTATTGTTTAGATTCAGACCGTTCAATCAGAATCCAAATCAAGTTTGAGGTGAAATATACGTACCGGATATCTTTAATATTCATGTAAATTTTGACGAGACAGTTCAGATTAGAGTGGGAAAAATGGCACGTTAGGCACGGCATGACTCACGTAGCGTAACCATTCGCGTGCCGTGACCACCCCTTGATATTTTGGTCACAGCACGGCACGGCAAATGAAAAATTAACTTGGTCACGGCACGGCACGAGACCAAAGTCACGGTGTGTTAGTCACGGCACGACACGTTACGTTTTTCCCACTCTAGTTCAGATGTAAAGAGAAATATTGTGTTCCCTTAGATTATATGAATTGAATTGAATTGTAATAATAAATGTTTTAGTCATTTAATTGGGCTGGGCCTTGGGCTATCAAGTAATGTTTTCCTTTGGTGCGAATTCCAGTATGGGCTTTCTCCCTCTCTTCCTTCATTTTAGTCCACTTCTATGCACTTTTACCTTAATTATATGATCATCAGGTAAGAAAGGGTCGATCAAAATGATTAAGATAGAATTAATGAACCAAGACCTATGGTGCATGCTCAATATAGGCTCTATAGTTTATTTTGCCCTAACAGTTTTCTTAGTTGAATTTGAGATAACTTATGGTCCAACTCTCTCTACTGTATTATCTGTTCAAGAATATATAATTCTCACTAATATCTGGTGCACTTTTAGTCTGATAGTCAAGACTATGCTGATGTGCTCAACACTGCTAGAAATTAGAAAGACATATTTTCAGCAGTAAATTTTTAACTTGGGTTTTTCAATGACTGATGAACCTCACAACAATTATAAGAAAATCAAGTATCTCAGCTTTTCAGAAATTATTCTGCACAATTATAACACTGTTACCGAAACATCAATAGTGACGGTTTGATATTAAAGTACATGCATGGAAACATGTAGTGGTCTACTTCTAAAAGATATCAGCCTAGGGGTGCAAACAGGTCGGATATTACCCGTCCGAATCCGGATCCGTATCCGAATTTTTGCGGATTCGGATATCCGGATACGGATAGTTGCGGATTCGGATGCGGATACGGATATTTTTATGCGGATTCGGATACGGATACGGTTTGAGTTTCGGAATCGGATACGGATACGGATACGGATAATTATCCGTATCCGTATAATTTAGTATTTCGGATATCCGTATAATTTAGTATTCCAGTGATATTTCATAGTGATATTCCAGTGATAATTTAGTATATGGATACTGTTGTGGTTATGTATATTTTTAAGTAAAGTTATGTTGGTATTTTTAAGTAAAGTTGTGTTGGTATTTTTAGGTATAGTTATGTTGGTATTTTTAAGTAAAGTTGTGTTGATAATTTAGTATACGGATACTGTTGTGTTGGTATTTTTAAGTAAAGTTATGGTGATGTTGGTGAATTTTAGTTAATTAGATGTAAATTTGGTAATGACGTAACAAGTTAATTAGATATATATTTTGAATTAGAAATCCGAATTATATCCATATCCGTATTCGTATTCGAAAATATCCGATTCGTATCTGTATCCGTTTAATATCCGATCAATATCCGTATCCGATTAGTATCCGATCCGTATCCGTATCCGAAAAAAAAATACGGATACGGATATGGGTTGAGCACTATCCGATCCGTTTGCACCCCTATATCAGCCGCATTGGTTGCATTAGACTATATTTTTTGTCAGAACACATGGTAGTAATAAGATTTGAGAATTTTTTTTCTGTAGAAAATATTAAAAAATAAGAAAGAGAAGCGGAAAGTGTATCCAAAATTTTCATGAGTAGAAAGATCGGTAGAATTTTATCGATCCAAAGTTTGAATTAATTTGGATCAGTAGAATTCCTACCGATCCTTACAAGTTATTTTTTTTATGTTTTCTCTGTTAAAATATAAAATGTTTTTAGAAAAATAGATAGAATCTTTCTAATATATTTAAATTCTAAGATACTTTATCTATTTGTTTAAAAAAAATTCATATTTTAGTAAGGAAAATTAAAAAAATTGAAAAAGCCTGGTTTATATCGGTAAGAATTTTACTGATCCAAACTTTTGAAAACTTTCGTATCGGTAAATTTCTACCTATTATCTATTTACTGTAATTTGGTAGCTGCTACCAAGTTTAAAAAAAAATCTAGAGGTACTCTTTCTGTTTCTGTTTTTTTTTTTATATTTTCTATAGCAAAAAAAAATTCTCATAAAATTTAGTGTGCTAACAATTCTGTTTCACTTCTCAGCACACTGCCGTGCATGCTCTGGTGAGACATTTTCTAGTCAAATCTAGAGGTACTCTCCTGTGCCAGAACACTTTGTGCTCCTGTGCGAATGAAAGTAGTAGCTCCTAGATATAGGCCAGACTTGGATTGGAGGCTTGTGATTTTTACATAGAAATTGGGGCAGGGAATCGACTGTCAAAAGAAGCTTGGGAACGGCAGGAATGGAATATGGATGTGAATTTATTGAATGAAGTACTGTTTTGGATGTACATTTTCTGCTTGGAATAGAGAGCTTCCCTTGGATAAAAATTCTTCATGTTATTTATCATGTGAAATCATTTATGTTATTTTGTATGTAAATGAAGAATTTCTTATCTTTGAAACAAATTGAAGGGGTAACCTTAACCTTTTTTATATAGCACTAGTTTAGCTGCATCAGTCAAGTTTTCAAAAAAAAGAAACAAATTGAAGAGATTTCATGCATTTATTTTCAATTCAATTTAAAAAAAAAAAACAGTTTTTTCTACCTTTTAACTAGTGTTTGTCCTCTCTATAGTCTACCCGCTTGGATCGTATTATCTTAAAATGACAATTATTACGGTCTTTGAAAAATTATGAGGCTGTTCAATAATTAACAGTAGGTTTCACTGTGGAAAATTCCATGGTTTTGAAAATCGGCTGTGTCTGATCTGATTTTCACCCGAGAACTCAGCCAGTGCGAGTTTTTCAGCAAAACTCGGATGAACAGTGCTTGACTCGGCCGAGTTAGCCGATTTTTAGACCGAGTTAGTCGAGTTTCACCCGAGTTAGCCGAGTTTCACCCGAGTCAGCTGAGTTTTCCCGAGTTTTCCCGGTTGGACAAATTTTGTACAGAAAACTACTAAAATTGAAGCTGAATCGAAATAATCAACCAAATTTCTACTTAGTATCTTGCTTTTACAGAAAAATTACACCGTTTTAATAGTTCAATCGAACCAATTTTGCATTTTGCTTAGTTAATCGAAGGGATTTGGGCCAGAAAAATTGATGCGACAAGCGACTCAGAAAGAAAGAAAGGAGAAGAAGCTTGAAACATTATAAAATTTCGAATAGACATGGTGGAGGAGTGGTTTATTATTTTGCTTTGAAAATATAACTTGATTCTTTGTGAACTATGTCCATACAAGTTATCAAGTAGACAAGGGTGACCTGTGGCACATTCCCCAAACGAGTCCTGTGCTGAGAACATAATATTACTTTGTTTGACTGAGAACATTTCCCAAACGAATTTTTAATTAGCAGATAAAAAGTATATCAATCGATTTTATGATTATACAAGTAAAATAATTTAGTATCTCCAAAATATTTTATATTATTCTTATCATCATTTATATCTATTTCAATAATTCTAAGATTTAATTTATGCACTATATTTTGTTCTTTTAATACATCATCAATAAAAATAATTTTTACTTTTTTTTATCAATTTTTTCTTATTTTTGGGCTACAAAACAAGCTTATGGCAAAAAAATCCGAGTTACCGAGTCAACTCGGCCGATTCTGGCTGATTCACCCGATTCCGATTCCAATTCCAAGTTTCAGAATCATGGAAAATTCAGCAATTGAAGTCTTTGGTTAAAATGACAGTCGTCTCTTATCAATAACATTATTACAAATTTGTGGAAGAAATTTGTTTTGCCAGATTCAATAAATTGCCGTGGGAGTTATGGCTTTTCTAATAACTCCCATCACACAATTCTTATCGAGAAATTTGAGTACAATTTGTTTGTATGTATAGCTGGATTTATTAAATTGTCGTGAAAACACCTACCGCTTTTCTAATTTGATTCGTTAGTGTAAATTAAGCATGATCAAGACATCAAAACTATAAAGTTGCAAATTAATTAATTGTGCCCGTATATCATTTGAAATACAAGTACAATTTCTCATGAAGTAACATAGGCATGATTAGTACGGAAGGTTTTTTTATTTTATTTTATTTTAATTTATGAGTAAAAGACTAGTACCATACAAGTCTTCTTACTATTTGTATGGTCGAAATAAATCTTGTAGAAAATTGCACTGAATTTTTTTACGTCCAGTCAAATGTTATCTTGTAGAAAGTTGGATTTTTTGTAAGTACCATAGAAGGTTCATGTCTAGTAGAAGTTGGATGACTACCTTCATGACCTGACGTATGACATCAACAATATCTACTTGTATAAATAGGTCCAACTGGAATATTTTGGTGAACCATTGAGAGCTTCTCACATTAATTCAAGATGTGCTATTTCTCACCCAATTTCATCCTCCTCCTCTTACTCATTCAAGCTTTCTCGGCAAATTGCTGTATTGAGCATGAGAGAGATGCCCTGCTTCAATTCAAAGCCGGTGTCAATGATCAGAGTAGTCGTCTGGCTTCATGGAGAGGTGAAAAATGCTGCAACTGGGCGGGGATCAGATGCAGCAATCAAACAGGTCATGTTATCCAGCTTAACCTTGGAAATACCAACGTTGAACCGTTTTATTACCATGGTATCATCACTTATTGGGAATACCACCCAGGCTTGACAGGGAAGATCAGTCCATCTTTGTTATTTCTTAGTGATCTGAAGCACTTAGATCTCAGCTTCAATAATTTTAGTGGGAATAAATTTCCAGAATTTATTGGTGCATTTAGAAACTTAAAATATCTCAATCTGTCCAATACGGGTTTGTCAGGAATGATACATCCTCAACTTGGGAACCTTTCTAAGTTGTTGTACTTTGATCTTAAGCAAGATTATTATTTTCATGATTTTATATTGAGTGCCGATACATGGTGGTTATCTAATATGAGGTCTCTAAAGTATATGGACATGTCGGGAGTTGATTTCAAAGATTCAAATGACTGGGTGGAAAGTTTGAACAAACTATCATCACTTGAAGTGTTAGTTTTGTCCGATAACAATCTACACCAAATTCCCAATACACTCACTTTTGTGAACTTCACCTCTCTCAGAGTGCTTCATCTTTCTTATCAAGACTTCAATACCACCATACCCAATTGGGTGGGCAGTTTACATAATTTAAATGTTCTAATTCTCGAAGACTGTAACCTGGTTGGCAAGGTACCACCACTACATAGTTTGAAAAAATTAACCGACCTATCTTTACTAGAGAACAATATAGAAGGAGACATTAAAGAGTTATTATTAAGCAAGTTGTCAAACTACACACGGGGAAATCTGGAGTATTTAGATATTTCATTTAATAACTTGAACGGAACTTTGACAGGATGGATAGGGGACATGACAAGTGTAACTTATCTTGACCTTAGCTATAATAACCTAAATGGTACAATACCAACTGATATTGGAAATTTAACAAATCTGGTTCATCTTTATCTTAGTTATAACTCCCTCACAGGATTACTATCAGAAACCCAACTAGCCGGTTTGTCAAAACTCAAGTATTTAGGCCTCGCAGACAACAACATAACTATTTTGTTTGGTAGTGAATGGACCCCCTCTTTTCAATTGAATACAATCTCGTTGCGTTCAAATAAACTAGGGCCAAAATTTCCCTCTTGGGTCCGGAGCCAAGTACAAATTGAGTATCTAGATCTGTCAGACACTGGAATTGATGACAGTATACCCGATTGGATTTGGAGCATATCTTCACTTAGATACCTTTATTTGTCTAATAACGTACTTAGAGGGAACTTACCAGCCAGCTTGGTGCACATGACCAAACTCATGAGAATGGATTTGAGTAATAATCGGCTTGTGGGTAAAATACCATTTCTTCCTACAAGTTTGACGGATCTGGATCTTTCCAATAACCTCTTGTCGGGACAATTACGTAAGAATTTTAAGTCACCAAATAAGAATAAATTGATTGTTTCGAACAATCACACTGTTGAAGTTGTAGAATTGTTTCCTTGTGGAACTAGTTTGGAGATTCTTGATCTCTCGAGTAATAGTTTATCGGGGCATCTTCCTCCTTGTTGGTCAAACATTAGTATTTTCGAAGTAAATCTTGCAAATAATAGGCTCTCTGGAGTTGTGCCTAGCTCTTCGAGTTGTTCAGTCACACTAAAATTGCTTCAGCTTGAAAACAACAGTTTAACTGGAGAGTTCCCATTTGATTTGCAATTTTGCACAGGATTAGAAATGCTTGATCTTGGAGAAAATAAATTTCACGGGATAATACCTGATTGGGTAGGAGAAAGCTTTCACAAGTTGAAATTCCTAAGGTTGCACTCCAATTTATTTTCTGGTAATATCCCATCCAAGTTAACACAACTCAATAATCTACAAGTCTTAGATCTTGGAAATAACAACCTTTCTGGACCGTTGCCAAGAGGTTTGGATAATTTTACTTCGATGAGTCAGTTCTTGTCGGAAGTAGAATATCGTGATGAGGAATTAAATGCAATCACCAAAGGGTTGATTCTTGAGTATAATTATGAAGGTCTTTCATCTTGGAGGAGTATGGATTTGTCAAACAATAATCTAACGGGTGAGATACCTCAGGAGATAGTTTTTCTTATTGCTTTAGTGAATCTAAACTTGTCCCACAATCATTTGATAGGAAACATTCCGCTTAAAATTGGAAACATGAAATCTCTAGAGTCCCTCGACTTTCACATGAATAACCTATCAGGGACTATCCCACAAAGCATGTCCGCTTTATACTCTTTGGAAGTGCTCAATTTTTCTTACAATAATCTATCTGGGAGCATTCCAACTGGGCATCAGTTGCAGGCGCTTGATGACTCGTCAATCTACAGTGGTAATCCATACCTATGTGGACCCCCACTAAAGACGAGTTGTGGTACTAGTGAGATACTTCCTCAGAGTGATAGTCACAATGATTCTAATTTAAAAAATGCTGGTGGTACGGACAAGTGGTTGTATTTGTTCATAGAGTTTGGTTTTGTGGCGGGATTTTTGCTGGTGTTTTTCATCCTACTGTTCAAAGTGAAGTTGAGGTATACTTATTTCCAGATGGTCGATAATGTGCTTGACAGGTTGTATGTGTTGATGTTGAAGCTGAAACTCAAATGGGCTTCGGCCCATTAAGCCATTAAGTCATTTTGACGGAAATGACTTCCGTATGGGAAATATGAAATGGAGACAGAGAGATGTGATTTGAACTCCAAGCCGTCCATTATATTCTTCTCCAAGCTCATTCTAGAGTTTTTTGTTCTCTTGACCCAATCCACCTTAAATTAGTGTATGATATTGTAAGAGAGTGTTAGAGTGAGTGTTAATAGCTTGATTATTTTTTTGTATTTGTAAAGACTCAATTGATCTAGTGAATTTGCGCCGTGTGCTTCCGTGGTTTTTTTCCCGAAAGAGTTTCCACGTAAAATCCTGTGTCTCTCTTTTATTTTCTTGTGCTTGATTGCTTGTTTGTGTTGGCTTCTTATTTTATTTCCATATTTCTCCATTTGGTCGGATATCGGTGTATGCCCGCAAGGTGCTCGATACAATTACTTCTTGAACGCTTCCACATCTACCCAACAGTATGTTATGGGAACATTAACATTCAAGAAGTTCGCGAAGGAACAAATTTAATTAGTATCATGTAGTTGATGTTGTGTAGTTTATAATTAATTAAGTTGTAAGTATTCAATTGTAGTGCAAATCTATTTGATAATGAAGTTGTATATTTCATGAGTTGTACTGCAATTCAACTTGTAAAAGGCCAAGAAATATATAGACATTTAGTGTTTTACGAGGAAAACAAGAAATATATAGACATTTTTAAATATTA
Organism: Carex kokanica; assembly: GCA_025461125.1. Lineage (NCBI taxonomy): Eukaryota > Viridiplantae > Streptophyta > Magnoliopsida > Poales > Cyperaceae > Carex > Carex kokanica. Next base: position 424,379 of record JAJGRX010000111.1, on the reverse strand, counting down.
TAAAATGTAACCATAGTACCACTATTTTTTAAAATTAAACGATTGATCCCAATTATGTGAACATGCCTCCAGACAATTAATAGGGTTCGACAAGATCCCTTCATAATAAAATTATTTAATTATTTTGTCCATATTTTTTCATTAATTTGAAAATTGTAGAAATTAAAATTAAAGTTACTTGATGCGTTGTGGGGCACAACTAAAAGCATACTAATCAAGTTTCATGAATATGGTTGTTGTTAATAATATATCAAAGACCGTCACATTTATCTCATAAAAATTCAAATTGATTGGTAAATGATTAAGAATATATCAAATCTCGTAAATTTTATATGCATGCCATGTGTTTCATATTAACTACATCATATAATATTAGTTTCTTACTTAAATTATGATATATTGATATCCTAATCATTTTAGAATGAAGTTATGCTACGATACTATGCATAGCATAGATCGATCCGTACTATTAATTCATATATCTATTTTTAGATGTCTAAACAGTAGATTTGAACCGCTCAACATGATTTCTACATGAAAATGTTATTTGAGACCAAATTTTACAATATTTCTAAGAAAATGGCAGAAGGAAAAAATGGAACCTGAATTGTTGTCAGAAATATAAAACAAGATAATTCAAGTTGCAACAAACCAAGCATAGTTTCTCTGTATCTTGGTTGGTTATAAAATCCACAACATATCTTTTTTGGGCCGCTAAATAGTTAAACAGTATACTAGGCTCTCCGAAAGCCCAATTAGAATTTTATAGGCCCGCTTCTATATTAATGCAAACATCATTTCTTTTTCAATCCGAGTTGTTGTTAATATTTACCCTTCCTCCCAAAAAAATTTTGAGTTCAATCAGGGCGGATCTTCAGCTCTGAGCCATCTATAATTTAATTTTTTTTTAATTATGTACCTTGAAATTTAATTGAACTTAAAAAAATTATATATAGTTTAGTTTCCCACATAAAACGTTAAATGTGTATTCTTTGTAGTTGCAGAGACTTGAGTTCAAATTTTGACTGCGACCATTTTGTATTTTAAATTTCAGCCACCTAATTTAAATTTTCAAGTTCTGCGCCACAGTCAACCAAGTATCATCAAAAATTTAAACTCTTCTGTAATATTTGAAAAAAAAAAAATACCTACATCCTAATAATCATAAAATTATCACTTTCATGTTTAAGATTTTTAACTAATGTAATCCAAAGAATGCATGTAAGCTTTTTATAGCATGAACCAAATGATGGCATACTTTTAATTTAAGAAATAAAAAATCAATGATGAATTAGGAGGTAAAAGAATTACACTGATTGTTTTTAGAATATTGCAGCTGGTAATATCATATAGACCACTAAAAGTGAGGTCATATTTTTTTAACAAAAAATGCAAATCTGGATTGCAGAAACCCACATAAATTCGGCAGTGTAAAAGTTTGAATTTGGTCAGAAAGGGTCAAATATGAAATTAAGGAACTGCACAAAGGGATACCTAGCCAAAGCCTAACCTTGCACTCTGTTACAAAATATCAGAATCTCTCTGATTTCTTTGTTTTTTCCTCCCTTATAATTGTGGTATGACATAAATTAAACTCTGCTACCCTTGTTTCAATACATATTTTATTTTACACATTATTTTATTAACAACTTTTTTTCATGTACCCTGATTCATTAAAAATTTACAATTAAAACATGAGAACAAAATTATTGGTTTCAATCATGGTAATTTGAGATTAGAAGTTTTTTTTTTTTTTTTTTGATAAAAAAAAGTTTTGAGTTTTGAAGTTGTTTCAAATAAGTAAATTTTTTTTTTTAATCAAGCCACTATGCAAATATCACTGTGTACCTGTATAGGTTGCATGGGTTGTACCGGTACCTGCCTTGTGTCTCACCTGCTTCAGCACCCATAAGGGGGTAGGTCTCTTTGCCGAGAAAAGAATTTCATTCCTGGCCTTCCATCGACACCAAGCCGTGTTCGCAAAAAATGATTATTTGCTCTTCAATCTTCATCCATCTGTGCTGTGACTGCATTGAATGTGGTTGTGAAGTCTACTGGTAAGTGATCAACCCTCAGCCCCAATTGTGATGCCCCCCATGTAGCCCTTGACAGTGGACAATAGAAAAGCAAATGCCGGTACTGACTGGTCCTGTACCAGTGATCGTACCAGTATGCATTGAATAAAGTTCCATACTGAAATCGCACAAGGGCAGAAAAACAGCAGATGAGCAATTGTTTCCCTGCTTTGAGTGTTGCACATTGGGCAGCTGACCAAAACATCTCTTGTCAGAATTTTATCTTTGAGAGCATGAATTTCAACTAGATTCTTACATGATATCAATAAACTTCATACTATAACTGTAAAATAACTGAAAATATGAAAGAAAGTATTCTTCTCATTAAGTTAACAACAAGCAAAATCAGACAAATTAACAAAATATTTACACACTATTGCGAGCGGAAAAAAGATGCACCAGCCCCAAAACCAATTGGTGGTTAAAAAAACAAAAAGAAATTAAAAACCTTCTGAAGCCTAAAATAAATTTCGGTTAATTTCTCGACCTGTTTCTCCTAAAAAAATTTCAACTCAACAACTATTTTCTAAACCCTTGCCCTGGAGGCGGTTCGAGCCAGAGCCGACCCAGGTCGAACAGAACCATCCCCAGACCGATCCTTCTTCTGGGGAGAAAACAACTGGCCCAAACCAAAAACAGAACCGGATTTGGTCGAACCACGTAGAGAACAAACAGGCACATTAAGAACCGGGCTAACCCGAACCACGTTAGCCGAGTACGATCTCTCCATTCCATTCCTCGACCGGACAGGCCTGGGACCACCGTTGAAACTCCCAGGACTACTGGAACTTCTTTCCAACCCTTGGAAAACAATCTTACCACTGGAGTTCATTCTCGGACTATCAACAGATGCACCTCTGACAGGTGGGACCAGCGTCCTTCTAATTGGGCTTCGACCAGCCCGAGCTGCTTCCAACCGAGCCCGGATCATCTTGACACGTGGCGGGATTTTGTCAGAATCTAGAGAAAGACGAGGTATATCTTACTCATTCCTCTCAGACGATGAGGAAGAGGATAGGGATAAACGGGCAGACATTGAAACAGAATCCGCATCCGAATCCCGATCCCGGTGAAGTAACGGTAAGCTGAGAGCTGAATCGGATCTGGTGTTTCTATGGATAAAATATTTTAAGGATCTTGCCGAAGAAGTAGTAGGAATAGGGTTGGAATGAGATATGGAGTTCTTCGATAAGGAGGAAGGATTAGGATTGTTGGAGCTGTTTTGAGACTTTTTGAGACCAAGTAGCTCTCTCCAGCGACTGGAGCAGCTTGGGGCTTTGGGAGAGAACACATAAGGGTCAGATTCTAAGGCGATCATCGGAGAAGGACGAGATTTGTTGGAATCAGGCTGTCGGATCTCACCGCAGTTGTCAGCAGAAGAGGCGCGATGGGGCCGGAGAGGAAGGAGTTTACCATTGGAGAAAAGCTCGTCAGCTGAGATCATCTTGGCCGTTGCCGGATCATCATCTAGCGGAAACTCAAATTCAATGAAGTCCTTGTCAGTAGGAGGAGGAGGACAAAGGGATGTGGCAGTGGCAGTGGCGGTGGCAGTGGCAGGACCCACATTCCAGTGATGGGAGAGTGGGGAGCTCGGAGATGCAACTACGGAAGCCATTGTTGTTGTGAATATAGTGAAGTGAAGGATAGAGTGTGTGAGGGGGGCAGAAGAGAGGAATGAATGGGAGTACAACCATGTTAGGACGGTGTGTTAATGTTAAGATCTGGCTATTATTGCAGGATCCGTATCCTCTGCATTAACTCAAAAGGGAATCTTTTGAGTTAATGAATTTTAACCGTTTGATTTGAAACGGAGCCAATCCGGCTCGTGTCTATAACATAGGGGTCCTTTAATATTAGTGCAGATCTAATTTACACGAGTCTTAAAATAGATTGGGCGGTCGAGATTCATTAACTCAAAAGATTACATTTTGAGTTAATGCAGAGGATACGAATTCATTATTGTAGCGGAAAAGGCAACAAGTTGCGTTTCATGTTCAGGAAAGAGCATCCAATACATAAACAAATAGGCAAAAATAAATTCAGGATATGGAAGCATAAACAAGTAATAACACCAAAACCAGGCGGGGCCCCTCGACCACTGTCACACTGACATGATCTAATATGGACGTGGTCCACCAAATAGATTGGGGAACGAAGCTGTCAGAAAGGAAAACGAAGTTTGCAAAGTAGTCCTCCAACTCCTCTTATTTTACAGTTTATCATAGGCGGGTAGTTAAAAGTTTAAACTTTTAAATTTGGGTGCTTTCTTTAATTTCAGTATTTTAATTTTAATTTTACCTCATTTTAATGTTTAGCGGGCTTCTACTCAAAATAAAAATAAATAAATAAAATTGCCTCCAAATTTGTCGTTTGTTCTCAGTCATGTCATTGTCATCTATGTAACGGGTCGGGTTCAGATCCAGTGTAATACCCTACCGTATAGAATGAGATTTGCATTGTCCATTTTAGCATGACAAGAATCTCAAAGCAAATCTCCTATAATTCAAATAGGCATCGAAATAATTTTAACTTGGTCGGAATTATTCTATCCTCTACGGCGTTACCCTAACGGGTCGCTGTCCTGATTTGCAAATTCTCAACTATAATTTTCAAATATATATATATATAGAGAGAGAGAGAGAGAGAGGAGGGATCCAATTACATCTTTTTTTGACAGATTTTGACACTGTTTTTTTATAGGTCAATTTTGCGATTTCAAAATCCAAACAGTCGATCCGAACCGTTCAACATGATCACCATATTAAAATGTGCTTGGAGATCAAATTTTACTTTTTTTTGAATTTTTTTACTATTTTATTAAGAGGGTGTAATCCGATCCCTCCTCAAATTTTACAGTCAATCCGAACCATTCAACATGATCACCATATTAATTTTCATGAGAGCATTATTACTAGAGATGCTTTTATATGTGTTGTAGTTTACATATATATGTTAAAAGTTCATTGTTGATTGTTTTGGCGCATTTGAAAGAATAATTGGTTTTGATGTGTGTGATTAATTTATGTGTAATAACATGCTAAGCACATTGGTGTGATCTTCTCTAGTACATAAACAATTCTCTCTTCATACATTGTTTACTAAGTTCAACATGCTTAGGAGACCGAGTGATAACACATTCAACATAATTAGAATGATAGAGAGAGAAAGGAGAGTGAGGGGTTGAAATGATAGAGAGACAAAGAATCTCTTTTGTTAATAAACAAATAAAAAGAGAAATCATTCGAGAATTATTTATCTTAAAAAAAATAAAAATAAAGCTTTAATTTAAAATTCAATATCATAAAAATGTTCTATTTGGCAACAATTCTTGCATGTAAAAATTGATGAGATTCCTTTTATGTTTATCATTTATAAAGTGATATGAAAATTTTAATAGTAAAATAACAGTACATAGATAGTACAAAACATTATTAATAGATTATCTATATTTCAAACCGTATAACTATAAACTTATTCTTTTTAAACCTTTGAAAAGTTATTTTGAAAAAAAAAATTATCAAAATTGTCAAATAAATATCATAGTACAAGTACCAAAATGAAAAATAAATCTTATAGAATTTTGAAAAAAAATTAGTATCTGCTTTTATTTTCAGCAAAATAACAACACTATCCCTGTTTCTCTCTCTTTTCAAATAGGAAGAGAGACAAAGAGAGGATAGCAGCCTATGTTGCATGGATACGGGTACGAGTATCGTATCGGATACAATACGGATACGGCGATACGGCAATTTTCAAAAATCCCGGATACGATACGTCAATTATATATATATATTATTTTTTATTATTTATATATTATATATATTGTATTTAGATAATCATAAAAAATTTAATTAAAGGCTCAAACTATAAAAAATTAAAGGCTTAAATCTAAGTATATATTAAATATTATGGCTATTGGAATAATACACAAGTGCAATGTGGCCGGGTGGTAAAGGTTTTGGCCAACATGGGGAGAAGCCCAAGTTCGAATCCCAGCGGCGGAAAAAAAATTCACTTATTTGAAACTCGGTGTTTGCGCGGCTCACGGGTGCGGGCCGGCTCACGGGCGCGGCTCATGGGTGCGGGTGCGGCGGCTCACGCGTGTCCCTCCGTATCCAGCCGTATCTGCACGTTAATTGACGTATCCTGGAGTGTCAACGGAGTATCGGCGACCGTATCGGCCGAGTAAGGATACGCCACGTAGGCGGATACGCCAGCTGGCGTATCGGTGCCGTATCGGACGCGTATCGATATCAGATACATGTCCGACACGGGTACGGAGCCTATTTTGGCGTATCCGTGTAACATAGATAGCAGCTATTTCAATGTTGTAAAAAACGTCCATTTAAACTGATTAATCGGCTGATTAGTTGTTAGCGGTGACCAAACCGTCACGAATTTTTCCAATTAATCGGTTGATTATTTTCGATTATGACCGATTATTTCTGACTAATTACTTGGCGATACCCTGTCTATCCGACGCGTACACCATTATTTACAACGCTGGTCTATTCTAGTATAACATTTTTGAACTATAAATAATGGGTAATTTATTATGGATCATGTCAACAAAACTTTGTTAAAAATAATACTGAGTTGTTAACTAATCAAAGGATCTAATTGACTCTGGAGTTAGCTCAATCAAGTCATTAAATCAGAATTAATCATGAGACTTATGACATTATTTAATAATCACACAAGAAAAAAAAAACACATGGCAACCCAATTTTGAAACACAGCTGTAAACAAAATTAACCAAACAATAGAAACAAAATTCCCAAAATAAAATATATATAACAAACCAATCTCAACTTACTAGGTACTGTCTGTCATACTGGTCTGGCACTGAGACTAATACATGGTACAGCTAATAAGAGCACTTGGGTTTTATTTTGTCTCTCCTTTAGTCACTACAAGACAAACTACCATTCAATAACTAATTAATATTGATTGTCACATTTCATGTCCCTAATAATTAATAACTAATTTGATGATGGTTCAAATGTCTCTATTTTTTGTGTTTCTATCATGTCTTCGTTTTTAAAAACTTTAATAACTCAAAATTTAAAATTTAAAGGTCAAAATAAAACCATTAGATATGATCTACGTCATTTTATCTATGCACGTGTAAAAAATTATGACATTTCAACTTTGTTTTGGTTCTAATCAAGAGCTTGTAAAAACATACTAATGTGAATAATTTCTAAACGTTGATTTTTCAACTTATTGATTCACATAAAAACAAAACTGAAATTTGATAATTTTTTATGAGCACATAGAGAAAATAATATAAATAACATCTAACGGTTTTATTTTGACATTTATGATTTAAATTTTGAGTTATTAATGTTTTACAAATAAAAACAGAAACACAAAAAATGAAAACATTTGAACTCTTCTCACCTAATTAATATTGCTAGATTAATTAATATTCAATTAAGATTAGAGAATCTTTGCCTCCCTGTGTAGGGGCAGAGATTCAGAGCTAGCACCCTCATGTGATATTGGATATAATCCTCTCCTCTAACATTTTTCACAAATTAAAATACGCATTGTATGTATACTTGGTGTAGCGGGTCATTAATTGAACGGCCAGGAAAGGATCTCCTCATAGTCACAAGATTCGTAAATAATTCGTTTTTTCGGTGATGACGAATCAAACACCGAATTATTCGTTTTATGAATTTTTCTCAAATTTTCCAAATTATTCACGAATTTTTTCCCATAATTTTTTTTTTGGTTTTTTTTGTTTTGTTTTGCTTCCTTGCAGGATTGAGATCTCTGATCCAGATAATTCCGAATCATTTTCAAATTATATTCAAATTATTTTTAAATTACGAATTTTTAATCTCATCGAACCGAAACTGAATAATTCATTTGTTAGTGTGATCTCCTGTTGAAATCTAGAAAAATATAATTATGTGGTGGCAGAGTGCCAGTTCTCTAGTCCACCAAGTAGGCTTTCTCAGCCGTCAGAAGTTATCACATCACATCATGGCCTGGCACTGCTTTAATCTCAGCCGTCAGAGCGCATCACATCAAGGCCTGACGCTCTCTTAATTACCATAGCAAGCGGGAGAACTTCATCCAACGGTTCATATTGATTTTCTAAAATTAAAAATTAAGGAGTTTTGAATAGAGCAGCCAGGTGGAGAGGTGGAGCAGAAAACGACAAGAGCAGCAGAGCAGTGCAGAGTGCAGTTACTGAAAAGGAGAGGTGTATTTATCAGGGGCTCAGTCTGAGAGCAACATCGCTTCCTGCAGTGCTCACATGGCCACCACTGTACAGGCTATCTTGCGCCTTTCCTTCTCTTTCTCTCTCCCCAGCTCAGCTCACGTTAGCAACCAGTGTTTACTGTGTACAGCAATCATCGTTCATCGATCGTCTCTAACTCTAACGGCATGAAATGTTTAAACAAAGAAAAAAATACTCAACAATGGAGATGTCCAGTTTGACTTGGATTCACGGGTTTCTACGCATTAAGCGCACATGCCGCACAGTCATCACATCGATGCCAAAATGGACATCTCCAGTTTGACTGGTCCAATATAAATGAAGATGGCTTTGTTTTATTTACTGTCCTCTCTGGTTAACAGATAAATGGAGACGTATCGCAAGTAATGACTTGATCAGTTTGCTCTCCAGTTTTATGGGACCAGAATGGATATATATATATATATAGAGTGATGCTTCTGTGGATTAATACTACCGTCGCTACTGTTCATTTGTAGTTGATTCAACGGTTCATAAATGCTGACTTTTTTCTTTTCTCGGAAGGGTAAAAATGGTAGAAGAAGGGTAAAAATGGTAGAAGAAGAGGCGCTAAGTTCCGATCCAGCAGACCCCTCTCCTCTCTCACGCGACCCCTCTCCTCTCTCATTTACACACACTCGTCCGCGACGGAAGCGAGGCGCTAAGCACTCGTCCGCGACCCCTCTCCTCTCTCACGCAAATCCAGCAGACCACCCTCCTCTCTCACCCCTCCAGCAGATCGAGCAGACCAGCGACCCCTCTACTCTCGTCCGCGACCCCTCTCCTTTCTCACTCTCCACCAGCTCCTCGCCTCTCTCGCTGCAGCACCTCCCTCCGCCACCCCCTACTCTCGCTCTAGCGCCAGCACCACCCTCGCTCCAATTTCTAGCAAATGTGCTTCACATTTTGGTGTGTGTGAGCAAACGACCATATGTTTTAAACAACGGCTACCAGATCAACATGAAAGCACATGCTTTGTGATGCCACCTTCTTCTATTCTTTTTGTCAATTAGAAAGCACTTCACCAGTTCACTTTCCGATCAATGTACTAGCACTAGCCGCCTAGCCAGTTAACCAATTCTGCTGGTTCTGCTCAATTACTATTGTTAGTAAAGTAATTGGTAAGTTTTCAGTTTCTGTTCAATTAAGGAATAAGGACAATAAGAAAATTTGGTTATTTACAGTGGTGTATGGCCCCACGATAGCTAGTCAGAGGTTTGATTTTTTTCTTGAGTTGAATAACTTCTCTCAATTAGGAGTTTCTGCTTGGTTACTTTGTGGGGACTTTAACATGGTTAGAAGGAGGTGAGGGTAGGCAATAGTTATAATCGCGTGGTGAGTAGGAGATTTAATCATTTGATTTCTGATCTACAGTTGTTAGAGTTATCTTTAAATGATAGACAATTTACATGGGCTAAAAAGAATACAAAAGACTATGAATTTCTTAAAGGCTCTTATATTGGCTCTTATATAGGCGCTAAATTTCTTACATTTGCTGCTGTGGTGCTGTAGTGACCTATTGACATGGCACTTTAGGTCAGTGATAATTTGGTGCTGCCTTATCTTCTCCAATCGGAGAAGGTGCCAATTTGAACCAAAAAGAAAGGTTTGATTGTATAATTGAACTAAGTGCAATAGTAGAAAGATCAAAATGAGAATAGGCTTAATTGTTTAATTAGAAGTTCAATTAGACACATATGATGTCTTCTTTTATGGTGTGTCATTATTTCTTCGTTAAGATTTTTTCCTTCTCTCATATTATGACAGTATTATAGTCCAAAAGACGATTTGTTGGAGGAAGAATTCAAGCTAAGGAGAAGATGGTATAGAAGAAAGGATTTGGAGGTATGTACCTTGTTTCTTTACTTGATCTGAAACTTCTTTTCTATAATCCAACCATTTGTGTTATGGTAACAGCAAGAAAGAAGACTTAAGTCCATCAATTAACAAGTCTTTACATCTGTGCATATGCAACAGGACCTAAGAGGTTTCAAAATTTCAGGTTTATATCCAACTTCCGTGTTATGATATCAGAACTTGTATCCCTCAAGTTTGTATTTAGACAAATTATTACGCAATTATGCTTTGATTAAGTAATATGAGTTTTATGGCAAGAGATAACACAAAAGAGAACAATAGAGTGAATTTGGTCAAGGCAGTAAATATGAGAGACACTTGGCACTACATACCAGTACTACATAACCTTAGCAATTAGTCTCATTCAGGTATTAAATGGCCAAGGGAAGAAGCTGAAATGCAGGCACTAAGCCCCTTATAATTCCAGAAGGAAAATCTCTTCCTTGTGTAATCTACTGCCACGGCAACAGGTAAGGATCCTGCAATTCCTTCAAATGTTGCATGTCTTTTCTTCTGGTACATGCTGGATTTTTGCATCTTTATTGGTAGATGTGTCACTGTGTGTATAATTATACTCCTTTACTAGAAAGTGATGGGGTCGTCAGTGATCTATGCTGGTGATGTCTTTTTATTTATTTTGTATAACCTCTCACAGACCACAAGTGTAATTTTGCAATTCATGAGTTTAAATTAGGATTTTGCAATATTGAGAATGTATTTATTTTTGTGAAATCTATTTACCATGCAGAGTATAATTGAAAGAAATTAAATTGGAATTTTTTTTCATGCAGGTGCAAAAACTAGGGGAATTGTAGGTTTCAACTGGTGTTGCCATCATATCTACTTTTGTAATTTTGGTAACTCTTGTACCTGTATATATCAGTTTAGAAATATTGTGCACTTGATTTTGTATCTCGTTTAATAATAAGTTACTACTTTTTCTGGTCTGGTTTCAATTTAGAGCTTTGGAGTAGGTTGGTTAGTCGGTTCATGACCTTTGTTCTGGGCTCTTTCCATCAACTTCAATTCTTGACATTGCTTACTCAATAATTTAAATACACTAATTTAATTATGTTGCAACTTGCCTTTTCATTTATCTTTTTTTTTAATCTTATCATTTTTAATTATCTTGTACCTTTATATATCAGTTTAGAAATATTGTGCACTTGATTTTGTATCTCGTTTAGTAATAAGTTACTACTTTTTCTGGTCTGGTTTCAATTTAGAGCTTTGGAGTAGGTTGGTTAGTCGGTTCATGGCCTTTGTTCTGGGCTCTTTCCATCAACTTCAATTCTTGACATTGCTTACTCAATAATTTAAATACACTAATTTAATTATGTTGCAACTTGCCTTCTCATTTGTAGTATATTGACCGAAGTGCAAGAGGAGATTCTGAAAGGATGGATCAGAATCTTTCGATGAGTTTTCTTTGCCCATGGTTATTACAAGAACTGCAATATTTTAATAATGTTGGACTAAAGTGTAATTTTCCATTTTACTTTAAGAATGTTGGACTAAAGTGTAATTTGCTTTAAGAATGTTTCTGTAATTGAATCCGAAATAATTGTTAAACTTTTGGGGGAAAAACAATGACTTTATATGTAAAAATATAGAAACTATAACTATGCACTGAGTATGGCTATTAGTTACAATATTCTTTGTTTTGCCATTTTTAGCATTCAAGTTGTGCCATTTTCTATGTATCGTAACCATAACTTCCCAACTGTCAATTTGCAATTTGCAATTGTTCATTTCTTGAATGTTCAGTTCCAATTTCCAATTGCCACATAATTTCTTGATTGTTCATTTCCAATTTCTTGCATAATTTCTTGTTTGAAAAGTCGGGTGTATCTTTTCTGACAATTTGCTCAGATGTGCTTCTAATTCTGATTGGTAGTTCAGTTTAACTAGGCTAACACCCTCAATTAAACAACAAGAAGCTAACACACATATGTTATGACAACAGTCTAATGAATAGAGTTCTATTTATAATCGAGTACAACAGAAAGCATTTAGCTTCATAATACAAACAAATAAAAGAATAACCAAACGCAATAACAAAGCATAATAAGCAATAGCACTAATTTCCCAAGTAAATGCATCAAACAAGCTTACTAACTTACTAACTGTATTACATTTAGCATGCTTGAATTAAATTTGGTACTAAAGTCGCAATTCCAAATGCATGCAACCATGAATTGCTCTCTAGTTACACAATGAAAAGCTAAAGTTACACATTCAAATACATCACATTCATTTTTTCTTCAAACAAACGAAGCATGAATTGGGTTTGCACTTGGTGAAAAATAGCATCGTCGCACCACCCCACGAATCCAAAATAGTAGTGGTACAATTGTAATATATTTTACCGTTGTTGTTTGCGGTGTGTGCGGTTGTCACAATATTTGCACGTAGACATCTCCGACAAATAGAGTTTAACATCTTCTGCAAATTAACATTTAATACATAGAGTCGTTGGTCAATATGTAAAAACACATAGCCTAACATCATAAGATATAAATAAAGGAGAGTTCTATACTTGTCAGAAATAGGTCATAGGGCAGATTGGAGGTTCTATACTTGTCAGAAAATGTATAGAACAAGCCCACATCCAAATCCAACAGCAGCATAGAATACACCCGGCACCCATGATAATTACAACTCATTGAATACCATTTGGAAGAAAAATAGCTTGTAAATGGATACTAAGTTTCACCTTGTAGAAGTATGGCCCTATTCGGTATGATTTGATCATTATACTATGCAGTCCTTATTCCTTTATAATTTTGTATTCCATTTTCCCTTTTGATCAGTGCACAGTACTTAATAAAGATTTTTAAACTGAACCTTAAACAGAGTAATTTGGTCCGAGTATCATTTATCAAGGATATTGTTTTTTTTTTGTAACAAGTAGCATTTTGAGCTTTATTTTAAAATGTTTTCTTTCATTTTAACTAAGCTATCTTTTAAGTGCATGCTCGTAGGCCATTCTTCAAGCTCAAAATAATGCATTCAAGGCTTCCAATTTGTCAAAAAAAGAAATGAATACTTATGCTAGTATTACATCTTGGTGTCGTAAGTCCCAACCATAAAGCTTAGAAAAAAAAGTTAAAATTTACAAACATAGGATACAACAGTATATACTTCACTGGACAAGACTATAAACTAAGATTAACAAAATGCACATGGAGGTGACTAAGTGCATGTGGTAGAGATCTAAAGTATAAAGAAGGTAGGAACCTGTAGATTTTTCTGAGAGGAGGTGTCACCATCAGAAGGTACGCTCTCCAATTTTACAGCTTGTATCATCAATAGCTCTATCAAAGTTGTAATCTGTACTTCTGCTACCTTATTACCTGTTCAAATGGATTTCTCTATTGAAGTTACCTACAGACAATATAATAATTTAAGATAAGATAACATATAGAATAAAGTAATGAAGAGGGAAAGTATACAGATTCTAATATTTTTATTTGCTGCTGTTGCCAACTTATTATTGTGGTTGGTTATTGTCACCCTTGTAACCACATAATGCATAATTATTTCTTCATCTAATTCACTTATCAGTCCCTTCCAAGGCAAGAGCAACATTATCTCCTCTTTTTCTAGCCAGACACTACTGCAGCTTCTATAATTGCTCATCATAGTCAATCACTTAAAAAAATGTATTTAATTTAAAAAATATAAACATGCATGGTACATTGGTACGTAGAAAAGAAAGTCATTATCTTGAGTGCTGATGCCTTAATAGATTGGTTCACATAGAAAAGAAAGTCATTATTTTGATCAGTGCACAATACTTAATGAAAGTTTAAACTGAACCTTAATAGATTGGTTCAGTTGAATTACCTTAGCTGATGCCTTTTAGTAATCTCTAAAAAAAGTAAAAAAAAAAAAATTAAGGTCTTGAATGAAACATAAAATTCCTATAATTGATCATAAAATTGTAACATTTATACCCTGATTTGTATACCAAGACTCCATTGATCTTAACCCTGATTTTAAATAATTAAGTGGATATTGTTAGACTTAATTTAATGAATCTGTTGTAAATTCATACTTGGATGTTGAGGCAGTATTCATACTTGTTAGACTCCAAGTATTACAAAATAATTGATTCATGTATCAGAAAGCCTCGCTTGAAATTAATACTTATTAAAAACATAACAGCAAATTGAGGCAGTATTCATACTTTTTACAAAATACTTATTACAAAATGTTGAGGCAGTATTCATACTTATTGAAAGCCTCGCTTGAAATTAATTGATTCATGTATCAGAAAACTAGACCGCAAGTATTACAAAATAACCTGAAAAACAGAAGCACGCTTAAAAAGCCATTTGCCATGGTACTTAACAGGTTCAAGCCCGAGCTCTCCTCTCTCTCCTTTTCGTGTTGTCCTCTGTCAAAGCTCTTTCAAAGCTCCCCTTTCACAGTCTTAGGGTTTCCGTTCCCTCATTTCAAAGCTCCTCTTTCAAAGTCGTAGATCCTCTCCTCTTTCAAAACCTGTCTTTTCAACAGATATAGACTTAGGGTTTTCGTTCCCTCATTACAGTTGGAGAGTGGAAGAGAGAAAGGGGAACAAATCACGCAATAGAGAGGCGAGAGAAGAAAGAGACCGATCGGGATTTGAAATTGAGGGTTTTTCTTTGTTTTGAGAAAGAGAGGCGATCCGTGTGAATTCAACTGATTGGCTCCCAGGCGATCCGTGTGATGCCACGGCAGCGATCCGTGGGATGCTTTCTCATTGGCTCCCAGGCGATCCGTGTGAGTAATTTATGCACAGTGGGGTCCGTGGGTCAGAGAGAGAGCATGCAGTGCTATTGAGTTTTTTACATTTTTTTAACAGTAATAAATATGAAAATAATTCTAAATGAATATTTTAATTTTTTTTAAATCTTATATGGCTAAATAATACTTACCCATATCATTTTTATAGGCTTCAATCATTGTATGTCCATTCAAATTTAGAAAACATTTCCAGACCGTTCATTTTCACATGGGAATTCAACGGTAGATCTGCAACAAAATCATTCCAAATCTGATCTGAAATGATCAAGGTACAATGTTGAACGCAACCAACAAAAAGTTCGGAGGTTTTATTATGTAGGAGCTTCGATCGAACATGAATTCCTTATGGCCATACGATGCTTCAATCTTCACTCAACTAGATGGATGGGCAAATGAAAAAAAAAATTCCTGAAAATTTCAAGAAAAACATTAAATGCAGTGCTCTTTGATTTCAACGGTCCCGATCGGTCAACGGACGAAAGATTTTCGTGCGCCTTCATTAACTCTCCTCGCAAGAGTTTATGTTTTATGCGAAAATCTTTCGTCCGTTGACCGATCGGGACCGTTGAAATCAAAGAGCACTGCATTTAATGTTTTTCTTGAAATTTTCAGGAATTTTTTTTTTCATTTGCCCATCCATCTAGTTGAGTGAAGATTGAAGCATCGTATGGCCATAAGGAATTCATGTTCGATCGAAGCTCCTACATAATAAAACCTCCGAACTTTTGTGTTGGTTGCGTTCAACATTGTAATCAACTAATAAAAAATTAATTTCTAAATTTTTAAAATGTTGTTAATGTATACAAAATTCATTTAGAAAGTTTTTTACGTTATCGCTGTCACAAAAAAAAATGCAAATAGGCGAAAAATACCTATTTTTTTATAAAAATTCAAAAAATTGAAAATAAACATGCAAAAATTAAAAATAAAGTAAAAAGTTTGAAAATATATTTTTTTTAATATTTTCGAAATGATTTGCTGCCTAAGCATATCTTGTATCACTTTCATAAAAATTCCCATATAAAATTGTGTAAATCTTTTTTTTTTTTAAATTCCATATTTTGTATCACTTTCATAAACATATTTTGAACATGTGCACATCATTAAAAATTCCCATATAAAAATGTTGAACTGACCCATATTATTTTTGTTTAGTATTACCCAAAAAATAAATAAGAAAATATTGAAAAATTAAATAAAAAATGAGAAATAATACAAATATAATCCAAAAAATAAATAAATAAAAAATTAAATAAAAAAATAATACAAATATAATAAAAAAAATAAAAAAAATGATAAATAATACAAATAATATAATCCAAAATGGAAAGACTCGTTGACTCGAATAAAAAATAAAAAATATCAGATAATAACAAATAAAAATATAAAATTAATAAAAAAATTAAATATTAAAAAATCATTTTCTAAATTTTTTGTCCATTGTTCAAAATCTCAAACCATTTTGGAACCAAAATTAAATATTAAAAAATCTAAAAAAATTAATTAATAAAAAAATTCAAAAATTAAATAATAAAAAAATCTGGACAAATTATAAAAATCTTAAAAAATATAAGATAATACTCACTCACTCAAATAGAGTATATTACTAGAACATATGTTGGAGATCATATATGAAAGGTACAAACGTTATCAGAGATTGCAACACATATCAGGCTATCATTTAATCATTTAATAATCTCAATACACACTAGATTGCCTCCTCCATCATTGCAATCTAGAAAATATGCCAAACATCATTTAAATTTGCATCCTCGATCATTGGTTATGAACGAGGGATTTAGTTGAGATTATTAAATGTTTAAATGAAAAACATCTCAGTTTTAATTGAAATAAAAATATGAAATAAAAACAGGTATTCATGATCAGAAGATATTCATGCTCCCATAGTTTACACTATACCCTTCGGTAAAATGACAAATTGAAAAACAGTACAAACCACCAAATTTAGTAGAAATTTAGCCACATTCTTATTTCCTGAACACATTTGACTGCCAGTATCTTAGGGGGTATTCATTTCCAATTCAAAAACAACAAAACACTTCAGCAGATCAGATTGATTTCAACAACAAAACACCTTAACAACAGTATACCAATTTGTATAAAAAAAATTTGAATAAGCTAATAGGAATTACAGTAAGAAAATAAATGAAAAGCTATTAGAATTCTTCTTGTAGAAGCTTGAATAAACTGGTTGTGCATGCCATCTTCTTCACTCCAGACTTCATCTTTTTCTTGCCCCTAGAAAATAATTATGTAATTTGGGGATTATTTTGTCTTCATCTTTCTAAATTTTATTGCTATTTTTAAAGTTATTTATTATGCAGAGGGGTATAGTGGTCAAATGCTTGTGCTGTTTTTTCGTATTTTTGAAAATCCAACTTTGAAATTACTTAGAAAATAGAAGAAAAATCAGAAAAATGCAAAGTTTAAGTTTGGCTCTGAACTGATTGTCTTTCTGTCCTCCATCTGACTGTTCAAATGGCACCTTGATTTGGATTTCAGATCAGCCTGCACTGGCCAATCAGTGATAGTTGGTACCCTCTCTACCTGACAAAAATGCACGAACCTGTGAATCGAGTAGATACACTGCACAGACAGAGAAATTCCTGCGTTGAAGATGGCTAACAAAGTTCTTCCAAAACAGTATATGTGTGAATAGCTCGATCTGACCTGATAAACAAAAAAAACAAAATCAGTTAAGAAACACAATTTCGAATACAATTACCAGGTTTTCTTAATCTAAAATTATATATAGAATTCATAACCATAGCTAAAATAAAAACATATACCAGGGCAATCAAAGACGAGATAGTCGTCGTCCAAATAATTTTGAAGCTCTTCTTCCAACCAATCATCCAAGTTTTCTTCTAGGTGTCTTTACATTTGTTAAGGAACCAAGACAAAGTCACATAATAAACTTAACAGCTGCAAGAGATTAAAGTAAAATAAGGGAGATATCGGGAAAAAAAAAATATATAATCCCGTGCATTAGGATACTCCATGCAATAGATAAGGCCGCCATTTGGTCCCAATCCAAGCTCTTCCATGGCATCATCCAACCATATCAGTTCTCTTATATCTGCACCAAATTAGAATATTATATACATTTTTTTGGACCTTTTATGCATGTGCAGCCTCAAATAAGTATATTATATACATTTATCCTGGTACCTTCTATGAATTTTGCCATGATTTCCTAATTGTTTACTGTTATCACTGTATGATTTATCTTTTTTCTTTTTTATTTGTTCTAATTTTTTTTTTCCTAAATGCCTTAAAAGAATGATTAAAGCTCATAATTTGTATAAGGAGATGTAATTAAACATCAATCCTTTACATATTATTCACTTCACCCTTCATACTACCATATATATCCATGAAATTCATGTTAAACTCAGCCTCCAAAACCCATGTTAATAGAGGCAGCAAATGGGGGTACCCATGTTAATAGAGGCAGCTGATGCCTTATATGCTGAACTTTAAATTAAATTTTTATTTTCACTACCAAATGTCTATTTTGCCCTTCTTAAACTAGCCTCCAAAACTCGACTGATTGAAAAAAAACCACCACAAAACAGTCCAATGTGAACGAAACTCGAAAATTGCAAAATATCTATTTTTATTCTTTTGTTGTCATTATGCCAACTTGCTTTCATTTTCAAGATTGCAAAATCCTAATTTAAACTCATGAATTGCAAAATTACACTTGTGGTCCGTGATAGGTTATACAAAATCTCAATTTATAAAACAAGTATGAGATTGCAACATAACTGCTTGCTACAACCATTAATATATTTTTAAAAATACAAGAGCAATTCGAAAATATATTTTGAAAAACATACTCGCTCAGCTAAGCCGTGGCTGTCAGTTGCTTCGCCTCTTCTAGCTCTAACGTGAATGTAATCCTTGGGAGGCTCAGGTAGTTGTTTTGTACCAGTATCCTTTCCTTTGCTCTTGCCACCATTGCCCTTCTCTGTTGTACCAGTACTGACACTCCCATTTGGTTCTGATTTGGGCTTAATTCCCTCTTCTTGTGTCCCGTTACTCTCCACCGACTTGCATCTATCTGATCCCTTATCCTTTGAAACCTTTAGAATAAAAGAAATACAATATCAGATCTTGTGCCAATTTGAAAATAAACTGTCCATTGAGTATGAAAATTCAGTACTATGTGAGGCTAATGTAAACAATGGATGCTCAATTGAGATAAATTGGCCTGAACTGATGCTGATTCCTATTCTGAGAGGGCTATGAAGCTCAATTATGGTTAAATTGGGGTTTAATTGAAAATTGTAAATAATACTTAATTGCTCATGCAGGATTGCAGGTTATTTTCCTTGTCTATTCGTCAGTTTTATTCAATCTAGAATTTGAGAGCTAAGTAGTTATCCTAATTAACTTCTACTTGATTAGTTTCAATTTTCTGCTCATGAAATCAAGGTGCGAGTAAATGTGGCAAAATTTTAATTTCAATTATTAAAAAAATTCCACTGTTTTGATAAAAAGAATTATAAGAGAGAAATTTGAACCAAATCCCTGCACTACAAATAATATAAAAAACCCTCCATTTTAAATATATGAAAAGGACCTTATCTTATGAGGAAATTCAAAAAATTAAGAATAAAGAGCCGATCATAACACCATGAATTATTTAACCTTTCAGTGTTGCTAAGTAAGAAGAATTACAAAAATACCCCTAATTAAAGATCCATTTAGTGCCACTTTTTCCACGTACCTTTTGTGTCTCTTTCCCTTTTCCTTTTGCTGATGCCTTTCTCTTTCTCACACCGTTATCTGAAGGACCCAGTAACCCAATTTGACCGCTACCTGATACCGGGTCTGATACTGATGACTCGTCACGCCCGTTAACAGCATTGTTGAACCCCAATTGAGCTTTATCAAGCAATTGTGTCACTTGTCCACCACCTAATAGTCCAGCTTCTGGCCTTTGATCCTTAATGGATGTTAAATCAAATTGGGTCATAAACCCGGGACAGTTCCGCCCATCAAAGCAAGAGAGTCTGGCAGCCCTTTCACTAAAACCAGAATCAGGTTGGAACTGGTCTATGTGGTTCATTGGTACAAGATTAGGCAACATGGGCATGAGACCCGCTCTGCCTCCCCCCATTGAGAGGTTAAGCTCTGGTGGAGGTGAAGTAAGGGACCCGGTACACTCCATCATCATCTGCACCAGAAGGGCTGCTCTCTATAGTCTGCAAGACAGCAACATATCCATATTGTCAAAATGAAAACTTCTGCGCTAACACATACTGAAAAGTTACAATTAAAATGCGAAAGAAAGTTACCAATGTGAAGATTGTGTGACTTCGACTGCTGACAAGATTGAAATTATTAGACCCCACATGCCTGTGCTCTGCACCGAAATATTGGATTGAAGAACTTATTACAAGAATTAGCAATATCTCTAATTGATAACAATAAAATTCGTAAACACTACTCTAATGGCAACCATGTAAGCTAGTCAACTAAAATATTAAGATTATAGTTGCTCTACATCATGTCTAGACAAAAAGTTAAAAAAATAAAACAGGCTCATGTGAACATCAGTACCTTCGCCAGATGATATTAATGAAAGGGCATGAGCATGAGACAGCACTACCTCTTCTTTAATTCCTTCCACATATGTTCCATTCATATAATACCAAGCAATTCAAGTAACTAATAATGATTGTTGGTGCTACATTTGGAAATAATTTTAAGTAGCTGATAGCTGCTTGTAAATAATTTTAAGGGTATGAAATTAGCTATCATTCAAAAAGAAAAAGAAAAAGAAATATTTGTTACTGACCTTGAGGCACTGGTGCCGGAGAGAGGCGTGAAGCACTAGCGTAGGGAGAATGGTGGAGCGAGAGAGAGTAGGGGGTGGCGGAGGGAGGTGCTGGAGCGAGAGAGGCGAGGAGCTGGTGGAGAGTGAGAAAGCGGGAGGGAGAAGAAATATGGATGGGTGAGGTTAGAGAACTCGCGATGGGAGGGTTTCAATAAGCTGATGGGAGGGTTTTGGGTCTGGCGCGCGGGAGGGTTTTCCGACGAGTGTCGTGAGAGAGATCGTGAGAGAGTCGCCAGAGATAGGGTTAGGGTTAGGATATCGCCGCGATTTTTCTTTTTTGAAATGGGGAGAAGTAGACAGCGGGAGAGGAGGAGGTTTTGTGAAGTTACACTATTACCCTTCCGACCTAAAAATAGCGTAAAAATTAACAAATTAATTTGAATCGTTGGATCAACTACAAATGAACAGTGTTGACGGTATTTTTAATCCACAGAAGCAAATGCCATATATATATATATATATTTATATATATATATATAGGGTCCCGCTAATTTGCTGCCGACAGCATTTTAGCCGGAGGTGCTGCCGCCCCTTTTACTGTTTTGTGATGTCCAAACAACAAATTCAAACCGTTAGATGTTTAATCTATATTATAATCTACTTGGAGACCAAATTTTACATTTTTTGGAATTTTTTTACTATATATTAAGATGGTTTGAAAACCGCTGTTTTTAACGCTGCAGAAATTTACTGAAAACAGCAGTTTTCAAACCAGCTTAATATATAGTAAAAAAATTCCAAAAAATGTAAAATTTGGTCTCCAAGTAGATTATAATATAGATTAAACATCTAACGGTTTGAATTTGTTGTTTGGACATCACAAAACAGTAAAAGGGGCGGCAGCACCTCCGGCTAAAATGCTGCCGGCAGCAAATTAGCCGGACCCTATATATATATATATATATGCCGTATATTTTCGTTTTTAAAATTTTAACTGTCAATATGAGTAATTTTCATATGAGTATGTACTTGCAGACCCACTTTTATATTTTTAAAAAAAATTTACTATTTTTTAAAACAGGTAGAAAATTACTTTGTCTGAAAATTCTGAACCATCCAAAAATAGTGATTTTGTGAAAAATTCATGGATTTTTTTTTATAAATATAGAGCACTATCGCGATTGAGTGACGAATTTGATCCTAGTTAGCTAAAATAATATTTTTGAAGTAAAGGATCGTAGATTTAAAATCCGAATAAATAATTAATTGTAAATTTAAAATCCGAACAAAGAATTAATTCTGAATATTTAAAATTAGTATATTTTACCTCTATCTTTATCTCACAAAAATTAATAGTTGTTTTTAAACTCTATTTCAATGGCTCAAATTTATGTCAATTTTTTTCAATAAAACATATATTGTGCAACAACTGTGGTGACATTTATAGCGAGTTAAGAATTAAAATACAAATATATGCAATCATGATTGAATTAATGACAAAATTTAATAAAAGGACTTATCAATGTTAATTTTAGGATCAATTTCTAGTATCACGCTCATCACTAGAAACAGAGCACTTCTTGTTATTGGCAGTAGTTTATTGATATATAA
The DNA here is from genome assembly GCA_025461125.1 of Carex kokanica. Taxonomy (NCBI): domain Eukaryota; kingdom Viridiplantae; phylum Streptophyta; class Magnoliopsida; order Poales; family Cyperaceae; genus Carex; species Carex kokanica. The sequence goes on along the minus strand of JAJGRX010000111.1, from coordinate 401,983 downwards.
TTCCTAAAGGGAAATGATACACAATTTTAGAACAGTTGTATTTAGGGGTGGCAAAAAAGCTCGTAGCTCATGGCTTGATCGTGACTCGCATCTGACTCGCTCGTTACTGTACTGAGCTGTTAACGAGCCAGCTTGCCACTAGCTCGGTCTAGAATTAACGAGTTCAAGTTGGAGCCAGTTCGGTCTAAAAAGTTTGTATAATTTATTTTCTTCTTAAAACAAGATCCAGCCAGACCCATCAAGCCAACTCGTTAGCTCACGAGCTAGCTCGGTCCAGCTTGTGACGATTTCAAACTGAGATTTCAGCTTGGACCTCTAAAGTCAGCTCGCTCGTGACTCGGACGAGCCAACTCGTGATGAGTTCAAACTAGACCCAGCTCGTTACGAGCTAGCTCGTTGCCATCCTAGTTGTATTTAATTACTCAGTAATAAATGGGCTGACATGACCTTTCTAATAAAAAAAAATAAAAGGATATATAATTCGAGAAAACTTAATTTCTCTCTAATTACATATTTGCCCTTACTCCCTCTCTCTTAATTAATTAAGAAACTGAGCTAATAAAGAATGTGAATTCTTTTATGGAAATTTTGCTTTTTAACGATTCAGAGATCGTTCTTTATTGTCAAGCAAAAGTAAAAATAAATCATATTGTTGAATTAATCGGACAGAAATTCGAAACAAATATTCAAATTTTGTTAATATGTAATATTGGGTTTTTTATTTATTTTTATTTTTTTCTCTGAGTAGGGTCTTAATAGTTTGCATAAGTTTTTTTTTTTTTTTTTTCAAACTTATCTGAGTAGGTTTTATCTTTAAGTTTGTATATTTAAATACTGTCTTTTGTAACTTGGCTTTGATTTGTAATTTTTTTTTGTTTTAATTTAGTGTTCTTCAATTATAAAGTTTATATAAGATTTATAGAATATTATATGATTGTATATATTGTCATTCAATTAAAAAACTTTCAGCGTCTAAGTTGGTATTTTTATGACATGTGCTTAAAATACAAGCAACAATTTCTTATGACATGTAAATGAATAATCGGCCGATTATTTCTAATTATGACTAATTATTTCTAATTATTTTCAATTAACTGCTTGACGGTACCCTGTCCGTCCGACAAGCGCTTACCGTTATTTACAACAATGGTTTCTATCACTCCAACAACACATAAATTCAATTTGCATTGGCGAAGTATCCCTTGTAATCCTTGCCTCATTCCTTTCGTACAGGAAATATCCATTTCAAAGAGAAATGGAGGAGGGTTCTTCCTTATCTTTTCTCCATAAGATCTCTGCCTCACGTGATCGACAGCTGTCAAGAAAACCTATTGGTGTTATGACACGTGGCTTATAGAGGAGAAACACAATAATTCGAACTCTGTTTCCCAGATTGTATAATACCCGTACAAGATTTCCCGTCCCAAAAAATAATTTGACAACTGAAAAACAAAAGGAGCTTGTTTCCCGCCACTCCACCGTCGTTATAAAAAACTAATGTGACGTGGTAGACCAATGCATTCCAATCATTATCCCAAGAATATAGTTTTCGTCGTTACGTGAGTTTTTATCAGATGGTCCATACGATTCCAATATTCTGACCAAAATCATGATCAAGTTCTGACCATTCACTATTTCATAATTAACATTGATGAACATTCACTATTTCATAATTAACGTTGTTCGCTAGTCATATTTATGATCAAGTTCTGACCAAAAATATAAAACAAAATTTTATATTAACAAATAATATCAGAATTACATATAGGACACTGGATTAAATGTGAGCTTGGTATAAATGTTGGAATATGCAATAATCTACTTAGTCTATTTAATTAGATTTGTAAAATATATATTTGTTGAATTTTATATTTATTGTCTTCAGATATTATGCAGTCTCATGATGACATAAAGTTGTTATATACATCAAGGATGAATCATCAATTGCTACATATATCAAGGATATGCTATAATGAAATAAGGAATGAACTGAGTAGACTTGACTCAATATTAGTGTGTTAATTAGAAATCTGTGAAATTAGTAAAATATATTTGAGATTGAGGTAATTGACCTAAACCGTTACAATGACTAAATAAACGTTACAACGGAACAATCATATTTCGAAATCCACAGAAGTAATCGATTTATTCCGTTACAACGGATAATCAGACGTTGTAACGAAACAATTCATTTCGGACCCCAAAATCTCTAGAGAGTTCTGTTGTGACTACCGTTGCAATGCTTAATGAGCGTTAGGGTTTCCAACACAGTAAAACCTACTAAATGGGACCAACTGTTACAACAATTAATTGACCGTTATAATAGTTGATGACAGTTACCTTATTTTGTTTCTCTCTCTATAAATAGAAGCAAAATCTAGGTTTTACACACACAATCTAGTCGCCTCAAATTGTAATATTACATTTTTGAAACAGATCTATAATTCTCTAGTGTTATTTGTGCATCAAACTTCAATATCCTTACAACAATCTCAAACATACTACACCATACTCAATCTTGTGCAAGAATTAGAGTGATTTGTGTGAGATCTCTTGTTTGTTCAAACACTAGAGCCTTTAGTGCTCAAGAGCCAATTCCGTGCTCGAGCCGTGTGACTTTCCAAGATTTGTAAGGGCTCACCAGTTCTACCTTGTACTCCTTTCTCATTGGGTAAAGAAAGGCGCGCCATCAAGAAGGTCGCGAAGCCCCGGAGACGTAGGCGTTAGTGCTGAACTCCGTAAACATATCTCGTGTCAAGTGTCTTTTTACTCTTCTATTTACTTTACATACACTTGATTAGTTTAAATTTTCTTGTTTCCGATAAGAACAACTTACGTACACGTTAGATATACCTTTATAGTGAATATCAAACCATTTACAGTTAAAATTTTAAAATGCCCCATATTCACCTCACTCTAGGTGCCATTAGGGACAACAATAAATTCGTAAGAAAAATACTTTTTTTCTAAAATAAATATCAAAGATCAAGTCACCTAATTATTTAATTTCATAAAAAAAATCTTTGTCCGGATTTCGAACTTGTAATCTCTCATACAAAGATATTGCTTTTGCTTAATTCTCTGATATTTAAGCTGTAATCTAATGCTAAAAGAGGATTAAAAATTGTCATGGCCGTCACAAATTGTTGACACAAATTTTATTTAGATTTTATCATGAAGTCAACAAGCTATTAAATTTACAAATTTCACCACTAAATCTCAATTAATTACAATTACGAGTTCCGAAATAATCAGTATTTGATCTAATGATGAACAATGATGCTTTCTACGCAACAAATTGCAAAAATCCGAATAGAATCATTCATAAATTAATACTGGAATTTAAAAATTAAACATCCATCTTCCTCTAAAAACAATAATCACTCTGGTATATAAATTATTTACAAACTAGAATTAGAATTCATATTTTGCAATGAATTTACTTGCTTTGTTAGAGATCGAACACTTTTTATAGTATTATTGTTATTCAATTATGTGCATGCTATTCACTATCTAGAATTTTAAAAATTAAATTAGCTATTTTCTTTCATGATGGTTGATTGTCCAAATCTTTTACACTCCGGATAAATTTTGATGTTACCAATACAATGAGATTCACAAAATAAACGCACCTCAGAAAAGAAATAAATTTGTATTTCTTTTATTACAATGGATTGTTCCGAAATTTTTTTAGTTACCACAGTAAAAAAATAGAAATTAAATGATTACTACTTAGCCCAAGCTATTTTCAATCCTACCACCCATGCAGACCCAGTTCGAGCACCAAATTGGGGTGGTGTGCGAACTGGGTTGGCGCACCAATTGATACTCTAATTGAGTTAGCGCACCAAAATTAGTGCTCAAACGGGGTGAAACGCACTGAAGATGAGTAAAAATTTCGGAACAGTTGGTGCTCTAACCCAATTTGTCCACCAGTTGGTGCGCCAACCCAGTCCGCGCACCAACTATTTTTGTTGCGCAAACTGGGTCCGCGTGGGTGGTAGGATTAGAAAAAACCTCAGCAAAAATGATATTCATTTAATTTTGATTTTATGTTGTGGTAAATAAAAAATTTCGGTGAATTGTTTGGTAGTTACAGTTGTGGTATTTAATTAAGAACAATTTGGATTTACTACTCAATTTAGAAGCATTGATGAATCATTTACCAAATTTAAGTACTATAAGCACTTAAGTGCAAAGATCCAAAGAGCAAAACAAAAAAACAAAAGGAGCTTGTTTCTCCGGCCCCACCTTTATCCGTAACCGGTCCCCACTAGATCCGACGGCCGTGACGCATTCACTTGTTCTATTATTGGCAGACACAACAAATTACCATGTTGCCCTCGTCTTTGTCGTTTTCCTCTTGAGGTTCGGATGCCTTTTTTCTGGGGTATTTTGGGTATTTTGAGTCCAAGTTGGATAGCACAGCATGCTTTGGATGTGATCGTTCATTCATTCATTCCATCTAGTTAGGTGGAATGGGTCTACCATGTCGGTACTACGCCTACATGGGTAGGTGATTTAAATTTTAAACATCTCATTTAATTTTTTGTAATTAATACATGATCTAGTTTCTCTTTTTGTAAGTCAAGTACAAAATATTTGAGCAATTATAATTTCTTTAATTAAAGGAAGTAGAATTTCAATCATTAGCATAACGTCGAATTTTCCGATCTAGTAAGAGAGCATCGGATCAACTTCAGTATGATGTCTGATTTAAACCGATTGTTTCACGTCAAGATTCGCACATAAATATATATTATGAACTGCTCTCTGAATTTCAATCAGAAGAGCGAATCTCAACGCAGATCAAATGATTTAAGCCATAGAATGAATTTGAATTCCTGATATCATCAAAACTTTTATGTGTTCCTAGGCAGGGGATTCGACTCCGCTGCTCTTCAAAAAACCCTACTATCCCTGCTATCCTCTCTATCTGTCTCCTCTTTCTCTCTCTTCTCTCTCCTCTCTCCTTCTCTTTTGAAGAGAGAGAGATAGACAGAAAAGTGGAGAGCACCCGTTGCTATTTTTCGTAGAATAGCAACAGAGTCGGATCCCTTAGGTAGGTGCTTCAATTTTTTTGCCAATTTAATTAATTAGTTAAAAAAATATTTTAAAGCATGTAGTTGAAAATAAAAATTAGATAAAAATATAATTTGACTGGGTTTTTATTTTTTTTTATGCAGGTTAAAACTAACTAATACCATTTCTATATTATTCCAAATGATTTATATTTTATAATAATCATTACTAAAGATAAAGACATAGATTAATTACATGCACCTTGAAGGTTTTTTTTGAGTGAAATTGTTGTTGTGACGTGGTGGACCAATGCAATGCGTCCCAATCATTATCAATCACATGGTCCATGCGATTCCAATGTTGTGACCAAAAACACCGAAATTTCTATTAATATCACTGTAAAATAAAAAATTACAAATTACGAGGGATTTGAAAAATACCAGGACTTCCAATTTAATTTGCGGTTTCATTTTTGGAGGGCGCAGATTGAATTGGAAGCCCCAAAAAAATCAAAAAATGCACTGTAATATACTGATGTTTAGGTTTTACAGTGATACTTTCAATTATTCAATTATGCTAATTTATTAGAGTAGAAAGAAATATGAAAATATTTATTATTTTATGACATACAAATATACAATCAATACAAAAAAAAAACATAATTATTAGGGAATTCATTATTGAACCGTTGATCTAGAATAAAATAAGCTTCAATTTTATAAAATTTTATGTGGATATACATTTCTCATAAAACCAACAAGATCAAATTAAAGATTTAGCTTGACAATGAAATTTCATGTTTTGAAATATAGATACATTGTTAAATTTTTTTCGAATAATGATATGAGTTAGGCTTGTTAATTTAAATATTTATTAGGGATCTTTCAATCAGATTTCAAACTTACTCTTATACAAAAAAAAAACTGGATCTCACCTCAATTTTTATTTATATTTTCAAATTTTGAAACTCAAATCTTGTCCATTTTTATAAGAAATGAATCCACATAAAATTTTATGATTTTTAAAATTTATTTTATATTGAATGAAGACGTGAACAATGAAATGAATTTATTAAAATATAGCTACCATTATTAATCATGTTCGTTAAAATAAATTTTAAAAATCATAAATCTTTGTGTGAACGTGTCTTCCATAAAAATGAAAAAGGCCAAGGTTTAAATGTAAAACTTGAAATTTAGAAATATAAATGAAAAATAAGATTGTATTAAATTATGATATTGAAATCCTCATTTTTTTTACATCGAAACTTATAACATTAGAAATTCCTCATAATATTATTGTCAAATAATTTCATTCTTTAATTAATCCTCAACAATAACTATAACAACTTAGCTTTGAACCTGTTTAATTTGTAATAAGTGGAATTGTGATGGAAATATAAAATAATGTCACCTTATTAACCAGTTCCACAAAATTAACCTGGTAAATTGGATCTATTTCACACGGAAAATGTATTTTTCCATAATTAAGTTTCTCCCAAGAAATTGTTTATTCTATTTAGTTGGAATAAAAGAGAAATCTAAATGCATTTTTTTTGTCCTACTTCCATAATTTCAATTTTTTTTTGTTCAATGCCACTGAAGAAAGCCCAATGAAAATCTTTCTTGTACTTAGAGTGGAAAAAATGGTACCACGGAGCTGGCTCTGTCACGGAACGACGCGGTTACCGTACGGAATGACACAACATATGTGTCGGTTACGTGTCATGACCATCTTTAGAAAATTTGGCATGACATGGCACGTGGTCATGCGAATCACGTGTAATTAGGACTGTTAGATCTTGATTAAATGGTGAATCTTGAATAAACTAACCTAAATTATGATCAAATGATCACGTGAGCCACGCAAGTCACGTTTGGTCACAGCACATTTGGGCACGGCGTGATTCACGTGGCATGATCATTCGCGTGTTGTGATCACCCTTTTACATTTTGGTCACGACATGTGAAAGATTAACTCGATCACCGCATGAGACCAAAATCACAGCGTGTTAGTTATGACACGGCACGTATTTTCCACTCTCCAAGCAAAACCAATTTAATAAAAAATCTAAAAATTGAATATATCCAAAAAGAAGAAGAACAAAGGTTGCTGAAATGGGGCAGTTGAGTAGCACCAAAAGTAAAATTGACCTGGACCCAAGTCTAGTCTAGAGTGGCGCACCTACATGTAATGTGTCCCTACGTATAGGGATAAATACACCAAAAACTAAGGTGGTGAAATTAATGGAGAGAGAGAGCACATAACATATCTCATTGTCTATACTCTATATATACATAGCCTTTTTGGAACTCCATCTCTTTAATTATTGCCTATCACTTAGTCAGAATTTTTAGAATTTAGTTAGGGTGTCAATGGTATATTTTTAGCTGTTTATTTGACCCGCATTGTATTTGATAAGACAGATATGAGTAAGATTTTTTTCATTAGTTTAATGGATATGGAGATGAATAAGAATTTTTTTTCGTTAACCAAATGAGTAAGAGTATGGATAATGACTATTTCGTATCCGTTACCCTATAAAGTAATTATAAAATCTAAATATATATTCAATTTAATTTTCAACTCACCTAAATATGTATTCGTGTTTTTGGATTTTCTTCCTTTATAAAAAACAATTTAGTTGGAATTGATTGTACATTTTTTTTATTTTTTATTAGAAATGTAATTACATATGTGTGAAATAAATGAGTTTTTTTATATTTAATTTGTAAAATATAATAAAACTAATAATTATATTAGTATTATCCATTATTCATCCGCTACCGTTTCGTTACTCGATAATATTAACGGTTAAGGGTAGGGTAAGGTAAGATCAATTTTTAATAGGTATGGATAGGGTATGAGTAAAGTCAATTTTAATAGGTATAAGTATGAATATGCCACCACCCGACCCGTACCATACCCATTGACACCCCTAAGATTTAGTGCCTTTTTCTCCATATTTCATTATTGGACATGTTCAATATTCTTCTTCCAAATTAGATAACCAATACAGCCAGAGATGGAACTACATTCAAGAAATGAGTTAAATTGATCTCTATATATTTTGAAGTATTTTTGTACTAATATACGATTTTCTATATAGTATAGGGTAAAATACTATAGATACAGTAATATTGATCCCATTCATAGTATGAAAGGAAAAAAAAGTTCTTTTACAAGAAAAAGAAAAGAAAAGTTCTTTTTCTACATTGACTAATTAATAATTAATAAGCACAAGAAAAAGAAATTAAATATACAAAAAAAAAGAATAATTTGAAGCAATGCATATATGCATGGTTATCTTTAAGACCTGTGATGTATCTTTTGTTGTGATAAAAGACACAATAAGATGCAAATTTCGAAAAAGAAAACAATATTTTATGGGTGTGTGTGTATATATATATATATCGGTGGCCACTAATCCATGCATGCATGCATGTGACATTTTGGTGAAGAGAAGAAAAGATGCTTTCTTTCTATTTGACCGCATTTGGTGAAAGAGGAGACAACACAGGCTTTTAGGCTATGTAACATGGTATCCTAAAATCTCTTTATCCATGTCCTTTTCCCTTAATCCATGCAATTGATCATCACCATTTTATTATTCATTCCCAAGCTTGGTTCTTTGTGTTGCCTTTTGCTCCCTTCTTACTCAAACAACGGAAACCAATTGAAATAATATGATATGTTGGCTGTTTGATTTGTGTTTGTGGAATGTTGGTGCAATGATTTTTGCACTCAGTTGCAGCTTTTTGGATGCATTTAAGCATTTTTTAATGGGATTAAAAAAATTGGAAAAATTCTAAACGAACTAATGAGGAGCCCCTCTGGCCTCTGCTGACATAATTAGTAGCAGTAGTAGGTAGGCAGAGGTGAGAAAATTGTTTAACTTGCTTGTTAAAAATTCGCTAATAACTTGTTCATCAACTTGTTAATAACTCGTTCATTATGAACTCGTTCGTTAACTTAATAAACCGAGCATGAGCATATCCCAATTCGCTTATTAATAACTGAGTTACATGAAGTCATGTCACATCCAATCCCAAGTAGTTTCTAACAAGATTCAAACCCAAATTAAATTGAGTCTTGTTGTACAACTCGGCATGTCAATATTTTTTATTGGAGGAATTAGCTATCATTTATCAGTTTGTCTAATTCTGAAACAAAAAACTCGAAACAAAAGTCAAAATTGCCTACATGCTTGATTTCTTAACGAGCCGCTTAACGAGTACGAGTCAACTCGAGCATATTTAACGAGTTTAGCACGAGTACAGTTATCAACTCGGTACTGTTTTCTCAACTCGAGTTGACTCTCTCATTAACTTAATGAACCGAGCACGAGCATACTCCAACTCGCTCGAACTCGGATCACTAAAGTAGTAGGTGAATCAAACAAAATTTGAAATTTAAATGATTAATTTATGTTGTTTGATTTATCTGGTTAATTTAAGCCTGACACCAATTACTTTACCTGTCCTTGTTTATCTCTTATAATTAATTTATTACAGGAATTTCCACACGAAAAAAAAATGGTTTTTGATATAAAAAAATTGAACCTGTTTCATTAAAATATAGGATTATATATTACCCTAGCCAAGCCATGTTCTTTTCCCTAAAATCATGCTCATCAACATTTCTTAATGTCTTATATTGGATCTTTCTGTGGGGCATTCTATTTTTTTTTTTACTTGCTACGATCTCAGATGATTGTTTCATTCCTTTTAACTTAAAAAGATATAAATTTTTTTCTGATGGTAAGCTATATATTAAGAGGAGGGACCCACTTACATTCTTTTTTTATGATAACGGATTACATCATACATTTTCAAAGTTTAAACAGTCGATCCAAACCGTTCAACATGATGGATATATTAAAATGTACTTGCATATCAAATTTTATATTTTTTGAATTTGTTTATTATTTATTGAGATGGGTACAAAAATTCAATGGCCTGACAAAATATGACAAGAGACTTGGTGAACTTTTTTTCATTACTAGAAGAAATTAACAACTTAAATGAAAAAAAATAATGGTTTGAATTTAGGAAAAAATGTATGTCTAGCAGAATATTCTTCCATATAACAAAAAAATTGCATTTGCATGTGTGCATGTGTGTATGAGCGACAGAAAAGAACAAAATAACAGATTAATTACAATGTAAACAACAAGTTGGCACTTCTTCTTGCTTATAATTCCAGAAAGAGAAAATATATATATACTACATGGTTAAAAGTGGAGAATTTTTGTTCACTGATTAAGCAAAATTGGGACAAATATGATGGGCCGGCCCGTCATATTCACTGATTAGGCCAAATTGGCCGCAAGAATGGGACAATATCCGCCAGGGTAAAAAGTGACTATCAGTGAGGGTATACTGACATAAAGGTGTTTTTTCTATTAGTGACGGAAGTATCCATAAAAGTGTACTTACAGTATCCCTCGCGGTTACTATTCCATTTTTGTAGTGGGGGCCAGATCACCGGGCCTAACCGGCTTGAGTTGTATTCGGTTGTTCTTGGATCCAAGGCACTGAAAAAAATATAATTCAGAACATATAAAACAAAATTCAGAAACATGTTTTCTGACATCCTGCTAAATTAATCCTGGGTCCTCCAAACTTGGAATAGGTGATATTTGGAAGTTTAAGACCTTCACAGCATTTTGCAGTACCAAGTTGGGTTTGCCTGATTAATTCAAACTAATATGTAGTTATAACATTTTATTTTCTTAATAATTTTGGAGAAGTTATAACTTTATAACCACAAACCTTTATGGCTATATCTGTGGGACTTTCATGTGAAATGGGATCCGGTGCTCTTCAAATCCCTACTCTTCTTCTGTTATTTTCTCTATCTCTCTCTCACGTGATTCTCTTTCTCTCTCCCTCCTCCTTTTTGAAGAGAGATATAGAGAGTAAAAAAATAGCAGGGACTGCTTTTCTGTAAAGAAAAGCAGCAGAGTCGGACCCATTTTCATGCATGCAATCATCATATGTCTATTTTGGAAAAAAAAAAAAGAAGAAGAAGAAGAAGGGAAAGCCGCCACTATTTGCTAGTGTTAAATTATAGAGATTACAAGAACAATAAACATAGGCCTCAACAACTAAGCAATTGTTTGGTCAAGATAAATCCATCATGTGAATATGTGATAAAGTTTCAACATAAAGAGGATAAGATGATAATTAGTGTTTAGTTTCTTTAAATTATTTTATGGCTTGGTAATAATTGCTCAATGTTTGTTTTTCTTTATTTTTTTTCTCCGAATAAGAATTTTATTAACTCGGACTATTTTTTTAATTAGGTGCATTTTTAAGACGTCAAACCTTTCTTAAGCAAATTAAACTTTTCTCCAATTCATTTGTCAGGAGTGATAGGGCCATGTACTAAAAACCCCATAAAACTACTATGAGCGGAGTACTAAGCTCAGATAGCAAGCTCAAGAAGTAGACCTGTTTGAGTAGTCCGTACGCGACTCTAATCAACTCACCAGCCCGCGAGATAAGCCCGTCCGAGTCGTCCGTACGAGACTCAAATCGACTTATCGGCCTGTGAGATAGGCCCAGTCGAGTGTCCGTACGAGATCCAAACCGAAATTTAATGAGATCGGGACCACACCTCAGGAATACACGGTACATAGAGGATAGAGTTACGTACCCATTGGATCTACACAAAGTTCAGACTCGGACACATAATAAATACCCACCTAACAAGCACGGACTAATACCTATGGCCTCTCGAATTAGGACTTGCTTAGACTTACTGCGACTTAATCTCTCTAGAGATAGGCCGTATCAAGGAGGTAAAAGGAAAAGGAAAAGGAAATTAGAAAGAGATTTATGGAATATTGTAATTCAAACAATATAACTAAATATCACAAACACACTTTTTATATATATTCACAATCAAATTGTTTAATTCAAGCCGAAATCCTTATTAATTTATTTTAGAATTGCTTGAACGCTATACCATAGAATTGCATGGATTGGGCTGGGCCGTGTTTTTCATAGCCCACCACTCTGTTTCATTGCCACTCTTGAGGAATTCTCGAACTTTGAGTGTTTTTTGAAAAATCGCAACCGTTCAAATAACGTTCTGCACGAATCTCAAAGCTTAAATAGTACTGCCCCCGCGCTATACCTGAATAGTTATTTGCGTGATTGATTACTTGTATCATTTTTTTCCCACTAGAAAAAAAACTATGCTAAACTAGGGGTGTATACGGATCGGATATTATCCAATTTCGTCCGGATTCGAATCCGGAAAATTACTTAAATTATCCGATCCGTATCCGTATCAGAAAAATTATAATAGATAAGGATACGGTAAGATTTTTAACTATCCGTAACTATCCATAACTATCCGTAACTATCCGTATCGACCGTTTACACTCCTAAACTATAATAAATGTACTTTATGTTCTTAAATTGATTTATTAAATTGCATATACATACCAATGATTTATTAAACTGTATAAACATATATATTCTGATTAACATTATAACACTATGACATGATTAGTAACTAATGTTTTGATAATATGATATATGTTTTGTATCTAACAAATTTATTATAAAAAATATTATATCTAATTTATGAATAAAAAATTATATTTAAATGTTATTTTTACTAGAATGTACATTAGAAATTTATTTTTAATTATCCAAATTATATTCATATCCGTATTAGTATCCGTCCGATATCCGATCCGTATCTGTATCCGAGACTATCTGTATTCGTATCCGTATCTGAAAAATTATAACGGATAAGAATATGGTTTGACCACTATCCGATCTGTATCTCTACCCGGGCTGCCAAGCCAATCTGGGCCGCATATTGGCTTGGCGGCCCCTCAAAAGCCCAAAAATGCACTGTAATATTAAATATATTTATGTATTTGAGGGGCCTCGAAGCCAATTTGCGGCCCCCTAAGAATGGGGCCGCAGATTGGCTTAACGGCCCGGGTAGATATGAAATTTCCCATATTTTGAAGTATTTTGGTTTATTTTTTTTAAAATGGTATAAATAAAAATTTCGGGGATTTGGAGGTCTCATCTCATTTCGAAGACACCATGTTTTACACTTGAGCAACCTCTAATTACACAGTCAGGCCAATGAGAGTAAACTAAATCCCATTTATTTTAAAAATATATTGCTTAATTAGACATGATTTTATTGTATAGTTTAGAATAAAATGCTATGAGTACTGTAAAATTAACCTCCATATTTTTTGTAAAATTTTTATAGTATTGATTTTTATTACGTATTTGACCCCTATAAATTGAAAGTCTGCATCCGCTCCTGAATCAAGAGACTCCAACGAGTAATAAAAATGTGAACAATTCATCTTATTTTACATAGTTAATTAAATGAATAAATATAGCAAATGACACTGCAAGTTACATATTCCTTAAAACTGAACTTCACACACACACACACACACACACACAACAAAACCTATGTGAACTTCACACACGGGAAGCAATTAATCCCACAGGGTGTCCAACAATTGCTCTATACTACAAAAAACTCTCATATAATGCCCCAATTACACATGATCAAGACGGAAGTTAAGTTCAGTTTGAACCATTTAATTTAAGGAAGCTGATATGAGTACCCGCGCTACAGTACCCGCACTGTACTCACACCTAAACTGCCATAATTACTTGTGGGGACTGCAACTATGAGTTCGGGTACTGTAGCGTGTACAGTGCGGATACTGTAGCGTGGGTACTGAAATAATTATTCTTAATTTAAATAGATAATTGATTTTGCAAGTGCTACTATGAGTTCTGTTATCTCATAGTTTTTTTTTTCAAAAAATTTTTTTTGGGTGGTACTTATTGCATATAACTAGAGAGGAACCAAACTCTTATTTCATCTTTCACGTTTTATTCGCGAATAAAACGCATGATACGTTTTTTTGCGTTTTATTCGGTGTTCAGTTCGAAAACATCAAAAATCCAAATAAAATAGAAAAATTGACGAATAAATCGCGCACCATGTTACTATGGTTAGAGGTGCCTAATGAGAATATTAGATTTAGCCCTCCCATGATTTTTAAATCTTAATTATGCATGTTAGAATTTTATTGGTCTTTCATTTATGGTATGTACTAGCCCTCATTATTTGTTTGGTATGTATTAGCCTCCCTTGGTGAAATATTTTATTCTTTAGATTTTCTTTTTGGTGCCGCACAACAATAAAATATATATTGTAGATTTTAAATTTGAACCGATGATGAAGTATTTTTCTGTAGTAGTGATTGTTTGTATATATTGTTACTAACATGAATTTTATTTTGTGCATAGCAATTTTGCTAATTCAGACATGGATATCAGATTAGACTCTCAAGTTTGTCATGTCAATTTGAAAATATAGCATTTTTGAGAAAACTAATTCTAGATTGCTAGAAAGAAATTGTAATATGAGGAGAGTTCAAATGGTTTCATTTTTATGTCTCTATCATGCCTCTATTTTTAAAAATGTTAATGTATTAAAATTTAAATTATACACGTCAAAATAAAAACGTTAGATGTGATCTATGTTATTTTCTCTTTGTACTCATAAAAAAATATCACATTTCAATTTTATTTTTATGTGAATCAATCATTTGAAAAATCAACGTCTAAAAATTATCCATATTAATATGTTTTTACATGCTCTTGATGACAATCAAAACAAAGTTGAAATGTCACAATTTTTTACATGCGCATAGATAAAATGATGTAGATCATATCCAACGGTTTTATTTTGACTTTTAAGTTTTAAATTTTGAGTTATTAAAGTTCTTAAAAATGGAGACATAATGGAGGCACAAAAAATAGAGGCATTTGAACCCTCCTCAAGTAATATTTTCCAATATAATATTTCCAATTTCATAATCAAATCTCACTAACATGACATTTTTTTTTAGAAAAAAAGAAAAATAAAACAAGAACATTGACGATGCAAAAGGAAATTACCAAATTATTATATATATATTTTTTGCCACTAAAAGTCATCCCCGTCTATTATTTTATAACATTTCCGAGTTCCATACTTTGGCCATTTTATAAGTGACATGCAATTAAATACATCTAATTATCCTCTTATAAACATATGAAATCATTTGGCTTGTTTGATTGTTTCTTTATTATTTGTTATATATAATCTTTGGATGCTTCCTATCAAATTTCCTTAACCAATTTTCTCACTGCCCAATTGATTTTCCTTTGACCAGGTGACAATTTATTGTCACAATTAATCCTTAGACGGACCTGGTCTACCATTTAATTATACTCTCGACCTAAAAAGATTGTCTCCATATGATATGTGAAGCAATATATTGTACACTTTGTAATTGTTTTCAATTATTAATTTTAAGGTTGCAAAATTTAGAATTACAAGCATGTCTCATATATGAAATTATAATATTAATTATAGAGATGGTATTGCTCTGAACATGCTTACCGTCTAACTATAATATTAAGAACAACAATTGTATAAATTATTTATCATTATTTGTAGGAATCTTTTGCTAAAAATCAATCCTTCACTTCATTTCTTCATAACCACAGACAAACTTTACTACATATAACTCTAATTGCACCTATTTTTTTTTTAAACAACATTATTATTGTTTGAAAAAATAATAACAAAAGATCTTTAATTAGTTGAAATTCAAAGTGAAACAACAATCATTTTTCTTCTTATTACTTTTGAGTTGTGATCATTTTTTTAGACAAGTAAATATTTGAAATTTACTTTTACTTATCTATTGCAACTATAACTATAATGATTCAAATGAACGTAATACATATTGTTAAGATAGGTACAAAATCACTGTTTCTGGTAGGGGTGTAAACGGTCGGATATGAATCGGATAGTGGTCAAACCGTATCCTTGTATGTTATAATTTTTTAGATACGGATACGAATACGAATAGTCTCGGATAAGGATACAGAACGGATATTAAAACAGATACGGATCGGATATCGGACAGATACGAATACGGATATGAATATAATTCAGATAATTAAAAATAAATTACTAATATACATTCTAGTAAATAATTTTCATTCATAAAATAAGTTTGTTGGTTACAAAACATATATCATATTATCAAAATATTAGTCACTAATCATGTCATATGTTATATTGTTTATCAGAATATATATGTCCAGTTTAATAAATCATTGGTATGTATATGCAATTTAATAAATCAATTTAAGAACATAGAGTATATTTTTTGTGGTTTAGAAATGTAAACGGTCAGATATAGATAGTTAAAAATCTTACCGCATCCTTATCCAAGGGCGGAACTCAAGCCTGATCAAAGATGGCTAAGCCACCCCTATGATTTCAATTTTTTTATTATGCATATTGCAATTTAATGGAATTTTTTTTTTAACTTTTTATATAGTCCAGCCCCTCAATAAATAACAAATGTTTAGTTGTAGTGGTTAGAGCTTTATTTTGTAGTTGAGAGGACACGGGTTCAAATTCCACTTACAATATATTGTGTATTTTAATTTTCAGTCACCCCTATTGAAATTTTCTAGTTCCGCCCCTGTCTTTATTCGTTATAATTTTTCAGATACGGATACAGATCGGATAATTTAAGTTTTCTGGATTCGGATATGGACGAAATCGGATAATATCCGATCCGTTTACACCCCTAGTTTCTGGACTGTATAAAAACAATAATTTTATACCTATCTAAAAATAATAGTAATTTCCAAAAATTATAAAATTTGATCTCCAAACATATTTTTATATAAATATCATGTTAAACAATTAGAATCGATATTTAAACTTTGAAAATAAATATATAAAATATGAGACATAATGAATTATGAAAGAACCCTCTTGTTTTTATTTATCAATCTCAAGATTCAATATACAGATCTTCGAGGTGCTGGTTCAGGCATTTAATGTTAGACCAAAGTCAAATACGTCGGCTGATTCACTTTGCTTTCACGGTTCCACAATTCTTTCTCCTCTCTAATAATGCAGCTACTCAATAAATCATAAATCAGTGGCATAGGCATAACCCAATTTTTACCTTTTAAACCTTGGAATTAAACGAAATCACACAAAGAAAGAAAAATAATACAAAAAATTGGGAAGAATAACCATGGGTGATGGATCCGCCATTAACGCCCCCGACGCTTCTTCTTCTTCAACCTTCTCTTACTTCTCACTGTTTCACAACTACCCTCTCATCTCAGCCCTCGTTTCCTTCGCCATTGCTCAGACCATCAAGTTTCTCACTACTTGGTTAGTTTTCTCTCAAGATCCCAGCTTTGTTATGGGTTTCTTTAGATGTACAGATATGTGATCTGATTTTATGAAGATCTGATACTTGATTCTGCTTTACTGAGTAGAATGCGTTGTTTTAGATTTTTAGATTTTTTTTTTGTTCTCATCTGATCTTTCTGTATACTGAATTTGTGTAATTGACTTGATTTTGACCTCGTTTGTTCAAGGAAGTAGCAAATTCCAACATAAAATCTTCAAATTGTGAGATTTTTTTATGTGAAATAAGTTCATATTGTCAATCAGACCCTGTATTTGGTTAAATTGGATAATCAATTGATATTAGGTTTTGCTGGATCTGCTTATATGGTGCTAAAATAATATTCTTTCGAATCTATACAACTAATACAGGTTGATTAATGCTTGTCAAATGACATAAAAGAACAATTAGTTTAGTTTACTACTGATAAGTCGATAGCATTTTGTTTTGTCAGCAAACATTGAATTTTTAACGAAATATTGGCTGTGTTTCTCACTCAGTAAGGTACATATCCAGTGCTAAATTAGAGCACTGGTACATTTCCTTACTGAACTGGTATGTTCAGCTCTGAAATATGGTATTGCCGTATTGGTTCAGTAACCTTGACGGAATATATTAACCTTTTTTCTTTGATTACTATGGTGCTATCTTATGCTCACTTTAATACTCTTAATGGTAATTACATTGCACTATTGCATTACTGAGATTTCTTAGAAGGCACTGAGAGTACATATGTGCATAAATATGTATTGGTACGTACTGGTCTGTACTGTACCAGTTCAATTGTGTAGAAAAAAAATCTCTTAATGACCTAAATAATCTCTTAATGTTGAAAAAAATAATATAGTTTTCAGAAGCAAAAATAAAAACCCTAGAAAACAAATTGCCAGAGCTATAACAACTGCAAAGTTTATGGGTGTTTAAGAAGTATCCCGAGGCAAATATGTACTGGTACGTACCGGTCAGTACTGTAGCAGTTCAATTCTATCCTGCATCATATCAGAATGTTATCCATGTTGATTGATTAAATGTCTTTTCTATATGGTGTCTTGAGATCTCATGCTTATTTTTTCTTTTTCTTTTTTTTATAATAAAAAAGGTACAAGGAGAACAGGTGGGACCCAAAGCTGCTTGTGGGGTCTGGTGGAATGCCATCATCTCATTCATCAACTGTGACTGCTCTTGCCACGGCCATCGGCTTTTATGAGGGCTTTGACTCTTCTCTTTTCGCCACTGCTGCTGTCTTAGCATGTGTTGTAAGTTTCACTCTATTCTCCCTCTCATTCTCTACTCTCTTAAGATACGTAAATGTTTACTTGGTTCAATTCCTTGGCCAATTATGACAGTATGATTAGTTTATTATAGCTGTTAACCTAGGGGTGTTCAACTGGTAGGTTCGGTTAAAACCGAATTAAAATAGTCAAAACCAAAATTTTATTCGGTTTTCAAAATCTAACTGAATCAACCGAATAACAACCGAACAAAAAAGGAACCGAAGTATCGGTTTGTTTGGTTGAACCGAAATAGGAGAGATTAAATTTCAAAAGGTCAAAACTCAATACATGCACAAATACATTTAATAATTATAGAAATAAATATGAAGATATATATCAGTCGAACCGAAATAAGAGAGATTGTATAAAACCAAATATAAAAAACGGAAGTAATTCAAGTAAATATCAAGTAAATTTCGGTTTGTTTGGTTGAACCGAAATAAGAGATATTAAACCGAACCAAATATAAAAACCAAAGTAATTCAAAAATTCAACCGAACCAAACCATTTAAACCGAAAAACCGAACCATTTAATCCAAAATTTGTCGGTTAGGTTGAAAACCAGATAAACCGGATCCAATGAACACCCCTATGCTATCCTAATTCTGCAAATAAACCCAATTTGGCCTACTATATCTAGATTTACCTTTGGTTGTGCAATTAACCATCTTTTTTGCAGTGGTGCCCAATTAAGTCTTTGAGTTTGCAATTTAGCCCTGATTGTGCATTTTTGTGCAGTTGAGCTATAAAGGTGCTAAGTAGCACCTAAAGTTCTAAATACTGAAAGGCGGGTTGGATTCGACTTTACTCTGACCCGTTAATCCATGGGTCCATTAGTTGGGTTCCATTCAGGCTGATTTGTTATTCAATTATTTAATATGGTCCCAACCTGAACTCATAATTTGCTGTGTTATGTGATATAAAATTATAGATAGCATGTAATGATGTATGAAACTTATATGCAGGTGATGTATGATGCTTTTGGTGTCCGACTTCACGCTGGAAAGCAAGCTGAGGTATTGACTTAATACCTCTTGCACCTTTTTTTTGTTTAAAATGCAACTTTATCTTGGTAGAGGTAATTTTTCTTTATACCGCCTTCGATTTTTAAGGGGAATTGCATGTATACTACTCAAAAACTTCGAAGTTACTAACACTAAATATTTCTCTTAAACAGGTTGCATATTTTTTATTTTTTAATAAAGGGTAAAATGGGTACTTTGTAAATTTAAAATTTAATAGAAAAGTCAATGAATTGGGTAAATTTGTGAGTTTTGGAAATTTAGAAGGGTAAATATGATATTATGAATATTTAGAGGGGGGAATACGTAATTTCGAGGTTTTTGAGGGGTATTAGGTATACATGAAATTCCCCCAAAAAAATATTGCAAACATCACTTTGTTTTCCATTTACTTGAAGATGCTCAAACTATACTTGCTTTCTCACTGTCACTTTCATTCCATTAAGGAGTGATAAAGGAAGGGTAGTTTACGTATATAACAACTTATTTCTGGTGTAAATGTTGTAAGCAATGTACCGTAAATGAAATGTTTGTATGTGTGTCATATATTTTTAGCTTTTACAAGTCCTGCTTTTTGTTAGAATAGATAAAAGTTCCGGGTTCTGTTTGTAACAAACTTTCTTTTTCCTACCAAGAGAATCTGTTTTTCTACTTACAAATTGTCGAAATATCTTTTGAAGTCTTAAAAGGCCAAGTAAAATGAAAAAGTGAAATTCATTATATCAATCTAGGATGAAATACAATACAATTTATATTATTCTTGTTAAGCACCATATTTTGCATTTTCACATCATGAAGAAAAATATATTGCACGAGTCAGTTCTGATTATGCTTGACCGATTTGAATTGCCAGCTTATGTATTATATAAATAAAATTACAGGTGCTAAATCAAATAGTATATGAGCTCCCAACCGAGCATCCCCTTGCCGAGACCAGGCCATTGAAAGAGCTCCTCGGCCATACCCCTTCTCAGGTTCTACTACTTATCTATCTTTTTTTAAAGAAGAAAAAGTGGTGGCCCAAAATTGATTCACATTTATATTTCTTCATTAAAAAAAAAATAAACATATCCTTTTCTCTCCTAGAGAAGTAAATGAACAAATTATCATGTATTTTCAAAGTAGTTATAGAAAATGAGCGAGGCTATGGTACTATGCATAGCGCATATTGGTCCGTTCTACGGATCAATATTTTTGTTTTCAAAATCCAAATAGTCGATCTGAACCGTTCAACGTGATCTTCATATGAAAATGTTGCGACTAAATTTTTACATTATTTAGAATGTTTTTACTATTTTTTTAGATAGGTAGAAAATCACTACTTTTGAATGGTCTAGAATATTTAAATCAAGTGATTTTCTACCTATCTAAAAAAATTAGTGAAAAGATTCTAAAAACTGTCAAATTTGATCGACAAGTTCATTTTTATATGGAGATAATGCTGAATTGTTGAGATCGATTGTTTAGACTTTGAAAATGGCGATGTTGACCCTTGGTAGTATCTACCAAGTTTCTCAAAAAAAAGAAAATGGCGATGTTGATCCATAGTACGGACCAATATACACTATGCATATTACCATAGCCTCACTCATAGAAAATTGTATTATTAGCTTGTTTTTCGGAATGCTATGAGATAAACCATTATTTAAAAAATAGATAAATTGAAGCTACTTTTGAGAATGCATTTTAAATTGATTTTTTCTTTCCTTTTTTTGGGTTGGTTTTCATTAGGTATTTGCCGGTGCGGTGCTGGGATTTATGATAGCTACCATTGGACAGATAATTGTAAGAGGAAAAGTGATCCCTGTTTGATTTTCTTCCTATTAGTTCAAGCGCCATTGCTTCTAACTAAATTGAAATTGAAAATTCTTTCAAAAAGAAAAAAAAAAGCTAGTTATATTGTTAAACTGCTTGATACATTTATGCATTTTTCTTTTTTTTTTTCTCTCATTTTTACACGTGTAATTTGATTTACTTCTGGCATTGAAGTTTTGAGTGATAAAAAAAATGTTAATAATTCTTTCTCTATTCTCATAAATAGTGTTGTTATTGTTACAAATATGTGGTTCTTATATTGTCTTGTAACTTATTTGAAACTGGAGAGGATCGTCCAATGACCACCGAGTCACTGACAAGTTGATCCCTATTCTAAGGAGACGCCATTAGGATTATATAGCAGCGGAATTGAGAACAACCTCTGCGGTACCCTACTGTGTACAATAACTACAGCCAAGCCTAAAAAGGCCCAAAATAATTGCGGATCCTATTTAACAGGATCCGCTTTAATATTCGTGCAAGATTAAAACAGACGATAAAGATCTCATTATACACAGTACGGTACCGTACTCTGGTTTGGAACGCGGAAACCGGCTAAAGATTAAAACAGATTAGTTTTGACTTCATGCAGCGCACAGACTATAAAATCAAACAGCGCTGCATGAAGCCCAACAGGCCTCCTAAGTGGAGAGGAGCGTCCCTTTTATTATGTGAAACTGGAGAGGATCGTCCAATGTTTTACTGAGTCACCGACAAGTGGGTCCCCAAAACCTCTCTTCTCCTGTAGATGGATTCTATAGCAGCGGATTGAAAAT
This sequence comes from Carex kokanica, assembly GCA_025461125.1. NCBI lineage: Eukaryota > Viridiplantae > Streptophyta > Magnoliopsida > Poales > Cyperaceae > Carex > Carex kokanica. The sequence continues at coordinate 379,791 of JAJGRX010000111.1, read as the reverse complement.
AATCCTATGCGGTACCCTATTAAGTCCAGCCAAGCCAATTATTGCTTTAAGATTCGTGCCAGTGGAAAACAGACGATGAAGATCTCATTCTACACAGTACGGTACCGTACTCTGATTTGGGACGCGGAAACCGGGTACTCCCGCCCACCATATCCGCCCACAACTCATACACTCTCTCACTCTCCTCTCTCTTTAATCCCGCTCTTTATTCCCTTCGAAGGCCTCCCATGTCTCTCTCCCTCTCCCTCTCTCTCACTTCTCAGTTCTCACTGCTCACGCAACAATGTCTCACTTGGCAGGAACGGGAAAGCATCCAGTGCCAAAGCGGTACGCGGTTCTCTTGGCCTGCGCTTTCCTTCTAGCAATTGCTCTACTCGCAGATTTCCTCTGGGCCTCTTCTTCCTCCTCGGTGCATCTCTCTCTGGATTCTTTCACTGAGGTGGCAGTATCAATCAAGGTACACCTTCTCTTTGACAACCTTTTCAAATCGTGCAATGTAGTATCTGGAGGTTTTTTAGTTAATGCAATCTAGCCCCTGTAGAATTTATATTAATGTGTTGTAGACCTGAAGATTTTAATTTGGGAAAAATACATTCACAGGCTAATTAAAAATAGTGCAAATTGGTCCATACTATGGATCAATATCTTTGTTTCCAAACTCCAAACAATTGATCTGATCCATTCAACATGATCTCCATATAAAAATGTCCTTGTCGACCAAATTTTACATTTTTTTGAATTTTTTTTACTATTTTATTAAATAAGTAGAAAGATTCCATACCATTACAAAGTAGTGTTTTTTACCTATCTAGAAAATATAAAATTTAGTCACTAAGTACAGACTTTGTTTTTCTCTATTGGTCCCTCAAACCTTTTCAATTCGTGCAATGTAGTATCTGGAGGCTTTTTAGTTAAGGCAGTCTGGCCCCTGAAGAATTTATATTACTGTGTTGTACGCCCGAGATTTCAATTTGGGCAAATACATTCCCAGGTTATTTAAAATAGTTTAATATGCTACAACTAAAAATTAAGGAATTACAATTCACAGATTAAAACTTTTTGGATTTGGGTTTTAGATAAATCCAGGCCAATATGTCATGATTTGAATTTTGAAAGCATAAATAGGTCACTGATTAATACAATTGTGTTGTTTGTTACTTTGTGAAGAAGAAAGAAAAAAAGGTTGTAAATAGGGAACTGATGCACCTTAATGCGACATATGCTGACATACCGGCCCCACATTTGGATTGGGAAGAGATGTCAGAAGCACCGGTGCCTCGCCTCGACGGATTCGCTGTTCAACTTGGGAATCTGTTGTATGTCTTTGCTGGATACGGTAGCATTGACCATGTAAGATAATGTAAATTTTAAATCAATGATGATTTCCTTTACGCATTTTGTGTACATAATTTAGTCAATAGGAAGTAAGAAAAATAAAGAAACAGAAGTCGAATACTGTCCTTAAAAAAAAAATGAAAAAAGAAGTCTAAATGTCGCTTTGATTTGAATGACTTTATGCATTAATTTAATTCAGTATGTGACAATCATAAATCCATATATTATACAATATTAACTTGGTAAGTTGTTAAACCCACAGGTGCATTCTCATGTTGACATTTTCAATTTCACGGATAACACATGGGGTGAGAAATTTGACATGCCGAAAGAAATGGCAAACTCGCATCTTGGAATGGAGACAGATGGACGATATATCTATGCTATTTCTGGTCAATACGGCCCACAGTGCAGAGGGCCCACCAATCGCAACTTTGTATTGGATACCAGGACAAAGCAGTGGAGCGAACTGCCTTCATTGCCTGTTCCTAGGTGCGTAATAGCAATGCATAAAATTGCATATAGTTCTCGTTATTCTCGATTTATTTATGATATGATTTCAATTTATTCAGATATGCGCCGGCAACACAACTGTGGCGGGGCCGGTTACATGTAATGGGGGGAAGTAAGGAGGATCGGCATGAGCCGGGATTGGAGCACTGGAGTATAGCTGTAAAGGATGGCAAGGCACTTGAGGCGGAATGGAGGGTTGAGATTCCAATACCACGTGGCGGGCCCCACAGGTACACTTCTCTTTCTTTCATCTCCTACTGCTTTCACGTATTCTTTAGACCTAACCAATGACGACTGTTGTTAATTAATGAACAAAAGCATGGCCTTTAACCTCTGTAATTAAGTGAATGTTAAATTCTATTTATAGAGCAACTCACTATTGTTCAACATGATCTTCATATGAAAATGTACTTGTAGGTCAATTTTTACATTTTTTTTGCAACTTTTTTATTATTTTTTTTAGATAGGTAGAAAATCACTTATCTAAAAATTCTAGACCATTTAAAAGTAGTGATTTTCTACCTATCTAAAAAAATAGTAAAAAAATTCTAAAAAATGTAAAGTCAATCTGCACTATGCATAGTACCATAGCCTCACTATTTGTCAAGTAACTTGTTTTTCTTATGATTCAAATAAGGGCATGTGTGGTTGCTAATGATAAACTGCTTGTGATTGGTGGCCAAGAGGGTGATTTTATGGCTAAACCCGGTTCTCCTATTTTTAAATGCTCTCGCAGACACGAGGTATACTGCTTCTCATTAATCAGATAACATTTTTGTGTTTCATATATTGAAGTTTATATTCTCGATTAATACCAATACTGCTTGGTTCTACTGAACCTGATTGACGTGCAGGGACAGAACCAGAAAATTTACATAGGGCTAATAGTAATAATTTTTGTAAAAAATAAGAATTTTAAACGAAAAAAATGAAAATTTTCAAAAATTAAAAATTTGATATTGTATTCCTTTTAAAAATTCAAATCTCACTCACCTTATTTCTATCTAGGTTGTATATAATGATGTGTACATGCTAAATGACGGGAATGAATGGAAGCAACTGCCGGCGATGCCAAAACCGAATTCACACATAGAATCTGCATGGGTTATTGTAAATAATTCAATAATAATTGTCGGAGGCACGACAGAGAAGCACCCGGTTACTAAAAAGATGATACTCGTCGGTGAAGTCTTTCGGTTCAACTTGGATAACTTGGTACGTCTTATATTTATATAACACAACAACAAAATTGAATTTTTTTTTTTACCTGTATTGTATCAAAACAAGTGATATAAGTTGGTCAATACAGGTCAATTGATCTTTTACTAATTTTTATCATAATATTACGAATGCAACATCATATATTTATACTTGTGCTAGGTCTGGTACTGATTTTTATCACACTGGTACTAGGTCTGGTACTGAATGCAACATCATATATTTATACTTGTACCAGGCCTGGTAGTGATTTTTATCATACTGGTATTGAATGTAACATCATATATTTATTCTTGTACCAGGTCTGGTACTGATTTTTATCACACTGGTACAAGGTCTGGTACTTAATGCAACATCATATATTCATACTTCTACTAGGTCTGGTACTGATTTTTATCACATTGGTACTGAATGCAACATCACATATTTATACTGGTACCTTTTGTGACAGGAATGGTCGGTCATAGGCCGCATGCCTTTTCGAATGAAGACTACACTGGTTGGTTTTTGGGACGGTTGGCTCTATTTCACCTCAGGCCAGAGAGATCGGGGCCCGCATGATCCGTCTCCGAAAAGAGTTGTTGGATCTACCTGGAGAACTAAATTACATCTTTAGTTAATTATGTTTACTTCCTAACACAGTTATCAGAATCCAGGTATTCATGTAAATTTTGTCTCTGTTAGCAATTTATTTATTCATTATACTTTTTTGTAACTTGTTAGATTCAAATTTGTTTTAGCAATATAATTTCTAGTTATTTTATAATATCCTTACGGTGTATTACGGTAATATTAACATTTTTTTTAATTGTAAACTATTGCTTCAATATTTCATTGATGTACCTTCTCATTGAACTGGTAATAATTTATTCACAATGATTATATATTATTTTAAAATTTTAAAACTTGTTTATATTGAGTTATTGACATGTTTGCCAGTTCATGGAATTAAACAACTATCCATAATTGAGAAAAAAAATATTAAAAATCCACAAGCAAACCTCAGAGGATAGCAAGAGTCAAAATTATGAGAAAATATATTTAAAAGTTCATATAAAATATGTTAGCCTTTTCATATACTTGGTTAGAGTTTGTTTGTTTGTTTTTTTTCTTCTTTTTCCTTATTTATTTTTGAAAGCTGGAACTTTAGCTTTGGCAAATTCAAAGAAACTTTAATCAAATTTTCTATTATCTGTGATCAACTTCAATTGTTTTGTATATTATAAGCAAGTCAAGCTATGAAGACCTTATCAATATAAAATTTGTTGGCGTAATCATGCATGTAATATATATGATTAATTTATCCCAATAATTCCTTATATCTATCAAAAATATTTTTGTATGAACACCATCATACATTAATTAAGTACAATGCCAAATATATAAGATATTAGATAATATAAATTTTATGAGGAATTTTTTCTCTCTCTCATCATTTATACAATGCATATTTCTATGTCATTTCTACAAGGCATATTTTTGTATGAACACCATTATACATTAATTAAGTCAATCCAACTAAAGCCTGTAATGCACGAGATTTCTTTAAGATTCGTGTTAGTATACAACAAACGTACTAAATTGAAACTCAAAAATTGAGGTACCTTAGATGATATGAATTTCTGTTAAATTATCAGAGCCTTTGGCAACTTTAGATTAGATCCTTTTCGCTTGTATAAAGCAAATTATTTTCCATCTTTTATCTTTCTTTCTTCTAGAAAGCACGGCACCTTGATTGGCGAATAAGTGTCCTAGAAGCAAATATTTTGTCTTTTAGGTTTTTTTTAGTTTTAATTGGTTTGTCAAATCAATAATTGCATTCAAATACTTTTATATTCATACTAATTTGACAATAAGATCAATTCGAAAAATTAAAAAAATATTATAATAATGCAATTATTGATTTGTCTAATAGATTAAATCAGTGGTCTAAATTTATTGTTTGAATATAATTTTTAAAATTAAATTTACTGACTCATTACATAATTCAATATATGATATTAATTACTTTATCATGTGATCATCTATTGACTTTTTTATATATTATTTGATGTTGCATCCTATTTAATATTATTTGTCTCAACTTAAAACTTAAATTATTTTTTCAATACATATTTTATTTTTGGGGCCAAGTCCAAGAAATAGTCTTAATTTTCTTATATTGTTGTGTTTCTCTCAATCACTTCTAATTATTAACAGAATCCAAATATTATGACATCAGCAGACTAAACAAATAGCAATTTGCAATTAAATAATAAAATTCTGCTAAACTCCATATATTTATTTTTCTTCTTTTGGAAAAAAAAGTAATATGTCTTTAGAGAAATTAGTTAATTTATTACCAAACTTTTGCAAAGATAATTTTTTTTTCTTGTCATGCAAGGTATAGTCATTAATTTCATTATGAATCAAAATTCAATGTAAAATGTTAACATAAAAACTGATGAACAAAAACTATCTAAACAAAATTTCCAAAACCATACCTCATAATTTAGATCAAAATAAGAATCGATCATATGAAATTAAAAAAACAAACAGTAACTTGAAACTAGAAAATTAAAATTAGAATAATGAAAAATCAAATATAGTGTAATTTTATTTTATAAGAGGAGATGAAAAGTAATGATTTATATAAAACTTATAAAAATAATTGAACAAAAATACAAATTTTCAATTTATAATGAAAGCTACCATCCGCCTCTGTGAGGGACGAGTATCCTCTGTAGTACCTCACAAGTGGGCCCACTACTTTACGGTCCAGATTAAGTAAAAAACGGTGCCTATTCGGAATTCGGGAAGGGGCAGTATTATTTATGCTTTGAGATTCGTGCAAAGTTAAAAGAACGGTCCGGATCCAATTGCTCCACAAAACAGTACCTCTGTAGTATTACAGAGGATACGAATTCCTCTGTCAGCACCACATCATCAATCTAAAAAATTAATATTTTATTTAATTTTCTAATCTAACATTTACATACTTTTCATGCCCAATATATAAAATAAAACCCCATTTAATCTTTGTTAGTTTTGTGGGTGTTGTTTCTTGGTGTTTCATATAAGCCCCCATGCTTTAAATTTGGTTGTAAACAATAAATTATCCTCTAAGGATGCCTCTTTTCTTTACCTACTAATCACGTAACACTAATCAAAACCTGTCCGATGTCTGTTTTAAGCGTTCGTCTGCATTGAGATTCGTGCGAACAGTTTAGATTCACAGAATGGTTGAGATTAATACAGTTTAAGTTTGTTTGCACAAATCTCAATGTGAATTAGACAACTTAAATAGAACATCATACTGATTTTGATCTCATGTCTATTAAAAATCTCGCTGCTCAAAATAACAACTTTATGAAGTAAAAAATAAAAGCATTGGAACTAGGGGTGTAAACGGATCGGATATTATCTGATTTCGTTTGGATCCGAATCCGAAAAATTACTTAAATTATCTGATCTGTATTTGTATCCGTATCCGAAAAATTATAACGGATAAAGATACGGTAAGATTTTTAACTATCCGTAGCTATCCGTATCCGGCCGTTTACACCCCTAAATTATAATAAATGTACTCTATGTTCTTAAATTGATTTATTAAATTGCATATACATATCAATGATTTATTAAACTGCATATACATATATATTATGATTAACAATATAACACTATGACATGATTAGTAACTAATGTTTTGATAATATGATATATGTTTTGTATCCAACAAATTTATTATAAAAAATATTATATCTAATTTATGAATGAAAAAATTATATTTAAATGTTATTTTTTACTAGAATGTACATTAGTAATTTGTTTTTAATTATCCGAATTATATTCATATCCGTATTCGTATCCATCCGACATCCGATCCGTATCCGTATCTGAGACTATCCATATTCGTATCCATATTCGAAAAATTATAACGGATAAGGATACTGTTTGACCACTGTCATATCCGTATCCGACCGTTTACACCCCTAATTGGAACCCTCTAAAATAAAACCTCATTTCATCTTTGTTTGTTTTGTGGGTGTTCCTTTTGGTGATTCATATAAGCCGCTTTTAGTTGTAAACAATAAATTATCCTTTACGGATGCTTCTTTTCTTTACCAACCAACCACGTAACATATAGCAAACAAAAGGAGAGGGACAAATGGACGGTGGATGTTGATGCAATGCCACATCTCACTTTCAACTTTCTAGTTTCCTTGAGATGATGCAATTTTTAATGCCACGTGAAACTGTGAAAACCTTTTTGTGTTATAAAGAACTCTTAATTATCCAAAAAAAAAAGAGGGTAACATTTTAGATCTTTATCCATTAAATTAAATGAGTAGTACGTGTTTTAAAGCTTATCAAGTTTTTTTAGCTTAATTTTACAATTTATCTGATTGATTTCAAATGACGAATTCAAATTGTTAAGACTGATCTACTTCATGAGTAATGCATTTACATATTAAATTTATAAATTTTTGAGTTAATTTAGTAATTAGTATAATGTTAAGTTGTTAAAAAATAATCTAAAACTTTTATTTTTTGACCGCTTACTTTAAGAAATAATTTATCACAAACTAACAGTTTCAGATTTTGCAACATCACATGCATACAATGAGAATTAATTTATGATTTAGCGACAAAAGATAATACTTTTTCTGTACAAATTTATATATTAAGAAATAATCTTTGATTTAGAGTGTTCTTAACCTCACCAAAGCTTAATTCCAAAACTTATCAGAATGAGTTCAAAAAACGAATCTAAGCCGTTGAAACTGATCTACTTCATGAGTGATGTGTTTATATGTCAAATTTATAAATTTTCCAATTAATTTAGTATAAAGTCAAATGGCAAAAAATAATGAAAAATAAACGTATTAAAATTAACTGATAAACCTTTTTTTTTATCGCTTGATTTAACATTAAATTATTTTGAATAGTTATAAATTTGACATGTAAACGCATCACTAATGAAATAAATTAAACAGTTGGATGACTTTTTTTAATAAAAAAAATGAAAATCTAAGCTTTTCAAATTACAATGTTAAACAAAATTTCCTAAATTTCAACCTGCAACGTTCTCACAGAAGACGTTGCACAACTAAATCAAAGACTAATTCTTAATCATATTTTTTTTAATAAAAAAATATGGAGAATCACAGAATATGACTAAATTTTTGTTTGTACCCTGAAATTTTTAAAATAAACCAAAAGATCACGAAAATCTCATAATTCTAAATTTACCAGGGTTGCAATGTGAAATGACAGACCCCAAAACTTAGTCTGTCATCTCTCATTGCGGACCCGCCAAAAATCCAAAATGTCCCAACTCAACAGCTGATTTGACTGATTTTGGGTTTTTAGCGGGTCCGTAACGAAAGATGGCGGATCCAGTCTTGAAGTCCGCCATTTCACGTTGCAGCTCTGATAAATTTAGAATTCTCAAAAAAACCATGATCTTTTATTATTTTTTTTAACAAGGATATTTTTAAAAATTTCGGATTTGTACCTGAGCAGAAACAAACACACAAGCAGAAACAAACAAAGAATCGTCACATCTCAACATGTCAATTAATTGAAGACTTGTTAATTGATAATCAAAAAAATTATTTTATTTCAGGGCTTATCAACCGCTGACAGGGCAGTTTGCACCGCAACAATCATTAGCCACTGTTTCAAGCGCACATGTTGTAGAGTTTGTATACATAGTAATTGACAAATAGATTTATAGATTATGAGATAGGAGTAAGTCCGATGCCCATCGGACCTACATTTAGGTTCAATTAGCTCTAGGACCGTACGATTAGCATCAAGATCTATGCGCACGGAATTGATACAGACTTGCACGGATTTTGATACATATCACACGAATCTTGATGCAGACCGAATGGTCATCACACCCATCGAACCAAGGTAGGTCCGTTGGGCATCGGACCTACTCTGATTCCATAGATTATACACATGTAAGTAACATGTCAATCAATCAAATGTTTTCAGGTCACACCTGATTGAGTCCGGATCCCCTTAAGTAACCCAATTTTTGGGTTATGGATGGGACCGTCCGAATCGAATTCATTGCTCGAGATCGCATCGGGATTCGAACTTGTTTCTTGGGATGCATGCACTGATTCTTGGATGGTCATTGGATGGTCACGGATTCCACTTTAGTTGGATGGTCACGGATTCGAATCGAACGGTCCCAATCCAAAACCCAATTTTTGGGTTACTTCACTAGATCTGAATTCCACCTGATTAGGGTTCAAACAACCAGTTTTGTTGAAATTGAAATAAAATAAATAAATTATTTTTTTTGCGGTTTTTAAAAAACCAATCGAATTAAAATGACGAACCGACCGAATTAAAAACCGAACTGTTTAAACCGAATAAATTTATGTTTGTTCGATTGAAGCGAATGAGAGAGATTAAAACTCAGTATGCACGCCAATATATTAGTAATTTTGTAGAAATAAATATCGAAATAACATTACACACATCATTCAATTCCATACAAAATATGTAAATATTTTAAAATATTGAAACCAAAATAAAACGAATAAAGCAATAATTGAACCAAACAAAATATAAATCATACTTACACTATTATAACTCGGTCAGTTCTATTTAGTCGGTTTAAAAAAGTTAAACCGAACTGATATATTTAAACTGAAATTATTTAAATATTCAACCAAACTGATCTATTTGGGATTCTACTCTGCTACTTTTCTCTAAGAAAAGCATAGTTCTATTTTTCCGATCCCAACCATTCAAAATTTTTCATTCGCGTATCTCGATAAAAAAAACATTTTCATGCACAAATTTTAACAAATTTGAATAGTTAGAATCAGAAAAACAGAATTCTGTTTTTCTTATATCTTATAAAAAAGCAGCTCATTCCATTCCATCTATTTAAACCAAAATTTTCCGATTTAGGTTAAAAACAAATTAAACAGACCGCCTCTACGCATGATCGAACAGACACCTGTCCTTTTTTGAAGCGATGCGCCGTGGCTGGTAGTCTGTGTTACCTTCCTAGTAAGGAAAATAATTAATTAACCCGGACTCAGAAGCATTTGCGACATTCATAGACTTGGTCCAGTGAACCACACACACATCCTGCTGGAATTGAAAGATTACAAATTTTTTATTTTTTTCTCAAGTTATAGAGGGAAAATACATTAATGGTTCAATTTTACATTTTTATAGTTCAATCTTGTTATTTATTTCCGAATATTCGATAGCTAAAGGGATATTAGATGAGATAATATATTTATAATTACTAATTCAAAACATATTAGATTTTGATTCCGGATATCTTTCATTTAAATCCCACAATCTATATTTTATAATTACTAATTCAAAACATATTAGACTCTCGAGCATGAGCGAATTCAGGATTTTCATTAGGAGGGGATAAGAAAATAGCAAATCGAGTTTAAATATCTAATCAGATTCAACCTCATTAGCTAATCGTATAATAGATAAAAAACAATGCTCTAACTTATAATTTTCAATGCTCCGACTTATAATTTTCAATGCTCTAACTTCTAATTCTAATTATTAATCATAATTCAAATAATTTATTCTAATTTTAATCCTAAATTTAATTCAAATTACAAATCATGATTCTAGAGGAGGTAAAACAAAAAGGGGCCGGGGGAAGAGGAGCAAAGTCAGTTCGGACCTATAAATTTCTATAAAAATTCAAAATCCGAGGAGGCACCTCTTGGATTTATGTGAATTTGCCCCTGCTCTTGGAAATTTTTCCTAAAAATAATCCTAAGAAATTGTATATTAATAACACTTAATTTGTTGTTATAAATTGATGATAGTTTGTTTTTATTATTGTACATGAGCATTCGATCAAAATTGCCTCTTGATTAAATAAATGTTTGTAAACAATCAAAGATATAATATAGACTATTTAATTTTGATTGAAAATTTTTAATCAGTGAGCTGTGATAGCAGATGGCAGAATATGGGATATTTTTTATTGGTAGAAATTAATAGAAAAGAAGAGAGAGAAATAGAAAGAGTACATCAGTTCTTATATTGATAGAAAGATCGGTAAAATTCTTACCGATCCAAAAATCAGTTTGTTTTTTTTTCCTATCATTTTTTCTAGTAAAATATTTTTTTTACAAAAATAGATAGAGTATATTAAAATTTAGATATAATAGAAACATTCTATCTATTTTTTTGAAAAACTTTTCATATTTTACTAGAATCTAATATAAGAATTCCCTCCATCTATACATCATATTTAAAAAAGAAAAGAAAAACTAAGTTTGGATCAGTATAATTCGTACCGATCCAAACTTTTTGATTTTTAAGATAGGTAGAAATCCTACCAATCTTTCTACTAATATAAAAACTAATGTACTCTTTCTATTTCTCTCTCTTCTTTTCTATTAATTTCTACCAATAAAAAATTTCCCAGAATATGCATAGAAACCATAAGGTGGTGACTTCTTCATACTTTTATTAAAAAATAGATATTTTTATATCATCGAATTTTCTTAAAAAGTCAAGAATGATCTGAATTTTTCTTACATATAAAAAATGTAGCTTAAATTTCAGAAGAAAAAAAAAAGTAAAATTCCATCCTTGAATTTTTAATTTTGTTAAAAGAAACCAAGTTAAGCGTGAACAAATTTAGTTATTTTTTTACAAACTTGAGATCCATTTGATTGAAATCAAAAGTCCAGATTAACTTTGGTAATAAAAGATAAAAATACAATTTTAGTGTAAATAATTTTTTTGCACTTTTAAGCATGAATTTTTGCATTTTTGTCAAATAAAAATTTTCAATGTATATGTGTTATGAGTAGATAAATAAATTATTTATTTTCAAAAACATATACTTTTTAAATATGATGTGTATATATATATATAGAGTCTGACTTAGCTACTTCATGGAGTAAAACGACTTTATACTCCACGCCATATCTTCATTTTCGAAGTTCAAATAGTCGATTCGAACCTTCCAACATGTTCTCCATATTGAAATGTGCTTGGAGACCAAATTTTACATTTTTTGGAATTTTTTTTTTACTATTTATTAAGCCACTTTGAAAATCTGAAAATCCTTATGAACAGTAAAAAACAGTAAAAATTTCTAGACCGCCGGATCAGTGATTTTCAAAGTGGCTTAATAAATAGTAAAAAAATTCCAAAAAATGTAAAATTTGGTCTCCAAGCACATATCAATATGGAGAACAACTTGAGCGGTTCGGATCGGTCGTTTGGATTTTCAAAATGGAAATAATGAGGCGTGGAGCACCAAGTCGTTTTACTCCATGAAGTAGCTAAGCCCAGCACTATATATATATATATATATTTAATAAAAAATAAATAAGTACTTTATAAATTTAAAATGAGTTTTAATAAGAGACAATAAATAAATTGAATAAATTTATGAGTTTTTAAAATTTAAATATTAAATATAATATTATGAAATTTAGAGGGAGATATACATAATTTTAGAGTTCTTGAGGGAGAAATACATAATAACAATGTTGCCATCATATATATAGAGAGTGGCTAAGCTCAAAACGTTTGCACCAAGCCCTTGGTGCAAACGATTTGGTTCTCCGACTTTTAAAGTTCAAACGGTCGATCCAAACCATTAGATATTTAATCCATATTAAAATGTGCTTGGAGACCAAATTTTACATTTTTTGGAATTTTTTTGCTATTTATTAAGCCACTTTGAAAGTTGCTGATTCGGGTGAACAGTAAAAACAGTGCAATCAAATTCTGGACCATGCGATCAGCAATTTTCAAAGTGGCTTAATAAATAGCAAAAAAATTCCAAAAAATGTAAAATTTGGTCTCCAAGCAGATTTTAATATAGATTAAATATCTAACGGTTTGGATCGACCGTTTGAACTTTGAAAATCCGAAAACCATTCGTTTGCACCAAAGCCTTGGTGCAAACGTTTGTAGCTTAGCCACTCTCCATATATATATATATAGAGTATGGCTAATTTGCTTCCGGAAGCATTTCGGCCGAGGTGCTTACGGGAGCATATCTTGCAATTTGATGTTCAAACAACATATTCAAACCGTTAGATGTTCAATCTATATTAAAATCTACTTGGAGACCAAATTTTACATTTTTTGGAATTATTTTACTATTTTTTAAGCTGGTTTGAAAACCACTGTTTTCAATGCTTCAGAAATTTAATAAAAACAGTGGTTTTCAAACCAGCTTAAAAAATAGTAAAAAAATTCCAAAAAATGTAAAATTTGGTCTCCAAGTAGATTTTAATATAGATTGAACATCTAACGGTTTGAATATGTTGTTTGAATATCAAATTGCAAGATATGTCCCCGTAAGCAACTCGCCGAAATGCTGCCGGCAGCAACTTAGCCGCTCCCTATATATATATATATATATATATATATGAGGAGGGATCCAATTACACCTTTTTTGGTGACACACTTTGACACCTACCATTTTTAAAGTCCAAATAGTTGATTTAAACCGTTCAACATGATGGATATATTAAAATGTGCTTGGAGATCAAAATTTACATTTTTTTGAATTTTTTTGCTATTTATTAAGATGGTTACAAAAATCGTTGTTTTCAGACCATCGAAAAACAGCGATTTTGTAACCATCTTAATAAATAGTAAAAAAATTCAAAAAAAATGTAAAATTTGATCTCCAAGCACATTTTAATATTGGTGATCATGTTGAATGGTTCGGATCGGCTGTTTGGATTTTGAAATCGCAAAATTGACCTATAAAAAAAATGGTGTCATGATGTGTCACCAAAAAAGGTGTAATTGGATCCCTCCTCTTCACCAAATATATATATATTTGGTGAAGAGGAGGGATCCAATTACACCTTTTTTGGTGACACATCATGACACCGTTTTTTTTATAGGTCAATTTTGCGATTTCAAAATCCAAACAGTCGATCCGAACCGTTCAACATGATGGATATATTAAAATGTGCTTGGAGATCAAATTTTACATTTTTTTGAATTTTTTTACTATTTATTAAGATGGTTACAAAATCGCTGTTTTTCAATGGTCTGAAAACAACGATTTTGTAACCATCTTAATAAATAGTAAAAAAATTCAAAAAAATGTAAAATTTGATCTCCAAGCACATTTTAATATATCCATCATGTTGAACGGTTTGGATCGACTATTTGGACTTTGAAAATAGTAAGTGTTAAAATGTGTCACAAAAAAAGATGTAATTGGATCCCTCCTCGTTTGGTGAAAACAAAACGGGCAAGAAATGAAAACCAATTATAATAAGTCCCAAAATCAGCAATCCTACAAGGAAAGCATTCCTCTTTCCTCGGAACAAAACAATCTCCTTTCTCTCTCTCTCGAGATCATACCGGTAGCTCTACTTTCACACACTCTAATGGCGGATCCCTCTGCTCCTCCGTTACTTCCTTCTTTCATCAACTACACCCCTCCTCCACCTCCTCCTCCTCCTCCAGGCGATGACTCCGGACACGGACACGGCGACGCTTCTATGCCTCTCCTCTCTTCATTCACCCCTTTACGACAAATAAATGAAAACGGAAACGGAGACGCTTCTGTGCCGCACCTCACTTCAGTCTCTACTCTGGACCGGTCCTCCTTACGATTCAGCAACGGACACGGACACGGCGACACATCTCTCCCTCCAATCTCCCGAACTCTAGACAACTCCTTACGCCGCCTCGAAACCTTCCTCTCTTTCCTCGGCCTCTGCCCCTTCTTCCTCTCCTCCTCCTCTTCCTTCCCCTTCCCTCCCATCCTCCTCCCTTCCTCTCTGTTCCTCCTCTTGGGCCTCGCTCTCCCTACCCTCTCCTCCCTCCTCTCCTCCTGCTCCTTACCCAATACTTCTTGTCAGAACTACCGTGTCGACAGCTTTGAAACCTGTGTACTCATCTCCCAAGCCGCTGTTGCTGCCGTGTCCATTGGTTGCGTGTCCAGGAGCCTCTGTAAGTACAAGATCAGAAAGTTTATCTTCATGGATAATCGCTTCTGCGGAGCAAATCCCCGTTTCCAGAAAGAGTACATTACCAGAATCCAGGTAAAATTTTACTGGTAAAAACTTGTAATTTTGATCTCCTTCTGGTAAATTCATAATTTCATTTTGCAAAATGGTCCTGTACTTATCTTATTTTTGTATTTCAGGGATTTTTTCGCCTTGCCATATGGTGGATTATACCTTGCCTTCTTGTAAAGATAACTCGTGAAGTATTTCGGTTAATGCATTTGTTAAACGAGTCGACATGGCGAGCTGTGGTAGTTTTTCTTGCTTCCATTATATCATGGAGTTACCTTACCTCTATAATTCTAGCCTCTTGCACTCTTTTTCACCTAGTTTGCATTCTACAAGTGATCCATTTCGAAGATTTCGGTAAATTGTTAGAGCGGGATATGGATCCGATGTTGTATTTAGAGGAACATATGAATTTACGGTACAATTTGTTGAAGATTAGTCATAGATTTAGGATGTTTTTATTGTTGGTCTTTTCTTTTGTTACGGCTAGTCTCTTTGTGGTTCTTTTTATAACAACGGCTTATAAAGGGAAGATTACTTTCGCCAATGGTGGAGATATTGCGGTTAGTATATTCATTCATTAGCCTTTTTTTATTTTATATATAATAGTTTTCTCACTCATAATGAAAAGGTTTAGAACAAATAAATTAATGAAAGTTCATTGTTGCATTTATTTGTGTGCTTGGTCCGTACTACGGATCAATATTTTCATTTTAAAGTTGAAATAGTCGATCTGAACCATTCCACATTATTTCGTATGAAAATGTACTTGTTTACTAAATTTTACATTTTTTAGAATTTTTTTACTATTATTTTAGATAGGTTAAAAATCACTATTTTTGAATTGTCTATAACCTTTGATCGAGTGATTTTCTACCTATCTAAAGAAATAGTAAAAAATTTCAAAAAAAAAATGCAAAATTTGATTTACAAGTACATTTTCATATGGATATCCTGTAAAACGGTTCAGATCGAATATTTGAACTTTGAGATATTGATCTGTAGTATGGACAAATATGTGCTATGCATGGTACTGTAGCCTCACTCTAATAAAATATTATATATATTCAAAACAGTGATGTTTAACTATTATATTTTTGACATGCACTCTACAACTTGTTGCTAGGTTTCATCAGTTGTTCAAGTAGCGGGCCTAGTTATATGTCTCCACGGGGCTGCAAAAATCTCTCACAAATCACAAGGCATTGCCTCGTTGGCCAGTAGGTGGCATGCATTGGTAACATGCAACTCTTCTAACAATGAATCTACACACGGTACACATCGAGTGCAGAGCTCGGGAAATCTTGCCGCTTTTCCTGCAATGTTTTTAACAATGGATTTTTCAGAGAGTGACTTGGAGTCGGTGGAAAATGGGCCTGTGCAAAACAATGCACAATTGGCTTATCATATGTCTTCATATCACAAAAGGGAAGCACTCGGTGAGTTTTATATTCTACTCTTGAGGTTTTAGATAAAAGTTTTGAGTGAGGCTATGGTAATATGCATATTACACAATGGCATGTGCTATGGACTCATATCTCCAAATTTAAGGTCCAAACAGTTGATCTGAACCGTTCAACATGATATTCATATGAAAATGTGCTTGGATACCAAATTTTACATTTTTTTAGAAGTTTTGTACTTTTTTTAGATCAGTAGAAAATAAAAAAATTCTGGAACATCCAAAAGCAGTGGTTTTCTACCATCTAAAAAAATAGTAAAAAAATTCTAAAAAAATATAAAATTGGGCCTTTAAGTACATTTTCATATGGATCATGTGTCGTTTTGGATCGACTGTTTGAACTTTGAAAATAGAAAGATGAGTCCATAGCGCGGGTCAATCCGTAATATGCATATTACCATGACCTCACTCAATTTTTTTATAGTTTTTAGGAATTGCAACACCAAAAAGAATCGAATTTAGGTTTATTAGATAAAAATTGATAATAATGGCATCTCCCGGTACAATATTAGTATCATAGATGACAAAAAAGCCCATGGCTCGGCTGGCCCGCCCTTATTCACTTTGGCCCTACCTGATTACTGACATAGAAAACCTAAATTGCATGTATGTTCTTATCCCAAACTTAGCAACTTATAATATAATTCAAATTACTGTGACTAATCTTATACCTTCATACACTTGCAGTTCTATATTTACTGGCAAATCCGGGCGGAATCACTATTTTTGGATGGACAGTCGATCGAGGAATGCTAAACACTATATTAATGTTTGAGTTATCACTAATACTATTTGTGCTCGGAAAAACCTTTGTGCTTCCAAATAACAAGGCCTTAGTAAACACTATACTTAGGCTGTTTTGAGGCGCATTTTTTATGCTCGTCAGATTTGCTGGCTTATTCTCTGCTTGAATTAACCGTTCAAGAAATGAGCTTCGTGCTTGTGCTTTCTAGGAAAAAATCAAATTCAATGAGAAATTGGAAACATCATAGGGTTAGAACACGAATTTTCACCGAGTAGCAGTTGGGTCGAGATGAAACATGGTACAGAAGTAAATAGTAAAATGTTAACAGCCAGATTATATGAGGGTTTTTTCTGTTTTTTTTTTTGTCAGCCAATTGTATTCATTCTCAAACCTCGGTACAATACGCTTGTATAATATATCTGTTTTTTTTTTCTCTTTATTTCTTTATGCTTGAATGTAAATTAATTTCATTCTTTTAAATTTTTTGTTTTGTTTGTGTTTCAAGTTTAGCACAATTCAATTCAATTTACTTTTGTCTTGTTTATTGATCACTTCAGGTAATTGCAACTTGTGATGCATTTACTTTTGGAAGTTCTATGACATCTTTAATTATTTGAAATACCCAGGACAATATTATTGAAAATGGGTTGCTTTAAGATTCGTGCAGTAAGAATCTGAACGATTTGAATTTTCCACATATGAACTCAAATAATCAACTTCCCGGAAAAAAAAAATTACTGAATGAAGAAATTAAAGGGTTTTTGCCTTTTTGGGTCAGATGAGACTGCCTTTATTTTGAAAAAAAATATATTTTGGAAAATAATTTAGCGAGAACCAGCAAAGCAAGAGAGGAACAGACAGAGATTGTCAGATTTGTGCCAGAAAACATTATTTACTGACAAGAAAAATATTACATCTGATCAACTGCTAATCCTTCGTTAATTGTGTTTTGCAGAGCCCATTTTTTATTGTCTTTTTTGTTTCGCATCTTGTTTGATTTGAGAGTACATGAAGTGATAATATATATTTTTTAATTGGATATTTAATAAGAGGAAAAGTTTAATGAGTATTATTATTTTAATGTTATGTATCTCTTTTCAGCATATATTTTTTCTTATTCTTCAAATTGAAAGATAACGAAGAAAAGTATGATAAATTAAATTAAATTTTGAATTACGGTAATGAAATGCAAGGCCGTTGGGATGGCCTTTTGTGGTCGTATGAAGCCCATTGTGGAACCCATAAAAAGGCCTGTTCTAGGCCTGAACAAAGCAGTGCATGTGCAGTTTAAGATTATCT
The DNA here is from genome assembly GCA_025461125.1 of Carex kokanica. NCBI lineage: Eukaryota > Viridiplantae > Streptophyta > Magnoliopsida > Poales > Cyperaceae > Carex > Carex kokanica. Next base: position 361,211 of record JAJGRX010000111.1, on the reverse strand, counting down.
AATCTACTAACGGCCCATATCTGGTCCAATTTGATTTGTCTGACGTAACAGGAGACCGGAGATCCCTCCAAATAATTTCATGGTTATCAAGCCTGATCGGCTCTGTTACTGTGCGTGGGAAAAAAAAATTCAGTTTAACTTCATTTTTGATCATTCATTTTTCATCAATTTTGACCACTTGATTTTAGACTAAATGAATTAAAAATATTCAAAATTTTGCATGTACGCACATCACTCGTGAAGTACATCGATTTCAACGGTTTGGATTCATCTCGTTTGAAGTGAATCCAATAGATTATGGAGTTATGCTCACCAAAGAGTTTGGTGAGCACATCACACCCTAGTTCTACTCAAAGGAGATATTTTGTCTTGTAACTTTATATTTCGAAAATTTTTACAAATTAATATATCTTTTAAAAAAAATCAAACAAAATACCTTCTCTCAATTTTTTTTCTTAAACAAGAATATGCAATCAAGAATACAATATATAATATTTTAAAATGTTATTTAATCAGTACAGGGGAGGGAAAGAAAATCTGGAGCTTGCAAGGATATTTTGTTAAGAAATTTAGAGATAGATTATTTTTTTATTTTTTCGAAAAGTGAGTTAGTTTTTAAAAAAATCTTAAATTTTTGTTCATCAAAATCGCACTATTTTAGTATTTTTTGATGAATAGAATATACAAAATAGATCCTCAATTAAGAAAAAAAATTAGGTCCAACGGATTAGGTCATAATCAAATTGTGAACTTACTGAAAACCAGATGACAAATTTATATTATTGTTATAATTCAAAAATTATTGGACATATTGGAGGTAAATTTTTAAATATTGAAAGTAAAAACGAACAATCGAAGCAACCTAAAATTATTGTTAGAAAAAAAGTAAAAGTGTACAAAAATTTTTTTTTTGAAGAGAATAACAGGGGTCAAGCCCCTGTTTACTTAATTGATTGAAAGAAAGTGTACAAAATTTAGGTTTTTATTTCATAACTCAGCGCGTAAAGTAAAGGGAAGAGAAGAGGAAAGTGACGAAGGTGACGGCTTCCTTTTGCATAGTAATCTCTACACTGCGATTTCAGAATGAATGATTTCACCAAAGTTGAACACGGCTATCCCCTTCGCTTTCTTTGCTCCATTTTTCTCTTCTGAAGCAAGTAAAGTCGTCCAATCAGTTGCAATCTGATAATCAGTTGCAAGTAAAGTCGTCCAATCGGTTTGCGCTATAGATCATTCCAGGGAATAGAAGGATTTCAGGGAATGCAATGTCAGAGAATGTCATTCCAAAGAATGTGTTATTACCATGTTTGTTTCGCGCATGGCTATTGCTTCAACATTCCAGGAAATTTGTCATTGCCATATTTGGTTCGCGTATAGTTATTGCAATGGCTATCAAAACATGTCTTCACTATTTTTAAATTATTAACTAAATTTTGTTTAAAACAACTTATTTATATCAAATAACTAAATTCGCTTCAATCAGATTACCAAATAATAAAGATAAATAATCGTAAATCAGAAATCAAACTATTATTCATCATTGTGATTCTTTCACAAATAGCATCATAGTTTTTACACATTCACCCTCAAGACCTTCAAAATTATCTACCTCCCTCCAATTTTTTTTTTTTATTGAAGTCCGTAGGCATAGGTTTAAAATAATCTGGAGGTTTTACAAATAAATCCTAACTTACAATAATTGAAAAAAAAAATCTATCTAGACTACGAATCATAAAAAACAGAAAATTAAAATACTACATTTACCAGAATCTTATTACAACTACTAAAAAAAGAAAAAAAAAACTTCTGAAGAGTGTTTAGTAGACCACTACATCACACATAGCAGGGTTAATTTTACTATTTGCTCTTGGTGCCAGATTCTACTGAAGTCTCCTGAACATTTCTTGATCTTCTCCAAGCATGAATATACATCCAAACCCCCCAAGTCTGCACAAATTGCATTCATCAATGATGCAACAAAAGGGATGTATGATTTTGGTCCTAACCATAGACAGTATCACATGAATGAATCAGCATTTCCCACCTCAGCAGATTATACAAGGCCATAACAGAAAAGGCCAATAAACCTGATATCCAGTGTATAGTATCTAATGTTTCTGATTCTGAGTTTTGAAGCTGTTATTTTTTTTTTTAAAGATACAAACTCTTTCATTATCCAAAACCTACCAAATTTTACAATGTCAGTCCATTAGGTCAACCTTGTCGAATAGTTTAACGAGTGGTGTATTCTGGGGCCATGATATTTGGGACCCACTGGCTATTATTGTGCTGGTTTTGAACCTGACATGGTACTAGAGCCAACTTGATCCAACTTCTAAGAAATTATCTACCATAGTTACAATTAACAGTGGCTAAACCTCATGTTAAAATTGACACATTGGACATTTAAAAATTATAGGGAAGTATAGAGATAACCACAAAAGCCCCAGTGACATAATTTATGCGTTTCAGTACCTTTCCTGAATTTATGCGTTTAAGCCCTCATAATTTTCATTTTCTGATTTTATGTGTTTCAGCCCTCATAATTTTCATTTTCATCCATTGTTTCACAGAATTATACTAACTACCAAGTTTTCTGGGTTAATGTGAACTAAGGAGAAATATTTCTCATAAAAAGTAAAAGTAGAACTTTGATGTCTGCAACTAAGATTTAGTTAAATTAGGTGCTTTCAAATGCTGCAACGAAGTTCAAAAGTTTTGTGGAATCAAACTTGATCTGTCATGACTGAACTTACAAAAATTTCAGGGGAGTAGCTCTTCAACTAATTAAATTGCGGAGCCACAAAATTTCTCAATTCCTACAACTTATCTATAGAAATGCCAGAATATTCAACTCAAGACGTAAATTTCTATAACTTTATAGGAATAACTATTTAACAGTTCAATTCAGAATTAAAAACCAAGCTAAAGAGTAGAAGAGACGATAGATAGATAGAAGAAATAGAGTAAAAAGGGCTAGGTGCTTACCTTACCGGTAGCAACTCGTCTGTAAGTATTGTTCTCTGTATACGAATGTAACTATGCAGATCTGCAATTGGGTGAGATTTATAGTAGACTATGAGAAAGAATTCAAAATTGGGGATCTGCAATTGGGTGCGGGTGCTATCAGAAATTGATAAAAGGAATGAGAGAAAACGATAGATTGCAATAGAGAGAAAGGTAGTGCGGAAAGTATCCTAAAGTACAAACCTGTAATCGGAGACGGAGGCCGAAGAGAGAAGTCGAAGTCGGAGACAGTTGTTCTCTCACGAAAATTATCAGAAAAGAAGAAGAAAAGAGTTGTAACCAAATTTGGAGACACGAAAATTATCGGAAAAGAAGAAGAAGAAGAAGAAAAGAGCTGTAACCAAATTCGAAAATCGGAGAAGAGAGACGGCAAACTTGTGAAGTCGGAGACGAAGACGGAGAGGAGAGCACAGAGAAGTTGGAGACATGGAGAGGTGAGGAGAAATGTTGGAGACGGAGAGGAGAGAGTTGTATGGCAGGGAGGGAGAGTTGATTTAGAAAGAGCGCTAACGAGCGATTTCCTTCCGGCAGGAATCGAGAAAATCCACCTTTTTCTTGGCTAGCGGGATAGCCATTAACCAGGGAATCGCGATTACAGAGAGAATTGTGATTACCATTCTTATTCCCGACTGTTTTTGCCAAACGCAGGAATGAAATTACAATAGCCTGGAATCACCTTCCGAAAACTCAAACCAAACGCCCCCTAAACGGACCAGTTAACATAATAACACGATTCTGGCTTTAAATTAGTCGAAAAATCTGACGAAATCCTAACGGAGCATTAAAAGAAAAAAAACAATCTAACGGAGAAGTTAACAGAATTCAACCAGTAATTACTAACTTAACAGCAAAATAATAAAAATCCTCATCAGATTGTATCCTGCGGCTGACAGGGTTTTGGATGACGGTTTCGTCCAATGGCCTTTGTACAAGATCAAGAAGAGTCCAAAACCCACTAGCAAATACTAAAAGCATGGCCATCGTTCTCATCGAACAACTGTAGGGGTGCACAAAAAGCTCATGACTCGAAACTCAGTTCGGAATCAGTTCGGATTCAACTCACTATAACTCGAGTTAAAACTGACTCGAGTCAAAACTGACTCGAGTTTATTGACTCGGTTAATTTATGAGTCGATTCCAAGTTAGGCCTAACTCGGTTCGGAATCAACTCGGTTGGACTCATCACACCAAACCCTAATTTATATATTTTCAATTTTTAACCCCCAAAACTTTATACTTCAGATTGCCGCTTAAAACTTTTAGTAATTTGATGAACTATGTGCTATTTCTTTTGTTTTGTTAATTTATTAGACTCTATACTGTTTTGTTAGACTTTATCGGTTTGGTAATTTTTAATTATGTACTATTTTGGTGTTTTCGTAATTTTTAATTATGTGTTGGCCATTATCTCATTATGTATTGCCTTTAATTGTGTATTATTTTTGTAAACTATGTCATATTTTTTTTGTTAGAATTAAATTAGACCGCCTCACTATGTATTACTTTATGAGTTACGAGTCGACTCACTTCGACTCGAGTTGTTTGCGAGTTGATTCCAAATCGGAGTTTTTGACTCGGAATTGGATTAGCGACTCGGACTCAACTCGGCTCATGAGTTTGCGAGTTGAATCCAAGTTGTCCTTAACTCGGACTCAACTCGGCTCATGAGCAGCCCTAAACAACTGCTCTCTTTCAATCGGGTCCATATCCCCTAAAGTAACACAAATATTGTGTGCTAATTCTGGACTTTTATATTCTTGCTGGATCAGATATGACGGTCAGGATGTAAACACAAAATTTGAGTTTACTTTGGTGATATGAATCTCTCTCTATCGTTCTCATCGACAACTGCTCTTCTTCTATCGGGTCCGGATCCCCTAAATAACCCAAATAATGCTTTTATATATAAACCGTCCGATCAGAATCCGGGCCTTTAATACTCGTGCTAGAGCAGATCTGACGGTCGGAATCTAAACTCAAAATTTGAGTTAACTCAGGTGATATGAATCTCTATCTTTCCATTCCGAGGTTTTAGAAAGCAAAACCCTAAAGTAACCCAAATATTGAGGTCAGGTATGGACCGTCCGATCAGAATTATTTTCTTAATATTCGTGCTAGATCAGTTCTGACGGTGTAGATCTAAACTCAAAATTTGAGTTAACTCAGATCTATGGAAATATCTTCTATCTTTCCATTCCGAGGTTTTAGAAAGCAAAACCCTCAACCTTTTGACACTGACACGACCACCTGAACTCTCTTCTCCTCTCCTCTCCAATGGCGTCTCTAATTCGATCTCACCACCTCTTTCCTCCCACCTTTACCTTTTCAAATCGCAACAACAGAACTCCATTCCTCCAATTCTCTTCTTCTCTGAACCTATCCAACTCCAACTGTGCAACCAGATCAAAACCGGGTTTGTCTCTTCTTCGAGCAATAGACACCTCGGTAGAAGTCGGAGTTGTGACTGATGGGAAGAAGGAGAGGGAAGAAGAGAAAGGGAGACAGCTCAGAGTTGGTTTGGTGTGTGGTGGTCCCTCGGCTGAGAGAGGCATTTCTGTCAACTCGGCGAGATCTGTGCTTGATCACATACAAGTAATCTCTTCTATTGATATAGATTTCAGATGTTGAAAATTACTGCGAATTTCTAATTTCAATACAAAAAGAAAAGAAAATTACGGGTAAAGAATTTAAAGTAGTTTTGGCTTCATGCAGCGCACATACTGATAAATCAAAGCAGCATTGCATAGGCTTCGTGCGCTGCATGAAGCCAAAACTGCTCTGTTAAAAAGTTTACCCAAAATTACTGCAAGTTTTAAAAAAAAAATATTTAACTGATTAATTTGATTTGAACATGTCCAGGGAGAAGATTTGATTGTTAGCTGCTATTACATCGACTCTGAGATGAATGCATATGCTATCTCTTCAGCACAGTTATACTGTAACACACCGGCTGATTTTGATTTCAAGCTAGAAAGGTTGGATTTTAATCTTTGTAATGTTTCCTTGTTAAGTTAATTGGGTTATTTTCTCTTTTAAGTTTGATTAATGTGATGCAGCTTAGCACAAGGGTTTAAATCTCTAGATGAGTTTGTGGAGCATCTTGCTATGACTGTTGACATAGTATTTCCTGTTATTCATGGCAAATTCGGTGAAGATGGAGGCATTCAGGTGTCTTTAATTTATTGTTTGCTCATTTATTTTGTGCATTCTACTCTATTGCAGTATTATTTGGTTTATGGTAATAAAATATGGAGTGAGGCTATGGTACTATGCATAGCGCATATTGGTCCGTACTATGGATCAATATCTTCAAATTCAAAGTCCAAACAATCGATCTGAATCGTTGAACATGATCTCCATATGAAGATGTCCTTGTAGATCATATTTTATATTTTTTTAGAATTTTTTACTACTTTTAGATAGGTGAAAAACACTTGATCAAAAGATTCTAGACCATTCAAGAGTAGTGATCTTCTACTTATCTGAAAAAAATAGTAAATTTTTTTCTAAAAAATATAAAATTTAGTCGGCAAGTACATTTTCATACAGAAATCATATTGAACAGTTCATATCGACTATTTGAACTTTGAAAATGAAGATATTGATCCATAGTATGGATCAATCCGCGCTATGCATAGTACCATAGCCTCGCTCTAAAATATCAGTTGTTCTCCAAATTATTTGGTGAGTGGCCACCTTATTTTCTTTTTCTTTTTCTAGGAACTTTTGGAGAAGGCCAATGTGCCATTTGTGGGGACATCCTCTGAATGTTGTCGCCGAGCATTTGACAAGGTAATTATTCACATATCTATTCTTTTCATATACTACCCCAAATCAATCTGATTGTTCAAATTTTTGATATTTTTTATTTTTTTATTTTTTTATTTGTAGTACAATGCATCTCTGGAGCTTAAGAGACTTGGTTTTGCAACAGTCCCTAACTTCCTTGTAGAGGTAACAAATTGAACTGAGATATATGTTGTCAGAATGTATTTGATCAAATTTTGTATTTTTAATTTGTGTTCACTTAATTACAAAGTGCAGGGAAGAGAAGTAGACAAAGCAGCAGTAATTGAATGGTTTGAAAGTGTTGCCTTGAACACAGAAAACGGCAAAGTTGTGGTAAAATAAAGAAACACTTTATATTTCTTAATTTTCTGTCTTTTTATATGTTTTATTATTTTTATTTTTGTAAACTGATTGCAAGGTAAAATATAGGGGAACGTCACTACACCCATGTAAACTTTCCATTTGGAGCAAATGCTTCCCTGAACAATTTTTTTATTGACCAACATCCTACAAAATTCTAGTTTGTGATAATCAACCTCTAATGCAAAATATCTATTACTTAAAATTAGCACTGTTACCTATTTGACGGAAAATAACCACAATACCTTAGAAATTCTTGAGTTTAATTTGCTTATTTTCCTAAATTTGGAGCCAAATTAATATATCACTTCAAGAAAAACTGTTATTTATAAAACTGAAGTATCATCGCATTTCCTTTTTTAAGTACATGTAATATGATTCTACTTTCTACAATATATGGCTTTGAAAAACTCTTAAAACAGGAAAATTTATTACCAACAGTTAAAAAAGATAGACAATTATGACTACATATTTAGTACTCTAATTTTGAAATAAGATAGAAATAGAGGATAGTAAAGGTGATGGCAAAAGTTCTACAAGGATAACAAAACTCAAAAGGGTATTGTAGTCATTTTCCATTAAATTGTTAACGGTGTTGATTAAAATAAATGGCAAATTATGATAATATTAGAAGTTTGGGGTGTTTGTCAAAATTAAAAGTTTGTAACAAATGGAAAGTTGAGGGGATGTGATGCCATTACCCCTCAAAAATGATTTTTTACAGGTAAAACCAACAAGGGCTGGATCAAGTATTGGTGTTGAAGTTGCATATGGTGTTGATGATGCAATACAAAAGGCGCTCAATATAATTTCAGAGGGAATCGATGAGAGAGTTCTAATAGAGTTATTTCTCGAAGGAGGCAAGGAGTTCACTTCTATTGTATTAGATGTCGGCCCTGCTGCTGATAGCCGGCCAGTTGTGCTACTTCCAACTGAAGTTGGTTCATCATACATTGATTTTTTTTTTAGTTTTTGGTTGAATGAGGCTATGGTAATATGCATATTACGGATCAATCTGTGTTATGGATGAATATTTCTACTTTCAAAGTTCAAACAGTGGATCCAAACTGTTAAACATGATCTTCATATGGAAATGTACTTAGGCCAAATTTTATATTTTTAAAATTTTTTTTACTATTTTTATAATAGGTAGAAAATCACTGCTTTGGGATGGTCTAGAATTGTTTGGTCAAGTGATTTTCTACCTATCTAAAAAAAATATAAAAAAATTTCAAAAATTTGGTCACCAAGGACATTTTCATATGGAGATCATGTTTAACGGCTCAGATCGACCGTTCGAACTTTGAAAATAGAGATATGGATCCATAGCACAGGCTGATCCGTAATATGCATTTTAACATAGCCTCACTCTTTTTGCTTTTTTAATTTAGTATGCTTTTGTTTACATTGCATTTTTCTTTTGTGTGTAGGTGGAGCTTCAATTCTTCCATGAAAAAGATAAACAAGAGAGTACTATATTTAATTACCGTAGGAAATATCTGCCAACTCGACAGGTACTGACAATCATGACATTTCAATTAATCATATTACATCTATTTCGATATTTTTTTTTGAATGAACAATTAAGTGAATATTACTTTTCCAGGTTGCATACCACACCCCTCCTAGGTTTCCTACTGATGTGATCGAATGCATAAGAGAAGATGCAGCTCTTCTTTTTCAGAGATTAAATTTGCAAGATTTTGCAAGAATAGATGGGTGGTATTTGCCGAATCCTGTATCAGGAATTGACAGTAACCATACTTTTGGAACTACTGACTCTGGTACCATTTTGTTCACTGACATCAACCTGGTAAGATACTTGTTGTTTATTTTATTTTCCTTTTTTTTCCCTTTTACCGTGTTTAACTTCACTTTCTTGCTTTTTTATGTAGATTAGTGGAATGGAACAAACCAGTTTCTTATTCCAACAAGCATCGAAGGTACATCTATCCATTCAAAAGTTAAAACTTTCACAATATATAATGAGTGAGGCTATGGTACTACTATGCATAGCGCAGATTGGTCCGTACTACGGATCAATATCTCTGTTTCTAGAGTTCAGACAGTCAATCTGAACCATTCAGCATGATCTCCATATGAAAATGTACTTGGAGACTAAATTTCACATTTTTTAGAATTTTTTATTATTATTTTTAGATAGGTAGAAAATCAATACTTTCGGATGGTCTAGAATTTTTAGAACAAGTAATTTCTACCTATCTAAAAAAAGTAAAAAAAAAAATAGTAATTAGCAAAAAAATTGTAAAAAATGTAAAATTTGATCTACAAGAACATTTTCATATTAAGATCATGTTAAATGGTTCAGATTGACTGTTTGGACTTTCAAAAATGAGATATTGATCCATAGTACAGACCTATCCGTGCTATGCATAATTTCCTTTCTCTTAGTTATGACTCTGTACTGTACATCTGAGCCTGTTTTGTTCAAGCACAGGTTGGTTTTTCACATTCACGCATCCTTCGTACTGTAATGCAACATGCATGTTTGCGATTTCCTTCTCTTGCACCACGCTTTGATGAATGGAATGCCCTGTCAAAAGAGTTACAACTCAAGGGGCCCGCTAATAAAAAAAGTGACACTCAAAAAGTTTTTGTTTTGTTTGGTGGAGTCACATCAGAACGGCAGGTGTCCCTCATGAGTGGCACCAATGTGTGGCTTAATTTGCAAGGTTTTGATGATGTAAGCATTCGAAAAACAACCATAGTAATTTTGAATCAAATCATGTTATTTTTTTTCTTCTTGACATATTTTCATGTCTTCAGCTTGATGTGGTCCCTTGTTTACTGGTACTGACGGATGGATATGGGTCAATAGACCCGAGCATTGATGAGATTGACCGAGACTGGGCAGTTTGGACATTACCGTAAGTAATTTCTGAATTTACATTCTCACATATATTTTCGAATGAGGGTTAAAGTGCCTCATCGTGTCTCATATCCTTTATCTCCGTTTTCAAAGTGCAAACAGTTGATCCGAACTGATCAACATGATCTCCATATTAAAATGTGCTTGTAGGCCAAATTTTATATTTTTTTGAAATTTTTTACTACTTTTTTAGATAGGTACAAAATCACTGATTTTCATAAGATCTGGACTATCCAAAAACAGTGATTTTGTACCTATCTAAAAAAATAGTAATTTTTTTCAAAAAAATATAAAATTTGGTCACATTTTAACATGTAGATCATGTTGATTGGTTTGGATTGACTGTTTGAACTTTGAAAACGAAGATAAATGATGTGAGGCATGAAAGACATGAGGCATTTGAACCCTCCTCTTTGTGGAATATCCCAAGCTTAATATTTTATGAATTTTAATGCCAACAGTTATTCACTGGTACTTCGCCATACTGTTGAGGAGGTCTATGCGGCATGTATTGAGGCCATTGAACCAGATCAAGCAGTTAAAACCTCTAGAATGCGTGAAAAAGTTATGGCTGAGCTGGGAGAGAATCTAAACAAGCACACTTGGTTTGAAGGGTTTGACATTGTAGATGAATTGCCTGTTAAGTATTCATTAGAGGAATGGGCCGAACTTGCAATTCAATCAAAGGCCATTGTGTTTAATGCAGGTCCAATACCTCCAAAAATATCACCATTATTATTATTTTTTTTCAAATTTTAACCACATGAGGGTTCAAATGCCTCCATTTTTAGAACTACAATAATTTAAATTTTAAAACTTAAATGTCAAAATAAAACCGTTAGATGTGATCTATATCATTTCTCTATGCATGTAAAAGATCACGACATTTTGAGTTTGTTTTCATTAGTATGAAGAAATGGACATTGATTTTTCAGCTTGTTGATTCATATAAAACCAAAATCGAAAAGTGATAATTTTTTCTGTGCGGGTATAGAAAATAATAGAGATCACATTTAACGGTTTTATTTTGACATGTAAATTGTAGAATTTTTGTTATTAGAAAATTAAAAAGTGGAGGCATGATGAAAGCATAAAAAATCCCTCTCTTTTAACAATAGCTTCTAGTTTTGGAATTTTATATAATATTTGGTTTTGTTGTGAATAGTGCATGGTGGTATTGGTGAGGATGGCACCCTTCAATTAATACTTGATTTAGCAGACATTCCTTACACAGGTTTTTTGTTGCGTCATTTTTTCTCCTCTGTTCTTACTTCTTTATAATGAAGCAAAGATAAAACCATGTTATATATTATATTGCACTTTCTTTGGTTCAGGGCCAGGGCCTGTTGCTTCTAAAATATGCATCGATAAAGTTGATACATCACGGGAACTAAAAAATGTATGCAATGTGGTTTTCCTGTCATCTTTGAAATTTTTTTTGTCATGAATTATTTCTTGTGTGAGGCTATGGTACTTTGCATAGCGCGAATTGGTCTGTACTATGGATCAATATTTCCTCTTTCAAAATCCAATAAGTCGATCTGAACCGTCCAACATGATCTCTATATGAAAATGTACTTGTAGATCAAATTTTACATTTTTTACAATTTTTTTAGATACGTAGAAAATCACTTGATTTAAGAATTCTAGACCATTAAAAAATAGTGATACTCTACCTATCTAAAGATATAGTAAAATAATTCTAAAAAATGTAAAATTTAGTCTGCAAGTACATTTTCATATGGAGATAATGTTGAACGGTTCAGATTACGGATATATTGATCCATAGTATGATAGCCTCACTCTTATTTATTTGTTCAAACGTTTATTTATAATATGCTGATATAAATTGAGCATGCTCCTTTTTCTTTGTATATAATGTAGGCGATAGGATCAGGAGTTTATACTATTCCAAAGGATGTATGGAGTACAGAGAGAATTTTAGAAACACCTCTCGGCACTGTGTGGGATGATTTGGTCACAAATTTTAGATGTGAGTCGGTCTGTGTGAAACCAGCTAGTGACGGTTGCTCCACAGGAGTAGCCAGATTATGGTTAGTACATTTATTATTAGGGTTTCAAAATCTTGTGGAAATATCTTAGGTTCATTTTTTTTACTATTTATCTGTTGAAGGAAAATGAAGGTATTAAACAGTGTAGAATTAACTTCTTGCATATTTTTCCTTCCATCTGTTAAAATAGTATAAAAATCTAAATAGAGTGGGGCTATGGTACTTTGCAAATTAATTCATATCTTTGTTTCCAAAGTCCAAACAGTCAATTCAAACCGCTCGACATAATCTCCATATGAAAATGTACATGGAGACCAAATTTTATATTTTTTAGAATTTTTTTACTATTTTTTTAGACGAGTAGAAAATCACTTGATCTAAAAATTCTGGACAACCTACCTAACAATATAGTAAAAAAATTATAAAAATATAAAATTTGGTCTCTTAGTACATTTTTAAATGGAGATCATGTTGAATGGTTCAGATCAACTATTTAAATTTTAAAAATGGAGATATGGATCCATAGCATGGACCAATCCGCGTTATGCAAAGTACCACATCATCATTTATCTAAATAATATATAAAATTTGGTTTCATTAAATGGCTCAGAATTGCCATTGGGACATTATATAGTTGGATATGGACCTGTAGTATGGCTTTTACTACATGTAACCAAACTCTTATTGTTATAATATAATAATGGAGATTATGTTTATATTTCAGCTCAATTGAAGATCTAGAAGTGTACTTGGACGCACTTCGGAATTCCTTACCACAACTCCCAGCTAATAGTTTATCCAGGGTAAAGACCAAATAATCAAAATAAATGCAAATCTAGAAAAGTTACTGAATATAGTAACTTTTGATCAATTCAGGCACATGGGGTAATTGAGATGCCAATACCACTGCCCAAATCGATCATATTTGAGCCATTTATAGAGACAGATGAGATTGTCATTTCGTCAAAGTCACCGAGCAATGGGTCCCGCAGTTTGTCATGGAGTGGAGAAAATGAATGGGTTGAGATTACAGTTGGCGTGGTTGGTAAACATGGCGAAATGCATTCTTTAAATCCAAGCATAACTGTGAAGGAGAGTGGTGATATTTTATCCCTTGAAGAGAAGTTCCAAGGTTGCATTTCTTAACTGGGCGAGGCGTAATTTTATAATTATTTTGAATATTAAGTATATTTTTATATTTTTTTTTTTTTGAAAAGAGCATAAAAATAGAAGCATATTTTTGAAATAAAATATGTTTTATGTTGTTAGGGGTTAAATTAAACTTTAATTTTTCAGGTGGCACTGGGATCAACCTAACACCTCCACCAACAAAGATTATTAGGTCTGATTATTCCCTTTGTTCGTATTATTATTCCATTGCAATACATAATTTAATTTTGTTTTACAATAATTTATATACATTTCTTTTTACAGTGAAGAAGCCTTGAAAAATTGTAAAAAACGTATTGAAACAATAGCTGCTTCATTGGGATTGGAAGGTTTTTCTCGTATTGATGCCTTCGTTAGTGTTGAAACTGGGGAGGTAACTTTTTTGAGTAAATTTGCATGAATGGTCTCCATTTCAACTTTGGTTTTCAAAGAACGAAATTTCATTTGCCCATAAACATTCAAAAATGACAATACTCTTTTCTTTTTAAATAAAAGCAACAATGCTTTCTCTGTTGTTGGTAGTATGAAGTTGTTAAAACAGTACAGATGTAAATGTTCAGGGACCAAAATGGGAATTGGGAATCTTTATTGGACCAAAAAGAGAAGCTTGATTTTTTAAATTGTATGAATATATGAATATCAAGTGATAGGATGCTTCAATTCTGCATATTTGAATTCTGAAAAAAAAAAACTATGCACATATCAAATAATAATTTCGTATATCTTATAATCATTTACGTTGTGATACCCAATATATCTTAGTAAATGTTATTGCTTTCTTTATTACAGGTGCTTGTAATCGAGGTCAACACTGTGCCAGGAATGACCCCTTCAACCGTCTTGATTCATCAGGTAAGAAAGGAAACAAAATGAAATCATAAATATCAATTACCTTAATTATTTGCATCTTTAATTTATGAGGAGGGATCCAATTACACCTTTTTTGGTGACACACTTTGACACCTGCCATTTTCAAAATTCAAATAGTCGATTCAAACCGTTCAACATGATGGATATATTAAAATGTGCTTGGAGATCAAATTTTACATTTTTTTGAATTTTTTTACTATTTATTAAGATAGTTAAATCGTTGTTTTCAGACCATTGAAAAACAGCGATTTTGTAACCATCTTAATAAATAGTAAAAAAATTCAAAAAAATGTAAAATTTGATCTCCAAGCACATTTTAATATGGTGATCATGTTGAACGGTTCGGATCGACTGTTTGGATTTTGAAATCGCAAAATTAACCTATAAAAAAAACGGTGTCATGATGTGTCACAAAAAAAGGTGTAATTGGATCCCTCTTAATTTATAGTATCATATACTTTGAGTAAACCTGTGGTATAATGTATAGCGCGGATTGGTCTCTACTATGGATCAATATATCCATTTTCAAAGTCCAAACAGTATCTAAACCGTTCAACATGATCTCCATATGAAAATGTACTGGTAGATTAAATTTTGCATTTTTACAATTTTTTTAGATAGTTAGCAAATAACTTAATTTAAAAATTCTAGACCATTCAAAAGTAGTGATTTTCTACCTACCTAAAAAATAGTAAAAATTTCCAAAAAATATAAAATTTGGTCTCCAAGCACATTATAATATAGATATCACGTTGAGTTGTTTGGATTGACTGTTTGGACTTTAAAAACGGAAATAAGGATGTGAGACACGATTGAACCCTACTCATTTATCAATTACTTTAATTATTTGCATCTTTATTTTATACAATCATATACATTTTATTGTTCAGGCACTTGCAGAGGAACCACCGATATACCCGCAGCAGTTCTTCCGGAAGCTTCTCGACCTCGCTCTCGTGAGAACCAAATACAGGAACCCGATCTTCTTTAATCGCTAGAATTAATCTTTGTAGAAACATAAATTTATTTATCGCCTTCAAATCTATTATTCATGGCTATTGACGTCGCCCCCCAACAGTATTTGTGGTGTAATAAATGATAATTGGGTATAGATAATAAACTTGAATTTTGAAATACAAAAGGTTTGATATTTTGTATTTAAAAATGGAGAAAAACAAGAGATATTGTACATAAAATATGGTTCCTGGAAACAGCAATAAAAAGCATTTGGCTGTGTAAAATAACCAAGTATTTACTGGTAGGATGAACAGAATAACATTGTAGCCGTTACTGGGAAACAGTTCATGCTGAGGGTAACAGTTCGATTAAAGAGGAAAGTATAAACGAAAATACGGATAGCTACATATGAACAGTATATAGTGCAATTCGGTTGTTTCTGTTCATCTTGTGATACAGAAAGGAGTGTGGCGAGTCAAAATGAGAAACTTATTATATGAAAATAGTAAACAACACTATTACCTACACGAAAAGAGAAACATAAAAGCAAACAGTTATGAGAAGCCCTGGGTTGAACAGTCAAACCTACACGATTTCAGTAAAACAGTTAGTCAGGCCCAGTAGGCCCAAAACAATTAATGGGCTTCTTCGCTTGGTCTAGTTCAATCGATTTTTCAGGAAACTATTTTTGAATCGTAAAATTCAATTATTCAGTAAAATTGTAAATTAAATTTTATTAGCTCAAATGATCCAAAATTCATAAGTAGCATCTAAAATGAGAATTTCGTTAACATTTATTGTCTAATGATCCGGCATATTGTTGTCAAATTTGGACAAGATTAATAGATCGAGATATTGAGAAATAGATATCATGTTATGCAGTTCAGGAGTAGAACTAGGGTGTTCCTAAGTTCACCAAGTCCTTTTGTGAATTCAATTCTAAAATCATCGGATTGGCATCAAACGACGAATCTAAACCGTTGAAATTCTTCTATCTTACGAGTGATGCGTCTGCATGTAAAAGATTTTAAATTTTAAATTAATTTTGTATAGAGTCAAGTGGTCAAAAGACGCCAAAAAAATGAAACCACTTGACTTTATACTAAATTAATTCAAAACTTTAAAATTTTCACATGTAGATGCATTACTTGTAAGAAAGAAGGATTTCAACAGTTTGAATTCGTCGTTTGAAGTCAATTCCATAAGTTTTAGAGTTGAGTTCACAAAGAAACTTGATGAACTTAGGAACACCCTAGTTCTACTCTCTTAGAAATACCGGTTCCATTTCTTTTCTCACACATCAAACGGGCTTTGTACTTCTATTTGTACCAGTACTGGAGGTACTAACTTCTGACAAAAGAACAATTTCATGCATGCGTTTAGGTAAGTTTACAATAATAAGTTTGACAGCTCCACACAATTGTACCAACCAAATGATTTGAAGGAGGGTTTAGTTAAGCTCTTGTTGATATTTTTTTATGTTGATTCTTCTAATTCTTCCAGTTCTTCTGATTCTTCTGATTCTGTTGATTCTTGTAATTTTTTATATAATTTTGTTTTCTTAATTTCAGTTTGAATATTCTTCATCTCATTGAGCTCTGAAAAGATGAGCTCACCAACTAGCTGTTTCCTAAACAGGTCAATGTCATCCTGCCAAGTTGAATACATCATATATAAGTACATTGAACAATAATTTATTTCTTCTTTGCAAATTGCAAGATAAACCATTATAAAGAATAATAGCACACCTGTGTGAATTCAGTAGCAAGCTTTGATCCATCCCATAATTGCATGTACTTGAGTGCAAATAGACCACAAGAACATCTAAAACACCAATTGGGATACTCAGTCGAATGAAATAATTTCTACAAAAATGAAATGAAAAATGATAAAATCATACCCGTCTTTTTGTTGCGGTAAATTGGGAATAACAAATATAGGCCAATTAAGCACGTTGATATCCGGTCGCCATGCTTGTATATCATGGAAGTCAAGTGCAGCAGCAATACACAGTTGAATTCCTAATCTCTGAATGACAAAATGCAAATATACTAATCATTACATGGTATAGTAAAATATGCGAGCAATACTTATTTGAGAAAAGATATACCAGCTTATGAGTTGTTTCTTCATAAGGTCCGCCGTATGAGTTCAAGGAATTCAATATCTGGAATTCCTTCTTTGAAGCATTTAGAGCCCCAACAAACCAATGGTTTTGTATGTGGATTGGCAAGAACACCTACAAAATATGATTGCTTGTAACTCCAGCTAGTAAGAATTAAAAGTTGTATTGTACAACCCATATAATAATAAAAATTAATTACCAGTTCATTTTGAAGGAAACTGTTGCCTTTCTCAATGATGTCAGAAATGCGTTCACATAATTTCTCTCTTTCATCCATTGACGATCCCCATGACTGCAATAGCTGACTATCGAATGTGCTAAGTTTCAGGATTTTACCCGATGTACTTCCTTTATTATTCATGATACCAATATAGCAGTTGATAACCTGCGAAATTTATATATCCATTAGTTGTTAGAATCAAAGATGATGAGTGAAACTTGAGAGAGTACGTGAGCAATCGAATATTGCAAATATTGTGCTTAGCAGCGCCTATTGCCACCATTTGGTATGAATTCCGATTAGACATTTAAGTATACAACTATTCATGATTGAATTTATGCTTAATTTGCTTCAACTAGCCCAGAATATAATTATACAATTGGTAAATTCAAAAACATAACATAGATCAATGAAAACGGAAAACAGGCATATTCTATACCGCGCTCGATTAATGAGAAACATTGGAACTGTTATTACCTTTAATTTGCCGCTAGCTAGCTGTTTAGCATTTAAGAATGACTGTTTTTAAAACCCAATTGCCATGTCTTAATTTCATAAACATCTCATTGATTCCAAGGGCTTAAAAAGTGTGTGGACAATCAAATTGTCTACGTACATAGGTGTACCCCCTCCTACTAGGATCCATATCCTCCAGGGTACCTGATTGAAGACAATTACGATCGGACGGTCCAGATTAATCTTATTTGGACCAAACTCAATCCGGTGCCTATGGAGACTGTAGGGGGTCTGTTTTGAGATTCGCGCGATGTTAAAAAAACCGTCTGATCGTAATTGTCTTCAATCATGTACCTGGGAGGATACGGATCCCTCCAACTAGAACTGGACCAAATCAAGCAGTGCTGAGATTGTAGGTTAATATTATCATGTACATAATACAAATGTACCTCATCAGGAATCCATCTGTCAATTTCATCCTCATAAAATGACTTGATGAGACACTGCATGTTCTTAGCAGTCAATCTTGCACCACCTATAGCTACTATTTCTTCTGACATCCTTCCACTCAAACCATGCTTAAGAAACTTTACAGACCAGAAGTCACAGGCTCGTAACGGGCATTTGTATGATGGTGGAATGTGCTTCTTTACCAAGTCAATTGCTGCCTCCTTTCGCACAATTTTCCCTTAATTTAATTCATCAGAAGAAAAAAAGACAATAATCAACTAAACTGGATGAATAGTTATTGCATTAACAAAATGATTGTGCTACATAATCAACTAATCAGGATCAAGCAAGGACATGACTACATGATTTGGGAAAATTGGTTATTTGCCACTCCAAAACCTTCTAATTCTAAAAATATTATTCCGAAATTTGAAATTGTAAAAATGCCACTATAAACTTCATTAATTCCTAATTTTGCCATTTATACTGTATTCTTATGCTATTTTTATTAAAAATTAACTGAAAAATACTGTTTTGGTATACGTATTTCTGTATTTCCGATTATACCCTTCATACAATTTCAAAGTTATTTGCCAAAACAGTATTTTTCAGTTAATTTTTAATAAAAAAAGCATAAGAATACAGTATAAATGGCAAAATTAGAAATTAATGAAGTTTAGAGTAATATTTTTACAATTTCAAATTTCGCGATGGCATTTTTAGAATTAGAAAGTTTTGAAGTGGCAAATAACTAATTTTCTCTTAATATTTCTATTATAGGAACCCAATTATAGACCAGTTTTTTTTTTTTTTTCAAAAGTTCATTATAGCAGCTGGCCCAGACAAAACAAATAATAAAGATTTTGAATCTAAAAGGTAAGCAGAGCTTTTTCACATTTGGGTTGGAACAATTTTTTATTTGAATAAAGATGAAAATAGTTATCCAAAAGAACCATCTTTTAGAAAATGGGAAGTAGAAAGTAATGCGCTGCACGTTCAAAGTAAATGAATGATTTTAAATCTTACTAAATGCTAGATAATTTTTCTTCTATTGAAAGAAGATGTGTTGGTATTTTTATCAAGAAAGATCACTTAAAAGTATTAATATACAATCACAACAAGATGAAGGTTGCTTACCAATACTTGCTTATCTGTTTGAGATCTCACTTATCTATTTTTTCTTTTAATGAGTAACTTGTTAACACTATTCTTTTTCTATTACAACTATTTACTATTCTAAATGTATAATCCAAACAATATTTTTACTAATCCGATTATACTTGAGAAACAATAACTATTTTCTATTCTCATTTACTATTATCAAATTTCGCTAGCTGTTTTGAACTCCCATCCAAAAACATACTTGAGAAACAATAATTAGAGACTTAAAGAGTACATATTTATCATTGGATCTACTCTTCCACAATATATATTAACAACTGTTTAGAATTAAACACACGGTTTTAGATTTACAGATTCTTAAATGGCAAATTTCTCAAACATTATCTTTGTACCAGCTGGTGGGGCTCTTTTGTTGTGCAGCTGGAATAGTATAGAGATCCATATGACAAGTTTGATAAGCTTTATTCTTGTTAACTACATTATATAATAAATTAATTTAGTGCATCTCAACTATTTGATCTAATATGAAATAAACAATAAATATCATATATTTTGAAATATATATATATAAAAAGAGGAGGGATCGGATTACACTGTTTTTGGTGACATCGAATTACATCGTGCATTTTTAAAGTTTTCAAAGTCCAAACAGTCGATCCAAACCGTTCAATATGATGGATATATTAAAATGTGCTTGCAGATCAAATTTTATATTTTTTTGAATTTTTTTACTATTTATTAAGTACTTTACAAAATCGTTATTTTCAGACCATTGAATTTTTGTACACATCTTAATAAATAGTAAAAAATTCAAAAAAAATGTAAAATTTGATCTGCAAGCACATTTTAATATATCCATAATATTGAACAGTTTAAAACGACTGTTTGAACTTTGAAAATGCACGATATCATTCAATATCACCAAAAAACGGTGTAATCCGATCCCTCCTCGTATAAAAATATATGAACCTGTGATTATGACATTAGTTCAATCGATCAATTAACTCGAAATTCGAACGACGGTGTTATAAATATTTTGGGCCCAAGCCCAAGTTCAAATCCAGTAGACAAAAAGGCCTTATGCTCCGTTCTAATCTCGTGAAAAACTGAACCTCCAATTTTGACAAATCGATTTCAGCCCTTCATTCTAAACTTCTAACGTAAAAATCGGAGGATTACTATGGATTTAAGAATAGGTAAAGGCAGCGGAGTAGTCAATAGGCATGAGACTTAGTTTTGAGTTTGATGGATTCTAAGTTCTAATTGTCTGATATGTTTTAAGATCTGTGTAAACTTTATTTTAATATATGTCTGTAATTATTTTAGTTTTTGTGTGCACGGATCTTAAAATAGATCAGAGAGTTTGGGAGCCCATCGGACAGGCGGATGCTAAGAGGGACATAAATCAAGTTCAAATATCTTATTGGGTTCAAATCCATTAGCTAACCAGCTAGCATATCAAAACCATAATAAAAACAATTAAGATTCTAATCATAATTACCATTACCATTAACAAGGCATAATTTATCCTAATTTACTTCAAGTAAACTCTAAATCCTAATAGTACATTTGTATGAGGCAAATAATAGTACTAACCTGAATTAATAACTATTTCGAACTACTTTTTACGTTTAGATATGTTTGGATTAGCAAAAAAAAAAAGGAAATTTTTTATTGGTAGAAATTAATAGAAAAGAAGAGAGAGAAATAGAAATAGTACATAAGTTTTTTCAAGCCACAATATCACCACACAATTAAAAAAAAAAAAAAAAAACCCCAACTGCCCAGCGTGGGGCGGTTTGCTTAGGATAGTGGACCGCACCCTTGCTGGGCGGTTGGCTTGGGATAGTAGATATCTGCTTTGACGCAACTGCCCACAATGACTTGAGCAATAGCGCATCGTTTAAACTGGCAAGATCTACGTAATAAAATGAAGAAAAAAATCCTCTTCAACAATATTTATGTTATTTAGAGATGAGATAATTAAAATCAATATATTTATACATCAAAACATTTAAGATAAAAGATCACCAAAAGAGAAGGGAGAAATAAATTCTTTGATAACTGTTCTTGCCGTGCAAAAGAGAAGGGAGAAGTAAATTCATCTTAGTGAACAGCAACTATAAAAAATTTAAAAATAAATGGCTCAATATAATCGATAAACTAATTAATTTCACTTCAACTGTAAACACACATAATATATGTATCCAGGGCTGTTTTCTCTCAGTGTGCCGCGGATTCGATGGGAATGCTGCGCAAAACGACGGTCTCAACTGTGAGGCCTGGCCCGAATCCGAAGAGCACTCCCCAGTCGAGGCCCTCTCCGGTGGTGGCCTTGCCTTCCTTCACCGACTGCTTCCTCATCTGGTCCAGTATGAACAAAACACAGGCGCTTGACATGTTGCCGTACTCGCTCAGCACGTGCCTTGTCGCACGCATCTTCTCCTTCTGCAGCTGGACCTTGCGCTCTACTGCGTCTAAGATCGCCGGGCCTCCCGGGTGTGCAATCCAAAAGATCGAGTTCCAGTCATTGATGCCTGCATGCACCGTACATATATTAGCCCTGTATAGTATACATATGTATATCTTGTTTGGCATTGTTTATTATTTGTTTAATTGGCAAATATAATTATGAGGATAATATATTTTTTTCTTACCGATAGGAGTAAAAGCCTCGACGAGACTTTTCTCGATGTTTGTCGAGATAAGCCGTGGCACGTCCTTGAGGAGGTGGAAGGTGAGACCGACTTCACGGAGGTGACCATCAATGGCTCCCTCTGAGTTGGGCAGAATGGTTTGTGCGGCTGAGACCAGCTGGAACCAAGGGCGCTCCATCACCGGGTCGGGGTCGGCACCTACAATCAAAGCAGCTGCACCGTCTCCGAAAAGTGATTGCCCAACCATGGAGTCCAGGTGGGTATCTGAGGGCCCACGGAAGGTAACGGCGGTGATTTCCGAACAAATTACCAAAACTCTAGCACCA
This sequence comes from Carex kokanica, assembly GCA_025461125.1. Classification (NCBI taxonomy): domain Eukaryota; kingdom Viridiplantae; phylum Streptophyta; class Magnoliopsida; order Poales; family Cyperaceae; genus Carex; species Carex kokanica. The sequence goes on along the minus strand of JAJGRX010000111.1, from coordinate 338,780 downwards.
CGGTTATTCTCAGCCAGGTCCTTGGCCATGCGGAGCACGGTACCACCGGCGAAGCAACCCTGTTGGTACATCATAAGGCGGTTGACGGACGGACGAAGTCCAAGGAGCTTGGCGACTTGGTAATCAGCCCCGGGCATGTCGACACCGCTAGTGGTGCAAAAGATCAAGTGGGTGATTTTGGATTTTGGTTGGCCCCACTCCTTGATGGCCTTGACTGCTGCCTCCTTACCGAGCTTCGGTACCTCTGCGACAACCATGTCCTGACGTGCGTCAAGTGACGGCTCCATGTAAGCGGTTATGTTCGGGTTTTCAGCTAAGATCTCCTCAGTCAGGTGCATGTACCTCTTCTTGATCATCGACTTATCGCCTGAAATATACAATAAGATTATCATGAGAAACAAAAACTAAAATAATTATAGCAAGATATATACATCTTCATATATAAACTTAATTATTTTGTACAACTTACACATGCGCTTGAACTTCTCTTTAAGTTCCGTCATATGTTCGCTGTTTGTCATGCGGAAGTAGAAGTCGGGGAAGTCAGCCTGATACATGCAGTTTTCGGGTGTGGCTGTACCGATTGCCAAAATTGAAGCCGGGCCTTGCGCACGTTGTGCTTGCCTGATCTCTTCTACTTTAGCCATAGCTGAACTCTTCGTTAATTAATTAAGCGTGAAGAAAGATTAAATGAAGGAGAGAGCAATTAAAGAGGTGAAAGGTTTGTGTTATGATTTGTGATGGAGAAGAGAGAATTTATAGGATAGATAAGAGGAAGGGAAGGTGCATGATAGATGGATAGTATGACAGTTTTGAAGAGACTGGTGGGATGTTCAAACTTTGACTTGGTAGGTAGCAAAAATTAATATCTTAATTTTATTATTAAGCACGTTGGGTGTTCGATCCGTCAACGGCTACGATTGAAAGATTAATTTTTAGATTTAATCTCAGCTTTCCAATCACATAATCTATCTTCTTTTGATTAAATGTATCTGTTTTATGGTAGAAGTTTACATTTAGTTACAAACATATTCGTCACACATATCGCCACACGATGCGTTACAATTAAAATTAAACAGACTCTAAAATTTAGCAATATAATTATTCATTTTCTTATTTATTTGTTTTCTTATTTCTCCCTCTCCAATTGATATTTTCTATACGGCGGATCACAATACAAATCAATTTTTTGTTCACTTCCTTATTTATCCATTTCTTTATTTCTATACATATTACTGTGATAAATCTAGAATATATTTCTAATTTTTTATTTATAAAAATTTGTCATTTTATATGAAAATTTATTTTTATTATCTTATCGTATATTCCGTTGCAATGCACGGCACACGATACTAGTTTTATTATAAAATATCTTATGATAGAAAAAGGTGAAAAGAATCAGAGGCACAAGTTTAACTCCTGTTGCCACATCTTTCCATTTACAGAAAAAAAAAATTACCAAAACCTACTAATTTACTTTGTCTCAATTTCTAAACAAGCTATTTTTTTTGAGAGAATTCAAATGCCTCTGTTCTTTTTGCTTCTATGTTTTAGAAACTTTAATAATTCAAAATTTAAAAATTAAGTTAAAATAAAACGGTTAAATATGATCTTCATCATTTTATGAATCTACGAACATTGTAGCCTATTTGTCAAATTTTTCTGGAACTTGTAGCCTATTTGTCAATTTTTTTTATGAATCTACGAACATTGCTAGAAATAAATTACTTCCATTATACTATATTTTTCGCGAATTTTTTTTATAAACCATAATTACAAAAAATTACGAAACCAACATGATTACTTTTTTTTTTTTACAAAAACCATACGAAATGTCATTTCGATCCGTTATTTTTTTTATTTTGGACTGAAATGACTTTTCGGTCCGGTCTCCTTTTTGAATTTTCTGTAACGGCTCATATAAAAACTTGTGAAACTAGTACCACAGAAAATTCAAAAAAGGGACCGGACCGAAATGCCATTTCGGTTCGGAATAAAAAAAATAACAAACCGAAATGATATTTCAGTTCTTATGATTTTTGTAAAAAGAAAAGTAATCATGTTGGTTTTTTAATTTTTTTTTAATTATGGTTAATAAAAAAAATTCATTTTTCGCGGGGCGGATGAACAGCGTAAAGTTGGACTTTTTTGTAGCCATTACTATATATCAGGTCATGCTGCGGATCAATAACAGTTGGATAACAGAGGAAGGTGAAAGAAAACAAGGATAGCTATTGATCTGATGGAATGGCCAGTATAATTCGGGGGTTTCTGTTTCATTTCCGATGCAAAAAGGAGTGTGGCGGGTCAAAATGAGAAATTTATAATGGAAAATAGTAACTAACAATATTACCTACACGAAAAGAGAAACATAAAAGCAAACAGTTATGAGAAGCCCTGGGTTGAACAGTCAAACCTACACAATTTCTGAAAAAGAGCCTTTTATATTTCCTATCACAATAAAGTAATACAATTTCTATTGTGCTCAATTTAAATATAAAATTCATACAATGATGCCTACTCTCCTAAAAAAAAATAAATGAAAAGATGATTTGAAATATGAATTTCACAGGAATTACAGAGGATCAATTAAAGGAGATATGATAAAGAGAAGGGAAAAAAATAATCATTTGTTTAATTTCTCAAACGTCGTCAGTTTTAAATATAATTTATTTCTAATTAGAATTATCATATTCTAATCATACAAGGGAAAACATGAGAGAATATTAAATTTAGACGGGGGATACATTCAATATGGAAGAATTGATGGGGACATTTCTAATTATATAACTTTAATTTGATGGGGACATTTCAAATAGTATGCATATAAACATATATGTATTTCTTCTAGGATTCTAAATAGCTAACCATAGTGACAAGACTCGTGTTTTATTCACATTTTATTCGCGTATTATTCGTTTTTTTGACGTTATTGAACTAAACTCCAAATAAAACGCAAAAAAAATGTATAATACGTTTTATTCGCGAATAAAACACGAATTACAAATTATTCGAGAGAAAAACGCAAAAAAAAGTGAACTTTTATATATATATATATATATTTTTTTTTTAGGTTTTTTTAAGGATTTTGTTTTGATTTTTTTTTTCTTCTTTGTTGTACCGAATTAATTATTCCCGAATTATACTCGCATCACGAATTATTGACTCCGTTGAACCGAACAAACTATTCGTTTTTCACTATGGCTATAGCTACCCAATAGCTGTGTTATCACTTTTTCGAACCTTTAAAACTATAACGCTATCAGCCGTTTTTCTTTTATCAGAGTTCTAAATAGTTAGCTATCATTACGTAATAGCTGCGCTATAGCTTTTTTAGACTTTTTAAAATGACGTGATAGTCGCTATTTAGAACCTTGATTTCTTCTGATTACAATTTATCTAATATAATGATATCTTAAGCGCATTACACGAGAAAATTAACTGTCACACGTATATGATGAAAAGAGACTTCTAACTCAAAAAGTAACTATCAAATGAAACAACTAATCAACAAGATTAGAAGAGAGACTTCTAACTCAAAAAGTAACTATCCCCTTTTAAATTTGAAGCAAAATCAAAACTGATTATTTTGCCTAAAAGATTAGAAAAAAGAATATAACTGTACGTTAGAGCAAATATGAATATAGCTAATCAGACCATGCTATATTATATTTAAATTAAATATTTAATTATTGCTTTAAATAAAAAAAAGTTGGAAATTGAGTTTGAATAATAGAAAATTGTATTTGTTTGAGTTATTAACTAGAATTAACATTTTTTGTCAAGGGTGATATATAACTTAAATTGTATTTGTTTGAGTTATTAGTTTTAGAATTGAAGTTTGTATAATTTAAAATAATAATGTTTTTAATATAGAATCTTTTAACCATAAGATACTGATTCTTATACAGTGCATTTAATAACTGTTGTAATATAAAATGGTGATATACAAAATTGAGTTATTCCTTTTCCAAGATGTCACGCAGACTGGTTGTTTCGATCATAAGTCAAAAAAACTTGAAAATCAAATTTGATATGAACAATTCAAACTTGATATGCGCATTTGTGTTAGTTCCTAACAACCACAGTCGTTACGTACTGAGACTGAGACATGATAACAACTACTAGCATGAAAATAAATAATTTACCACATGGGGAATAGACTTAGACTGGGTAGAAGTTCGTGCTGAGGAGAAAACACGAATAGCTATGCATGAACAGTATACAGTAGATTTCGGGTGTCTCTGTTCCTCCTCTGATGCAGAAAGGAGTGTGGCGGGTTAAAATGAGAAACTTATTATTGAAAAGGAGTACACAACACTATTACCTACACGAAAAGAGAAACAGTTATAAAAGCAAACAGTTATGAGAAGCCGTGGGTTGAACAGTCAAACCTACACGATTTCTGAAAAAAAAGCCTTTTATATTTCCTATCACAATAAAATAATACAATTTCTATTGGGCTCAATTTAAATACAAAATCAATACAATGATGCCCACGGGCAATTCTCCTAAAAAAATAAAAATATGAAAAGATGATTTCAAATATGAATTTCACAGATATCCTAACGAACGATATATAGTTATTGAATATAAGTTACAGAGGAACAAAGGAAAGATGATAAAGAAAAGGGAAAAAATAGTCATTTCTTTAATTTCTCAAACGTCGTCAGTTTTTAATAGAATTTATTTCTAATTAGAATTAACATATTCTAATCATACAAGGGAAAACATGAGAGAATATTAAATTTAGATGGGGGATACATTCAATATGGAAGAATTGATGGGGACATTTCTAATTATATAACTTTAATTTAAACCACTTATATGAATGAAAAAAATAATATGTTATTAAAATATTAGAGGAAATCAATTATTCATAACAAAGATGCATTAGTGAGATTGGAAAAAAAGACTTCTAACTCATAAACTAACTATCCTTTTTAAATTTGAAACAAAATCAATAGTGGTTATTTTGCCTAAAAGATTAAGACAAAAAAATATAACACTGGAGTAAACCCACCTCCCATATTGTTGTCTTCATCTTTGTTTCTATTGCGTTTTTTGCTTCCGTTTGTACCTGTACAATGTTGACTACCTAAATATATATTTAAATATCGTAATCATTACAAGATAACGCAGTTGTCCGCCTAACAAGTCGAACGTCTTGTTTCGACATTTGATCAGACAAGAGAAATAGGATTTTTCTTAAACAAAATATGGAATATCATGTTACTCGTGCTATGCTCAAGATTAACAAATAAAATTTTCCGCTAGCAAAATAAATCCTTTATAGTTGGTTCACCATATAGCGAATTGATCCGATCATATGTGATATATTATATGAAGACGAACAAATTAATTATTGCTTTAAATAAAAAGTTAGAAATTGAGATTGAATAATAGAAAATTGTATTTGTTTGAGTTATTAACTAGAATTAGCATTTTTGTAAAGGGTATGTATTCTAAATGCTTCTTCAAATTTAGTTGTCAGGTGTATTGTGTTAGTTTAATTTATAATTTGAGTTTTATATAATTTAAAATAATTATGTTTTTATTAGAATCTTTTAATCATAAGATATATACTGATTCTTACACAGTGCATTTAATAACTGCTGTAATATAGAATGGTGATATATAAAATTGAGTTATGTCTTTTCCGAGATGCCACGTAGATTGGTTGTTTCCATCAAAAGTAAAAAAAAACTTGAAACTCAAATTTGATATCAACAATTCAATATGATTTCCATATAAAAATATACTTGAAAAATAAATTTTATATTTTTACAATTGTTTTTTTACTATTTAGATAGGTCCAAAATCATCTTATCTAAAATCTTTTGAATAATTAAAAAAATAGGGGGAATTTCATGTATATCTTTCAAAGTTTCAATATTACGTATTTATCCCTCTAAAATCAATAATTACATATTTATCCTTGAAAATTATACAAACTCACATATTTGTCGAATCTAACTCTATAACATATCAAATATCTCCAAAAATAATTAAATAATATTTTTTAAAACTTTAAAAAATTTATTTTACAATATTAATTAAGAATATATTGACCATTATGCTCTTCGTTTATGTCTCTTTAGTCTGCATGAGTTCTCTTCTCTTTAAGGCGCCAAACCTCCCGTCTCTCTCTCCAAACATGCCAATCACAGATTTCTCCCCGTCTTCCCTCGTTGCCTCTCCTCTCTTAAATTTCTGTCATCCCTCGCTGCTTTAATTTTTCCATCTTCGTTTGGAGAGAGAGAGACGAGAGGTTTGACATCTTAGAGAGAAGTGAACTTAGGCGAACTAGAAAGACGGAAACGAAGGGGCATAATGGTCAATATATTATTAATTAATATTATAAAAATTAATTTTAAAGTTTAAAAAAATATTATTTAATTATTTTTGGAGGTATTTTATATGTTATAGAGTTAGATTTGATAAATATGTGATTTTCTACAATTTTCAAGGATAACTATGTAATTATTGATTTTGGAGGGATAAATATGTAATATTGAAACTTTTGAGGGATATACATGAAATTCCCCCAAAAAATAACGTATTCTATTATATCCAATAAGTTGATGTTTTATAATATATGGTCCTTGAAATAAAATCCTTCATTACTACTAATTCAAAAGTAGAGAACCCATGGAATTTAGCATGCGCATTTGTGTTAGTTCCTAACAACCACAGCCGTTACGTACTGAGACTGAGACTGATAACAACTAATAGCATGACAATAAATACTTTTTCACATGGGGAATAGACTTAGACTGGGTAGGTGGATCCCTCTCTCTCTCTTCACGTTGAATACATACCCTTGTTTGGAATTAAGTTGAAATATTATAATTTTTTACACTTTTATAAATAAAATAATAAAAATTATATCTAACAGTTTTATTTTCACTTTTAAATTTTAAATTTTGAACAGTTTTATTTTCACTTTTAAATTTTAAATTTTGAATTATTAAAGTTTCTAAAAATATAGAAGCACGAAGAACAGAGGCATTTGAATTCTCTTTGTTTAGAAATTAAGATAGAAGGTTTTGGTAATTTTTTTTCTTCTGTAAATGGGATGTTGTGGCAACAGGAGCTAAACTTGTGCCTCTAATTCTCTTTACCTATTTAATTCTATCATAAGAATTTTTTTAATGAAATATCAATTTCTGGTACCTAACAAGTCTAAGTTTGAACTTTGAACATCCCACCAGTCTCTTCAAAACAGTCATACTATCCATCTATCATGCACACCTTCCCTCCCTCTTCTCTATCCTATAAATTCTCTCCTCCATCACAAATCATAACACAAACCTTTCACCTCTATTATTGCTCTCTCCTTCATTTAATCTTTCTTCAAGCTTAATTAATTAACAAAGAGTTCAGCTATGGCTAAAGTAGAGGAGATCAGGCAAGCACAACGTGCGCAAGGCCCGGCTTCAATTTTGGCAATCGGTACAGCCACACCCGAAAACTGCATGTATCAGGCTGACTTCCCCGACTTCTACTTCCGCATGACAAACAGCGAACATATGACAGAACTTAAAGAGAAGTTCAAGCGCATGTGTAAGTTGTACAAAATAATTAAGTTTATATATGAAGATGTATATATCTTGCTATAATTATTTTAGTTTTTGTTTCTCATGATAATCTTATTGTATATTTCAGGCGATAAGTCGATGATCAAGAAGAGGTACATGCACCTGACTGAGGAGATCTTAGCTGCAAACCCGAACATAACCGCTTACATGGAGCCGTCACTTGATGCACGTCAGGACATGGTTGTCGCGGAGGTACCGAAGCTCGGTAAGGAGGCAGCAGTCAAGGCCATCAAGGAGTGGGGCCAACCAAAATCCAAAATCACCCACTTGATCTTTTGCACCACTAGCGGTGTCGACATGCCCGGGGCTGATTACCAAGTCGCCAAGCTCCTTGGACTTCGTCCGTCCGTCAACCGCCTTATGATGTACCAACAGGGTTGCTTCGCCGGTGGTACCGTGCTCCGCATGGCCAAGGACCTGGCTGAGAATAACCGTGGTGCTAGAGTTTTGGTAATTTGTTCGGAAATCACCGCCGTTACCTTCCGTGGGCCCTCAGATACGCACCTGGACTCCATGGTTGGGCAATCACTTTTCGGAGATGGTGCAGCTGCTTTGATTGTAGGTGCCGACCCCGACCCGGTGATCGAGCGCCCTTGGTTCCAGCTGGTCTCAGCCGCACAAACCATCCTACCCAACTCAGAGGGAGCCATTGATGGTCACCTCCGTGAAGTCGGTCTCACCTTCCACCTCCTCAAGGACGTGCCACGGCTTATCTCGACAAACATCGAGAAAAGTCTCGTCGAGGCTTTTACTCCTATCGGTAAGAAAAAAATATATTATCCTCATAATTATATTTGCCAATTAAACAAATAATAAACAATGCCAAACAAGATATACATATGTATACTATACAGGTCTAATATATGTACGGTGCATGCAGGCATCAATGACTGGAACTCGATCTTTTGGATTGCACACCCGGGAGGCCCGGCGATCTTAGACGCAGTAGAGCGCAAGGTCCAGCTGCAGAAGGAGAAGATGCGTGCGACAAGGCACGTGCTGAGCGAGTACGGCAACATGTCAAGCGCCTGTGTTTTGTTCATACTGGACCAGATGAGGAAGCAATCGGTGAAGGAAGGCAAGGCCACCACCGGAGAGGGCCTCGACTGGGGAGTGCTCTTCGGATTCGGGCCAGGCCTCACGGTTGAGACCGTTGTTTTGCGCAGCATTCCCATCGAATCCCCGGCACACTGAGAGAAAACAGCCCTGGATACATATATTATGTGTGTTTACAGTTGAAGTGAAATTAATTAGTTTATTTTTAAATTTTTTATAGTTGCTGTTCACTAAGATGAATTTACTTCTCCCTTCTCTTTTGCACGGCAAGAACAGTTATCAAAGAATTTATTTCTCCCTTCTCTTTTGGTGATCTTTTATCTTAAATGTTTTGATGTATAAATATATTGATTTTAATTATCCCATCTCTAAATAACATAAATATTTTTGAAGAGGATTTTTTCTTCATTTTATTACGTGGTATTGACCCAACAGTATTTGTGGTGTAATAATTGATAATTGGGTATATATAATAAAATTAAATTTCAAAATACAAAATTTTATATTTTATACTTAAAAATGGGGAAAAACGAAAAAAAAAATTTCTAACTCATAAACATTTCTATTGCGGTTTTTGCTCCCGTTTTCACCTGTACAATATGGATTACCTAAATATATATTTAAATATCGTAATCATTAAAAGAAAACGCTGTTGTCTTCCTAACAAGTCGAACGTCTTGGTTCGACATCTGATCAGAAAAGAGAAAGAGGATTTTTCTTAAATAAAATATGGAAAATCATGTTACTCGTGCTATGTTCAAGATTAACAAATAAAATTTTCCGCTAGCGAAATAAATCCTTTATAGTTGGTTCAACATATAGCGAATCGATCTGAACATATGTGCTATATTATATTAAAATGAAGAAATTAATTATTGCTTTAAATAAAAAGTTAGAAATTGAGATTGCATAATAGAAAATTGTATTTGTTTGAGTTATTAAGGTATGTATTCTAAATGCCTTTTATAATTTAGTTGTCAGGTGTATTGTATTAGTTTAATTTATAATTGGAGTTTTATATAATTTAAAATAATTATGTTTTTATTAGAATCTTTTATTTATAAGATATATACTGATTCTTACATAGTGCATTTCATAACTGCTGTAATATAAAACGGTGATATATAAAATTGAGTTATTTCTTTTCCGAGATGCCACGTAGACTGGTTGTTTCGATCAAAAGTAAAAAAAAATTGAAAATCAAATTTGATATGAACAATTCAATATGATCTCCATATAAAAATAGGATAAATTTTTTTTTCTCCCGGCTCCTATCCCCTATTGATCCCCCAATCATTAATTATCTAGGGGACCACAACTTCAAGCACAAAAAGACAAAAAAAAAAGCGTATCAATTATTAATTACGCGGGGGACCGCTTATATTTGAAATTTTTTACAACTGACGCGCACAAGTATTCATATATAATACATCAAGTATTCATATATAATACATTAAGTATTCATATCTAAGATATCAAGTATTTAAAAAAAACTGGACATATCACTCACCCATCTTTTACACGTTTTTAGAGGTGGTTTTTTTTTCTCCGTTCACTCTAACCAATATTTCTGACAATCTGTGAAGAATTTTGCTAATCTAAAATCACAAACGTCTTCTACGCAATTTTCTCTTTCAAATAAGATCCATGATGAAGTACTTTTGAGTTATCTGTCGCGCAAGTATTCATACCTCGTAAAATTATTTATATCTCGTCGTGCAAGTATTCATACCACGTCGAGCAAGTATTCATACCTCGTCGAACAAGTATTCATACCTAAGATATCAAGTAAAAAATGATTGAGTGGTAATGAAATTTCTGTTGGGATTTCACGTGTATGCCTATATGGTGAGAATTTAAAATTTTCCTATCACCACTTGGCTCAATACACAAAAGATCTTATTTATACGACAAAAGCAAACAAGATTTGCAATAAACTAATGTGTACTAAATTAAAATAAATTAATCTCATCTAATTTATTGCTAAAGAGGATTAAAACATTTACCTAAAGAGATTGTCAAATCTCTTGATGGAGAGAAGCCGATTTCTCTTCTCTTTCTCGTGTTCTTCTTGGAAGCGCCTCTTGGTTCACCTTGAACCTAAACAATGAACTAACACACCTCTTAGATAGATGGATGTGAAGTTCAAGGCTTAGATCCAACCACCTCTTGATCTTCAAATTAACAATCTATTTGATTTCTTGGTGGCTAAACCTATCAAGAAGAGATTAGAGAAGAGATTGAACCACTAGGGTTTTGGCCTTGAGCAAAGGAGATTGCTACAGTAATTTCGGCTAATTGCTACAGTAATTTCGTCCAAAAAAAAAATGAGCAGAAAAAATTCTCATGTTTTCCTTAATTACACCCCTTTAAATAGGCAAGGGTTAGGGCAACTATTTGTGTAATGTTTAAATTAATTACACAAATGCCACTAGCCTTGTTTAGCTATTTTATGATCTCTTTAATCTCATCTTGTGATTGGTTTAATAAATTAATTTATGAATAAATAATATAAATAATATTATTCTATTATGCAATATTCTTATTATTCTTATAATGCTTTCAAACATTATACCAAATAATATTTGCATAACTTCACAAATTTATTTATGATCTAAGCATGTCATATTATGACATTTTATTTTATTATTTCATCTCATGTATTTTATCTTATACATCATTATGAAATATAAAATACTTGTTGTTTCTCTTCAGTTGGTATGACCATATAGATGATTTATGTTATCTTGGCAATAATATAAAACTTTATATTATTGACTATAAGAGGTTCTATCATTACATTATAGTTATCCAAATGACATAATAATCATTCACTCAATCCACTAATTTCGTATCTATCCTTGTCTCATGATATTATGAATAATATGCAAAATAGGATCGTGTCATTCTTGCATTATATTCTTTTCTTGGTTTCTCAAGTGAATTATAATTATAACTACATCAGTTATATTGCATGCGATATAATTCCACTTTACCAAGGGGCCCAGTAATATCATAACTCAATTGAGGGACAATGATAATATTAACATATAGATTTTTCTCGCACAAGTTGTACATAACGAACTACTATTTTATTCCTATCTGAAGATAGTATTTAAATAACAATCACATTATATACTTCTCATGTGAAAAACCTACACATCTCATATCTTAGATTCTAAAGACACAATGAAAACATTAATGACACAAAACACAATCCATATAATGTTTCATTCATTTAGGTCATGTTCAATATATAAAATGCACATATTTATATATTCATGTTATTAAATGATAATCCTTTATCAACATTTATAGAACTTCAATGTACTTTAATCAACATGACAATCTTTCTCGGTAATTAATGTTCCTCCTTAATTACCACGATTGTGAACATATTTAGTGATTAAATGTTTCTCATCTTAGGAGTTCTATGGTTCAAGACCAAGAGCATCTTCCTGAACTCTTCCAAAGATATAACATATAAATCTCAAGGAGCATGAATAATAATATTCGTAATAAAATCATGAACTACATATAAATTATCACTAAAATAAATAACTTTCAAAACACACATCCTTCAATTTCAATCGGTAAAAAATAAGTGAATGATGTGTCCAGTTTTTTATTTGTGAAATACTGACGAGGTATGAATACTTGCTCGATGATGTATGAATACTTGAATGACAATATATGAATACTTGTGTAACGGAAAACTCGAAAGTATGTTATCATGGATCTCATTTGAAAGAGAAAATTGTGTAGAAGACGTTCGTGATTTTAGATTTGCAAAATTTCTCACAGATTATCAGAATATTGGTTAGAGTGAACGGAGAAAAAAAACTATCTCTAAAAACGTGTAAAAGATAGGTGAGTGATGTGTCCAGTTTTTTTTTTTAAATACTTGATATCTTTGATATGAACAATTGATGTATTATATATGAATACTTGCACTCGCCGCGATAATGACGCGTTTTGTTTTGTCTTTTAGCGCTGAAATTTATGGTCCCCTTTTAATTAGCAGTCAAGAAAGACATTTATTAACAAGGGAATGAATGGGAAATAGGAGCCGGAATAGTTAGTCGGTCCCATAAAAATATACTTGAAAAATAAATTTTATATTTTTACTATTTAGACAGGTCGAAAACCATCTTATCTAAAATCTTTTGAATAATTAAAAAATAACGTATTCTATTATATCCAATGAGTTGATGTTTTATAACATATGGTCCTTGAAATAAAATCCTTCATTACTATATCCTGTAATTTTGGGGGAATTAATAAATTAAAAAGTAGAGAACCCATGGAATTTAGCTAAATTAGTATATGTACCTTGGACTTCGCTTGAGTAGGTAAAGATTTTAACAGACTAGTTTTAACTTCATGCAGCGCATGAATAGCATGCAGTGCTGTTTTGATTTTATAGTCTATGCGCTGCATGAAGCCAAAACTGATCTGTTAAAATCCTTACCGGCTTTAGTGGGCTCCACGTTTTCTACGTCAAACTACGGAAGCTGAATATACTTTTCCTCTGCAATTATAATTGTAGGCTCAATTCTGTTCATCCAATTTTGATATGAAGTATATTTTGTTATTGAGCGCCGGGGCCGGTCAATAAGAAATAAAAAGTTTAGCTAAATTATTTTGACTAATTCAAAAGTAGAGAACCCATGGAATTTAGCATGCGCATTTGTGTTAGTTCCTAACAACCACAGTCGTCACGTACTGAGACTGATAACAACTAATAGCATGACAGTAAATAATTTACACATGGGGAATGAACTTAGACTGGGTAGGTGTATCTCTCTCTCTGTTCAAGTCAATTAACAAATCATTTGAAAATAATTAATTCTTTTATAATTACACCCAGAATAATAATATGATATCTTTATAGAATCTATAGTAACATTTTAATTGCTATTTATAAAAAAATGCAGGTTCAAATGTCTATATTTTTTATACTTCTACACTATCTTCAATTTTTAAATATATACTTCTATCATATCTTCATTTTTAAAACGATAATAATTCAAAATTTAAAACATAAATGTCAAAATAAAACTATTAGATGTAATCCATATGATTTTCACTGCTTGCCCATAAAAAAATATCACATTTTAATTTTATTTTTATGTGAATCAAGTTGAAATATTATAATTTTTTACACGTGTATATAAAAAATGATGAAGATCATATCTAACAGTTTTATTTTGACTTTTACATTTTAAATTTTGAATGATTAAAGTTTCTAAAAATAGAAGACGCACATAATATGGAGGCATTTGAATACTCTAAAAAAAAAAAAAAGTTTAGCTTATATGGAAATTGAGACAAAGTAAATTAGTAGGTTTTGGTCAATTTTGTTTTCCTGTAAATGGGAAGTTGTGGCAACAGGAGCTAAACTTGCGCCACTGATTCTCTTCACCTTTTTAATTCAATCATAAGAATTTTTTTAATGAAATATCAATTTCTGGTACCTAACAAGTCAAAGTTTGAACATCCCACTAGGGGTGTCAATGCGTAAGTTTTTTTTTTCGTTAACTTATTGGGTATGAGTATGGGTAAAGATTTTTTTCATTAGATAAACAGGTATGGGTACGGGTAAAGATTATTTCGTACCTGTTGGGTAACGGGTAATTATATGAAATAAATTATATATAGATATATCAATATTATATTCAATTTATTTATTTCCTTGTTTTTCATATTGTTGTATCAATTCTAAAGATGTATCAACGCTAATTCATTTCCCTGTTTTATTCCTTATTCATCGTTGTTGCCCTTTTCTCAATTCTGAAAATGAAAATATTATTTAGTTAACAAATTGAATTTGTTACAAGAGATATTTGTGATTTTTATTTTATTTTTGCTTTATAAAAAAACTATTAGTTAGAATTGATTGCATATTTGTATTTTTATTTTTATATTAGTAATTGTGATGGCATATGTATTGACATGATGAATTTAGATAGTTTATTTATAAAATTAGTAAAACCATTATATTAGTATTTTCGTTATTCGCCACTACAGTTTCGTTACCCGTTAATAATAATGGGTATGGGTAGGGTAGGGTAAGACAAATTCTTAACGAGTATGGGTAGATTAATTCTTAGTGGGTATGGGTATGAAAATGGTTTCACCCTACCCGTATCGTACCCATTGACACCCATGCATCCCACCAGTCTCTTCAAAACTGTCATACTATCCATCTATCATGCAAACCTTCCCTTCGTCTTCTCAATCCTATAAATTCTCTCTTCTCCATCACAAATCATAACACAAACCTTTCACCTCTTTAATTGCTCTCTCCTTCATTTAATCTTTCTTCAAGCTTAATTAATTAACAAAGAGTTCGCTATGGCTAAAGTAGAGGAGATCAGGCAAGCACAACGTGCGCAAGGCCCGGCTTCAATTTTGGCAATCGGTACAGCCACACCCGAAAACTGCATGTATCAGGCTGACTTCCCCGACTTCTACTTCCGCATGACAAACAGCGAACATATGACAGAACTTAAAGAGAAGTTCAAGCGCATGTGTAAGTTGTACAAAATAATTAAGTTTATATATGAAGATGTATATATCTTGCTATAATTATTTTAGTTTTTGTTTCTCATGATAATCTTATTGTATATTTCAGGCGATAAGTCGATGATCAAGAAGAGGTACATGCACCTGACTGAGGAGATCTTAGCTGCAAACCCGAACATAACCGCTTACATGGAGCCGTCACTTGACGCACGTCAGGACATGGTTGTCGTGGAGGTACCGAAGCTCGGTAAGGAGGCAGCAGTCAAGGCCATCAAGGAGTGGGGCCAACCAAAATCCAAAATCACCCACTTGATCTTTTGCACCACTAGCGGTGTCGACATGCCCGGGGCTGATTACCAAGTCGCCAAGCTCCTTGGACTTCGTCCGTCCGTCAACCGCCTTATGATGTACCAACAGGGTTGCTTCGCCGGTGGTACCGTGCTCCGCATGGCCAAGGACCTGGCTGAGAATAACCGTGGTGCTAGAGTTTTGGTAATTTGTTCGGAAATCACTGCCGTTACCTTCCGTGGGCCCTCAGATACCCACCTTGACTCCATGGTTGGGCAATCACTTTTCGGAGATGGTGCAGCTGCATTGATTGTAGGTGCCGACCCCGACCCGGTGATCGAGCGTCCTTGGTTCCAGCTGGTCTCAGCCGCACAAACCATTCTGCCCAACTCAGAGGGAGCCATTGATGGTCACCTCCGTGAAGTCGGTCTCACCTTCCACCTCCTCAAGGACGTGCCACGGCTTATCTCGACAAACATCGAGAAAAGTCTCGTCGAGGCTTTTACTCCTATCGGTAAGAAAAAAATATATTATCCTCATAATTATATTTGCCAATTAACCAAATAATAAACAATGCCAAACAAGATATACATATGTATACTATACAGGGCTAATATATGTACGGTGCATGCAGGCATCAATGACTGGAACTCGATCTTTTGGATTGCACACCCGGGAGGCCCGGCGATCTTAGACGCGGTAGAGCGCAAGGTCCAGCTGCAGAAGGAGAAGATGCGTGCGACAAGGCACGTGCTGAGCGAGTACGGCAACATGTCAAGTGCCTGTGTTTTGTTCATACTGGACCAGATGAGGAAGCAGTCGGTGAAGGAAGGCAAGGCCACCACCGGAGAGGGCCTCGACTGGGGAGTGCTCTTCGGATTCGGGCCAGGCCTCACAGTCGAGACCGTCGTTTTGCGCAGCATTCCCATCGAATCCCTGGCACACTGAGATAAAACAGCCCTGGATACATATCTTATGTGTGTCTACAGTTGAAGTGCAATTAATTAGTTTATCGATTATATTGAGCCATTTATTTTTAAATTTTTTATAGTTGCTGTTCACTAAGATGAATTTACTTCTCCCTTCTCTTTTGCACGGCAAGAACAGTTATCAAAGAATTTATTTCTCCCTTCTCTTTTGGTGATCTTTTATCTTAAATGTTTTGATGTATAAATATATTGATTTTAATTATCCCATCTCTAAATAACATAAATATTGTTGAAGAGGATTTTTTGTTCATTTTATTACGTTGATTTTTTGCTCAAGTCATTGTGGGCAGTTGCGTCAAGCAGAGATGCACTATGGATAGAATTCACATCACCTCAGTTACCTGACTGAAGACAATTACGATTGGACTGTTCTTTTAATATGGCACGAATCTCAAAATGGATCTCTACAGTCGATATAGGCACCGGATTAAATTTGGTCTAAATAAGATTAATCTGGGCCGTCCATTTCAATTTGCTTGAGTCAGGTAGCTGGGAGGATACGGATCCCTATGGATAGACCTCGTTAAATCAAAATACATGCCACGTAGTTTGCTATGGCATTCTTGCAGGACTACTGCTGCACTGCCTTTTGGAGAACGTTAATGAACATGCGAGACATATTGCTGCCAATGCTACGCTGGAATTGTGAGAAATGTACTCATAGATCGGAATATTTTGGGTCATATTAATAGTTAATTGTAAAGTTATAATATGGATCAAGTCTTATTGAACTGGATCAGAATTTCTACTCAGGATAAGATCTTCTGAAAAGGCTCAAATGAATTAGTGCCAATGAATAATCTGAAACAAACTGGTGCATACTGTGATAAATATGCAACAGTGGTTCAGTTTTTGGTTAGCCATTATGTTCATTTTATTTCAGAAAACGAGAGAGAAAGAAATGGGCTATCAATTCGGTACTAACATAACAAATTACTGTAGTTTGTCAACCTGTTCGTGTGTATATTAATAGAGAGACGCAACTGCTGTCGCTGGTGCATATATCTGACATGGAGAAGAATCAGAAGGGCAACTGCTGGAAGAAGGTGACTGTTTCTACGACTAGACGTAGATTTTTGCTGCGCGTCTAGTGGTAAACTCTTTATTAATCTTGGATTTAGTTTTATATATTAATTTTGATTTTCGGATAGTGAACAAATCATGAACTGAATCAAATTGTTGCACATATAACCCCTTCAATACTGTGTCAGGAATGACCCCTTCAGCTGTCTTGATTCATCAGGTTAGAATACAAACAAAATGAAAATATATTTATCAATTACCTTAATTATTTGCATCTTTAATTTATAGTATCATATACTTTGAGTGAGGCTATGGTATAATGCATAATATGTATTGGTCCGTACTATGGATCAATATATCCGTTTTTAAAGTCCAAACAGTCGATCTAAACCAATCAACATGATCTCCATTTGAAAATGTACTGGTAGATTAAATTTTGCATTTTTTACAATTTTTTTACAATTTATTTAACAAGTTAGAAAATAACTTGATTTAAAATTTTAGACCATTAAAAAGTAGTGATTTTCTATCTATCTAAAAAATAGTAAATTTTTTCAAAAGATATAAAATTTGGTCTCCAAACACATTATAATATAGATATCATGTTGGATTGTTTTGAATCAACTGTTTGAACTTAAAAAATGAAAATAAAAATGTGAAACACAATTGAATCCTACTCATTTATCAATTACTTTAATTATTTGCATCTTTATTTTATACAATCATATACATTTTATTGTTCAGGCACTTAGCAGAGCAACCACCGATATACCCGCAACAGTTCTTCCGGAAGCTTCTCGACCTCGCTCATGTGAGAACCAAATACAGGAACTCGATCTTCTTTAATCGCTAGAATTAATCTTTGTAGAAACATAAATTTATTTCTCGCCTTCAAATCTATTATTCATGGGTATTGACCCAGCAGTATTTGTGGTGTAATAATTGATAATTGGGTATAGATAATAAAATTTAATTTCAAAATACAAAAAATTATATTTTATATTTAAAAATGGGCAAAAACAAAAGAAATATTTCTACATAAAATGTGGTTTCTGGAAACAGCAATAAAAAGCACTTGGCTGTGTAACATAACTAGGGCTGCAAACGAACCGAACCGAATCGAACTTACCTCCAGTTTGTTGGTTTGAATTAATTTCGAATTAAGTTTGGTTTGAATTAATTTCGAATGAACTCAATTTCAAACGAACTCTATTTCGAATCAAATTTTTTACGAACTCAATTTCGAACTTTTACGAACTTTGTTACGACTTATGAGTTATGACTTATGGTTGGGCCATAGTTCGAAATTACAACACTTCAATAAAAATTCAGGCATTCTGAATTCTAATTACACAGTACACCAAAGTTATGTCAAAGTTCATTACAAATACCAAAATTTATATTAAACACCATATTTTAGTACAATCAATGAAAGTTCAGTACAATTACAGTATCAAATTTTTCCAAATAGCCCGACATTTTTATTTATACCCAAAGTTAATTACGAATTTAGAAAATTACCCAGACCTGCCAACCTTTATTAAAAATACCCAAACTGGCCATTTAATTGCCGGTCCCTATTTAAAAGGGAAACCGGCCATTAAATGGCTAGTCCCCTGATTTAATTTTTTTTTTCAGCGACAAGAGCCTACAAATTATACTAGAATGGACTACAAGCTAGAAAAACTAAAATGCATCGAAATTTTAAAACATAATTAGTTATACTTCTTACAACGAGCCTTGAAAGTACAGGAACAAAGTCATTATCGGATTCTGCTGGATTTGGACCAGTCACATCAGACGAAAAATACGCTAAATTACGGTAAATTATGTAAATTTCGCTAATTATAATGAAATACACTAAATTACGTTAAACTACGCAAAATTACGCTAAATTAGGCCAATTTTTTAATAAGATTGAGAATTTGATTACATGATTCCTTGTTAAATTTGTTAATAAGCATAGAATCCATTGAGACTTAAACATCGTTGTTTTTGCAATGAAACATCGATGTTTCGTTAGCCTTAGCATTGGCAATTAAGCAGGGTAGTGCTGAAAAAATATCGGTGTGTCGATGATGTTTTTTTTGTAATAAAACATCGATGCACTTCTGCCGTCGATAAGCCGTGCATAAAGCATTTGTGCATCATCGGTGTTTTTGCACGAAAACATCGTTGTTTTTTTAAAAAACTTTAAACGGTCATAACTTTGGCTAGGAAATTCAAATTTGTACGTATGACCCCAATTCGGAAAGATTGGGATGAGACTGGAGCAATGGCACCCTCGGGGGCAATGTCTCTTTTTAAGCTAACCAAAGACTTTTTAATGATACATGCAGAAGCACTTTCAGTTTCCCCCAGGTGAAGACATGGATCTGGCCTGGAAGACATTCAGCAGCATAGCTAACAAAGCTCTCCAAAACCTGCTTAACAAGTGCAGAGACGAAGCGAAAGATAGGTATGGAGATAGCATTCTGGAGTGGAAGGACCGAGGGGTGCCAAGCACATATGATTGGATAAGGGCGAATAACTGGCCCAAATTGTGCGACTATTGGTGCTCCGAAGACTTTGCTAAGCGGAGCAAGCAGAATCAACAAAATAGGGCCTCATCTGGAGAGAAATCCTTTGCAGCCACGGGCTCCGTTAACATGCTGGTTTACAAACAAAGATTCGTAAGATATTTTATTTCATCAAAACAATTAATTTCAATTTCAGTTTACTCGAACTAACCTTGATAATTTTATTTGGGTTGAAATATTTATTCATCATAGGAGAATGAAAACCAGCGCGAGCGTAGGTGGTCTGACGAGCTGTTCACGCCAACGTATACCAAGAAGAAGATGGGGGAATTTTATTCCGCGACGGCGAAAAAAGCACAGGTAATAGAACATAACAATATTTTAATAATATTCATTCTTTGTTGTACTTTATTGTTTTATTTTATAAATTTTGTAGGAAGACTACGATCGGGATATAAGCACAAAGTATGGGTCTGATCGAGCCCTTTAGCCCTCTTTTGACGCAGACATCTGGTACGGCAACACAGAGAATAATGCTTATGGCGATAACTATGGTCTCGGTGCTCTAGGTAAAATACACATACTTAAAATTGTAAATTTGTATTTTTATGGACGTAATACTAATTACCTTATTTTTAATGTTTCAAGCAAGACGAGATCGCAGTATCGTCCAGGTGGGTCCCAAACATCTTCTGCGCAATCACAATCGCAATCGCAATCACAATCATATTCTTCGGCGCCGCTTCCTCTCAGGAAATAAGACATAAATGCGATTTCAAATTAGGTGTTGGGAGTGCTTCAACCATAGATCACCCAATTCATGGAGGAGTTCAGGCGTAGCATGTGACATTCTTTTTCTCATTAGGTACAAAATCCAATTTTTGGGTATGTTTGAATCCAATAAAGACATCATAAAAATGTTAGTTATATTCTCATAGGGAGGTTCTAGCTCGCACCATACATCAAACTCCGATAATCAGGATGACAACGGAGATGATTTGGGAGATGAGTCTTAGACATTTCATGTTTGTTATTATGTCGTACTTTAGATATTTTATGTCGTATTTTAGATATTTTATTTTTATGCGGTACTTTAGATATTTGTTATTCGATGTTTATGTAGTACTTTAGATATTTCATGTTTATGTCGTTTTGTGAATTGCTTGGTACGTACCAATTAAATTGCTTATGAATTACTTTTAAATTGCTTGGTGCTTGTGGATTGTTTGTGAATTGCGTGTGAATTGTTTGGTACGTTTGGTACTAATTGGGACTGGGGAAATATAAATGAACAGAATGGGTTTAACGGTTGTTATATTTGTTTGGTACATTTCGTATCAATTGGGGAAAAGAAAAATAACAGCAAACATAAAAAAAAATCACACCCTTCTATGACCGATTATTGGCTCATCAGCGACTGCCAAATCGATCTATGATGGTCTCCCGGCCACGTCAACATATATCATCAGAGATCGATCTCATCGGTCGCTATAGGGTCATCTATGACCGGTGCCTTACCCTTCTGCGACCGGTGACGTCAGCAGGGAGGGTATTAGCGACAGAGCAACTGTGACCGACCTTTCTGTGACCGATTTAATCCTTCTGCGACTGACATCATGAGTTGTGTCTCTATTAGTATCCATACGAACAGGTCGACACACAACAAGAATCATAGACTTTTCGCGAGGATAAAAAGTGACTTTTCACGACGGAGTACCGTCATAAACGTGCTTTTTCAATTTGTGACGGTAATTTTCGCGAGGGAATACCGTCATCATTGCGCTTTTTCTCTCGCGAAAAGTGCCTACTTTGTTGTTGTGAAACTACAGTAATTTGTTATGTTAGTACCGAATTGACAGCCCCTTTCTTTCTCTCTCTCGTTTTCTGAATTAAAGTCAACATAATGGCTAACAAAAAACTGAGCTACTGTTGCATATTTATAACAGTATGCACCAATTTGTTTGAGCTTGTTCATAGGCACCAATTCGTTTGAGCATTTTCAGAAGATCTTATCCTGAGCAGAAATTCTGACCCAGCCCAGTAAAACTTGATCCATATTATAACTTTACAATTAACTATTAATATGATCCAAAATATTCTAATCTACCAGTACATTTCTCACAATTCCAGCGTAGCATTGGCAGCAATATGTCTCGCATGTTCATTAACGTTCACCAAAAGGCAGTGCAGCAGTACATGCCAGAATACCATAGCAAGCTACGTGGCATGTATTTTGATTTAACGAGGTCTATCCATAGTGCATCTCTGCTTTGACGCAACTGCCCACAATGACTTGAGCAATAGCGCGTCGTTTAAAGTGGCAAGATCCACGTAATAAAATGAAGAAAATAATCCTCTTCAGCAATGTTTATGTTATTTAGAGATGGGATAATTAAAATCAATATATTTATACATCAAAACATTTAACATAAAAGATCACCAAAAGAGAAGGGAGAAATAAATTCTTTGATAACTGTTCTTGCCGTGCAAAAGAGAAGGGAGAAGTAAATTCATCTTAGTGAACAGCAACTATAAAAAATTTAAAAATAAATGGCTCAATATAATCGATAAACTAATTAATTTCACTTCAACTGTAAACACACATAATATATGTATCCAGGGCTGTTTTCTCTCAGTGTGCCGGGGATTCGATGGGAATGCTGCGCAAAACGACGGTCTCAACCGTGAGGCCTGGCCCGAATCCGAACAGCACTCCCCAGTCGAGGCCCTCTCCGGTGGTGGCCTT
This sequence comes from Carex kokanica, assembly GCA_025461125.1. Lineage (NCBI taxonomy): Eukaryota > Viridiplantae > Streptophyta > Magnoliopsida > Poales > Cyperaceae > Carex > Carex kokanica. Next base: position 316,030 of record JAJGRX010000111.1, on the reverse strand, counting down.
GCCTTCCTTCACCGATTGCTTCCTCATCTGGTCCAGTATGAACAAAACACAGGCGCTTGACATGTTGCCATACTCGCTCAGGACGTGCCTTGTCGCACGCATCTTCTCCTTCTGCAGCTGGACCTTGCGCTCTACTGCGTCTAAGATCGCCGGGCCTCCCGGGTGTGCAATCCAAAAGATCGAGTTCCAGTCATTGATGCCTGCATGCACCGTACATATATTAGACCTGTATAGTATACATATGTATATCTTGTTTGGCATTGTTTATTATTTGTTTAATTGGCAAATATAATTATGAGGATAATATATTTTTTTCTTACCGATAGGAGTAAAAGCCTCGACGAGACTTTTCTCGATGTTTGTCGAGATAAGCCGTGGCACGTCCTTGAGGAGGTGGAAGGTGAGACCGACTTCACGGAGGTGACCATCAATGGCTCCCTCTGAGTTGGGCAGAATGGTTTGTGCGGCTGAGACCAGCTGGAACCAAGGGCGCTCCATCACCGGGTCGGGGTCGGCACCTACAATCAAAGCAGCTGCACCATCTCCGAAAAGTGATTGCCCAACCATGGAGTCCAGGTGGGTATCTGAGGGCCCACGGAAGGTAACGGCGGTGATTTCCGAACAAATTACCAAAACTCTAGCACCACGGTTATTCTCAGCCAGGTCCTTGGCCATGCGGAGCACGGTACCACCGGCGAAGCAACCCTGTTGGTACATCATAAGGCGGTTGACGGACGGACGAAGTCCAAGGAGCTTGGCGACTTGGTAATCAGCCCCGGGCATGTCGACACCGCTAGTGGTGCAAAAGATCAAGTGGGTGATTTTGGATTTTGGTTGGCCCCACTCCTTGATGGCCTTGACTGCTGCCTCCTTACCGAGCTTCGGTACCTCCGCGACAACCATGTCCTGACGTGCGTCAAGTGACGGCTCCATGTAAGCGGTTATGTTCGGATTTTCAGCTAAGATCTCCTCAGTCAGGTGCATGTACCTCTTCTTGATCATCGACTTATCGCCTGAAATATACAATAAGATTATCATGAGAAACAAAAACTAAAATAATTATAGCAAGATATATACATCTTCAAATATAAACTTAATTATTTTGTACAACTTACACATGCGCTTGAACTTCTCTTTAAGTTCGGTCATATGTTCGCTGTTTGTCATGCGGAAGTAGAAGTCGGGGAAGTCAGCCTGATACATGCAGTTTTCGGGTGTGGCTGTACCGATTGCCAAAATTGAAGCCGGGCCTTGCGCACGTTGTGCTTGCCTGATCTCTTCTACTTTAGCCATAGCTGAACTCTTCGTTAATTAATTAAGCGTGAAGAAAGATTAAATGAAGGAGAGAGCAATTAAAGAGGTGAAAGGTTTGTGTTATGATTTATCATGGAGAAGAGAGAATTTATAGGATAGAGAAGAGGAAGGGAAGGTGCATGATAGATGGATAGTATGACAGTTTTGAAGAGACTGGTGGGATGTTCAAACTTTGACTTGGTAGGTATCAGAAATTAATATTTTATTTTAGTAAAGCCGCCTCCACGCCATTAACGTAATTAATCTTTGTTTCTACTACGGAAAAATCGGAATTGGAATCGGGAATCGGTCAGAATCGGAATCGGAATCGGGTGAATCGGTTAGAATCGGTCAAATCGGATTGAAAAATCGGATTTTTTTGCCATAAGCTTGTTTTATACTAAAAAAATTGAAAAATTGATAAAAAATTAATTTGTCAACAATTTCTTTTTTGACAAATAATTACACTTAAATAATCCACTAATATAATATAATACAACCACTAATTAGAACTAAAAACACACTCTTTGATATAATACAAATTATAATTGTTATATATAAATGAGTTATGTATTGTAACAACAAAAGTTGTATGGTGTGGTGGTAGCTAGCTCTCTTGCTAAGAGGTCATGGGCTCGATTAACACAGAGCTAAAATAATATTGGAGTTTGTTTAATTCACGTTTCGGCCGTTTCGGTGGAATCGGTCTATTTCAGCTGAAATTTTATTAGAATTGTGCCAGAATGACCGAAATTTGGTTGGGATTGTGCTGGAACGTCCGAAATTGGACGAAATCTGCACTAACCCCGTAACTCGACCTGAAATCAAATCAGTACCGTCCAATTCCGCTCTGAAACAGCCAATTTTGCCTTCTATGATTTAAATATCGTCATTATTGAAAAATAGTGTAGTTGTCTGGCTGACAAGAGAAAGAGAAATAGGATTTCGTAAAGAAAATATGGAATATCATGTTAGTTGGTGCTAAGTTTGAGATAAACAAATTTATTTGTTGTTAGCGAAATAAATCCTTTATAGTTGGCGCACCATACAGCTAAGCAGACCATATGTGGTATATTATATTAAAATTAAATATTTAATTATTGCTTTAAATAAAAAGTTAGAAATTGAGTTTGAATAATTGAAAATTGTTTTTGTTTGAGTTATTAACTATAATTAACATTTTTGTCAAGGGTTTGTAACTTTGTATTCTAAATGCTTATTCAAATTTAGTTTGACAGTTGTAATGTATTAGTTTTAGAATTTAAGTTTTATATAATCTAAAATAATAATGTTTTTAATATAGAATCTTTTAACCATAATATACCGATTCTTACACGCCGTGCATTTAATAACTGTTGTAATATAAAATGGTAAATTGAGTTATTCCTTTTCCGAGATGCCACGTAGACTGGTTGTTTCGATCAAAAGTAAAAAAATAACTTGAAAATCAAATTTGATATGAACAATTCAATATAATCACCATATAAAGATATACTTGAAAAATAAATTTTATATTTTTACAATTTTTTTTTTACTATTTAGACAGGTCGAAAATCATCTTATCTAAAATCATTTGAATAATTAAAAAATAACGTATTCTATTATATGCAATGAGTTGATGTTTCATAATATATGGTCCTTGAAATAAAATCCTTCATTACTATATCCAGTGATTTTGGGGGAATTAAAAAATTAATCAAGTTTAGCTAAATTATTTTGACTACTAATTCAAAAGTAGAGAACCCATGGAATTTAGCATGCGCATTTGTGTTAGTTCCTAACAACCACAGTCGTTACGTACTGAGACTGAGACTGATAACAACTAATAGCATGACAGTAAATAATTTTCCACGAGGGGAATAGACTTAGACTGGGTAGGTGGGTAGGTGGATCTCTCTCTCTCTCTTCAAGTCAATCAACAAAGGGCAGTACTATTCTAAGCGCAATAAATATAATCAAGTTTAGCTTATATGGAAATTGAGACAAAGTAAATTAGTAGGTTTTGGTCAATTTTGTTTTCCTGTAAATGGGAAGTTGTGGCAACAGGAGCTAAACTTGTGCCTCTGATTCTCTTCACCTTTTTAATTCAATCATAAGAAATTTTATAATAAAATATTAATTTTTGCTACCTACCTAACAAGTCTAAGTTTGAACTTTGAACATCCCACCAGTCTCTTCGAAACAGTCATACTTTCCATCTATCATGCACACCTTCCCTTCCTCTTCTCTATCCTATAAATTCTCTCTTCTCCATCACAAATCATAACACAAACCTTTCACCTCTTTAATTGCTCTCTCCTTCATTTAATCTTTCTTCAAGCTTAATTAATTAACAAAGAGTTCAGCTATGGCTAAAGTAGAGGAGATCAGGCAAGCACAACGTGCGCAAGGCCCGGCTTCAATTTTGGCAATCGGTACAGCCACACCCGAAAACTGCATGTATCAGGCTGACTTCCCCGACTTCTACTTCCGCATGACAAACAGCGAACATATGACGGAACTTAAAGAGAAGTTCAAGCGCATGTGTAAGTTGTACAAAATAATTAAGTTTATATATGAAGATGTATATATCTTGCTATAATTATTTTAGTTTTTGTTTCTCATGATAATCTTATTGTATATTTCAGGCGATAAGTCGATGATCAAGAAGAGGTACATGCACCTGACTGAGGAGATCTTAGCTGCAAACCCGAACATAACCGCTTACATGGAGCCGTCACTTGACGCACGTCAGGACATGGTTGTCGCGGAGGTACCGAAGCTCGGTAAGGAGGCAGCAGTCAAGGCCATCAAGGAGTGGGGCCAACCAAAATCCAAAATCACCCACTTGATCTTTTGCACCACTAGCGGTGTCGACATGCCCGGGGCTGATTACCAAGTCGCCAAGCTCCTTGGACTTCGTCCGTCCGTCAACCGCCTTATGATGTACCAACAGGGTTGCTTCGCCGGCGGTACCGTGCTCCGCATGGCCAAGGACCTGGCTGAGAATAACCGTGGTGCTAGAGTTTTGGTAATTTGTTCGGAAATCACCGCCGTTACCTTCCGTGGGCCCTCAGATACCCACCTTGACTCCATGGTTGGGCAATCACTTTTCGGAGATGGTGCAGCTGCTTTGATTGTAGGTGCCGACCCCGACCCGGTGATGGAGCGCCCTTGGTTCCAGCTGGTCTCAGCCGCACAAACCATTCTGCCCAACTCAGAGGGAGCCATTGATGGTCACCTCCGTGAAGTCGGTCTCACCTTCCACCTCCTCAAGGACGTGCCACGGCTTATCTCGACAAACATCGAGAAAAGTCTCGTCGAGGCTTTTACTCCTATCGGTAAGAAAAAAATATATTATCCTCATAATTATATTTGCCAATTAAACAAATAATAAACAATGCCAAACAAGATATACATATGTATACTATACAGGTCTAATATATGTACGGTGCATGCAGGCATCAATGACTGGAACTCGATCTTTTGGATTGCACACCCGGGAGGCCCGGCGATCTTAGACGCAGTAGAGCGCAAGGTCCAGCTGCAGAAGGAGAAGATGCGTGCGACAAGGCACGTGCTGAGCGAGTACGGCAACATGTCAAGCGCCTGTGTTTTGTTCATACTGGACCAGATGAGGAAGCAATCGGTGAAGGAAGGCAAGGCCACCACCGGAGAGGGCCTCGACTGGGGAGTGCTGTTCGGATTCGGGCCAGGCCTCACGGTTGAGACCGTCGTTTTGCGCAGCATTCCCATCGAATCCCCGGCACACTGAGAGAATACAACCCTGGATACATATATTATGTGTGTTTACTGTTGAAGTGAAATTAATTAGTTTATGGATTATATTGAGCCATTTATTTTTAAATTTTGTATAGTTGTTGTTCACTAAGATGAATTTACTTCTCCCTTCTCTTTTGCACGGCAAGAACAGTTATCAAAGAATTTATTTCTCCCTTCTCTTTTGGTGATCTTTTATCTTAAATGTTTTGATGTATAAATATATTGATTTTAATTATCCCATCTCTAAATAACATAAATATTGTTGAAGAGGATTTTTTCTTCATTTTATTACGTGGATCTTGCCAGTTTAAACGACGCGCTATTGCTCAAGTCATTGTGGGCAGTTGCGTCAAAGCAGAGATGCACTATGGATAGACCTCGTTAAATCAAAATATATGCCACGCAGCTTGCTATGGCATTCTGGCATGTACTGCTGCACTGCCTTTTGGTGAACGTTAATGAACATGCGAGACATATTGCTGCCAATGCTACGCTGGAATTGTGAGAAATGTACTGATAAATTAGAATATTTTGGGTCATATTAATAGTTAATTGTAAAGTTATAATATGGATCAAGTTTTATTGGGCTGGGTCAGAATTTCTGCTCAGGATAAGATCTTCTGAAAATGCTCAAACAAATTGGTGCATACTGTTATAAATATGCAACAGTAGTTCAGTTTTTGTTAGCCATTCTGTTCACTTTATTTCAGAAAACGAGAGAGAGAATGAAAGGGGCTGTCAATTCGGTACTAACATAACTAATTACTGTAGTTTGTCAACATATTCGTGTGGATACTAATAGAGATACAACTGCTATCGTTGTTGCGTATATCTAACATGGAGAAGAATCAGAAGGGCAACTGCTGGAAGAAGGTGACTGCTTCTGCGACTAGACGTAGATTTCTGCTGCGCATCTATTGGTAAACTCTTTATTAATCTTGAAATTAGTTTTATACATGAATTCTGATTTTCAAATAGTGAACAAATCATGAACTGAATCGAATTGTTGCATATATAACCTACCCGAAATTCCTACAAGAATATCGGCCATGGAGCTGTCTGTCAAGGATATGGGCAGCCGTGGTTTGCTCAAGGCGTGGTAATTTCTCCACCAACCTCAAGGGCTGGTAAGATGATAATATGCGAGTTGATGAATGAAGAGGGAACTGACTGATTCGTACTGAAGTTTTATATAATTTAAAATAATAATGTTTTTAATATAGAATCTTGAGTGAGGCTATGGTGCTATGCATAGCACCAATGGCTAGTGTACTACGGCTCAATATGGTACTTTTTAAAATCCTAACGGTCGATCCGACCGTTCAATGTGATATTCATATGAATATGTACTTGCAAACTAAATTTTATATTTTTTCGAATTTTTTTACTATTTTTTCAGATAGGTAGAAAATCAGTGTTTTTTGAAAATTCTGGATCATCAAAATTCTACCTATCTGAAAAAATAGTAAAAAAATTCGAAAAAAATATAAAATTTAGTTTGCAAGTACATATTCATATGGATATCACATTGAACGGTCGGATCGACCGTTAGGATTTTAAAAAGTACCATATTGAGCCGTAGTGCACTAGCCATCCGTGCTATGCATAGCACCATAGCCTCACTCTAGAATCTTTTAACCATAAGATACTGATTCGTACATTGTGCATTTAACAACTGCTGCATGTACACTGGAACAACCTTACCTTTCTGCGACCGACCAAATCGGTCTCTGAAGGTTAAGGCGCCAGTCGCAGAAGGGTGTTGCTGGTCGCAGAAGGATTAAATCGGTTGCAGTTGCTCCGTCGCTGATACTCTCCCTGCTGACGTCACTGGTCGCAGATGACTCTATAGCGACCGATGAGATCGGTCTCTGATGATATATGTTGACGTGGCAGGAAGACCATCAGAGACTGATTCGGCGATCGCTGATGAGCCAATAATCGGTCATAGAAGGGTGTGATTTTTTTTTTGATGTTTGCTGTTATTTTTTTTTGCCCCAATTGTTACGAAATGTACCAAACAAATATAACAACCGTTAAACCCATTATGTTCATTTATATTTCCCCAGCCCCAATTGGTACAAAACATACCAAACAATTCACACGCAATTCACAAACAATTGACAAGCACCAAGCAATTTAATTGGTACGTACTAAGCAATTCACAAAATGACATAAACATGAAATATCTAAAGTACTACATAAACATCGAATAACAAATATCTAAAATACCACATAAATATAAAATATCTAAAGTACGACATAATAACAAACATGAAATGTCTAAGACTCATCTCCCAAATCATCTCCGCTGTCATCCTGATCATCGGGGTTCGATGCATGGTGCGAGCTAGAACCTCCCTGTGAGAATATAACTAACATTTTTATGATGTTTTTATTGGATTCAAACATACCCAAAAATCGGATTTCGTACCTGATGAGACGAAGAATGTCTCATGCTACGCCTGAACTCCTCCATGAATTGGGTGATCTGTGGTTGAAGCACGCCCAACACCTGACTTGAAATCGCATTTATGTCTTCTTTCCTGAGAGGAGGCGGCACCGAATAATATGATTGTGATTGCGATTGCGATTGCGATTGCGTAGAATATGTTTGGGACCCACCTGGACGATACGGCGATCTCGTCTTGCCTGAAACATTAAAAATAAGATAATTAGTATTATATCCAAAATAATACAAATTTACAATTTTAATTATGTGTATTATACCTAGAGCACCGAGACCATAGTTATGGCCGTGAGCATTATTCTCTGTGTTGCCGTACCAGATGTCTGCGACAAAAGAGGGCCAAAGGGCTCGATCAGACCCATACTTTGTGCTCATATCCCGATCGTAGTCTTCTTACAAAATTTATAAAATAAAACAATAAAGTACAACAAAGAATGAATATTATTAAAATATTGTTATGTTCTATTACCTGTGCTTTTTTCGCCCTCGCGTAACAAAATTCTCCCGTCTTCTTCTTGGTATGCGTTGGCGTGAACAACTTGTCAGACCACCTACGCCCGCGCTAGTTTTCATTGTCCTATGATGATTAACATTTCAATGCAAATAAAATTATCATTATGGCTATGCTGCTGAATGTCTTCCAGGCCAGATCCATGTCTTCACTTGGGGGAAACTGAAAGTGCTTCTGTATGCATCATTAAAAAATCGTTGGTTAGCTTAAAAAGAGACATTAGGTTGCCAATTTTAAAAAGGAGATTTTACTCACCAAAAACTCATCCTTGACCTCTTGTTTAGTTCCCTCAGAATAGTCATCAAATTTTGTACACACGGATATGGTGGGTAATCTAGTTCCCTCAGGATAGTGGAAACGTGCACATTGTGAGATTATTTTGTTGACATTTTTGATCGCTATCAACAAATCTCTAACAAAAGATCTGCAAACAAAATTACTTAAAACCACTACAAATGAATAATCCAACATACACAAAAATTCACAAAAAATGAATTTTACCTATAACCGGCCCGACGAATCACTGGTCTGTCCTACGGCATTTGCGGCAGCGGGATGTATGTATTTCGGCCACGCGGAGGAGTGCTTGGATCCACTGGATGATTGCCTTCTTTTTCCTTCCACTTTCTGCTCGGCATACTTCAATAAAGTTTGTAAAAAAAAATTAGTTTTTATGACAATTCCAACAAAATAATACATTACTTAAATGTTTTTTTATTTACAAATAAATTAAAAGTTATTGACCTAATTTCTCATTTGACGTTGTTTTTTCTTGACATTTTTTACTTTTCGATTCATTACTTAAACCTTCTATTGTTTACTTCCTCAAGAGCAGCCCCATCAACGAAAATACTTGGTTGATTCAATCCATCCTTAGCACGCGCTACAAATTCTATGGGTGGGCCATCTTCTTGAAAGAAATGCAATCTCCATCGAACAAAATAAGCTGTCGTGATTTTCCTTTTGTCTTGACAGTAACCCACCAATCTTGTCTCTCTCGCTTCGAGGAAGCGGTAAGGCAGGTAATACACTTGGATCGCTTGGCAGACGAACACAAAGATGCTCTTCCTTTTAAGAAGCCCTTTTATTATTAATCTCAACTAATCCATGCTCCTTATCTACCCGCATTCCCCTACTTATGTCGAACCAACGACACTTGAACAAGAAAACTCCATTGTCCGCACCTTTATATTCCACCTGCATAATTTCTTCAATTATGCCGAAATAGTCCCTTAGTTCGTCATCCCTAGTGTCCCCTTGAACACATACACCATAATTTGATGTTTCCTATTTCTCCCGTAGGTCTCGGTGTGAAATCGAAAACCTCTCACATCGTACATGTTGTAACACTAAACTCGTCATGTGACTAGCCCAAGCGCAATTGCAACGATCCTTTCATCTTCAATTTTACCACTAAGCGCCAAAGTGTGCATCCAACTACCGAACTCTTTCAAATGAGCTTTCTCGAGGCCTGCGGCGGTTATTGTTGGCCTAATTTCTCTAATTTCATCATCGAATTGCCTGTAATATTACTAATTTAGTATCGCAATGAACAATGCAAATTGATAACAAAATGAACCATGTATATTGTAATACGTAAAGATGCTCACGTAATGAATAGGTCGAATTCGGGTCGACAATTAGTCATGATGTAATAATGTGCTGCATTTAACTATTTATCTGTAAGATTTCTGCTAGGAATCATTCATATTGCATGTCTTGAGAAACTCACAATAGGAAGTCGTGGATCGTTCTCGACAAATCCACCGTCGTCGTATCGATCTGGGCGGTTCAGCCGTGAAGCGACATCATCTTGAAAATATAAAGACATAAAGTTAGCACTCTCTTGAATGATACACGCCTCCATGATCGAACCCTCGACACATGTCTTATTAGTCACCTTTCTCTTAAGATGCTATATGGCTCTACAATAGAATCAAACACGTGAAATCTAACGTCAAATACATTTCAAACGATATTATAACATCAAAATTAATAAAATACCAAGTTTAGAATGCGAACCTTTCAAATGGATACATTCAGAAAAATGAAACGGGACCACAAACTCGTGTTTTGTAACTGAGACGAACAATAGATGTTCCATGGAGTCAAAGAAGCCTGGCAGAAATATTTTCTCTAACTTGCACATTGTGACAATAATATCTCTCTCGAGCTTCTCAATATGAACTGGATCTAGTTCCCTGGCATATAGATCTCTAAAAAAGTTACTAATCTCTGTCAATGCCACCCAAATTGGCTCAGGTAAGAAATCGCTAAATGCAATAGGTAACAACAGCTCTATGAAAATATGACAGTCATGACTTTTCATCCCATTGAACGAAGTATCATCTAAGTCCACAATATTCGACAAATTAGAGGCATACCCGTCTAGAAATTGCAAATTCTTGACCCATTCGCAAATTTCTCGTCTTTGTTTTTTGTCCAAATAGTAGGTTGCGTGTGGTTTCATTGTTTTTCCCACTTCGTTAGTCCTCAGCTCCAAAAGCGGATGATCACATAGTTGCGCCATATCGAGACAAGCCTTTGCATTGTCCTTTGTCTTTCCTTTAACATTGAGTAATGTAAAGAATATTTTTTTAAAGAAATTCACCTAGCTTTCCCTTTGTCGACCATCCTGAGAGCATACTTAGGGCCGGATAATCACTAATAGTCCCCATTAGGGCAACCTTCATAGTGAAATTTTGTTTCTTGAATTTATCGTAGGTTAGCACTCCATCCCTCGACAATAATTTCAGCTCATCCACGAGAGGTTGCAGGTACACGTCTATGCTTCTAGTGCGACTATTGGGCCCTGGTATCAACAATGACATAAATATGTTGTTGTCACGCATCACAAGAGCGGGTGGAAGGTTATACACGACTAGAAATAACAGCTAATTGGTGTAAGACCGACCCCCCATATTTAAAGGAGAGAAACCATCTGAACAAAATCCAAGACTAACATTTCTAGGGTCTTCTGCAAAATCGGAGTGCAGAGCACTGAATTCTTTCCAGGCTTGACCATCGGCAGGATGAACCATCACCCCTGCCTTTTCTCGCTTTCCCTCTTTATGCCAACGCATGTTTTCTGCAGTCGTCGAACACAAAAAAGCCTCTGCAACCTCAGAGTGATTGGAATGTAACGCAAAATTTTATGCGTAACACGTTTCTTGTTTTTCGTAGGGTATCCTTGTTTGAAACGATCATGGCCACAGACATCACACTTCTCCTTGGATTCATTATCACCGCGGTACAACATGCAATCATTCAGGTAAGCATGGATCTTCTCATGACTTAATCACAACCCCTTTACCAGTTTCTTGCATTGGTATAGATCGGAAGACAACTTATTCTCTTTCGGAAGCCACTTCTTTGGTTATGGCGCAATCGGATTTAATTCTAAAGAGTTCGGTAACACAAGCAAGTACCGTATGTTCCTTATCACAACCATCCCATAGCGGCTCCTCAGCAGCATTCATCATGTTATAAAACTCCTGAGCTTTCGGATTCAGTTATACCCACTCAGCCCAATCAAAAGAAGGACCAACAACATCAACAACCATTTCAATCATATCATTTGGCAAATCCACCTCGACACTCTCTTCAACAACCGTTTGGCTCTGTTCTCCTAATCTGACGTTTGCACGCTCACCATGCATGGTCCAAGTCTCATAATAAAGTCTAAAGCCCGATTTCAACAGATGTTTTCCGATACTATACCTATTCCACCATCTAGTACACCCACAATTGGAACAAGGACACTTGATGCGATTTTGCTTATCAATATTATTTGGAATAACAAATGCAAAATTAAAAAATTCCTCCACACCCTTGACAAATACCGAATTGACCTTCTTGTCCACGTAACGAGGACCGTACATCCAACTACGACCACCCATTCCTCCTAATTATGACATATACATTTATAAGCTATTGTATAAACATGACTCAAACAAAAAATCCAGATCTATTAATTCATCATTCTCACTAAAACTTTGACTCAAATAAAAAATCCAGATCTATACTTTAGACCATCCAGATAACATCAATTGATAACTGACACTCTAAAGCAAGTCATGAAAGAAACACAAAATCAAATCAAGTGTTGCATCATCCATGCAACAGGACTTGTATACAGCCATACAAGCGGCATCTACATAAGCTATGAATTTAAACGTATGTACCAGAGATAGAGAGAGAGATGACGTTTCCCTTGCCTTGCCTTGCCTTGATTAGTTCTACATAAAATAAAATGCACATGAGGTCAAAACTAAACTTAAAGTTATGCCTTGCTTACTATTTTGACACTTTAATGAAATAATGACATTAAATATTAATAGGTCCAAACTCATTAGTCTTTTGGGGCTTACACAGGGCCGGTGTACAATCCTATCCCACTCTTTGAATGCTACGTCTCAGTAGTGAAGAAATGTATGTGAATTTAGTATTTAAGAAAAATTCGGCAGTATTTCCCCTTAGTTTCCCGAGTACGCGTTAGAAACACATCCTTTTGGACATGTAATTCAATACGTACTCGTAGGAACAATAAGAGAAAATGAAACCAAATTTTTCTTAAATACTAGATCCACATACATTTTTTCACATCCTAAATGAGACAAAGCATTCAAAGAGCAGCCCAAAATGGGGACTATTCAAAATTAATCCCTATTGGATTAATTTTGAACAGATATAAACCTAAAAGGCATACTACATGTCCCGGTTTAGCTGGATCATAAAATAATATTATATTAATAATAGAATTAAGAAAGAGAGAACACTTGCCTGATTACAAACAATTAGTCCCTTAAAGATCGAGCTTTCTCCTCTCCTTCTTTCTTCTCAAGATTAAAGTAACTTCTACAACTCCTAAAACCAATTAAGCAATCAATTAATCAAACCAATCAATTATTATTTACCAATCAATTACTATTAAACAAGCAAATTCATTACCAACAGTTCAAAAAGATAGACAATTTTAATTGACTACATATTTTACTATTTTGATTTTGAAATAAGATACGAAATAGAGGATAGTAAAGGTGATGGCAAAAGTTCAACAAGGAAACTAATTAAACCAATTAACCAAACTCATGTAGTAAAATTGAGAAGGCACCAGATTTTCTATGTGAAATGATGTCTAAAGGGCTCGAGCCTCATGTCGTGACCTATAAAACTCTTTTAGATGGGCTGTGCAAGAATAGTGAAATCGAGAAGGCAATGAATTTTCTACACGACATGAAATTTAAAGGGCTTGAGACTAATGTCGTGACCTATTGCACTCTTATAGATGTTATGCAAGAAAAGTCAAATTGATAAGCCTTGAGTTTTCTACATGACATGATTTGTAAAGAGTTTGAGCCTAATGTAACCCACCTATAACACTCTTATAAATGAGCTGATCTGTTGCTGCCTGTTCATCTCAAGATTGATAAAATACAAAATACAGCACCACTATTAAAATGTATGCATTTTCATACACAAAAGCTGAAGTCAGTATAATAGCATATACCTTAAAATCCATTTTCTCCATGTTCTCATATTACATTTTTAAATAATCCATATGAAATCAGTATAACACAATTAAAATCCATTTTTAACTTTTTCTGTTTTCACCTTTTCTTAACAAAAAAAAAAACTTAATATACATCAGACAGCAAAATAGCATATACCTCAAGTATTTGTTTATATAAGAATCACAAACTAATAATACAGAAATTTGATAATACCCCTTTATTTGTCTCTATTGACAACAAATTCAGAAAAACCCTCAAATTAACCCTAGAAGCGAGGTCGCGGCTGAGAGGGGCTTTGCCAGATACGTACGGGGCGGACAGGATCGGGCGGGTGGGCAGAGTCGGGGCAGGTGGTCAGAGAGAGAATGACCAGGTGGGGTCGGGAGGGATCGGGCGGGTGGGCTGTTTTTTGTTTGGCTAAACCTAAAACGCGGCAGATAGAGAGAGAAGAAGAAGAACTGGTGCGGGTTTTTTAGGAGGACTCGTCTGTGACCGGGCCAAATCAGTCTCTAAAGGCTTTGGGCGCCGGTCGCTGAAGGGTTCGTCTCCGATACATTTAATTTTTTTGTTTTTTGTTTTTTGGGGGGTCTTCAGCGACTGGCGATCAGTTCGGTCGCTGAAGACAGGTTTTGTTGTAGTGAGAGTGGAAAAAACGTGCTGTGTCGTGACTACCACGCCGTGACTTTGGTCTTGTGCCGTGCTGTGCCGTGACCAAGTTAATTTTTCATGTGCCGTGTCGTGCCGTGACTAAAATATCAAGAGGTGGTCACGGCACGCGAATGGTCACGCCGTGCCTAACTGATCAGAGTCAAAATGATGATCAATTACGTAGGGTTTTGACTTAGATTTTGCATATTATCTCACAATTATGATGCTTTGATATATATATTTTATGTTGATTATGATTTCTTGATGTTGATTAAAATGCTTTTGCAATTTATTCTCCCTTCACCTAATTTTGATGATCTAGTTTAATCCATTAGGGTAGTGACAGTGCTTTAATGGTAAGAAAAACTATGATGGACGAGTTAGTCTTGTTGGGTGCCATTAGATTTATGTGAAGAAAACCTTTGCGGGGAAACCACAAATTGGAACCACAAAACGCAAACTAAGTTCTGTCATTTGCGTAAGATAAATCGTAGTGTCCTATGTAGTAACTTGTGTATTTAAAGATCTGTCATTTGCGTAAGATAAATCGCAGTGTCCTATGTAGTAACTTGTGTATTTAAAGATCTGTCATTTGCGTAAGATAAATCGCAGTGTCCTATGTAGTATCTCGATAGAAGTCCCGTCATTTGTGTAAGTAACTCGCAGTGTCCTATGTAGTGTCTTCCATAAACAACAACAGGAAATCAGACCCGACAGAAGTAGAATATCAAAGAGGATTGAGTAGCAATGGTGTGCCGAAACCCTAAGAATTCTCATCTCTATCTTTATTTTAATTACTTTTAATTGTTGCCAAATTTACATTAATCACAACTTCAACTCTCAAATTTTCATATTTCGTCTAGCCTTTCGAAAGATTATGATTTGATCGCTCAAAACTGTAGACCAATATTCCCTGTGGATCGACTTCGATTATACTACTCGATAGGATTGTGCGCTTGCGATCCAAACTGATAGCATTTCCGAGTTTATAAATTTTAAAAGATAACAACGCTATCTTTTGAGTGATCACTAACGTGCCGTGACCATACGTGACTCGCATGACCATTTAATCATAATTTAGGTAAGTTTATTCAAGATTCACCATTACATCAATATCTAATGATCCTAATTACACATGACTCGCGTGACTACGTGCCGTGCCGTGCCAAAGTTTCAAAAGATGAGCATGACACGCGAATGGTCACTGACATGCGTGCGTGCTGTGCCGTAACTGACATGCGTGCTGTGCCGTTCTGTGACAGAGCCGACTCCGCCGTGCCATTTTTCCAACTCTAGCTGCATGTAACATAATAAAATATAATAAAATGCATGCGCATGTGGATATATAAAATTGAGTTATTCCTTTTCCGAGATGCCACGATGACTGGTTATTCCGATCATAAGTAAAAAAAATTGAAAATCAAATTTGATCTGAACAATTCTTGTTCAATATGATCTCCATATATATGGAAAATCATCTTATCTAAAATCTTTTGAATCATTAAAAAATAATGAATTCTATTATATCCGTTGAGTTGATGTTTTATAATATATGGTCCTTGAAATAAAATCCTTCATTACTATATCCTATAATTTTGGGAGAATAAACTAATCAACTTAATTTTAGCTAAATTCTTTTGACTAATTCAAAAGTAGAGAATCCATGGAATTTACCATGCGCATTTGTGTTAGTTCCTAACAACCACCATCGTTACGTACTGAGACTGACTGGGTAGGTGTACTCTCTCTGTGTCTTCAAGTCAATCAACAAATCATTTGATAATTAATTAATTATTTTATAATGACATACATAATGAAAAAATCCAGAAAAATATGATACCTTTATAGAACTATAAGTAACATTTATTATTGCAATCTATAAAAAAAAAAACTTTAGTTCATATATGGATATTGAGACAAAGTAAATTAGTAGGTTTAGGTAAACATTTTTTGTGTGTAAATGGGAAGTTGTTGCAACAGGACCAAAAATTGTGCCTCTGATTCTCTTCACCTTTTTAATTCTATCATAAGAAATTTTGTAATGAAATATTAATTTTTGCTACCTACCTACCAAGTCTAAGTTTGAACTTTGAACATCCCACCAGTCTCTTCAAAACTGTCATACTATCCATCTATCATGCACACCTTCCCTTCCTCTTATCTATCCTATAAATTCTCTCTTCTCCATGATAAATCATAACACAAACCTTTCACCTCTTTAATTGCTCTCTCCTTCATTTAATCTTTCTTCACGCTTAATTAATTAACGAAGAGTTCAGCTATGGCTAAAGTAGAAGAGATCAGGCAAGCACAACGTGCGCAAGGCCCGGCTTCAATTTTGGCAATCGGTACAGCCACACCCGAAAACTGCATGTATCAGGCTGACTTCCCCGACTTCTACTTCCGCATGACAAACAGCGAACATATGACGGAACTTAAAGAGAAGTTCAAGCGCATGTGTAAGTTGTACAAAATAATTAAGTTTATATTTGAAGATGTATATATCTTGCTATAATTATTTAGTTTTTGTTTCTCATGATAATCTTATTGTATATTTCAGGCGATAAGTCGATGATCAAGAAGAGGTACATGCACCTGACTGAGGAGATCTTAGCTGAAAATCCGAACATAACCGCTTACATGGAGCCGTCACTTGACGCACGTCAGGACATGGTTGTCGCGGAGGTACCGAAGCTCGGTAAGGAGGCAGCAGTCAAGGCCATCAAGGAGTGGGGCCAACCAAAATCCAAAATCACCCACTTGATCTTTTGCACCACTAGCGGTGTCGACATGCCCGGGGCTGATTACCAAGTTGCCAAGCTCCTTGGACTTCGTCCGTCCGTCAACCGCCTTATGATGTACCAACAGGGTTGCTTCGCCGGTGGTACCGTGCTCCGCATGGCCAAGGACCTGGCTGAGAATAACCGTGGTGCTAGAGTTTTGGTAATTTGTTCGGAAATCACCGCCGTTACCTTCCGTGGGCCCTCAGATACCCACCTGGACTCCATGGTTGGGCAATCACTTTTCGGAGACGGTGCAGCTGCTTTGATTGTAGGTGCCGACCCCGACCCGGTGATGGAGCGCCCTTGGTTCCAGCTGGTCTCAGCCGCACAAACCATTCTGCCCAACTCAGAGGGAGCCATTGATGGTCACCTCCGTGAAGTCGGTCTCACCTTCCACCTCCTCAAGGACGTGCCACGGCTTATCTCGACAAACATCGAGAAAAGTCTCGTCGAGGCTTTTACTCCTATCGGTAAGAAAAAAATATATTATGCTCATAATTATATTGCCAATTAAACAATAATAAACAATGCCAAACAAGATATACATATGTATACTATACAGGGCTAATATATGTACGGTGCATGCAGGCATCAATGACTGGAACTCAATCTTTTGGATCGCACACCCGGGAGGCCCGGCGATCTTAGACGCGGTAGAGCGCAAGGTCCAGCTGCAGAAGGAGAAGATGCGTGCGACAAGGCACGTGCTGAGCGAGTACGGTAACATGTCAAGCGCCTGTGTTTTGTTCATACTGGACCAGATGAGGAAGCAATCGGTGAAGGAAGGCAAGGCCACCACCGGAGAGGGCCTCGACTGGGGAGTGCTGTTCGGATTCGGGCCGGGCCTCACTGTCGAGACCGTTGTTTTGCGCAGCATTCCCATTGAAACGTTGGCACACTGAGAAAGCAGTCCTGGATACATATATTATTATGTGTATTTACAGTTGAAGTGAAATTAATTATTTTATCGGTTATATTGGCCCATTTATTTTTAAATTTTTTATAGTTGCTGTTCTCTGAGATGAATTTACTTCTCCCTTCTCTTTTGCACGGCAAGAACAGTTATCAAAGAATTTATTTCTCCCTTCTCTTTTGGTGATCTTTTATCTTAAATGTTTTGATGTATAAATATATTGATTTTAATTATCCCATGTCTAAATAACATAAATATTGTTGAAGAGGATTTTTTCTTCATTTTATTACGTGGATCTTGCCAGTTTAAACGACACGCTATTGCTCAAGTCATTGTAGGCAGTTGCGTCAAAGCAGAGATGCACTATGGATAGACCTCGTTAAATCAAAATACATGCCACGTAGCTTGCTATGGCATTCTGGCAGGAACTACTGTTGCACTGCCTTTTGGAGAACGTTAATGAACATGTGAGACATATTGCTGCCAATGCTACACTGGAATATTGGCCATGGAGCTGTCTGTCAGGTATATGGGCAGCCGTGGTTTGCTCAAGGCGTGGTATTTGCTCCACCTACCTCAAGGGCTGGTAAGATGACAATATGCCAGTTGATGAATGAAGGGGAACTGATTGGGATGGCGATAAGATCATACTAGCGCTGGGGTTCTTAGCCTGCTTGCATATCACAGAATCGATTCCGCCCCCGGTCAAACAAGGCAGGGAAAATGCACTAATGTTCTCGCAATCCTCAAATGGTAATGTCTCTGTTAAGGCAATGTTCAATGTGTTAGCGGGTTGGGGAAACTCATCAATGGCAAATCAGAACCTGATATGGAAGATTATCTGGAAAAAAGGCTGTATCCCCCCTAGACTGAGATTGTTTTTGTGGCGAATGGCAAACAAGGTGCTTCCTCTAGCTGGTTGATATTTTGGCTTACCGAGGAATAACACTTGATGAGGTGTGCTTAATGTGTAAACAGGGTGATGAGGGTATGATGCATACCTTCTTTACATGCAATTTCTCAAGATCTTGCTGGTTCGGGTCCGCACTACCCTTAAGGTCGGACAATTTTACTGACTCTATACAAATGTCGCTACAAATGATGGGCCAATCACTAAATGATGAACAGTGGGAAGGATTTGTTAGCGTGCTATGGGGGATTTGGAGGTGCCGTAATGATCAAGCGTATGGTGGGAAACAACCTTCTATGCAGGCGTTCACTAGGTATACCAAAGCCATCCAGCATGAAATCCTGCTTGCCAAATCGGGTCAATCCTCAGCCAGGGCCTGTACTGGTAATGCAGAACAGCGAGAGGAGGTCTTTGTGGGACAAAACGATATAATCTGTCGGACTGATGGGTCATGGACATCTGACTGGACTGGAGGAATAGGGTTTATACTTTACTGTCAGTGGGCCATGAACTAAAGGCCTACTATTCTGCTGGTGTGAGTTCATGCTGTCCTTTGCAAACTGAAGCCCGGGCATTGAAGGAGGCGGTTGCATATGTGCAGGGCCAAGGTTGACGTTGGATGCATATTCCGTTACTGATAGCCTATAGAAGGCAAAATCGGCCGTTCCGGAGCAGGATAGGACAGTACTGATCCGATTTCGGTCGAGTTACGCAGTTAGTGTAAATTTCATCAAATTTCGGACCTTCCGGCCAAATTCCAGCCAAATTTCGTCCATTCCGGACCGATTCCAGTCAAATTTCGACTGAAATAGACCGATTCCACCGAAACATGAATTAAACAAACTCCAAAATTATTGGGCTTTATGTGGATCGAACCTATGACCTCTAGCTAAGAAACCAAAGCCAACTACCACCACACCATCCAACCTTTGTTGTTAGAAAATGTTAGTTTTAAGCTAGTTGTGTCAAGTTAATTTTATTGTTTTATTTCTGAGTTATATTTTTGTAGCACCAATTATGGTGCAAAATTAGTTTTAGTAAGCAATTTTCTGTTTTGGTAGTTATGGATATGGCGTGGAAGAAAATGGAAAACCACAACATATTTGTAAACTATTTTTAGGTAAGTTTTAATTTTGTTGTAATAGTGAGAGGCTAATAAAAGGAAAGAAAACCCAGAAAATGGTGTAGCAGTTTTTTGCACCACAAAAAATTCTCTGTTCTTTGTTCTGTGTTTACTGGTATTTGTTCTGAAACCAGCGTGGTGTGTTCTGATCTGGGTCTGATATTTCCAACATTTGGTATCAGAGCCAAGTTGTTGAAGGTAATGGAAGATAAAACCGATGAGAAGAAGACCCAACCGCCGAAAGCAATGGCGAGAGGAGGTGTTGTGCCAATTCAGTATCCTATGCTAAGTGACACAAATTATGGCCTGTGGGCTGTAAAAATGAAGATCATCCTGCGAGCACTGGGTGTGTGGCAGGCAATAGAGGGTGAAGTACCGATCGAAGAAGATAAAGATCATGGCGCCCTGGCTGCAATCTCCCAGGCCGTGCCAGACAATGTAATGATGGCAATTGCGGAGAAGGGTTCAGCAAAGGAAGCATGGGAGGCCATCAAGGAGATGAGTGTAGGCGAGGACCGTGTCAGAAAAGCAAGGGCACAAGTTCTGAAACGGCAATTTGATCGTATTATCATGGAAGACTCTACAAATATTGTTGAGTTCTCTCAGAAACTCACCAGCACGGTGGGTGAAATCCGCTCCCTTGGAGTAGAATTGAAGGACAGTACGGTTGTTGAGAAATTGTTCAGTGCCGTACCGGATAGATTTCTCCCTATCATTGGTACGATAGAACAATGGGGAGATATGTCGGCTATGTCCATTACAGAGGCGATAGGACGGTTAAGGGTGTTTGAGGAGAATCTGAAGGGGCGGCGAGATCGCAAGGAAGAAGAAGAGCAGGTGATGCTCACACATGCACAATGGGAAGCACTGTCCATAAAGAAAACAAGGGCAGTGAAGGTTCTGGCAGCGGGCATGGGTATAGCCAAGGAAGTGGGCGCGGGAAATGATAAAGGAAAAAGGCCATATCGAAAGTTTGACAAATCCAAAATTAAGTGTTTTAACTGTTCAGAATATGGGCATTTTGCATCAGAATGCCGCCAGCCCAAGAAGGAGAAGGCATTTGTGGCAGAGAAAGGAGATGATGAGCCTGCTCTACTAATGCTTGAAACCTGTGAACTGATGGAAACCAAGAAAGAAACAATTGGTGAAATAACACTCATGGAGGAGAACGTTCAACTCCATCTGCAAGTGGATGAGAAGGATGTTTGGTACCTTGACACAGGTGCTAGCAATCATATGACTGGTTGTAGGAAGTACTTCACCGAACTTGACACATCTATCGGAGGCACGGTCAATTTGGTGATGGTTCGGCGGTGTCTATCGGTGGTCGAGGCACTGTGCTAATTGAGGGTCGCACAGGTGAACACAAGGCACTAACCGATGTGTATTACATACCGAAGCTGACCAGCAACATCATAAGTTGGGTCAACTCGAGGAGCGCGGATGCAAAGTCGTGTTGGAAGACGGCTACCTGCGTGTGTTTGATAGAAAGGGAAAATTGCTGGTTCGAGTCGAGAGAGCAAGGAACAGATTGTACATCCTTAATCTCAATCTTGCACAGCCAGTGTGTTTGATGGCACGCCTCGACAACGATGCTTGGAGATGGCATGCACGCTATGGGCACCTAAACTTCCAAGCGCTGCGCAAACTAGGCCAGGAGGGCTTGGTTGAAGGCCTTCCGCTGGTTAACCATGTAGAACAGTTGTGCGATGGTTGTCTAGCTGGAAAACAACGCCGCAAACCATTCCCACAAGAGGCAAATTTCAGAGCAAGCGGGGTGTTGGAAACTAGTACATGGTGATCTGTGCGGGCCCATCACACCTTCAACTGCGGGTGACAACAAGTACTTTCTACTGATGGTTGATGACTATAGTAGATACATGTGGATTGCACTGTTGAAATCCAAAGATATGGCATTTCAAGCATTCAAGGAGATCAAGGTGGCGGCTGAAGTAGAAACAAATACAAAGTTGAAAGCGTTTCGCACTGACCGGGGAGGTGAATTCAAGTCAAATGAATTCATTGCCTATTGCAAGCAGATGGGCATCAAAAGATACTTGACTGCCCCTTATACTCCTCAGCAAAATGGGGTGGTTGAGCGAAGGAACCAGACAGTTGTTGCCATGACACGCAGCATGATGAAGAGTATGAAAATGCCTGCAAAATTTTGGGGAGAAGCTGTAATGACCTGCGGTGTATATACTGAACCGTGCGCCAACTAAAAGTGTGATTGGGATGACGTCCGTACGAAGCATGGCACAAGCGAAAGCCGACTAGTACATCATATGCGCACGTTTGGATGTGTGGTGCATGTGAAAGAAGTAAATGGCCACATCAGAAAATTCGAAGCCCGCAGCTGTCCGATGGTGTTCATTGGATATGAGAGCTGTCCGATGGTGTTCATTGGATATTTGAGGAGGAGAAGGCGTGGGACTGGGGTATGATGCAAGATGCGGAGGAAAGTCCAACAGATGATGTGTTTCAATGTAAACTATGAACAAGCTATATCTGTAGGCAGCAATGAGAGCATTGGTGAACATGAACTACAGCAGACCACCGCCCACTCCAACACACAGTGTAGTACAAGAGGAGGAAGGTGAATCAGAGGGAGAAACAACACCGGAGTCATCCTCAGCACATGGCATAATTGAGGAACCAACTTCATCATGGGAAGCCCCGTAAGAATGCCAAATTTGCATGAAATTTACGATGTGACCGAACCAATGCAACTTGAATATTCTGGCCTTTGCTTGCTGGGCACAGAAGAGCCAACAAGCTTCCTGGATGCTGACAAAGAGGAAAGTTGGAGGTGCGCCATGCAGGAAGAGCTCGACTCTATCCGCAACAATCAAACATGGAGTTTAGAAGATCCTCCTGTTGGCCAGCGAGTCATAGGACTCAAATGGATATATAAAGTGAAGAAGGATCCTGATGGAAAGGTGTTGAAACACAAAGCACGCTTAGTAGCAAAGGGGTATGTGCAAAAACAAGGTATCGATTTTGAAGAAGTGTTCGCACCGGTCGCAAGAATTGAAACAGTGAGATTACTCATTGCACTAGCAGCTCAAGAGGGATGGCGGCTACATCACATGGATGTTAAGTCGGCATTTTTGAATGGAGAATTAGAAGAAGAAGTATATGTAAAACAGCCGCCTGGTTTTGAGGAGAAGGGAAGTGAACATAAGGTATTGAAGTTGCATAAAGCTTTGTACGGTTTAAAACAGGCTCCAAGAGCTTGGAACTCAAAATTAGACAGCACAATGTTGTCACTGGGTTTTGAGAGAAGCCCATTTGAGCATGCTGTATACAAAAGGGCAAAGGGGAGAATTGTCTCCTTGTTGGTGTGTACGTGGATGATTTGGTTATTACAGGAGGTAATGAGGAGGAAGTTGGAAAATTCAAGCAGCAGATGAAGGAGATTTTTAGATGAGTGATCTAGGCTTATTGAGTTACTATCTTGGCATAGAAGTTCATCAATTGCCAAATGGTATCTCATTTTGCCAAGAGGCATTTGCAAAAAGGATTCTTCAAGAATGTGGTATGGCAGATTGCAATCCAACTCAAGCCCGATGGAAGCAAGGCTCAAATTGAGTAAGAAAAGCTCTTCACCACCAGTGAATCAAACCACGTACAGAAGCATTGTGGGTAGCTTGCGATATCTCACAAACACTAGGCCAGATCTAGCCTATTCAGTTGGCATTGTGAGCAGATACATGGAGTCACCAAAAAACCGAACATATGGGCTGCTGTAAAACAGATACTGAGGTATGTTAAAGGAACGCTTGGTATGGGCTGTCACTATGAGAGAAGAAAAGCAGGAGTGAAACTGTGTTTGGTGGGTTACAGTGATAGTGACATGGCCGGCGATGTAGATGATCGTAAAAGTACAACTGGAGTTGTTTTTTTCTTGGGCTCTAATCTGATCAGCTGGTCGTCAAGGAAGCAAATGGTGGTTGCACTATCCTCATGTGAAGCAGAGTATATAGCAGCAGCATCTGCGGCGTGTCAGGGAGTTTGGTTAGGATCTCTTCTTGCGGATCTCTTGAACCAAAACCCTGACAAGGTGAATGATCAACATCGACAACAAGTCCACTATTTCTCTTGTGTAAGAATCCAGTACACCATGACAGAAGTAAACATATCGATACACGTTTCATTACATAAGGGAATGTGTAGAAGAAGGGAAGATTATGGTCGAGCACGTTGGGACGAATGATCAGCTTGCGGACATTCTAAACTAAGCCTTTGGGAAGATTAAAGTTTATTGAAATGAGGGAAAGGATTGGACTGCGTATTGTGAAGAAGACACAACAAGCTTAGGGAAGTGAATGTTAGTTTAAGCTAGTTGTGTCAAGTTAATTTTATTGTTTTATTTCTGAGTTATATTTTTTGTAGCACCAATTATGGTGCAAAATTAGTTTAGTAAGCAATTTTCTGTTTTGGTAGTTATGGATATGGCGTGGAAGAAAATGGAAAACCACAACATATTTGTAAACTATTTTTAGGTAAGTTTTATTTTGCTGTAATAGTGAGAGGCTAATAAAAGGAAAGAAAACCCAGAAAATGGTGCAGCAGTTTTTCGCACCACAAAAAATTCTCTGTTCTTTGTTCTGTGTTTACTGGTATTTGTTCTGAAACCAGCGTGGTGTGTTCTGATCTGGGTCTGATATTTCCAACAGAAAACACAACTCATTTATATATAACAATTGTAATTTGTATTATATCAAATAGTGTGTTCTTAGTTGTAATGCTTGTTTTATATTATATTAGTGGATTTATTGATTGCAATCATTTGTTAAAACAGAAATTGTTGACAAATTATTTTTTATTTTTTTAGTATAAAACAAGCTTATAGCAAAATAGTCCAATTTTCCGATCCGATTCGGCCGATTCCGACCGATTCTCCGATTCCAATTTCAGAGTCAAAAGACCGATTCCGATTCCAATTCCAATTTTTCCTTCTATGCTGATAGCAAGGAGATAGTGTCCATATGTAAGCAGTCTAATTAATCCCCCAATTCATTTGGACTGGAGAGTGTACCTGGAGGCTTTTGAGGTCACCCGTTTAGACAGAGACCAGATTTCAGCTGCTTTTATGTGTCAAGAAGCCAAAACACTTTGGCTGATTTTCTGGCAAACAAAGGCAGGCTAAACAGATGGGACTAGTGTTTTGCAAACGGGCACGGGCAAAACCTGGGACGGGTCACGGGCGACACGGGACGGGTTAGCACGGGTATTTTTTTTGAAAAACCTACCCGTCTCTCTCAAACCCCCCGGGCAACACGGGTCCGGGTTTTTTTTCTGTTTTTGGGGGAAAATTTGAATTTTTACGGGTACGGGCATCACGGGCACGGGTAATACGGTCCACGGGTCGGTACGGGTGGTATGGGTTTGAAACGGTACAGGTATCACGGGTAAATTTTAAAAAAACCCGCACCCGGCCCTTCTCAACCCGTATCGGTTTAACCCGTGAACCCGTGCAAAACCCGTGCACGGGCACGGAACGGTGGGCATGGGTCCCGGGCAGGTCGGGTCGGGTCTGACCCTGGGGGTATTTTCAAACACTAGGCGGGACCTAATGAACTACACATATCCGATTCTTATAAGCATGTATAAATAGTGGGAAGGGGTTTCTTGTTATTTCTATTTGCAGGTATAAGCATGTAATATAATAAAATATAATAAAATGCATGCGCATGTGGATATATAAAATTGAGTTATTCCTATTCCGAGATGCCACGATGACTGGTTGTTCTGATCATAAGTAAAAAAAAAATTGAAAATCAAATTTGATCTGAACAATTCAATATCATCTCCATATATACAAATATACTTGAAAATCAAATTTTATATTTTTTCAAACTTTTTTATTATTTTTTTAGACAGGTGGAAAATCATCTTATCTAAAATCTTTTGAATCATTAAAAAATACCGAATTCTAAATATTATATCCGTTGAGTTGATGTTTTATAATATATGGTCCTTGAAATAAAATCCTTCATTACTATATCCTATAATTTTGGGAGAATAAACTAATCAACTTAATTTTAGCTAAATTCTTTTGACTAATTCAAAAGTAGAGAATCCATGGAATTTACCATGCGCATTTGTGTTAGTTCCTAACAACCACCATCGTTACGTACTGAGACTGACTGGGTAGGTGTACTCTCTCTGTGTCTTCAAGTCAATCAACAAATCATTTGATAATTAATTAATTATTTATAATGACATACATAATGAAAAAATCCAGAAAAATATGACACCTTTATAGAACTATAGTAACATTTATTATTGCAATCTATAAAAAAAAAACTTTAGTTCATATATGGATATTGAGACAAAGTAAATTAGTAGGTTAGGTAAACATTTTTTGTGTGTAATGGGAAGTTGTTGCAACAGGACCAAAAATTGTGCCTCTGATTCTCTTCACCTTTTTAATTCTATCATAAGAAATTTTGTAATGAAATATTAATTTTTGCTACCTACCTACCAAGTCTAAGTTTGAACTTTGAACATCCCACCAGTCTCTTCAAAACCTGTCATACTATCCATCTATCATGCACCTTCCCTTCCTCTTATCTATCCTATAAATTCTCTCTTCTCCATGATAAATCATAACACAAACCTTTCACCTCTTTAATTGCTCTCTCCTTCATTTAATCTTTCTCACGCTTAATTAATTAACGAAGAGTTCAGCTATGGCTAAAGTAGAAGAGATCAGGCAAGCACAACGTGCGCAAGGCCCGGCTTCAATTTTGGCAATCGGTACAGCCACACCCGAAAACTGCATGTATCAGGCTGACTTCCCCGACTTCTACTTCCGCATGACAAACAGCGAACATATGACGGAACTTAAAGAGAAGTTCAAGCGCATGTGTAAGTTGTACAAAATAATTAAGTTTATATTTGAAGATGTATATATCTTGCTATAATTATTTTAGTTTTTGTTTCTCATGATAATCTTATTGTATATTTCAGGCGATAAGTCGATGATCAAGAAGAGGTACATGCACCTGACTGAGGAGATCTTAGCTGAAAATCCGAACATAACCGCTTACATGGAGCCGTCACTTGACGCACGTCAGGACATGGTTGTCGCGGAGGTACCGAAGCTCGGTAAGGAGGCAGCAGTCAAGGCCATCAAGGAGTGGGGCCAACCAAAATCCAAAATCACCCACTTGATCTTTTGCACCACTAGCGGTGTCGACATGCCCGGGGCTGATTACCAAGTTGCCAAGCTCCTTGGACTTCGTCCGTCCGTCAACCGCCTTATGATGTACCAACAGGGTTGCTTCGCCGGTGGTACCGTGCTCCGCATGGCCAAGGACCTGGCTGAGAATAACCGTGGTGCTAGAGTTTTGGTAATTTGTTCGGAAATCACCGCCGTTACCTTCCGTGGGCCCTCAGATACCCACCTGGACTCCATGGTTGGGCAATCACTTTTCGGAGACGGTGCAGCTGCTTTGATTGTAGGTGCCGACCCCGACCCGGTGATGGAGCGCCCTTGGTTCCAGCTGGTCTCAGCCGCACAAACCATTCTGCCCAACTCAGAGGGAGCCATTGATGGTCACCTCCGTGAAGTCGGTCTCACCTTCCACCTCCTCAAGGACGTGCCACGGCTTATCTCGACAAACATCGAGAAAAGTCTCGTCGAGGCTTTTACTCCTATCGGTAAGAAAAAAATATATTATGCTCATAATTATATTTGCCAATTAAACAAATAATAAACAATGCCAAACAAGATATACATATGTATACTATACAGGGCTAATATATGTACGGTGCATGCAGGCATCAATGACTGGAACTCAATCTTTTGGATCGCACACCCGGGAGGCCCGGCGATCTTAGACGCGGTAGAGCGCAAGGTCCAGCTGCAGAAGGAGAAGATGCGTGCGACAAGGCACGTGCTGAGCGAGTACGGTAACATGTCAAGCGCCTGTGTTTTGTTCATACTGGACCAGATGAGGAAGCAATCGGTGAAGGAAGGCAAGGCCACCACCGGAGAGGGCCTCGACTGGGGAGTGCTGTTCGGATTCGGGCCGGGCCTCACTGTCGAGACCGTTGTTTTGCGCAGCATTCCCATTGAACGCTGGCACACTGAGAAAGCAGTCCTGGATACATATATTATTATGTGTATTTACAGTTGAAGTGAAATTAATTATTTTATCGGTTATATTGGCCCATTTATTTTTAAATTTTTTATAGTTGCTGTTCTCTGAGATGAATTTACTTCTCCCTTCTCTTTTGCACGGCAAGAACAGTTATCAAAGAATTTATTTCTCCCTTCTCTTTTGGTGATCTTTTATCTTAAATGTTTTGATGTATAAATATATTGATTTTAATTATCCCATCTCTAAATAACATAAATATTGTTGAAGAGGATTTTTTCTTCATTTTATTACGTGGATCTTGCCAGTTTAAACGACACGCTATTGCTCAAGTCATTGTAGGCAGTTGCGTCAAAGCAGAGATGCACTATGGATAGACCTCGTTAAATCAAAATACATGCCACGTAGCTTGCTATGGCATTCTGGCAGGAACTACTGTTGCACTGCCTTTTGGAGAACGTTAATGAACATGTGAGACATATTGCTGCCAATGCTACACTGGAATATTGGCCATGGAGCTGTCTGTCAGGTATATGGGCAGCCGTGGTTTGCTCAAGGCGTGGTATTTGCTCCACCTACCTCAAGGGCTGGTAAGATGACAATATGCCAGTTGATGAATGAAGGGGGAACTGATTGGGACGGCGATAAGATCATACTAGCGCTGGGGTTCTTAGCCTGCTTGCATATCACAGAATCGATTCCGCCCCCGGTCAAACAAGGCAGGGAAAATGCACTAATGTTCTCGCAATCCTCAAATGGTAATGTCTCTGTTAAGGCAATGTTCAATGTGTTAGCGGGTTGGGGAAACTCATCAATGGCAAATCAGAACCTGATATGGAAGATTATCTGGAAAAAAGGCTGTATCCCCCCTAGACTGAGATTGTTTTTGTGGCGAATGGCAAACAAGGTGCTTCCTCTAGCTGGTTGATATTTTGGCTTACCGAGGAATAACACTTGATGAGGTGTGCTTAATGTGTAAACAGGGTGATGAGGGTATGATGCATACCTTCTTTACATGCAATTTCTCAAGATCTTGCTGGTTCGGGTCCGCACTACCCTTAAGGTCGGACAATTTTACTGACTCTATACAAATGTCGCTACAAATGATGGGCCAATCACTAAATGATGAACAGTGGGAAGGATTTGTTAGCGTGCTATGGGGGATTTGGAGGTGCCGTAATGATCAAGCGTATGGTGGGAAACAACCTTCTATGCAGGCGTTCACTAGGTATACCAAAGCCATCCAGCATGAAATCCTGCTTGCCAAATCGGGTCAATCCTCAGCCAGGGCCTGTACTGGTAATGCAGAACAGCGAGAGGAGGTCTTTGTGGGACAAAACGATATAATCTGTCGGACTGACGGGTCATGGACATCTGACTGGACAGGAGGAATAGGGTTATACTTTATACTGTCAGTGGGCCATGAACTAAAGGCCTACTATTCTGCTGGTGTGAGTTCATGCTGTCCTTTGCAAACTGAAGCCCGGGCATTGAAGGAGGCGGTTGCATATGTGCAGGGCCAAGGTTGCGTTGGATGCATATTCGTTACTGATAGCCATAGAAGGCAAAATCGGCCGTTCCGGAGCGGGATCGGACAGTACTGATCCGATTTCGGCCGAGTTACGTAGTTAGTGTAAATTTCATCAAATTTCGGACCTTCCGGCCAAATTCCAGCCAAATTTCGTCCATTCCGGACCGATTCCAGTCAAATTTCGACTGAAATAGACCGATTCCACCGAAACATGAATTAAACAAACTCCAAAATTATTGGGCTTTATGTGAATCGAACCTATGACCTCTAGCTAAGAAACCAAAGCCAACTACTACCACACCATCCAACCTTTGTTGTTAGAAAACACAACTCATTTATATATAACAATTGTAATTTGTATTATATCAATAATGTGTTTTTAGTTGTAATGCTTGTTTTATATTATATTAGTGGATTAATTGATTGCAATCATTTGTTAAAACAGAAATTGTTGACAAATTATTTTTTATTTTTTTAGTATAAAACAAGCTTATAGCAAAATAGTCCAATTTTCCGATCCGATTCGGCCGATTCCGACCGATTCTCCGATTCCAATTTCAGAGTCAAAAGACCGATTCCGATTCCAATTCCAATTTTTCCTTCTATGCTGATAGCAAGGAGATAGTGTCCATATGTAAGCAGTCTAATTAATCCCCCAATTCATTTGGACTGGAGAGTGTACCTGGAGGCTTTTGAGGTCACCCGTTTAGACAGAGACCAGATTTCAGCTGCTTTTATGTGTCAAGAAGCCAAAACACTTTGGCTGATTTTCTGGCAAACAAAGGCAGGCTAAACAGATGGGACTAGTGTTTTGCAAACGGGCACGGGCAGGCGGGCACAGGCAAAACCTGGGACGGGTCACGGGCGACACGGGACGGGTTAGCACGGGTATTTTTTTTGAAAAACCCTACCCGGCCTCTCTCAAACCCCCTGGGCAACACGGGTCCGGGCTTTTTTTTCTGTTTTTGGGGGGAAAATTTGAATTTTTACGGGTACGGACATCACGGGCACGGATAATACGGGTCCACGGGTTGGTACGGGCGGTATGGGTTTGAAACGGTACAGGTATCACGGGTAAATTTAAAAAAAACCCGCACCCGGGCCTTCTCAACCCGTATCCGTTTAACCCGTGAACCCGTGCAAAACCCGTGCACGGGCACGGACGCTCGGGCATGGGTCCCGGGCAGGTTGGGTCGGGTCTGACCCGTGGGGGTATTTTCAAAACACTAGGCGGGACCTAATGAACTACACATATCCGATTCTTATAAGCATGTATAAATAGTGGGAAGGGGTTTCTTGTTATTTCTATTTGCAGGTATAAGCATGTAATATAATAAAATATAATAAAATGCATGCGCATGTGGATATATAAAATTGAGTTATTCCTATTCCGAGATGCCACGATGACTGGTTGTTCCGATCATAAGTAAAAAAAATTGAAAATCAAATTTGATCTGAACAATTCAATATGATCTCCATATATACAAATATACTTGAAAATCAAATTTTATATTTTTTCAAACTTTTTTATTATTTTTTTAGACAGGTGGAAAATCATCTTATCTAAAATCTTTTGAATCATTAAAAAATAACGAATTCTAAATATTATATCCGTTGAGTTGATGTTTTATAATATATGGTCCTTGAAATAAAATCCTTCATTACTATATCCTATAATTTTGGGAGAATAAACTAATCAACTTAATTTTAGCTAAATTCTTTTGACTAATTCAAAAGTAGAGAATCCATGGAATTTACCATGCGCATTTGTGTTAGTTCCTAACAACCACCATCGTTACGTAGTGAGACTGACTGGGTTGGTGTACTCTCTCTGTGTCTTCAAGTCAATCAACAAATCATTTGATAATTAATTAATTATTTTATAATGACATACATAATGAAAAAATCCAGAAAAATATGATACCTTTATAGAACTATAGTAACATTTATTATTGCAATCTATAAAAAAAAAAACTTTAGTTCATATATGGATATTGAGACAAAGTAAATTAGTAGGTTTAGGTAAACATTTTTTGTGTGTAAATGGGAAGTTGTTGCAACAGGACCAAAAATTGTGCCTCTGATTCTCTTCACCTTTTTAATTCTATCATAAGAACTTTTGTAATGAAATATTAATTTTTGCTACCTACCTACCAAGTCTAAGTTTGAACTTTGATTATCCCACCAGTCTCGTCAAAACTGTCATACTATCCATCTATCATGCACCTTCCCTTCCTCTTATCTATCCTATAAATTCTATCTTCTCCATCATAAATCATAACACAAACCTTTCACCTCTTTAATTGCTCTCTCCTTCATTTAATCTTTCTTCACGCTTAATTAATTAACGAAGAGTTCAGCTATGGCTAAAGTAGAAGAGATCAGGCAAGCACAACGTGCGCAAGGCCCGGCTTCAATTTTGGCAATCGGTACAGCCACACCCGAAAACTGCATGTATCAGGCTGACTTCCCCGACTTCTACTTCCGCATGACAAACAGCGAACATATGACGGAACTTAAAGAGAAGTTCAAGCGCATGTGTAAGTTGTACAAAATAATTAAGTTTATATATGAAGATGTATATATCTTGCTATAATTATTTTAGTTTTTGTTTCTCATGATAATCTTATTGTATATTTCAGGCGATAAGTCGATGATCAAGAAGAGGTACATGCACCTGACTGAGGAGATCTTAGCTGCAAACCCGAACATAACCGCTTACATGGAGCCGTCACTTGACGCACGTCAGGACATGGTTGTCGCAGAGGTACCGAAGCTCGGTAAGGAGGCAGCAGTCAAGGCCATCAAGGAGTGGGGCCAACCAAAATCCAAAATCACCCACTTGATCTTTTGCACCACTAGCGGTGTCGACATGCCCGGGGCTGATTACCAAGTCGCCAAGCTCCTTGGACTTCGTCCGTCCGTCAACCGCCTTATGATGTACCAACAGGGTTGCTTCGCCGGTGGTACCGTGCTCCGCATGGCCAAGGACCTGGCTGAGAATAACCGTGGTGCTAGAGTTTTGGTAATTTGTTCGGAAATCACCGCCGTTACCTTCCGTGGGCCCTCAGATACGCACCTGGACTCCATGGTTGGGCAATCACTTTTCGGAGACGGTGCAGCTGCTTTGATTGTAGGTGCCGACCCCAACCCGGTGATGGAGCGCCCTTGGTTCCAGCTGGTCTCAGCCGCACAAACCATTCTGCCCAACTCAGAGGGAGCCATTGATGGTCACCTCCGTGAAGTCGGTCTCACCTTCCACCTCCTCAAGGACGTGCCACGGCTTATCTCGACAAACATCGAGAAAAGTCTCGTCGAGGCTTTTACTCCTATCGGTAAGAAAAAAATATATTATGCTCATAATTATATTTGGCAATTAAACAAATAATAAACAATGCCAAACAAGATATACATATGTATACTATACAGGGCTAATATATGTACGGTGCATGCAGGCATCAATGACTGGAACTCGATCTTTTGGATAGCACACCCAGGAGGCCCGGCGATCTTAGACGCGGTAGAGCGCAAGGTCCAGCTGCAGAAGGAGAAGATGCGTGCGACAAGGCACGTGCTGAGCGAGTACGGCAACATGTCAAGCGCCTGTGTTTTGTTCATACTGGACCAGATGAGGAAGCAATCGGTGAAGGAAGGCAAGGCCACCACCGGAGAGGGCCTCGACTGGGGAGTGCTCTTCGGATTCGGGCCAGGCCTCACGGTCGAGACCGTCGTTTTGCGCAGCATTCCCATTGAATCCCCTGCACACTGAGAGAAAACAGCCCTGGATACATATATTATGTGTGTTTACAGTTAAAGTGAAATTAATTAGTTTATCGGTTATGTTGACCCATTTATTTTTAAATTTTTTATAGTCGTTGTTTACTAAGATGAATTTATTTCTTCCTTCTCTTTTGCACGGCAAGAACAGTTATCAAAGAATTTATTTCTCCCTTCTCTTTTGGTGATCTTTTATCTTAAATGTTTTGATGTATAAATATATTGATTTGAATTGTAGCAGGAAGGTTTATATTGTTAAGTCTTTATGGATGCTCAAGAAGAGATCGACGTATATATATGTTTTATTCAGCATTTAAACAAGAGATGCATGCTTGCATAAGTATTAATTGTTTCATTCATTCTGACGAAACTCTATAAACCATGTTATAAATCAAGATTTTAAAACCCTGAACTTTCATCCATAGTGGACAACACGAATTGGTAGACATATCAACCAATGCAAGTATCTAGCTATTTCCTCTTATATCTGTACCTTGAGGCACAAAAAGCAAACACAACCAGATTAATACAGCATAAACCCGCAACCAACCCAAAAAAGCGATCAAGATGTCCCTCGTTTAAATTGTCGGGGATCCATCCAGTAACCCGATCAACAACTGTTAATATAAATGAAGTAACGTAGCTCCCTAGTGATATTGTAAGAAAAACGAGCGCCATGCAAAGACTCCTCATGGAATCTGGTGATTGGTCATAGAAGAACTGGAGCATGCCAACAAAGCTAAACACTTCTCCAACACCTACTAAGATATATTGCGGTATTTGCCATAATACACTCATTGGGACCGCAACATTTTTATGCAGAAGACCTTCATCTCTTGCAATCTGTAACCGCTTTGCTTCAACAATTGCGGCTGATGACATAGCAAGAATGGAAAAGAACAAACCAATCCCAACACGTTGCAATTGAGATATGCCTCCCTCTATTTTAGTAAATCTATAAGCTATTGGCACAATTATCTTGTCATATATCGGTGCAAATACAACACCTGCAAGCACATCGGAAATTGAAAGCAAGGCCGGTGAGATGTTTACAGAGCCAACGTGTCGGTCCATCACCATCCCTTGTTCTACAAAAACTGACGATTCTTGGCTTACAACTGCGGAAAAGAGAATAAATGTGGCACAAATAGGAAGCAAATTAAGTATAGATTTCAACTCTTCGACTTGCGACATAGTGCAAAGGCTCCAAGGGTTAAGTGTGCCAGAGATGGAGAAGTCTGAAGTGGTGACAATGGCCGCTTTGTCAAGAAAACTGCAGTAATAGGGGATGCATGCATGTTAGCACAAAATGATGTTTATAATTTTCATATTCAATTTTAAGTAGAAGTTGATGGATCAAAATTTAAACTTCTGATATTTTTTGTTCCATTTAAAAGAGATACAAAACGTATTACAGGATAAGGTAGGTAATACAAATTACGAAAAATACCCAAATTCAGGAAATATAAATAACGAATCACCTGAATCCAGGGGTATGCTCCAATTCTTCATTTTCTTGGACAATTTCCAACTTTCCTTTTGCCTGATATAAAAGAGAATTGTCTTCTGGAAAATTGATATTATATTTTCTTGAAGCCGCAACAATTACTTGACACAGTCTAGTAAAAGGGCTCCCGCTGGGTTTGCGGTACCTATAAAATCCTGAACCTGACATTAAACCCAAGAAGGCTATGCCTACCAGCAAGGTAGGTATACCGAATCCTATGGTCCATCCGTAGTTATCTTGAATCCATACGACAACTGTAGTCGCAATGAAACCAGCAATCTTTATTGAGAGATAATACCAACTAAAGAAGGATGCCTTTGCCCTTGTGTCAGTTTCGTCGAACTGATCGGCACCAAAGGCCGAAAGACATGGTTTTATGGTGCCAGATCCTAAAGAAATCATGTAAAGGCCCAGAAAGGTGAAGAAAGGGGAGCGCTTCAAGACTGAGAGTGATGCCGATAGAGTCAAAGTCACCATCCCCTTTGGAAAAAGGAAGAAGACAACAAACATTGAATATAATTCTAAGCATAATTTTTGGAATAACAGGACTCCTTGTTCTAAGCATAATTTTACAGATGGAATGTCGGTTGTTAGAGTGACTTTTTTCTTTTTCTTTTTAGTAGAATAATAATACAAAGTAAGGCAGTCTGGTATGACACATAGCTAACTTGCATATTTCTTTATTTATTTTTTAGTGAATTCTGCTTCTTGTCTATTTTATATATTTTTCCTTACTTAAAAAAATTTCAATACTCCAGTTCGTGGCCATGCATCATGCTACTTGATTGACATATATACTGATCAATACAATTAGCCTTACTGTAAGCAAGTAAAACATGAGTCGATGACTTACACTCATATAAATGATAGCGAAACCCATGATAGTTAAATAATTTCCCCAATAAGAATCTGACACATAAGCTCCGATAAGTGCGGTAAGAAAACAAGTGCCCACCCATGTCGTGAAATTTGTTGCTGCCGTAACATTATCTTCAAGTAGCTCTGTTTTCAGAAAAACCACTAGGTTCTTTGTGATGCCGTTGATAGCAATGCACAAACATAGCTCAGTAACTGTTATTTTTATCAGAAATTAAACAATTGTAAGCTATAAGATCTTCATTAGTTCACTTCTCCTAGATGGATTGTCAATACGAGTCGGACTTTCTACATTGGAGTATAGGACTGTCCTAATACACAATGTTGGTACCAGTAACCACTTGATATATATCAGTTAGTAGTTACTAGCATAGAAGGCAAAATCGGCCGTTCCGGAGCGGAATCGGCCGTTCCGGAGCGGGATCGGACGGTGCCGATCCGATTCCAGACCGATTTACGCGGACAGTGCAAATTTCGGTCAATTTCGGCCGTTTCGGCCATATTTCGGCCAGTTCCAGTCAAATTTCGGACCGTTCCAGCCCGTTCCAGTCAAATTCCTGCCGAAACGCAAATATAAACAAGTTGAAAAAATTTTGCGGCAGCTGGGATTCGATCTCTAGATCATTGGAATGGAGTCCAAGCAAGTTACCACCACACCATCCAAGTGTTTTTGATTTATACCATAACTCATTTGTATATATATAATACTTATATCACAGATTGATACAAATCAAAAGTCCGATTTTCCGATCCGATTCGGCCGATCCCGACCGATTTTTCCGATCCGGATCGGGATCGGTTGGGGCCGATCCCGATTCCGATTCCGATTTTTCCTTCTATGGTTACTAGCAATCTGTACTGGCTTAGCTTAACTAATAAAAAATAAAGCACAAGTTGAACCTGATTGGAGCTCAGGCAATCATGCAGTGAGATAACCTAGCTAGTTTAATCTTGCTCATAAGGAAAAGTCCATCAGAACTCTATTCTTTCGAGATTGTTAATTACTAAATATATAGGTTTAATTTAAATCTACCAGTAAAAAAAAAAAAAACCATGCTAAATGCAACAAAAGAAGCCATAGGGAACAAGAAGAAGAACTTTCTAGCTACTTACACAGAATTAGAGACGAAGCTTTCCAGCCTCCAGTTTGTTGCTTCACTGGTAAGGTGTTTGGGTCAATTTCCTACATTATGGTAGCAAATTGCTCTAAAATTATAATTAAAAAGGGATAAAAAATTGTAACAAAGAAATCAATAAAAGTTAGTCCATCATCCCTGGCATTGTTCACAATCTTTTTTGGTTTTGTTTGATTGCAATCGTTTAACAACTCCCATGTTTCTCAAAAGGTTAAGAATTC
Source organism: Carex kokanica (assembly GCA_025461125.1). NCBI lineage: Eukaryota > Viridiplantae > Streptophyta > Magnoliopsida > Poales > Cyperaceae > Carex > Carex kokanica. The sequence goes on along the minus strand of JAJGRX010000111.1, from coordinate 278,945 downwards.
ATAATAAATGGAACCAGTCTAAAAAGTTTGTAAGAAATAATTGATAAAATTAAACCCAAGACTTGAACAGGGATTTCATGAAAATGATACAAATTCAGCAGTTCTAACTGGACAGTTGTGCACTGGTAAAAGATAAGCTAAAAAATTTAAGTTCAAAGGGACCAAATTAATATTGAAAGATTTAAAATACCTCATTACGGTTTTCTTCAAATTCTAGCAGACTAATTCTTAACTCCTCTACTGAACTCATCTCTTCTTCTCCAAAAACGAAAGAAAGGAACCCAATGTGAATTCTATGCTCCTCATCCGACAGATATCCTTTCCCTTTATATAGGAGATAAGCTTAATTAGTAAGTTTAATATGGCGCAACATCAAAAAGGGTGAGACATATCTCCATTCTATTATTAAGCACGTTGGGTGTCCAATCCGCCAACGGCTACGATTGAAAGATTAATTTTTGGATTTAATCTCAACTCTCCAATCGCATAATCTATCTTCTTTTGATTAAATGCATCTGTTTTATGTGTAGAAGATTAAATTTAGCTACAAACATACTCGTGACACATACCGCCACACAATGCGTTACAATTAAAATTAAACAGACTCTAAAATTTAGCGATATAATTCTGTGTTTCCTTATTTATTTGTTTCCTTATTTCTCCCTCTCCAATTGAAATTTTCTATACGGCGGATCACAATGCAAATCAATTTTTTGTTCACTTCCTTATTTATGTACTTCCTTATTTCTATACATATTACTATGATAAATCTAGAATATATTTCTAATTTTGTTTTTATAGGAAAATTTGTCATTTTGTATGAAAATTTATTTTTGTTATTTTATCATATATTTCGTTGCAACGCACGGGCACAATACTAGTATAAATATTATATATATTAAATGGTCCTTGAACCTAATTAAATTAATGAATTATCATATTCTATGTGGCCGTTTGGATCTTATGCGCCAAATCAAAGAAGACCCATGAACAAAAGATAATTACACCACTATTGGTACGATTATTAACAAAAATTATTTCTTTTTTGAAATGCTTGGCAGCCTTGTGGAATTTATAAATGAAGAAAGGTTCTTTACATCCATACTCTATCAGCACCTACACCCTTCTAATATTAATTAATTCTTCATAACTTTTGAACTGTAATGTGCCTTCAATGATAATATTATTTGTCAACTTGCATATTTTTTAACAAGAAAACCAACGCATTTTTTTGCTATATATATCTTATTATCTTTAACCCCACGTGATTTAATTTTGCAAAACACACCAAATATTAAAAATCTGGACATCAATGATTGCTATCTACTTCTACATGACTACATTATTTAAGTTGGTAACCTGATATATTTTTTTTTTTTGGAAAATCAAGTTGGTCAGCTGATCAATCATAAACTTTGAGATATTGATTCATTTTTCTTTTTTAACAGAGTGATTAATTTACTACTTTATATCAGCTCTATAATGACATCTATCTTTCGATTGGGTTGTTCAGGTTATTTGGTCAGTGATGCTTTGTCCATAGTGACATCTATCTTTCGATTGGTTGAAACTGAAGTAAAATAGTCAAATCAAACTTTTTTTGGTTTTAAAAAGTAGAACCGAACCGATCAAACCATCAACCGAATAAGAATCGAACTGAACAAACCGAAGTAAATTTCAGTTTGTTTGGTTCAAACCGAAGTAAGGCCCATGATCATGGGAATCATCTCAAAATTGATAAAATACAAAAGATAACACCACTATTGGTACGATTATTAACAAAAAATATTTCTTTTTTGAAATGCTTGGCAGCCTTGTGGAATTTATAAATGAAAATAGGTTCTCTATATCCATACTCTATCGAATTTTTTTTATAAATCATAACTAAATTTTTTTTTTTACGAGACCAACATGATTACTTTTTTTTTTTTTTACAAAAATCATAAGAACTGAAATAGCATTTCGGTCCACTATTTTTTTTTTATTTCGGTCCGATTCTTTTTTGGATTATATATATTAAGTGGTCCTTCGAATATTAATTAAATCTTCAACTTTTGAACTGTAACGTGCCTTCGGTGATCTTGTTTGTCAACTTGCATATTTTTTAACAAGAAAACCAACGCATTTTATGCTATATCTTATATTATCTTTTAACCCACGTGATTTAATTTCGCAAAAACACACCAAATATTAAAAATTTGTACATCAATAATTGCTAATTAACTACTACTAGATGACTACATATTCAAGTTGGTCACATGATCTCCTTTTAAAAAAAAAAAAAAAAAAAAATCAAGTTGGTCACCTTATCAATCATAAACTTTGAGGAGTGAGGCTATGGTGCTATGCATAGCACGGATGACTAGTGTACTACGGCTCAATATGGTACTTTTTAAAATCCTAAAGGTCGATTCGAACCGTTCAATGTGATAACCATATGAATATGTACTTGCAAACTAAATTTTATATTTTTCGAATTTTTTTACTATTTTTTTAGATAGGTAGAATTTTGATGGTCCAGAATTTTCAGAAAACACTGATTTTTCTACTTATCTAAAAAAATAGTAAAAAAATTCGAAAAAATATAAAATTTAGTTTGCAAGTACATATTCATATGGATATCACATTGAACGGTTTGGATCGACCGTTAGGATTTTAAAAAGTACCATATTGAGTCGTAGTACACTAGCCATTGGTGCTATGCACCATAGCCTCACTCAACTTTGAGATATTGATTCGTTTTTTTTTTCTTTATTCACAAAGTGCATGAGATATTTCGATTGGGTTGTCGGGTTATTTGGTCAGTGATGCTTTGTCTATATATAGTACAATTATCACACTATCTAAAATACAATTTTGGTTGTTGGCCAGTCCCACACTCCCACTCGCTGTCTACAGTGGCGTCATTTCATTTATGAACAAAAACAAGTATAAATTTGGGACCACTTATTTGGTTTTAGTTAGATATTAGAAAAAAAAAAAACAAAGGAAGAAAACAACAAAATATCAACACAAGCTCAAACAGCATATTCATAAATGCTTGCAAACACATATTTTAATCTATTTAATGGTGTTCTCGTAGAAGAAATTGACACAATGTCATAAGTAAATGTAGGTTGTGCAACCTCAAAACCTCTCTTTTGAAAAAGCATACAGGAAAAACTGGAGCAAAAAAAAAAAGAACAAAAATAAATTTAGTAAGATTTATGTTGGTTTAAATATGAAATTAAAATTAACATACATCACAATAATTGAGATACAAATCAATTAATATGTAAGACAACATTTAATAAATATAAAAAGAAAATCACATAGCTTTTGTCGATGTGTCAAATAATTCTGTTTCTCTATCCAATCATTGTTTCTCAACATTCCACAATATTAAGAGCATCGAACAAATTGAGCAATTGAAAATAAGGTATCAGAGAAAATTAAACCACTATTCCTTAAAACAATGATTTTTATTTTCTCTGCTTCTTAATTTCAAAATCCAAAAACATTGACTACAAGAATTAAAAAAAAATAGTGGAAAATAGAAAGATATTTGAATTTCACCAAGTTTAGCGAATATAAGATATTGGAGAAAACTAAACTCTTAACAACATTATTGTATTCTTGAACAAGTTTAGTTTCCTACAATTCTTACATTCACTACCGGACTATATTAATTATTAGTATATCTATGGAGGTATAAGTATTTATGGTTCTTATTTATAGAGGTTCTGATATTGAAATAGAAAAGTTATGATATTTTACTTTTTGAGTGAAGGTGCATGAATTCTCTGTGAGTGAAGATGTACAGAGGCAAAAGAAGCATGAATTATCTGTGAGTGAAAAAAAAAATTCTGTGGCATGAAGTATCACATGACTTTCATTCAATATTTTATATTATTTCTTTTTAGTTTGATAATTAGATAATTGTTACTATATTTACAAGTATCAAAATTCAAAAGTTTTTTACCATCACAGCAGTTCTTGCTACATGTCCAAAAGTCTTTCTTTATATACCATATACTATCTACAAAATGTTGGATGTTCACAGTTTTCAGAATTAATATTTATGATTCTGAAATTAATAAATTATTTACACAATGTTTTCCATTTGGTTAGTCATATATGTTGTTATATATTTTGAGGGATGTCAGATCCTGTTGTATTTTCTTTTGTTTAGTATTAAGCAATTCTTCTTCTTCTTTTTCAGAAACAAATTCGCATAAAAAAAAAATTTAATTCAATTATTTCAATAATTAATTCCATGGTTTAAGAGGAGTAAACTGATTTTCTAATTCTATGTTATTTTTTTTATCATTATCAGCTCAAAATTATACCATGAAACCTAAATTAATTTTCTTGTGAAAACTATATATTATCACATGAAAAATGACATCCCGGAGATAAAGAGTTCATTTCGTATGAGGTAACATAATATTTGTGTTTAGATCTGGACCGCCCAATTAGAATTTAGATCAATTCGGTTTGAAGCAGAATGCACGGAGCTCCTTTAATATTTGTGCGCATTATAATCAGACCAGATCTAAACAAAAATACTTTGTTATCTGAGGTGATATGAATTCGGAGATAAATGGAATGACACACGCATCATGACTTGTCATGTTGTGGATTATTTTTGTATTCCAGAAATTGTAATGCATTATAATTTTTGTTTATATTATGCTCTTGTAGAAAAATATAACACGTCATCTAATATATATTCTCCTGTGAGTTGAAATTACTTTGTTCCCAAATTTTATTTTTTACTATAATTAAGGCAATTTCATTTATGTACCTTATTAATACTAATTATATACCTAAAATGTATTTGAGAAAGTATTTTTTTTACTAACAACATAATTCTTATAAATTATATAACATATCAATAGTTTGAAGAATCAGTTTTAATATTAATATAATAAACGACAACAAAGTAAATTCTTTTATATTTTGTTTTAATATATATATATATATATATAGAGCTGGGCTTAGCTAAGCCATGGAGTAAAACGACTTGGTGCTCCACACCTCATTATTTTCATTTTGAAAATCCAAATTAAACTACCGATCTGAACCGCTCAACATGATCTCCATATTGAAATGTGCTTGGAGACCAAATTTTACATTTTTTGGAATTTTTTTACTATTTATTAAGCCACTTTGAAAATCGCTGATCCATTGGTCTAGAATTATATACTGTTTTGCTACTGTTCATCCGGATCAGCGATTTTCAAAGTGGCTTAATAAATAGTAAAAAAATTCCAAAAAATGTAAAATTTGGTCTCTAAGCACATTTTAATATGGAGAACAACTTGAGCGGTTCGGATCAGTAGTTTGAATTTTCAAAATGGAAATATGACGTAGAGTACAAAGCGTTTTACTCCATGGCCTAGCTAAGTCCATCTCTCTCTCTCTCTCTCTCTCTCTCTATATATATATATATATAGAATTGTGCTATTGTACTTCGCGAAGTAAAACGAACACGCTCATATTCCCATTTTCAAAATCCAAAACATCGATCCGAACAGTTCAAGTTGTTCTCCATATTGAAATGTGCTTGGAGACCAAATTTTACATTTTTTGGAATTTTTTTACTATTTATTAAGCCACTTTGAAAATCGCTGATCCATTGTGAACAGTAAAAAACAGTAAAAAATTCTGAACCAATGGATCAGCGATTTTCAAAGTGGCTTAATAAATAGTAAAAAAATTCCAAAAAATGTAAAATTTGGTCTCCAAGCACATTTCAATATGGAGAACAACTTGAACGGTCGGATCGACGTTTTTGATTTTAAAAATGGGAATATGAGCGTGAAGTAAAATATTGGTTTTACTTCGCGAAGTACAATAGCAAAATTATATATATATATATATAGAGAGAGAGAGAGAGAGTGACTAAGGTCAAAGTGGTAGTTCCTAGCCTCTGGTGCTACCAAGTCGTTTTCGGATTTTCAAAGTCCAAACGGTCGATCCGAACCGTTCAAGTTAATCTCCATATTGAAATGTGCTTGAAGACCAAATTTTACATTTTTTGGAATTTTTTTACTATTTATTAAGCCACTTTGAAAATTGCTGATCCGGGTGAACAGTAAAAACAGTGCAACAAATTCTGGACCATGTGATCAGCAATTTTCAAAGTAGATGAGATATTTCGATTTTTTTTCTTTATTCACAAAGTGCATGAGATATTTCGATTGGGTTGTTGGGTTATATGGTCAGTGATGCTTTGTCTATATATAGTGGTATCTTTTGATTGGGTTATAGGTGCAATTATCACACTATATAAAATACAATTTCGGTGGTCAGTCCCACACTCCCACTCGCTGTCTACAGTGGCGTCATTTCATTTATCAACAAAAACAAGTATAAATTTGGGACCAGTTATTTGGTTTTAGTTAGATATTAGAAAAAAAAAACAAAGGAAGAAAACAACAAAATATCAACACAAGCTCAAACAGCATATTCATAATTAAATGCTTATAAAACACATATTTTAATCTATTTAATGGTGTTCTCGTAGAAGAAATTGACACAATGTCATAAGTAAATGTAGGTTGTGCAACCTCAAAACCTCTCTTTTGAAAAAGCATACAGGAAAAACTGGAGCAAAAAAAATAAAAATAAAAATAAATTTAGTAAGATTTATGTTAGTTTTAATATGAAATTGAAATTAACATACATCACAATAATTGAGATAAATAATCAATTAATATGTAAGACAACATTTAATAAATATTAAAAAAAAATTCACTTAGCATTTGTCAGATGTGTCAAATAATTCTGTTTCTCTATCCAATCATTATTTGTCAACATTCCACAATATTAAGAGCATCAAACAAATTGAGTAATTGAAAATAAGATATCAGAGAAAATTAAATCACTCACTACTAGAATTTCCAATAATAGCAACGGTAGGATTTCGATTGTAGCAACGGCGTGCCCTTGCTACAAGCCCGAAATATGCCATTAGCAAGCGCTGTGCTTGCAATAACTACCGTTGGTTAAAGCCCCATTGCTAATACTCAGTTTTAGACTTGTTGCAAGGGCCTACGCTTGTTAATATTATTCTCTAGAATATCTGCAAGCAGAGCGCTTGCAAATAGCACGCTTGCTAATACACTGATTTTTGGCACCCAACTGAGTATTAGCAAGGTTATGTTTTGTGGGTCCCACTGACTATTTGCAAGGAGAGCAAACATGGACCCCACCTGACTATTTGCAAGGAGAGCAAATGTGGACCCCACCTAACTATTTGCAAGACTAATGAATGTGGGTCCCACCTAATTATTTGCAAGGATATCATTGATACTTTTTGCATGCTCCCTCCCTGTACCAATTTGGTACCAACCCAGTAATCTTTTATATTTCCCATTGAACCAGATTTATATAAACACATTGAACAAAACAAGTAATAAGCATTAATCAACATACTATAATTATCATACATTGTACCAAAATACCAAAAAACATTGCAATAGTATATAACACAAGCCTAACAAAAAAGTTTTCTTAACTCCTAATAACAACAATCCATATATACAATTATCTAAGTACTTTGTTACCATGAAAGTAAATCTGCAAATGTTTTCCTACATAACTATATGTTAAAATAATCAATGTCACATCAAATACATAATCTCACATGACCCACCAAAAGAGTAAAAAGGGCACATTCCTTAGCCGGTGAATCTGAAACAAAACAAAAGACACCATAAAATAGTGCATGTTGCTAGACACCATAAATGGCACACTCCTCTAGAAAATGGACTTCAACACCTGACTGAACCAATCTGTAGTCATGAAGTTCTCTGCATGAAAAGAATTTTAATTTTATGTAAGAAATTACAAAGTAAAATATCAAATTTGATAGAAGGTGCCATAATATATAGGAAGTACCTAAGTACTATATTGACACTTTTTTTTTTTACAAGATTAGGAAGAATTATATTTCACAGATTAACATCCCCCAATAAACTGTATCATATCAAAACCAAATTCCAATATTTTATATCCAAACAAATACCCATAAGATCAGCACAAAATAGTATGTACAACTAACAAAACATGCTAACGCTTCTTTAAAGACTGAGAGTAGTTATTCCGCCTTCTCTTTTTCTTTGCTGCTACTTTCACCACCGTTTAAAATGATAAATTACCTAATGCATGAGATATTTGTTGCATTCATAGTATTTGGTGGTATTCAAATCAATTAATTGAGGTTTTGAGATAGAAATCAGCCCTTGCTTTTTATTTGATTTATATTTTTAATTGCTGGTACTATTGAGAAGACAAAGCAGTTGATTAAATTTAACAAAATTATTTGGGAATTCTAATGTAGCATTTACAATCCTTGTGACTCTCATCAATTGATTTAAAAAAAAACTGCAATAATAGGTTTTAGAAATCATACCAACAGAGGAGAACCGAGTAGAGACCAGCTAGAACTTCAATTTCAGCTGAAAACACTGTTTCTTGAAAAAAAAAAAAAAATGATAGAATGCATGTGTGTCACAATACTATATAAAACATATAACAATGCAAATCAAAGAAGAAGTCTAAGAATTACAATTTGTAAACCAAAATACAAATATTTACTACTTATATCAATTCTTTGGATTTCATTCGAGAAATCTACAGCTCTTATGACTCTCATGAGCTGATTTAAAAAAAAAATTGCAATAATAGATATTAAAAATCACACCAAAAGAGGAGAGGCGAGTAAAAATCAGCAAGAATATCCATTGCTAAGCTTAGTAAAAGACGCTAAACCTGTTACTTTTGTAAAATATGGTGAAAATATATAGCTTAATTAAGCTGGAAATGTTACTGGTAATATACTAATTCATGAGTACTTTGGAATATTGAATTGATATATATTGCTTACTGGCAAATAATAAATATAAAAATAAAATAAGTACAGCTGAAAATGAAAGATTGCTCCATACACAACAAAGAATAGAACAAATCAATGTAAAACTCTAAAAATTGCAATTTCTAAGAAATATACTCCCTTGTATCAATTCTTTAGATTCAATTCTATAAACATACAATCCTTGTGACTCTCATCAGCTGATTTAAAAAAAACCTGCAATAATAGGTTTTAGAAATCATACCAACAGAGGAGAACCGAGTAGAGACCAGCTAGAACTTTAATTTCAGCAGAAAACACTGTTTCTTGAAAAAAAAAAAGAATGGTAGAATGCATGTGTGTCACAATACTATACAAAACAGATAACAATGCAAATCAAAGAAGAAGTCTAACAATTGCAATTTGTAAACCAAAATACAAATATTTACTACTTATATCAATTCTTTCGATTTCATTCTAGAAACCTACAGCTCTTATGACTCTCATGAGCTGATTTAAAAAAAAATTGCAATAATAGATATTAAAAATCACACCAAAAGAGGAGAGGCGAGTAAAAATCAGCAAGAACATCCATTGCTAAGCCGAGGAAGAAGACGCTAAACCTGTCAATCAAGCTGAAATTAACAATTACAATTGCTGAAGCAGATTTAAGCACAACCGACAATATAGAGATGAGTTCTACAGATGCTGGACCAACAGATGAACAGAAAATTACGAACTTTCACTTACTTGCCCTCAAATTTATCAAATTGTATAAGCACATACGTATTAGAAACCTCTGACCTGCAATAGTTCATAAATAAATCTCGTATAAAAGGGTAGATTTTACCTACCCCTAAAATCATTAAATTAAACTTCAACGTAAATCTTAAACCTACAATTGATGGTATGAAAAAATTATAAGTCAATACCAAAAAGAAGTAACTTAAGCAAAGTAAATATAAGTATACTTGCTTGATGAAAGTAGCAAACTGATCAACTTTACCCCTCAAACAGATACCAGTAATTATAATTTAACCAAAAATCAGTTCAAGCTACTAAATTATAGTTATCAAATTTTTGAAATATATTTGACCTTGTGAATTTTTGGTTATAAAATTTTTTAAATATAAATACCAGTAACTCAATTTTTGAAAAATCTTAGGAGAAAATATAGCACTAATTGTATTCATTTCTGGTGAGAAATATAGCACTATATTTCGAATTTTTGAAATATATCTCACCAGTCAATTTTGACCTTATGAGTTACTGGTATTCATTTCCAAAATTCGAAGAACATAAATATACTTTTAGTAGTGCTATATTTTCTCACCAGTAACTCAATTTTTGAAATATATTTGACCTTATGAATTTTTCACACATCATAAGTAAGAAATCCAGCTGGACAAAAGCAAAGCCTCAGCTAAAAGAAAGTAGTACCGAAATTTGTTGAACTTTTAGTACCAAACTACATGAATTTTAGCTTATAGACAAAAAAAAGTAGTACCGAAATGACGGTGTTGGAACCCTAGCTCTGAACCCTAGGTCGGCGGACGACGTCTAATCGACGGAGCTACGACTTGGTGCTAGAACCCTAGCTCGACGGACGACTTCCAGTCGACGGAGCTACGCCTCGGTGCTGGAACCCTAGCTCCGAACCCTAGCTCGACAGACGACTTCCAGTTGACGAGCTATGCCTTGGTGCTGGAACCCTAGCTCCGAAGCCCGTCTAGTGCTGAATTTCATTTTGAAGAGAAACAGATTTGAGAGAACACAGAGAGAGAGAGAGGATATGATTGAGGTGTTTGGTAATTAGCGGGAAGTGAAAATTGAGGAGGAGGGAATCTAATTTTTGGTGTTTTTGATAGAGAGGTGCTGAAGAGAGAAAGGGAGATGGATTCAACTCTCTCCAGTATAGTAAAAAGATGAGCCTCACTTTACGGTTTGAGATTAAATCTCATCGCTTTGGTATTCGGGCTAGCACAAATAAAATTGGGCTTTGAGATTAGTGCCAGGTTAAAGGAAACGGTCCAGATCCACTAATTGTAAAAGATTGCTTTGTGCAATATTGGAGAGGATGTGAATTTAAGGGAGACAATAGAGAATGAGGGGGAACGAAAATTTTGGCAAAGTGAAGTGAAATTTAAGAGGAAATTTTTCATTTAGGTTGAATTTTTCATTTTTCATTTGTTTTACTTTTCATTATGTTTATCATTTTCTTTTCTTACTTGTTTTTTTTTTCAAATACTTTAATTTAACATTTCTATTTGGAAGATATTTCTAAGTAATTATTTTACTTACTATAAAATTTGTAAATTATTTTTTTCATTTACATATTGAAAATAATTATATGAAAGATAACAAAAAACTTACCATAAATAAATTAAGTTGAGTGACCTTTTTCATTGGAGGGAAATGAAATTTATACGCCTTTTCATTTAAATATTTTGGCTTAGGGTTCAATTTATTTAAGAATATGAATTTCTACATACAATATAAATGTTGTAACAACTTTATTAATTATATTTATTTATTTAAATTGAATTTCTATATGTAATAAGTAATTTATCGTTTTAATAATTTGAATCAGATTGAAATTATGTACATTACAACTCATATCGTATATGCATGTCATGCAACATGATCTCTAGTTGTGCGAGTTCATGAAGGCACACACAAATATTACATCCGTTAGTCGATCTGAACCGTTCAAACTAAAGATCAATACATTTATTTAATTGTAGCAAAGTTTGGTAAAAATTTATGTTGATTATCCTATCCATCCAGCTGACGGAATATTGCGCCATTGAATGGCTATAAACACTTCACGTTGGATCGAAGCTTAAACATAACCAAACTCGAGAAATTTTGTGTTGTTTATGTTCAGAGTTTTCTTTTGATCATTTTAAAACTGATTTGGACTCATTTCATTGCAGATCGACCGTTGATTGATAATGTAAAAATGAACGGTCCGAAATTTTTGGCTCAGTTTTAAGAGGCAAATAACTATGAAATTATATAAAATTGACATTTATAAGTATTATTTGGCCATATAAGATGTAAAAAAGTAGAAAACATTTATTTTGAAATTTTTTCATATTATTTGTCGTACAATTATTACTTAAATTGTAGATTTGCAAAATCATTGCCATCCGATGGGAGATGAATGGTCTTGATTTCAAAGGAGGTGTCCATTTTAGAGGATGTGGGTGGGAATCTATATTCTCTAAGGTAACTTAATATTTCTGTTTAAATCTGCCCTAGGTGAAAGACATTGGATCTTTCAATATTCGTGCCAAAACTGATCCAATGTCTCCTATGTAAAATAGAGAAATTTTGTTACCTGAGTTGGTAGGTGTCTCTAAGAAAATGTGATCCAGAGAGATATTTGCTCTCTGGGATACTTGTGCAATAAAATATTATAAACAACATCCTAAGAACTTATGCAACGGTGGCCCTTGCAAATAATAAGGTCGATCTTTCAGAATATAATAATATAAAAACCAACTCCAAAAACATTTGCAACGGCGACGCTTGCAAATAGTTTAAGCCTTCACAATAAAATAATATAAACACAATCCTAAACATTATTTGCAAGGGTTACCCTTGCAACAAATGTGTGGGACCCGTCTACGACTCATTTGCAAGCGCAACAGAACTGGTAATTGCAACGGCTTTTAATAAAAAATAATATCTGGCATGTTTGGAGTGGGTCTTATTATTTGCAAGGGGGAATATGTGGCATTAGCAAGGGCCAACGAAAAACATTAGCAAGCCTGATTATTTGCAAGCGCCTCCCGTTGCAACAATATTATTTTAATCAGCAAAATTCAAAAGCTCTATTTCTATTGCAAGGGGGCTTCCTACGCTTGCTAATAACACTTAGACCCGTTGCTATTACTAGGAATTCTAGTAGTGACTAGATCCTGAAAACAATGGTTTTTATTTTCTCTGATTCTCAATTTCAAAATCCAAAAACATTGACTACAAGAATTAAAAATAAAAAAATAATGGACAATAGAAAGATATTTGAATTTCACCAAGTTTAGCGAGTATAAGATATTGGAGAAAACTAAACTCTTAGCAACATTATCGTAATCTTGAACAAGTTTAGTTTCCTACAATTCTTACATTCACTACCATACTATATTATTAGTATATCTATGGAGGTATAAGTATTTATATGGTTCTTATTTATAGAGGTTCTGATATTGAAATGGAAAAGTCATGATATTTTACTTTGTGAGTGAAGATGCATGAATTCTCTGTGAGTGAAAAAAAAAATTCTGTGGCATGAAGTATCACATGACTTTCATTCAATATTATATATTATTTCTTTTAGTTTGATAATTAGATAATTGTTACTATATTTACAAGTATCAAAATTCAAAAAAAAATGTTGGATGTTCAAAAGTCTTTCTTTATATACCATATACTATCTACAAAATGTTGGATGTTCACAGTTTTCAGAATTAATATTTATGATTCTGAAATTAATAAATTAGTTACACAAAGTTTTTGCATTTGGTTAGTCATATATGTTGTTATATATTCTGAGGGATGTCAGTTTCTGTTGTATTTTCTTTTGTTTAGTATTAAGCAATTCTTCTTCTTCTTTTTAAGAAAAAAATTCGCATAAAATAAAATTTTAATTCAATTATTTCAATAATTAATTCCATGGTTTAAGAGGAGTAAACTGATTTTCTAATTCTATGTTATTTTTTTCTCATTATCAGCTCAAAATTATACCATGAAATTTAAATTAATTTTCTTGCGAAAACTATATATTATCACATGAAAAATGACATCCCGGAGATAAAGAGTTCAGAGTGAGGCTATGGTACTTCGGCTAGTGTACTATGGCTAGTGTACTACGGCTCAATATGGTACTTTTTAAAATCCTAACGGTCGATCCGACCGTTCAATATGATATCCATATGAATATGTACTTGCAAACTAAATTTTATATTTTTTCGAATTTTTTTACTATTTTTTTAGATAGGTAGAATTTTCAGTGTTTTATACAAATTTTGGACCATCAAAATTGTATCTATCTAAAAAAATAGTAAAAAAATTCGAAAAAATATAAAATTTAGTTTGCAAGTACATATTCATATGGATATCACATTGAACGGTCGGATCGACCGTTGGGATTTTAAAAAGTACCATATTGAGCCGTAGTACACTAGCCATAGTACACTAGCCAAAGTACCATAGCCTCACTCAAGAGTTCATTTCGTATGAGGTAACATAATATTTGTGTTTAGATCTGGACCACCCAATTAGAATTTAGATCAATTCGGTTTGAAGCAGAATGCACGGAGCTCCTTTAATATTTGTGCGCATTATAATCAGACCAGATCTAAACAAAAATACTTTGTTATCTGAGGTGATATGAATTCGGAGATAAATGGAATGACACGCATCATGATTTGTCATGTTGTGGATTATTTTTGTATTCCAGAAATTGTAATGCATTATAATTTTTGTTTATATTATGCTCTTGTAGAAAAATATAACACGTCATCTAATATATATATATTCTCCTGTGAGTTGAAATTACTTAGTTCCCAAATTTTATTTTTTACTATAATTAAGGTAATTTCATTTATGTAGCTTATTAATACTAATTATATACTTAAAATGTATTTGAGAAAGTATTTTTTTACTAACAACATAATTATTTTAAATTATATAACATATCAATAGTTTGAAGAATCAGTTTTAATATTAATATAATAAACGACAACAAAGTAAATTCTTTTATATTTTGTTTTAATATATATATATATATATATATATATATATATATATATAGAGAGAGAGAGAGAGAGAGATCGACTATGGTGAGTTGTGAAGTAAAACGTCGTTTTACTTCACGCTCATACTCCATTTTGAAAATCTAAACAACCGATCCTAACCGCTCAACATGTTTTCCATATTGAAATGTGCTTGGAGACCAAATTTTACATTTTTTGGAATTTGTTTACTATTTATTAAGCCACTTTGAAAATCACATATCCGGGTGTACAGTAAAAAACAGTAAAAAATTATGGACCATTCGATCAGTGATTTTCAAAGTGGCTTAATAAATAGTAAAAATATTTCAAAAAAAATATAAAATTTGGTCTCCAAGCACATTTCAATATGGAGAACATGTTGAGCGGTTCGGATCGGTTGTTTAGATTTTCAAAATAAAAATATGAGCGTTAGGTAAAAATGACATCTTACTTCGCAACTCACCATAGCCCAGCTCTGAGATAGACTATGGTGAGTTGTGAAGTAAAACAACTTCACGCTCATATTCCCATTTTAAAAATCCAAACCATCGATCCGAACTGCTCAACATGATCGATCTCCATATTGAAATGTGCTTGGAGACCAAATTTTACATTTTTTTGGATTTTGTTTACTATTTATTAAGCCACTTTGAAAATCGCTAATTTGAGTGAACAGTAAAAAACAGTAAAAACTTCTGGACTATTGGATCAGTGATTTTCAAAGCGGCTTAATAAATAGTAAAAAAATTCTAAAAAATATAAAATTTGGTCTCCAAGAACATTTCAATATGGAGATCATGTTGAGCGGTTCGGATCGGTTGTTTGGATTTTCAAAATAAGAATCTGAACGTGAAGTAAAAATGACCTCTTACTTCGCAACTCACCATAGCCCAGCTCTCTCTCTCTCTCTCTATATATATATATAAAGAGAGAGAGAGAGAGAGAGAGATGGGCTATTGTGCTTTGCAAAGTAAAGTGAACGTTTTACTTCGGGCTCGTTTTTGGATTTTCAAAGTCCAAACTGTCGATCCAAACCATTAGATATTCAATCTATATTAAAATCTGCTTGCAGACCAAATTTTACATTTTTTGGAATTTTTTTACTATTTATTAAGCCACTTTGAAAATTGCTGATCACATGGTCCAGAATTTTGTTGCACTGTTTTCACTGTTTACCCGGATCAGCAATATTTTCAAAGTGGCTTAATAAATAGTAAAAAAATTCAAAAAAAATGTAAAATTTGGTCTGCAAGCAGATTTTAATATAGATTGAACATCTAATGGTTTGGATCAATTGTTTGGACTTTGAAAATCCAAAAATGAGCCCGAAGTAAAATGTTCGCTTTACTTTGCAAAACACAATAGCCCATCTCTCTCTCTCTCTCTCTCTCTCTATATATATATATAGAGGGATGCTTCGGTGGACATAAGGACCTATTTGTAAAATGAGTCCTATTTTCATTTTCAAAGTTCAAACAGTCGATCCGACCGTTCAACATTATCTCCATATTAAAATGTACTTGGAGGTCAAATTTGACTAGTTTTTGTAAAATACTTAATAAATAGTAAAAAAATTCAAAAAAAATGTAAAATTTGACCTCCAAGTACATTTTAATATGTAGATAATGTTGAACGGTTGGATCGACTGTTTGAACTTTGAAATGAAAATAGGACTCATTTTACAAATAGGTCCTTATGTCCACCGAAGCAAATGCCATATATATATAGAGAGATAGGCTAATATGCTTTTAGTAGCATATGGGCCGATATGCTTCCAACTCAAAATCGGATTTTCAAAGTCCAAACGGTCGATCCGAACCGTTCAATTTGATCTACATATTGAAATCTGCTTGGAGACCAAATTTTACATTTTTTGGAATTTTTTTACTATTTATTAAGCCATTTTGAAAATTGCTGATCCAGGTGAACAGTAAAAACAGTGCTTCCAAATTCTGGACCACCAAATCAGCAATTTTCAAAGTGGCTTAATAAATAGTAAAAAAATTCCAAAAAATGTAAAATTTGGTCTTCAAGCAGATTTCAATATGTAGATCAATTTGAACGGTTTGGATCGACCGTTTGGACTTTGAAAATCCGATTTTGAGTTGGAAGTATATTGGCCCATATGCTACTAAAAGCATATTAGCCTATATATATATATATATATATATATATGAGGAGGGATCCGATTACACCACTTTTGAGTTAACACAAAGTTACCCTCCTCATTTTCTACATTTTCAAAGTCCAAATCATCGATCCAAACCGTTCAACATGATTATCTAAATAAAATGTGCTTGCAGATCAAATTTTACATTTTTTTGAATCTTTTTACTATTTATTAAGTATTTTACAAAAACTAGTCAAATTCAGACCATTGAATTTTGTACCCATCTTAATAAATAGTAAAAAAATTTAAAAAATGTAAAATTTGATCTGCAGTCACATTTTATTTAGATAATCATGTTGAATGGTTTGGATCGATGATTTGGACTTTGAAAATGTAGAAAATGAGGAGGATAACTTTGTGGTAACTCAAAATTGGTGTAATCGGATCCCTCCTCTATATATATATATATATATAGAGAGAGAGAGAGAGAGAGAGAGATGGGCTATTGTGCTTTGCAAAGTAAAACAACGTTTTACTTCGGCCTCCTTTTTGGATTTTCAAAGTCTAAACAGTTGATCCGAACCATTCAAGTTGGTCTACATATTGAAATGTGCTTGCAGACCAAATTTTACATTTTTTGGAATTTTTTACTATTTATTAAGCCACTTTGAAATTTGCTGATCCGGGTGAACAGTAAAAACAGTGCAACAAAATTCTGGACCATGTGATCAGCAATTAGTGCATGCCAATCAAATGTATAATTAAAAGTGTCCTCATCAATTCTTCAATATTTAATATATCTCGTCGAAATTTGAAATTCTCTCATAGTGCACCGTACATGATTTAATTATGTTAATTCTAATTAAAATAAATTCAATTTAAAATTAATGGACATGTCAGAAATTGCAAAAATAACTATTCTTTCTCTTCTCTTTATTTTTCCTTTGGTCCTATATAGGTAACTCTTGTGTATATAACAACTATCGTGGGCTGTGACAATGATGAAATCCATAATTAAAATCATCTATCTATTCACTCGTGATCTAGCCTTGTGCTATCTTAACAGAATCTATGAACATTGCATGTATTAAAGGTAGTCACTTTTGTGTTTTGAGTGACTGACGTAAGCAACTCTGTTTTAAATGGAACAATCTAAATTGTTTTCTATTGTTTTCATTTTTTATTTTAATTGAGCACAATAGAAATTGTATTATTTTATTGTGATAGGATTGGAGGTGTAAACGAAGCGTATAATATCCATCCAAATTTGCTCTGAATTCGCTTATGATTTGAATTAAGCAGATAATTTTGAGGATTCAAATTCGGATTTTTATTTAGTACGAAGAAAGAATTCGCTTATGATTTGAATTAAGCAGATAATTTGAAGAAAATATCCAAATATAGAAACAAATAAATTTTATGATGCATAAACGGAACGGATATCTGGTTCTATCCGAAACCCATTTTCCTTCTGCTGGACCCATATCCTTACGAAACCTGATTTCTTTTCCGGACTTCTCTTTACCACCGCACCGAAGTTGTATATAAATGTTACCAAGTTTATTTTCGTTTTACTTGTGGAACTAATATGCCTTTCGTTTTTATTTCCTAACCTTCTTATCTCTACTCTTCTCCATTTTCTTTTTATTATTTTTTTTATTAATTTTCTTAATTTTTTAATTTTTTATTTAGTAGTTGTATTTAAAGTTCATGTAATAGGATTAGGATGGACACCTCCATTGAAGGCCATACTGGACTCACATCGTCAGCATTTCCAACCAACAAATGAATCGGTTATCGCTAATGAAAAAATTAAGAGAGAGAAGCATCAGATCATAAATGTTCTTCTTAATGGACAATAGTTGGAACTGCTTAACGGGCCTTTCAAAAATCCTTTAACTCTCAGCCCATTTGCATTTCTATGATAAATAAGAATATCTTAAACACGGAATATATAAGGATATATAGCTTATAATTGAACTCGATATATATTGTAGTTCTTTTAAAAGCCATACAAAAAAAATATGACATGTCCTATAAAAAAAAAAAAATTTCAAAATTATATATGTATTCCAATTGCAAATTTGTTGATATATCTTTATGCTTTTCTATTATAGATTCGAATTATGACATGCATGGACTAGTAGTAGATATGAACGAATTTTAGCCACATAGATTAGTCGGATATATAGAAATGGGCCAAAGGTCAAGCAAACATTTCAATCAACAACTTAAAATCAACTACAAGTAGATATTGTTGATGTGATACGTCACCAAAATATTCCAGTTGCAATTTTCTACAAGATTTAATATTTTCTACAATATGGCCCCACCATCCATTAACGAATTTCTTTGACAAGTGGCAAATCAAATTTCTTTTGACAAATCTGGAATAATGTTGTTGATAAGAGATTGTCATTTTGACCAAAGACTTCAAATGCTCAATTTTCCATAGTGAAAAACCAACCAGAATCCAGGATAAAGCATCATTTTTGCAATACTAAATTATTGAGAAATTATAATAATAGCTAAAAAGGTTGAAGAAAATAGTGTTGAACTAAATATACTTTACCCTCACTTTTGCATAAAACATCGAGTTGATATCTAATGGACGAGTCAAAAAAAATATATTGGAGGAACAAATTCTTAAAGTACTTTTGACTGCACTACTTTTGACTAATGACCACTACTACACGATATATTATATATGAATGCGAAAAAATTCTAAATTAACAGTGTGTAATGGGAGGAGGTGCTCGTGCGAAAAAAACTCCAACATACACACACTGTGTGTGAGTATCGAACCGTATCCGGAAGTCACCAATATTTGTACACATTTTATTATAAATGAACCGTGTACATATATATGTACTACTTCATACACAGTTTTTACTAAAGAGCCCATGTATGCTTCTCCTCAAAGGCTCATTACCAGTATTGATGTTTCAGTAACAGTACTGTTACAATGTGCAGAATAATTTTTGAAAAGATGGTCAATACTTAATTTTCTTATAATTGTTGTGAGGTTCATTAGTGATTCAAAAACCCAAGTTAAAAATTTACTGCTGAAAATGTCTTTTTATTTTCTAAAGTATTTTTGTTTTTTAGCGGTTCTATACAAGAATCACAGGGTAGTGAAAGAAAGATGGCGGCGCAAGGAAAGAAGGGCGATAAAGAAGGCGATCGGAGTGCGATCGAGACGACGGCGCAGGGAAGGAATGGTGCTAACAAGGGCGATAAATCTGGCGAAAAGGAAGGCGATAGAAGGGAGAAAGGGAAGGTGAAAGGAAAGGAAAAGAAGTTGGCTGACTTTTATGACGAAGCGCTGAGGGAACCTCCAAAAGACATCTTCGAATGGAACATTCCGAGCAAGGCGACAAAAGAGAACAGGAAGGAATCTGGCAGACCAAAACAAGTGGAGTGGGCAAATGACACTGCTCACTTATCAAAAGGTTTGGAGAAAAGACAAGATTTGGAACAAAGATCCCCAGATCTACTTTGGATAGGAGATTATCCGGTGCTCAGAATAGTTCCTGCGACAGAGCAGGGTACAGGACATCAAGTACAACTGCCATCTCTTCATAGTCCGGGTCTTAATCATAATGATCAGACCAAAATCACCGTTCAAACTCCCCAGGCAAATGCAAATCCAATAAAGACGCAGGAGAGGAAGGGTCTGCCCTTAGGGTTTCAAAACAATAATAATGAAGATCTTGAAGGATGGACTGTAGTTACTCGAAAAAAGAAAAAATTGATTCCACACGGGGAGATGCATAGAGGAAACCAACAGTCTCTTCTTAATATCCATGCTACAAAGTTAAGACAACAAGGTAAGTGTTTCAAATGCCTGAGAGAGGGTCACATACAGGCTGTCTGTTCAAATCCAAGACGCTGTTTACATTGTAATACTGATGGCCACATAATCCGAGACTGCCCATCAAAGCCACGGAGAAGTTCAAGAGACACCCAAAGTCTCAAACCGCCTTATAAAAGAGAAGGTTTCGACACAGGAAAAACCCACACTAGCTCTCCGTCTACCTTTACAAACCCTCTGAGTACTCAACCCTTAAAGAAAGATACCCAAAAACCACCACATACAAAACATTCCTCACAGAATAAACAAGACAAGATGGAGGCTCCAAGAGACTGGCAAAACATGATCATGAATGAACCTGCGGCTCTGTGGCAGAATAGACCTCATTCCCTCAACGTTTACATAGCACCTAGGGACGAACTTAGCCCTGCAAACCTGTTTCTCGAAAGGTCTGCCTTTATCTTTGCGGGACAGGGTGCTTCTGAACCATATTTCAAACAGCGGGTGGCTAACTGTATGGGGCGTCAATTTCAGTGTGATGCTTCAGATTTCAAAGTTTTTGTCATAGATGACGACTTTGGTGATGTTATTCTCATTTTTCCGGAGGTCAACATGGCAAGGGCAGCAATAGACCATGCATCTTTTTATATTGGAAACAATATAGAAATCCAACTTCACCCTTTTTCCCCAGACCTACAACTGGCGTTTGACCCATTAGGAGGGAGAGCACGCATTAAGCTCTATGGGGTTCCTTTAAACAACTGGAACAGGATTGACATGGCGACCCTAGTGTCAGGCTTTGGCTATCCGTTAAGGGTTGCTCCCTACTTCACTAATGGCAACTATCAATTCCTGACCATGCTTGTTGCCACCAAGGCTGCAGACGAGGTCCCTTTCTGGTTGAAAATGAAGGTTCATCCACATAGGAAGGATGTCCGGGTGGAACTTGATGGGTGGCTGGAACATCAGGATAACCATGCTCCGAACCAGGGGGGTAACAACAACGAACGGAGAGGCAGGGGTCATAGAGATCATCACAATGACAGGAGGGCGAGACAGAATCCGGCAAGAGGTTCACCGCCGGGACGACATGACAGGGGATGTGTTGTCAATAGGGGATCGAGGAATGACAGGAATCTGTCAAGTTCAGGTTCAAACTGGACAAGGCCTGTACAGGATTGGGTAGAGAATTTAAGGAAACAGCTTTTCAGTGCTGGAGTGCTCACTGGAGAAGAGCAGGCAAGAGTGGGCCGGATAAATCTGCAGTTATCGGAGGGGCTGCCAAACGAGGTGATTGTAAACAGAATCGAGGTAACAGAGAATGGAAACTTCTTTTTGAACCAATTGGGTATGAGAATTTTCAAGTTAGGGTTGGAGGGTCCCACTATGCACTTTGCCCAGAGAACTATTTTTGATGGGGTTAAATTCATCTCTGGAAGTCTGCTTACTATTTTTTATGACAACTTTCCAAAATGTCATATTAAATTGTGTACTTTGGAGGAAGTGGTAATTCATGAGGAGAAAAAACAAAGCCCTCAACGGGCCGAGGAAGGCATGGATTTTTTACAAATGACTGGGGAAACGGATGGAAATTTTTCTGGATCGCAAATGGTACCTAGGGAGATGCATGGTCTCCTTAAGGCCCAAGATGGCCCACCACAGCTGGATGCAGATCTGTCTGACGGGCCTCCACCGGGCTTTGAATCACCGATTTATAATGTCCAGGGGGAGTTCATTGCTGAGGCTAAGAGAGGTTTTAAAAGAAAGAATCAGAGTTTGGGAGTTCCGGTGAGAAAGAGTAAGCGATTGTTGGAGAAATATGCGGAGGAGAGAGTCAAATACAGCTCTGGTAAAAAGAACTACAAAAAGAAGAATACTAAGCCTAAGCAGATCAAGTGGGAGTATCAGCAGTCCCTGGATCCGCTTAGCAAGGCGCAGGCAGTGATGGTGGTGCAAATGGCAGGGGTAGAATTGCAGGGTGGAATTGAGGAACAAGTGGAGAAGATTATTGCAGGATGAAGTATCTCGAGCTATACAAAATCCTATGGAAGTCTGGTGGAAGGATATTATCTAGGTTTTTACTGTTTTTAATGGGTAGTCTGTTTTTCGAATTTTTACTTTTGTGCAAGAAGTGGGGAGTAGTTGTGTCAGTAAGAAAGAAATTATGGGGACTTAGGATTAAGAAAAGTTGGACTGAGGAAGGCCTTTTGGTTGTAAGATCTGGAATGGTTCTGGAGTCAAAGTCTTGTAGCCTTCTCCTTTTTGGTATAAGTATGAAGTTATCAGTGTCTTAATGGATTATATCTCAAAAATTAAAATAATCTCTTGGAATGTTAGAGGCCTTAATGACAAGGAAAAGAGATTGGCTGTAAGACAAACTATTCTTTTAGAAAAGCCAGAGGTGATATGTTTTCAAGAAACAAAGATGAGTCAGATGAATCAGTTTGAAGTACAACAAGCCTGCGGTAAGAGACTGAAGGGATTTCAATGTGTAGATGCTACAGGGACAAAGGGTGGAATTTTATTAGCTTGGAATTCTACCAGGTTCCAGCTAATTGATTGTGAAAAAAGGGTATTTACGTTATCTGTAACTTTGAAATACAAAGGAGAAGAGGTCAAAATAACAGCAGTATATGGTCCTAATTCTACCTCACTGAGAAGGGATTTTTTCAATGAATTAAGGGAGGCCAAGCCGCAAGGTGACGTACCATGGATGGTGTGTGGGGACTTTAATGTCACATTGATGCAGCAGGATAGACATAGCCATAATGCTAGTAGTTGGAGAGAGTCAATCAAATTCTCTGATTTGCTGATGGAGTTAGATCTGATTAATCTTCCGTTGAGAGGGAAGAATTACACATGGTCCAATGCCAGATATCAACCCACAATGGCAAGGCAGGATCGCTTCCTAATTTCTGACAACTGGAGCAACTCTTTCCCAAATTCGAGGCAGGAAGCAATAGCAAATACCTCTTTTGACCATACTCCGTTAATGCTTACAGTTGGAACAAGATTTAAGCAATCTCTGTTCTTCAGATTTGAGAACAGCTGGCTCAAATCGGAGAATTTCAAACGGTTTGTAAAAGATAGATGGGTTCAAGTAGGACCAGTTCTTACCCCGGATGGGAGTGTCTAAGCAGCAGATTCTGGTGTGTAGAGAATTTATGGATTGGTTTGGTAAAATGGAAGAAGTAAGGCAAGCTACAAATCTGGAAAAATGGGTCCACACAATCGTTAAAAGGAGATTTGTAGAATTATCAGCAGCTGAAGAAGAATTCTGGAGACAAAGAGCCAAAGCAAGATGGGAAATACAAGGTGACTGTAATACGAGATATTTTCACTCCCTGGCAACAAATACAAAAAGAAACAATGAGATCCAAGTGGTGGAACATCAAGGGCAGTTGCATAAGTCACAGCAGATGAAAGCTAAAGTGTTTTGGGATTTTTATGCGGATCTAATGGGGGCAACCTCATCAAGCATGCCCAACATAAATTGGGAAAACTTATACAACTCAAATCCGGATTTACAGGAGCTTATAAACCCCATCAGTTTAGAGGAAATTTCTTTAGTCATAAAGGATTGGCCAGCAAACAAAAGTCCAGGTCCTGATGGATTCACTGGGGAATTTTACAAGGAGTTCAAGGATGTGATAATACCCGACATTCACAAGGTGCTCAATGAGGTATTACAAAAGGAATTAAGTCTGGACAAACTAAACACCTCTTTCATTGTGTTGATACCGAAAAAAGAAACTGCTAAATGTCCGCATGAATTCAGACCCATAAGCTTGATACACAGTGTACAAAAGATGGTATCCAAAATCCTTGCAAAAAGATTACAGCCTCATATCCTAAATCTGGTAAAGGATAATCAAACAGGCTTCACTAAAGGCCGGCAAATTACAGAGGGTTTTCTTTATGCCCAACAGATGCTACAAATTGCGAGGGAAAGGCAAATTCCTTTGGCCCTATTCAAAGCTGATATTCACAAAGCCTTTGATACTCTAAGTTGGGAATTTCTAGCTAGAGTCATGGAGCAATTAGGGTTTCCAGGGAAATGGATACAATGGATGTTGAAATGTGTACTTAAGGGTTCATCTCAAATAATAATCAATGGTCTCAGAGGAAAAAGATTGCAATTAAAAAGAGGAGTGCGACAAGGAGATCCACTGTCGCCATTATTATTCATCCTGGCAATGGATTTTTTACCAAGGTGGTTGGATAAATTAGTGCAAAATGGCACATGGAGACTGCCATTTGATAACATGCGGCCTTGTCTGTTATATGCCGACGATTCTCTTTTCTTTGTAAAACCCGAAATAGGTCAAGTTCAAGCACTAAAACTCATCTTCAATATCTTCAAGCAAATATCAGGACTATCAGTCAGCATGGAAAAATCTGAACTTGTACTATCCACTCATGCTTTCGACAATGCTCAACTTTTGACACAGATTCTAGGTTGTAAGCAAGGCAGCCTTCCTTTTAACTATCTCGGACTTCCTCTATCAGATAAGAAATTGCCAAAGTCTGCTTATTTTCCGCTGCTGCAAAAGATAAATCGAAGGCTTGAAGGGTGGGCGGCTAAGCAATTGTCCATTGCTGGCAGGCTGGTGTTAATCAATACCGTCCTATCCTCTATACCAATATATTTTATGTCAGTGTTCAAATTGCCAATGTGGGTCGTACATGAAATCGACAAAACACGACTAAATTTCCTCTGGAAAAAAAATGATCAAGACAAAAAAGGGATACCTCTAGCGAATTGGAATCTCGTGTGCAAACCGAAGAAATTTGGAGGACTAGGAATAATTGACATACAGGTTTTCAATGATGCTTTATTGGCGAAATGGTACTGGTATTGGGTAAAACCAGATGATAGGCTATGGAAATCCTTATTCTGAGCAGCTTTTGATTTTACCAGAATGAGTGAATTACCGGAATGTAGATTCTTCAAGGAAAATATTCACAAGATAGCACCTTTCTGTGAAAATTATATGAAGAGGGAGCTGGGGAATGGGCACACAATCAACTTCTGGTCACATAATTGGGGACATGGTCATCTCAAATTTGAGCTACATGCATTGTACAACGAAGTCGCCGATAAGGGTATAACAGTCAATCAGGTGTATCAAGCACAAAATATGGAGGATATGTTCCAGGATCTGGGGGCAATTTTGAATGATGAACAAGCTTTACAGCAGTTATACAAATTGAGGCAACTTTTAACATACCAACAAGTGAACTTAGAGACACAAGACAAGGTCAGTTGGTCTTTGGAGCCCAGTAAAGAATTCTCAGTAAAATCGGCTTATTTAGGCATGAAAAATATGCCTACCCTTGGTTCAAACATACACAGGGTCTGGAAATACAAGGTGGCTCCTAGAATCAAAGTGTTCGCATGGTTAACATATTATAACAGAATACTCACAGCTGATAATTTGGCTAAAAGAGGATGGCATCTTCCAAGCATGTGCTCCTTATGCAAGGGGGCGAGTGAAACAGTTCATCATCTATTTTCAGAATGCACAATCACGCTGGAAATGTACAAGAGAGTTGAAGATAGGGTGCAGATTCATACTCATGACTGGAGGACCCTATTTAGGAAGGATGAAGCTCAAGAATGGATTGTTAGACAAGGAGGTAATAAAAAAGCCAAAGAAATGATTCTCTTAACAATGTTTGTGGGCTGGAGAGAAAGGTGTTCGAGAATATTCACAGATCAGTCGAAATCTTTATTCGATTTGGTGAAGGAAGTTGAAGACATGTGGAAGGTCTACCATTAAAAAAGGGGAATTTTGTTTTTTTTTCCTTTCTTTTTTAGTTTCTTTTTTAGTATCTCTTCCTTTTTTAATAATTAACTAGGTTCTTATTTACAATTCAACAGTGTTGAATTGGATTATATCCTCTTATTTTTTTTTTTTTTTTTTCATGAGTCTCACCCTGTGACTCAGAGTTTGTAAGCTCCTTCATTCAATATATCAATAAGGACTAGATCCTTATTTTTTATCAAAAAAATAAAAATAAAGTATTTTTGTTTTTATTTTGCAAGAATTCATGAAACAATCAACCTGGTCTAGCATCTATTTCAGTGCTTCCCCTATATGCTATCTACATAGATTATTATAGGGAAGGGACCAATGGGGGCATGGTGCTGCTATTGGAGTGTTGAGCTGTTGAGCACACCAACATAGTCTTGACTAGCAAGAATAAAAGTGCACGAGATATTGGTGAGAATTATATATTCTTGAACAAATAATACAGGAGAGGGGGACAGGGACTATATATGACATGGCCTTGGTGAAGATACTTGCAATGCGTCAATAGTCAACACTGTACATAGTCCTTTCTTCATATAACCGCCACAATTATTGAATTCAACTATAAGAAAATGTCAGTATCCACGAGATTAAATGTGCTTACTTCGCGTAGACTTTCGTCGGCAATAACGATACTCTTGGGATAGACAATAGTCATTATTTTATTCTTACAGATACGTACATATTCTTGTATGTTCATCATGTCAAATGTGATTGCCTTTCTCAGGTCATAATCAAATTATATTTAAATTACATATATTTTAATGAGTAGAACTTGGGTGTTCTTAAGCTCAGTAAGTCCTTCTGTGAACTTAATTCAAAAACATATTGAATTGGCTTCAAATGATGAATCCAAACTATTGAAACTGATCTACTTCACGAGTGATGTGTTTACATGTCAAATTTATATATTTTCGAACTAATTTAGTATAAAGTCAAGCGGTCATAAAAATATGGTTTCTAAGTTAATTTTAATGTGTTCATTTTTCATAAATTAATAAATTTGATATGTAAACTCATCACTCATGAAGTAGATCGGTTTCAATGGTTTGGATGCGTTGCTTAAAAAACAATCCGATGGATTTTTGAGTTAAGCTTAAGAACACCCTAGTTCTTCTCTATTTTAATTATTAAATTATTTAGAGGAGGGTTCAAATTCCTCAGGTCTTTCATGACTTCATCATACCTCACATTTATATTTTTTTTGGAATTTTTTAATATTTTTTTAAGGGTAATTATATCTTCTCCCAACTAACTTTTTTTTCTAGCTATAATTACTAATTCTAACTACCTAGTGGTTCCTACAAATTAATTAGTAGATTTTCTCTCTTTATTTATTTCCTCTCTCTCCCTCTCTCTCCCACCTCAGCCTCTGCCTTCCACCTCCACCTCCGCCCAACTCTCCCACCTCCGCCTTTGTCTCCCTCTCCCACCTCTGCCTCTCCCGCCTCCGTCACTCCATTCCAATCATTTACGCCTCTGCTGGGTCAAATTCGTCACTGTCGACCACCGGATCAGATTCGCCGAGTCAGATCCATCATGTCTATGTTCCTCTTCCTCATGCAATAGCGAGTTATTTGCAAAGAACAAAGCTTCATTAATTGTGAATTAAGCCAGTGTGTACTAAGTACTAAGAAATAACAGAAATTTTTTTTAAAAAAAATTAGAGGTGTATGAATGAATACTTGATGTCTTAGGTATGAATACTTCAACGTGTATGAATGAATACTTGATATCTTAGGTATAAATACTTCAACTTATATGTATGAATACTTGATATCTTATGTATGAATACTTCATTGTGTATGAATGAATACTTCAACGTGTATGAATGAATACTTAAATAAAATATGTTTTGTTTCTTTTAAATATTGTTTTTATTTTTTTGTTTGTAACATTTCAATTACATGATCTGTAAAATTTGATAGATTATTTTTGTTTCTACAATGAAAAATGTGGCAACTTATTTTATTTTCAAAAAATAAAATTGAACTAGAAAGCAATAAAACAATGTTCAATACTATTCTGCTGCTCTTGTAAAATTAATCGAGGTATGCACATATGCTTGTAATACTCTTAATACATGAACTATTTACACTTACACGACGAGGTATGAATACTTGCTCGATAAGGTACGAATGCTTGCATTATGAGGTATGAATACTTATGCAACAGATAACTTAAAAGTATGTCATCATTGATCTCATTTGAAAGAGAAAATTGTGTAGAAGATTGACGTTCATGGTTTTAGATTTGCAAAATTCCTCACAGATCATCAGAAATATTGGTTAGATTGAATGGAGAAAAAAAACCACCTCTAAAAATGTGTAAAAGATGGGTGAGTGATGTGTCCAGTTTTTTTTTTTAATATTTGATATCTTAGGTGTAAATACTTGATATATTATACGAGAATACTTGCGCGCGCCAGTTGTAAATATTTCAAATATTAGGCGGCTCCCAAATAGTAAGTGGTCCCCCATGTAGTTAGTAGTTACTCAAGTAGTTAATGACTAGAGGAAGAAATTGAGAAAGGTTACGGGGGATAGCTAGGTGCTCCGGGTAATTATATCTTACCCCATATAACCTTCATCCATTTCTTCTCCCAACTAACTAATATTATTTTTTAGCTATAATTAAATAGATACAAATCACTGTTTTTGGAAATATAAACATCACAACTGATAATGATAGATATCACAAAGGAGTTTGTAAATTGGTATGAGATTACATAGAGCAACAACAATTGCGAATTTGTTACTAAAATTGTTTCATCTCTTTTTGTTTCATATAGTTGTATTTTATTTTATTTCTAAACATTTTAATTTTATGTTTCCAATTTGTTTACCAATACTTTAGTAAGCACTTATCCAAAAAATACTAAAACAATCGAACCCACAAGCATTTATCCAAAAAATAATAATAATATAAGAAAATACAAGGACCATTGGGAAAAAAACACGCCAATAGTGTACTATAGCTAGTGACTAGCAAGGTAGCCTCTACCTTCAAAGGCAGTTGACTTAGTCAATTTCTTCCTTCTTGCATTAATTGTTCCCATAAAGACTAGTTTCTAGTTGTCCATTCTTTTCTTTTTTTATTCAATAAAATATAAAGGAACGAAGGGACATGAACGATATATAGTCATTGTAGTTTACATACTTGCAATGGGTAAATAGTCAACACTGTACATATATAGTCCTTTCTTCATATAACCGCCACAATTATTGAATTCAACTTATAAGAATAAGTGAGTATCCACGAGGTTAAAGGTGCTTAACAGCGTCGGTATCCTCGTCTAAGACTTCCGTTGACAATAGCGATGCTCTCGGGATAGTAATTTTTATCAATTTATCCCAGACAATAGTTATTTTTTTACACTTGCGAATACTTACATATTCTTGTAAGTTCATCATGTCAAATGTGATTGCCTTTCTCAGGTCATAATAAAATTATATTTAAATTACATATATTTTAATGAGTACAACTAGGGTGTTCTTAAGCTCACTAAGTCCTTTTGTGACTTAATTCAAAAATCTATTGAATTGGCTTCAAATGATGAATTCAAACAGTTGAAACTGATCTACTTCAGAAGTGATGCGTTTACATGTCAAATTTATATATTGTCGAACTAATTTAGTATAAAGTCAAGCGGTCAAAAAAAGATAGTTTATAAGTTAATTTTAATGTGTTCATTTTTCATCATTTTTTGACCGCTTGACTTTATGTTAAATTAGTTTGAAAATTTATAAATTTGATTTTAAAACTCATTACTCGTGAAGTAGATCGGTTTCAACGGTTTGGATGCGTTGCTTGAAACCAATCCGATAGGTTTTTGAGTTAAGCTTACAAAGAGCCTTGGTGAGCTTAAGAACACCCTAGTTCTACTCTATTTTAATTATTAAATTATCTAGAGCAGGGTTCAAATTCTTCATGTCTTTCATGTCTTCATCATGCCTCACATTTATATTTTTTTGGGAAATTATTAATATTTTTATAAATAGATACAAATCACTGTTTTTGGAAATATAAACATCACAACTGATAATGATAGATATCACAAAGGACCAAAACTTTTGTAAGCACTTACTGACACGCTTGATGTCTACGTTAATAGAATCTGGAAGAATTTCATGATGCAGACTCGGCACTCGCTAGTGGTTTATTCAAAGTCATCAAAGCCCTCAAAACCCTCAAAGTCATCAAAGTCATCAAAGCCCTCAAAGTCATCAAAACACTACTAGGACAATCCAACCCACAGGCAATTATCCAAAAAAAATTACAAGGACCATTCGGAAAAAAAAAATGGCAATAGTTTACTAGTAGAGGTGTCAATAGCACTCTTTTATACGGATACAAGAATTTTTTTTATAAAGTACAGGTATGAGTAAAGTTTTTTTTGTTATCTAAATAGGTAAGGGTACGAGTAAAGCCTATCGATCTGTACCCGTTATCCGATCGGGTAATTATAAAAAAAATTATATATTAATGAGCAATGAATACCCATTCTCCAATTACTTTTTATAGTTGTGCCACACTTAATTAACCATTAAAACACATATATATGTGTGGAATTAATATGTTTTAATGTTTTATTTATTAAATAATAAAATAATTATTATATTAGCACGACCCATTATTTACCCGCTACTATTTTGTTATCCGACAACCATAACGGGTAAGGATAGGTTACGGGTAAGGTAATTCATAGCAAATAAGGATAGGGCACAGGTAAGAACAATTTGTAACGGGTATGGGTACAAAAATGCTTCCACCTGAGATAGTGAGGTAAGATAAGGACAATTTGTACGGGTAACATAATTCCTTCTTGCATTATTTGTTTCCATGAAAGACTAGTTCAGACACATACTCTATATTTATTTTAGGAGAATTTTAATTGTTAGTCACATACATCAATTCCAGTTGTCCTGCAATTGATGTATTGTTGACTCGACTTTAAAGTTAAATCTCGTGCTTGAATAGGTAAAAGGAAGCCACTAGGAAAAAACCCCAAACATAGGGAATTTTTTTTATAAACCATCATAAAAAAAATTTGAAAATCGGATTGATTGTTTATTTTTTTACAACAACTATCAATACAAATATCATTTTCGGTACCCACTTTTGGATTCCAAATTTGAGTTTTGGTATCAACTTTTCCTACCCATGTTGTCTCTAATCCTCCCAACCAGCCACAAAAAAAATCAAATAATTAGAAACAAATTTTGATTTCCGAACTTTATTTTCGGTCCCATGTGGGTCCGTATGCGAAAATTATGAAAAATTACACCGGTACAGGTCAATTCCTAAGAGCTGTAAGGCAAGGGTGGTGGCAATAAGGCAAGGATAACGGCAATAATACAGTTCCCATGACCAGGTGATGGTATAGGTGCAGGTGCTTCTAATCAACCTAAAACTGAGCCAAAAGAAGAACCTTTCACATGCAATTAATTGGGTCATAGGGTCAAATGGGAGCTTGGTGGAAATCCTTGAAATCCCTCCAGGATTCGAAGAACAATAAAAATATTGATATTTTTATAAGTAAATAATAAGTTCGTAAATTTTAGGAATATATCAGTTACATATTATAATTGGTTTGTATAATTCGTCAAATTGGAGAATTATTCGAAGATGTTTGTAAAAGAAAAAAATTGGATAATACGGATATTATTCAACAATATTAACAGCATCAACAATTTAAATAAAAACAGAAAATTGTGATATTTTGTAGCATAAAATAATTTGTGGTATTGAAACCTTTACATGTACATATCGGCTGGGCTTATCATCTAACACCAAGTCATAGTGAGATACCTCAAGGCTTATGTCACTATCGTCTAGCTGTAACATATCATCCAGATGTAGCATAGTTTTGCTCCTCAAGTTCATCATATTGTGTTCCTTGACCAAAAACAGAGCAATGAAGAACATTAGTCCCTGCCTTTTTGCTCTCTTGCTCACAAATCTCTGCTTACATCTAACATCTGCATATGACGACTTTGACCAAATTTGCGGCACCACCGGCAACTACACCGTAAATAGCACATACAGTTCCAACCTTAAGACACTCTTCTCCTCCTTTTCCACAGAAGCTGTTGCAAGACAAGGTTTCTCTGAAAATACTATTGGTTCAACACCGAACCAGATCTATGGTCTTGTCCTCTGTCGTGGCGACGTCAATTCTTCTAGTTGTGGCGGCTGCCTTAACCAATCCTTCCGAGATGTAATGAATCTATGCCCATTCACAAAAGGAGCCACTATATACTATGAATTCTGCCTCCTCAGTTACTCCAACTGGAATATCCTCAACTCAACTGATAATTATTCGAACCTAATCATAGCGTGGAACCACAGATACGTGACAGACAGTAGATTTAGTGGATGGGATCCATCAAATAATACTGTAAAAAACTACTTCAACACTGTGGTGAATACATTACTTAGCAGTGCCTCGGATCAGGCAGCTTATAACTCCAAAAGGCATTTTGGGACCGGAGTAATAAACATAACAGGATCCTTGCCGGTGATCTATGGCTTGTCTCAGTGCACACCCGATTTGTCAAATACTGCATGCCGTGCTTGTTTAGAAGTCTTTATTAATTTGATTCTACAGTTATATGACGGGAAGCAAGGTGGAAGAATTTTAGAAGTGAGATGCAACCTGAGGTATGAAATATACACCTTCTTTTCCGGAAATCCAGATAATCATATCTCAGGGACATCAATAATATCGACTCCTCCAGCATCTGGTAACCAGCCAACTCAGCCTCCTCCAATGAATACAACATCTAGCACCAGTAAAGGTGAGTATTCAAGTATTCAACACCTTACATGGCCTCTTTAATCTTTCATTTAAAAAAAAAGAAAAGCTGGAATATCTTTATTCTTATTACTTGTTTATTTTACAAAAAGGCAACATCCCCAGATCTCTTAAATCCTTATTTGTCTGGGAATTAGATAGGATAAGGATTCAGATTGAGTTGAAATCAGCAAGAAAATATGATATCAAGGAACAGAAACCTGAAATGACCTTCTCTAAAGTGCAAATTTGAAATTACTTAATTGACCCTAACTGATCTTGTCCTGCCCTGTTCTTTATCTGAACACTACCAGTATCTACTTTAGAATTATTAGTTGAACCAAATAATTTGAAGTACAAACAACAAAATTTGCTTAAATACAAAAAATCACCTACTTGGTCGAATTTCGAAGAGGTACCATAATGCAGAACCCATACCTGAATATTACATAACCACCTAATTCGAAAATGCTGTCTTAACAGTGTAATGGTGCGTGCAAACCTTAATCTGACTGACCCCTGGCACTCTGGGATTGTAGGATCTTAACAGACTCTTAACCCAATAAAATCCAAATTCTACCGAGCTGTAACTGAAAATTACACCGAAATAAATTAAAACTTGTATGCAATTCAAATTTACCCAAATCCAAAGTCGGCCAGAATATAGCTGAAAGTGAACTAACTGAATCCAACTTGATGAACAATAGCCACCTAATTACAACTCTTTGGCTGTGTTTATCCATCAGTTCCATATGAATGTTGAATCATTTTTTTTTCAGTCCTCATCTATGCAAAATTGCTCAAGAAACTATTAACTATATTGATGTGTGTTGATCTTCAGGAGGAAAAAGCAGGCACCTCATTATCATCATCAGTGTATCTGTGGCATTGCTTATTATTGGCTGCTTCATCGTCTCTTTGTTGATCAGAAAATTAAGATATTCAGGTTTAGTTCTTAATTTATACAATTGAACAGTACTTGTCAACACGTTAATTTGCATGAAAACTTAGCTAACATGCACTTTATATCTTCTTTAATGATTTAGAAACCAAGATTTCTCAAGAAGAAACAATGCTCGCAACTAACAACGAAACACTTAATCAATGGAACAGCAAAAGAAGTTCAGATTTTCCACTCTTTGATTTCAGTCAAATAGTTAATGCGACAGGTAACTTCTCATTGGACAATAAACTCGGTGAAGGTGGATTCGGACCTGTCTATAAGGTGCTTCCTATTTCCTTCCATCTCGATACTGCAATTTTCTATTTCTCTTTCTTATTTATTTTAATTATTATTCTTTTAGAGCAAAAAAAGCAATAAGATTTTTTTATATTAATTATAATTAAAAGAACTGACAAATTAGAAAAATGCATAAAAATGTACTTGAGATAGCTGTGATTCCAAGTTCTTCTTTAGGGGCTGCTACAAGATGGACTTGAGATAGCAGTGAAGAGGCTTTCTTCAAATTCAGGTCAAGGTCTAGTTGAATTTAAAAATGAAATCCAACTTATCGCAAAGTTGCAACACAGAAATTTAGTCCGGCTTGTCGGGTGGTGCATCAAAGAACAGGAGAAAATATTGATTTATGAGTATATGCCAAACAAGAGCTTAGACTGTTTCATTTTTGGTATGTCTCTGGAAACCTATTTTGGAAGGGTTTTTTGTAACCCTTTCATCATTTTTTCTCTGTGTTTCCATAAATTAGAGTATACTAGTTCCATTTTCAAAAACTCATTTCTTTAGAGTACTAGTACTTACTGAGCCATATGTAATAAAATGCTGGGGTTGTAGTTAATATTATTCTGAATTAGGAGGATTGTTTCCGGCTCTTCAATTCTAAGAATTTATTTACCCATAAGTTCCATTACATAAAAAGTAATATTTTCAAAATTTGCCTCCTTTTAGTTTGAAATAAAACTAACAATTCAAAACCAAGGAACATTTTTGGTTGTTGGAATGTAATAGCAAAGATAATCCAACTCCTTTTACTATAATACTATATGTTGTATCACAGATAAAACTTTAAAAGGAGCACTTCTAAATTGGGAAAGGCGTTTTGAGATAATTGAAGGCATTGCTCAAGGACTCCTCTATCTCCACGAACACTCGAGGCTAAGAATTGTTCATAGAGATTTGAAAGCGAGCAACATTCTCTTAGACTCTGAAATGAACCCAAAGATATCTGATTTTGGATTAGCCAGAATATTCGGTCCGAAGGAGCTCCAAGCAAATACCAATAGGGTGGTAGGAACATAGTAAGTATGATGTTACGTGTGAACTAATAATCCAATATAATTAGTGTGTACACAAAGGGCATAATTGAACAAAAAAAACACTAATTTAAAATAAATCTGTCTTTGAATAAGATAAAGTTATTACAAGAAAATATATATGATAATCTGAGGATTTATATCGTCATATTATGTTGTTTTTTCTTTGTTTTATTAGCGGTTACATGGCTCCAGAATATGCATCTGAGGGTCGTTACTCAATCAAATCAGATGTATTTAGTTTTGGTGTGCTGCTTCTGGAGATTGTTAGTGGCAAAAGGAATACGGGTTTCCACCAATACGAAGACTTTCTCAACCTTGTTGGATATGTAAGGAGCTCATATATACTAAAATAATTCTCTGAAATTGATTAGCAATTACTTATTATCAACGAAATAATAGACCAATGAGGAAAATATAAAATTTTAATTGCTTTCTAATTAACACCATGTCAGTGATCTCTCCTTCTTCTTCTCTCTGACCCCTATGTACTTAATTTAATTTAATTTCTGGAACATAACAGAATTCCTGTTAAAATCTCAGATTATTTTTCGTTTTGAAGTACATTACATTTGCATTTGAGTACCTACAAGACTAGATATGTAGTTTGTAGCATTTTTTCGCTAGCCTAAAATTTTTCTTTTACAGGCATGGGATAGATGGAAAGGTGGGAAATTTTCTGAACTAATTTGTCCAACATTAACCGAAGTGTCCCAAAGACAGACAGAGAGATGCATTCATGTGGCTTTATTGTGTGTACAAGAAAATCCAGTTGATCGACCCATCATGTCAGATGTGATCATGTTTCTTACCACTGAAAGCATAATTTTACCGGAGCCTAAGAAGCCAGCGTACTTCAATGTAAGAGTAATAGAGGAAGCAGTGGAATTATCTCATATCGACGGCTCATCATGCTCTATAAATTATGTGACCTTGACCGACCCACAAGAGAGATAATTTTATTAGAGGTGATTAATTAGTTATTGCTAATAATAGAAGTACTATGGATTGTTATTATGAGCTATGATCAAATTTATTAGAGGTTGATAAGAGATTGTCATTTTGACCAAAGACTTCAATTATTGAATTTTCCACAGTGAATTTAATTATTGGACAGTCTCATAATTTATTTATTTAAGTAATGAATTGACTCATGACAACTACAGAAACAAATTTGCCTATCCGCTATAGTAAGTCCTTGCAGATAGTTATCAGCGAGGATACATTCTCTCCCTTGTCAACCTTGCATTTAACTCCTTCACGAATGATAATTATTCGCAAGGGGTCTCGCTATTAACTTTCGTGAGGTTAAACAGATATTGTCCGCGAGGTTTGTTTGAAACCTCGGGCAAAGTATTTTCTCATACATGCAGTTTGGAGTATTGCAGGGCATGATGGATTTTGTGTTGTAGTTCTACCATTGAAAAGTCCACAGAAATGGCCTGGTTCAAACTGGATGAAAAAGTCCACAGGAATGGTCTGGCCAACTACTACGTACCATGGAAAAGCCATGGAAAAGACCTTAAATGGTGATTTTGTGCTAGATGTCTACCATGGTTGAAACATCAAACTACCGTAAATAAGTTATATTGTTCCTTCTACGTGAAGAAAATTGAGGGATCCAATATCAAGAGTATCAAACGATGTTAATTTTTTTATTCATAATTACATAACTAAGTTATATAGTTAGATACGTTTCATATCATCTCAATTACATGTAGGATTTTGACATCATTTTCATAGCCATCAAGAAAAAGGGTTAAATTGCGAAATTTGCATGCTCTGTTGATTTTGTTAGCTTATCATGCATGCCGAAATAAGGTGCAAATGATGTACCTTTTTATATGCGCATAGTGTATGATATGTAATTATGTATAATATATCCAATCAATTAATTTTATTCTTTCAGAAATTTTAAAATTACTTTGGAGATTTTTTTTTTAAGGTTAGTGATTTTAAATGCCTACTAACAATTTCATTTAATAAAAAACGTATTTACAATGAGTCAAATGACTGTAATTTCTAGATGTACTCTTTTATTCTCATAAATCCTTTAAACTGCTCTAATATTCTAATCCTTTCTTAATCACTATAATACCTCAATTCTCATCTCGCTCCACGACCGGATCCACTTCTTTGACCGCCGTTGCTCTCCGACGATGACTGGATCTACTCATTGTCGCACTCCAATCGAGATATTGATCACCCTAATATTTTAATCGCCATCTCGCTCTACGACCGGATTCGCTTCTTTGACCGCCGCTGCTCTCCGACGATGACCAGATCTACTCATCATCGCACTTCATCGAGAAATTAATCACCCTAAAATGTTAATTGCAATCTCGCACTACAACCAGATCTGCTTCTTCAACCGCCGCCGAGCTCCGACGATGATCGGATCTACTGATCGTCGCGCTCCAATCGAGATGGAGACCCTACACTTTGAACTCTTGGCTCCGGTTCCTTCCCTCTCCCTCATTCTCCTCTCCTCTCGAGAAGTTAGAACCGAGAGAGAGGAGGATTGTTGTGTTGGTATGAGGACTACAAGAAGTGGAAAGGGTAGAGTTGAGTGGAGAAAGAGGAGGGGGCGGGGGCGGCTGTCAAAACCCATAGATTTTGAAAATCGCCAAAATTTCGCTCTCACCGAAGGTATTCAAAATTGTCTTCTTATTAATTTTTGTTACTTTGGAGATTTAATATTATTGGTTAGTATAATTCATCAAATTGGAGAATTATTCGAAGATGATTGAAATTTTTTTTTTTTGGATAATACGGATATTATTCAACGATATTAACTGCTTCAACAATTTAAATAAAAACAGAAAGGTGTGATATTTTGTAGCATAAAAAAATTGTGGTATTAAAACCTCTAGACATACTTATCATCCAGCACCAAGTTGTAGTGTACCTTAAGGCTCCTGTCACTATCGTCTAGCTGTAATATATCATTGATCAGATGTGGCACGGTTTTGCTCCTTATGTGCATAATCATTTTGTTTCCTTGACCAAAAGCAGAGCAATGCCCAACATTAGTCCCTACCTTTTTGCTCTCTTCCTCACAAATCTCTGCTTACATCAATCATCTGCATCGGATGAAATCTATAAACTTTGCAACTCCAGCAACAACTATGCCCGAAATAGCACTTTCAGTACCAACCTCGAGAAACTGTCCTCCTCCCTTTCCACAGAAGCAGTAGCAGAACAGGGTTTCTATGAAAATACAATTGGTGCAGCACCGGACCAGATCTCTGGTCTTGTTCTCTGTCGTGGCGATGTCAATTCTTCTATTTGCGGCAACTGTATTAATCAATCCTTCACTGATTCATCAACTCTATGTCCATACTCAAATAAAGCAACTATATATTATGACTTTTGCCTCCTCAGTTACTCAACCCAGCAGTTCCTCAACTCAACTGACAATATTGACCAAACGCCAACAAGCTTGCCATCCACTAGATTTAGTGGATGGGATTCATCCAACGATACTTTAAGGAATAACTTCTCTACTGCGGTGAATACATTACTTAGTAACGTCTCAGATCAGGCAGCTTATAAATCGAGAAAGCATTTTGGGACCGGAGTTATAAAGATAACAGCATCTATACCAGTGGTCTATGGCTTGTCACAATGCATTCCCGAATTTTCAAATAACGCATGCCGTGATTGTTTAGAAGACCTTATTAATCAGATGCTAAATATTTTTGAAGAGCAGCAAGGGGGAAGGTTTTTAGGTGTGAGATGCAACCTGAGGTATGACATATACGCCTTCTTTAATGGAAATCCAGATATACAAATAGATTTAACCTCAGGGACAGTAATACCGACTCATCCAGCATCTCGTAAAGGTCAGTATTCAACACCCGACATGGCCTCTTTTATCTTTCGTTTTTAAAAAAGAAAAGCTGGAATATTTTTTAATCTTATATATAGTTAAGATTCAACTTGAATAAGGATTCAGAATGATTAGCTTCAGCAGTGTTAATTCAAAATCCTAAATTTATAATGGTCTGATATATAGTATACAAGATTTCTCATAGGAAATATGGATCTTTTTGTTAATATATTTACTTGAGTCAATATATATGAAGCACAATAAATTGAGCCTGGGTAAATTTTTTGAATGTTAGGAGACTAGAGCAGAATTTGTGATTGATGGGGAGCAAAATAATATGTATAAATGGAACATGATAATAATAAATGGAAAAGAACAAAGTGTCTTTAAAAGTTCAATTTGCGCAACTTAAAAAATATATTGTGATAATCAAAGTATATTGCTTCTTTGAAGTCCACATCTTTTCTTTCGTTCGTTCATTCTTTATTTTGATATTGTTTTTTTTTTTGCTGTTGCAAGTGAAAGCCCTTGCCCATCCCTCAAGTCAGAAATGAATTCCCATTTGTTGAAACTTTAATTTTGGAGAACTCTAAATTATATCACAATTTGTGATATCAGTAAACTTGAGGATCAAATTGAAAAATTTCAAAATTACATATTCTCCTGTGAACTTCAAAAATACGTATTTCCCCCTCTGAACTTCAAAAACTCACATATGTAGATGTACCCATTTTGATTGTCTTTTATATTAAAACTAATTATAAATTTATAAAATATCCATTTTACCCTCTATTAAAAGCATAAAAAATATGTAGCATGTTTAAGAAAAATATGTCTTTTTATTTGATCGGCTTTCGTGGGCAAATGGTTCATTTTTTTTTATTTTTGACGTATATACGGTGACATTTAGGTATACCCTTGTGTGACTGATCCCTTGTACTCTGGAATTATAGGATCTTAACAGACACTTGACTCAATATAATCCAAGATCTACCAAGCAGCAACTGAAAATTACCTAAATATGAAACCGCCAGACTATAGCTGAAAGTGAACTAACCTGAATACAATTGATGTCAAATTTCCATCTAATTTCCTTACGATTGATGAATCTTTTTCTTCAATTTTGATCTATGCAAAATAACAAAAGAAACTATATTGAAATGTGTTGATAATTTGAACCTCAACAGGAGAAAAGAACAGGCACCTCATTATCATCATCAGCGTCTCTGTGGCATTGTTTATTATTGGCTGCTTCATCGTCTTTTTGTTGATCAGAAAAATGAGATATGCAGGTATAGTTCTTTATACAGTAAACAGTAGTTCTCAATATGTTCATTTGAATGAAAATTTTGATAACACTTTATCCCTTCATTAATGATTTAGAAACCGAGGTTTCTCAAGAAGAGAAAATGCTCGCAACTAACAACGAAACACTGGATCTGTGGAGCAGAGAAAGAAGTTCAGATTTTCCACTCTTCGATTTCAATCAAATAGCTAGTGCGACAACTAACTTCTCATTTGACAATAAACTTGGCGAAGGTGGATTCGGACCCGTCTATAAGGTGCTTCCGGGCTATTTCCTTCCATCTCGATACTATTTTCCATTTGTCTTCCTTATTTATTTGAAAAATTACATTTTTAGAGCAAGAACAGCCACAAATTTAACGTGGCAATTTAAGTATAGGAAATCATTAAAAGAACCGACAAATTAGAAAAATGCATGCAAATACTTTATATGATGAATAAAAAATAAGAATTAGGATTTATTATGATTCAAAGTTCTTCTTCTAGGGGGTACTACAAGATGGACTTGAGATAGCTGTCAAGAGGCTTTCTACATTTTCGGGTCAAGGTCTAGTTGAATTTAAAAATGAAATCCAGCTTATCGCTAAGTTGCAACACAAAAACTTAGTCCGGCTGGTCGGGTGGTGCAACCAAGGACAGGAAAAAATATTGATTTATGAGTTCATGCCAAACAAAAGCTTAGACTATTTCATTTTTGGTATGTCTCTAGAAACCTATTTTGCAAGGATTTTTGTAATCTTATCAGTTTTTAGGAAATTTATCCATATAATAGAGTACTAATTCCATTTTATAGAGAATTTTCTCTTAGTACTAATTAGTCATCTGTAACAAATCACTTGGGTTGTTAGTTATGATATAGCATTCCGAGTCCTGTCAGATCACCAAATTTCTACCTCTTAAATTCTAAGAACCAATTTACCCACAAGTTCCTTTATTAAAAGTAAACAGTACAATATTTTGACTACTTTTATGTTAAAATTGTAATAAAAAACTAAAAATATAAGGCCAAGGATTGAATTGTTGGAATGTAAAAACAAAAATAATCCAACTGCATTTCCTATATTACTATATATACACATGTGTTTTTATAAAATCACAGATAAAACAAGAGGAGCACTTCTAAATTGGCAAAGACGTTTTGAGATAATTGAAGGCATTGCTCATGGACTCCAATATCTCCACAAACACTCAAGGCTAAGAATTGTTCACAGAGATCTAAAAGCAAGCAACATTCTCTTAGACACTGAAATGAACCCAAAGATATCTGATTTTGGATTAGCCAGAATATTCGGTCCGAAGGAGCTCCAAGCAAATACCAATAGGGTGGTAGGAACATAGTAAGTATGATGCTACCTGTCAAATAAAATATGTCCAATATTTGTTAGTGCATAAACAAAGCATAATTCAACAAAAAAAAAAAAACAATAACTGAACATAAATCAGTATAATACAAGATTTGTTTCTACGAATAAGAAATATGTAATATTGACATATCATCATAAATTGATTTTTATTTTTATTTTTTTTTCAGCGGTTATATGGCTCCAGAGTATGCCTCTGAGGGTCTTTTCTCAATGAAATCAGATATATTCAGCTTCGGTGTATTGCTTCTTGAGATTGTAAGCGGCAAAAGGAATATGGGTTTCCACCATTACGGAGACTTTCTCAACCTCCTTGGATATGTAAGGAGCTCATAGATTAACATATGATAACACTTCTATATAGTGAAGTTCTTTTTACTTAATTCAAACTCTGCAACAAAATATAATTCTTGTTAAAATCTCGGTTCGTAGCATTTTTTTCCCTGGACTAAAATATCTCTTCTTCAGGCATGGGTTAGATGGAAAGATGGGAGTTTTTCTGAACTAATTTGTCCAACATTAACCGAAGTGTCCCAAGGACAGACAGAGAGATGCATTCATGTGGCTTTATTGTGTGTACAAGAAAATCCAGTTGATCGACCCACCATGTCAGAAGTGATCGTGTTTCTTACCACCGAAAGTATAATTTTACCAGAGCCTAAGCAGCCAGCATACTTCAATGTAAGAGAAACAGAGGAAGCAGTTGGGTCATGCTCTATAAATTATGTCACATTGACAAACCCAGAAGTGAGATAATGTTACTGGAGGTGATTAATTACTTACTGCTATAAATATATACCACATAGGTACCACATAGGTCACATGCATTCATTCCTGTAAACCAGAAATAGCATAAAGTTATCCAAGGAAGGGTTCAATTTCTCATCGTGGAGGGGCTCAAATGCTTTCAATTTTTCTGCTTTTATCATGCCTTAATTTTTTAAACGTTAATAATTAAAAATTTAAAACTCAAATATCAAAATAAAACTATTAGGTATAATTTTTTAAACGTAAATAATAAAAAATTTAAAACTCAAATATCAAAATAAAACCGTTACGTTCGATCTATATCATTTTATCTATACATATACAAAAGATCTTGCATAAATATATTAAAATCGATAAATTATGGACGTTGATTTTTTTTTATTTATTGATTCATATAAATACAAAACTAAAAAGTGATAAATTTTTTGTGTACACGTAGCTAAAATAATATATAGATTACATCTAACGATTTTATTTTTACATATAAGTTTTAAAATTTTAATTATTAGATTATAAGGTGGAGATATTATGGAGATACATAAAATGCGATTAATACAACACAACTAGTTTTGCATTACAGAAACCACAACATTTTACATATTAATCTAACAAAAGAGGTGGAAAAGAGAGAATCAAACCCGCGTAATTCATCAAAGATCTTAATTAACATGGGCAAGCAACTTGTTGATCAGCCGATCAACTAATGCATTTCTGGTTCTCTCCTGGACTAGTGCGATTAAGAAATTTAGATATATGATTAGAAGTTTAGAACGAAGGGCTC
The DNA here is from genome assembly GCA_025461125.1 of Carex kokanica. Lineage (NCBI taxonomy): Eukaryota > Viridiplantae > Streptophyta > Magnoliopsida > Poales > Cyperaceae > Carex > Carex kokanica. Next base: position 235,472 of record JAJGRX010000111.1, on the reverse strand, counting down.
AAATCGATTTGTTAAAATTGAAGGCTCAATTTTTCACGACATTAGAACGGAGCATACGGCCTGCTTCTCTACTGGATTTGGGCTTGGGCCCAAACAATTTAATTACACTTCGTTGGAATTTCGAGTTTGATTGCTCGATTCAATTTTGGATCTTCTGCTCTCAGCTCGCTGACTTGGATTCGTTTTGAATTTTGAATTTGATTGCTCGATTCAATTTAGGTTTAAATTAAGTTAAGCGAGTTCGATTGCAAGGTGTTCTTCTTTTCAAATTATTTTCGAGCGAACCACATGGTTACGATATTGATTAAATATCCAACCTTCTAAATTGATGACTAGATAATTTGGTATGTAATGGTATTATTTTAATAAAATGAAGAAAAAATTCTCTTCAAAAATATTTATGTTATATGGAGATAGGATAATTAAAATCAATATATTTATACATCACAACATATAAGATAAAAGATCACCAAAAGAGAAGGGAGAAATAAATTCTTTGATAACTGTTCTTTCCGTGCAAAAGAGAAAGGAGAAATAAATTCATCTTAGTGAACAGCAACTATAAAAAATTTAAAAATAAATGGGTCAACATAACCCATAAACTAATTAATTTCACTTCAAACAGTAAACACACATATTATATGTATCCAGGGCTGATTTCTCTCAGTGTGCCGGGGATTCGATGGGAATGCTGCGCAAAACAACGGTCTCAACCGTGAGGCCTGGCCCGAATCCGAAGAGCACTCCCCAGTCGAGGCCCTCTCCAGTGGTGGCCTTGCCATCCTTCACCGACTGCTTCCTCATCTGATCCAGTATGAACAAAACACAGGCGCTTGACATGTTACCATACTCGCTCAGCACGTGCCTTGTCGCACGCATCTTCTCCTTCTGCAGCTGGACCTTGCGCTCTACCGCGTCTAAGATCGCTGGGCCTCCTGGGTGTGCGATCCAAAAGATCGAGTTCCAGTCATTGATGCCTGCATGCACCGTACATATATTAGCCCTGTATAGTATACATATGTATATCTTGTTTGGCATTGTTTATTTGGCAAATATAATTATGAGGATAATATATTTTTTTCTTACCGATAGGAGTAAAAGCCTCGACGAGACTTTTCTCGATGTTTGTCGAGATAAGCCGTGGCACGTCCTTGAGGAGGTGGAAGGTGAGACCGACTTCACGGAGGTGACCATCAATGGCTCCCTCTGAGTTAGGTAGGATGGTTTGTGCTGCTGAGACCAGCTGGAACCAAGGCCGCTCGATCACCGGGTTGGGGTCGGCACCTACAATCAAAGCAGCTGCACCATCTCCGAAAAGTGATTGCCCAACCATGGAGTCAAGGTGGGTATCTGAGGGCCCACGAAAGGTAACGGCGGTGATTTCCGAACAAATTACCAAAACTCTAGCACCACGGTTATTCTCAGCCAGGTCCTTGGCCATGCGGAGCACGGTACCACCGGCGAAGCAACCCTGTTGGTACATCATAAAGCGGTTGACAGACGGACGAAGTCCAAGGAGCTTGGCGACTTGGTAATCAGCCCCGGGCATGTCGACACCGCTAGTGGTGCAAAAGATCAAGTGGGTGATTTTGGACTTTGGTTGGCCCCACTCCTTGATGGCCTTGACTGCTGCCTCCTTACCGAGCTTCGGTACCTCCACGACAACCATGTCCTGACGTGCGTCAAGTGACGGCTCCATGTAAGCGGTTATGTTCGGGTTTTCAGCTAAGATCTCCTCAGTCAGGTGCATGTACCTCTTCTTGATCATCGACTTATCGCCTGAAATATACAATAAGATTATCATGAGAAACAAAAACTAAAATAATTATATACATCTTCAAATATAAACTTAATTATTTTGTACAACTTACACATGCGCTTGAACTTCTCTTTAAGTTCCGTCATATGTTCGCTGTTTGTCATGCGGAAGTAGAAGTCGGGGAAGTCAGCCTGATACATGCAGTTTTCGGGTGTGGCTGTACCGATTGCCAAAATTGAAGCCGGGCCTTGCGCACGTTGTGCTTGCCTGATCTCCTCTACTTTAGCCATACCTGAACTCTTTGTTAATTAATTAAGCTTGAAGAAAGATTAAATGAAGGAGAGAGCAATTAAAGAGGTGAAAGGTTTGTGTTATGGTTTGTGATGGAGAAGAGAGAATTTATAGAATAGAGAAGAGGAAGGGAAGGTGCATGATAGATGGATAGTATGACAGTTTTGAAGAGACTGGTGGGATGTTCAAACTTTGACTTGGTAGGTACCAAAAATTAAAATTTTATTATAAAATATCTTATGATAGAAAAAGGTGAAGAGAATCAGAGGCACAAGTTTAGCTCCTGTTGCCACATCTTTTCCATTTACAGAAAAAAAAATTTACCAAAACCTTCTAATTTACTTTGTCTCAATTTCCAAACAAGCTATTTTTTTTTAGAGAATTCGAATGCCTCTATTTTTTGTGCTTCTATTTTTAGAAACTTTAATAATTCAAATTTAAAAGTTAAAAGTTAAAATAAAACTGTTAGATATGATCCTCATCATTTTATCTACCCGGCCACGTGTAAAAATTTATGACATTTTAACTTTGTTGTGTTTGTCATCAAAAACTTATAAAAATGTAACGAAATCAATAATTTATAGACATTCATTTTTCAACTTATTGATTCGCATAAAAACAAGAATTTGTATCTTATGTAGCTTTTAAGAATTCTTTAATTTCTTATTTACCCCTCTACTCTTTATTATATTCAATATCAATATATGAGCTAAAGTTTTTTTTTATATATATTGCAATAATAAATGTTAATATAGTTCTATGAAGATATCATATTTTTCTGGATTTTTTTCATTATGGATGTCATTATCAAAGAATTAATTAATTATCAAATGATTAGTTGATTGACTTGAAGAGAGAGACACCTAGCTACCCAGTCTAATTAAGTTTATTCCCCATGTGGTAAATTATAATGATAAATTATAATGAGTTGTTATTGGTCTCAGTACGTAACGACTGTGGTTGTTAGAAAGTAACACAAATGCGCATGGTAAGTTCCATGGGTTCTCTACTTTTAAATTAGTAAAAAAAAATTAGCTAAAGTTGATTAATTATATATTCCCCCAAACTTACAGGATATAGTAAGGAAGGATTTTATTTCAAGGACCATATATTAAAACATCAAGTCAATTTTATATATCCACATGCTAGCTATCAGACCATAAAAGTTCATTAATAATAAACATTGTAAATAGCAATGTATCACATAACCAAAACATTGTATCGATTCAAATAGTTAGATATTCAAACTATATTAAAATTAGTTTGGAGACCAAATTTTACATTTTTTGGAATTTTTTACTATTTATTAAGATAGTTTGAAAATCGTTGTTTTCCAATGGTGCAGAAGTTTAATAAAATCAGCGATTTTCAAACTATCTTAATAAATAGTAAAAAAATTCCAAAAAATGTAAAATTTAGTCTCCAAGCTGATTTTAATATAGATATGAATATCTAACGGTTTAGATTGACTGTTTGGACTTTAAAAATCGGAGAACCAAACTATTTGTTCCATGACCTAGGAACAAACGTTTGTATCTTAGCAACTCTATATATATATATATTTTTTAGAAAATCTTCATATAGACTGCGAAGTGGTGAGAGGAGCTCGAACTCTCGACATTTGAGTATCCAATATTACTAAAAATTTCTAACCAACGATACTACTGCCCCATTCTCGTATCCCTTCCTTTTATCTTTTTTTCCTTTGGTCTTATCACTACTAGAAAGTCCTCATTTTCCATGGGCATGAAAATGACTTTTTTCATGGGCTTACCCTTGGAAAAAACTCTAAAATCGTTATTTTCATGGAATACCCTTGGAAAAACTCCCGTTGCTAATAGTCTTGTTGAAAATAGTAAGTATTTCTAACGACACCGTTGGAAATACTCATTTTTCACTTTTTCCATGATATTACTCTTGGAAAAAGAACACATGGAAATACTTTGATACTTGGTCATGTCTGGATTATTTCCAAGGGGAGCATCCGTGGAGCCCACCTTAGTTTTTCCAAGGCGATGAAACGATGGACCCACCCGAGTATTTCCAAGGGGAGGGAGCGTGGGTTCCACCTGATCATTTCCAAGGGTGACGCCCATGGGCCCCTTGAGTATTTCCATGGCAATCTATGTGGGACCCACTCCAGCATATCCATGGCCAGTGAAAGTGGGCCCACCTGGTCAGATTTGGGCACTATTATTTCCTTGGATATACCCACGGAATACTGACCTCCTTTTTTTGGTACCAAAATGCGCTCATTTCACAATCCTCCCAGTACCAACCAAGTACTCATTTACAATCTTCACTTTCTATTGAAACTGATAAACATAAACACATCTTACGTATACAAATAGATAGAAAAAACAATTGAGAAAATACAACATAAAACATTTAATAAGCATAAAGCATTAACATTGCATACTCAACATACATTGTACCAAAAAAATGTGGAAAACCCATTAATACACTATCCCTTTGTAATTGCACATTGCTAATATACCAAAAATATACCACTATGAGTTAACAAAATTTCACATAATAAGTTACCAAACTACTAGTTGATATGTTAGAACTTGTAAATTCACAAAAATGTGCACTTTACGACACTAAAAGTCTGATTCATGTTGAAGGTAGATTGTCCCACCATTCGTCCCCCTTGCAATTGCATCATTTTCAAGTGGAGCTTGATTCAAGAGTGCTTGGAAAGTCCCTCCCTGATTTGGTTGCATAGGAAAAGGAAGACCCTCCGTATACCACATATATAGAGACAACATGTTATATTGTTCATGGTTTTTGCATGTACACCCTTAAAATAATAAATTTTGTAATTTAAGCATTGGAATCACTAATTTATCTTAAAATTAAGGGATTTCAGCAAATTTTTTGCACCATACTATTATTTCTTGTGATTGCACTGGATGACATATGATGATTTGTTAGAGTTAAATGTGATTATACTTCACCTTCTACATGTAAATCTTAAAAGACACCAATAATATTAACTTAGCATACTTGTACGAGTAGCAAGATGAACCCTTCATTTAAATGGTTATTTTGATAATGATATAAATGCGGGGAAAAAAATATTCTATAACTACTTACATGGGAGATGGGCATATTCATATGTGAAGCTCCATCTTTAGAGGGTTGAAAGGGAGGCCCTTGACTCTAACAGTAAAATACAAAAATCACAATGTTATAATTTATAGATCCCAATATTTAATCACATTTATGAAATTTACATCATTCAGTTCACAAGTTAATAGTTGTAATTGAAAAGTAGACAAATTCGCAATGACACCTTGCTCAGTTCCAGAAAATACTTGCCAAGTAGATCGATAATTATATGCGGTATATTTCTTGTCAAGTAGATCGATAACTAAATACAATAGGAGTGTCATACCAGTCACAACAATGACAAGACAAACTGCAAAAGCAATGCTCCCCCATCGTACCATCCCTCTTTGATTCCCTACATTAAATTAACATATTTACTGTCATAAACATGAATAAAAGAAGATTGCCAGAGACTCTGGATTTCCAATTAGTTGTAGTGATGGGTTAAAATCAGACTTTATCTGGGACACGGTACCATTCATTCCAGTATGATAAACCTTGAGCTTTACCTTTGTCAAGACTGCGTACCTAACAAGCATATGTTTGTGAACCAACGCATTTTCTGGATACTTATAGTCACCACCTGTAGAACGAAGATCAAAAGGCCCAAAAGTTTAGATCCAATTCAAAATTAATTTGAATCAAAAGGTGTTATTAGAAATAGTTATCAGATGCACCGTGTAAAGGAGGTTTCCCATAGCCTTATCACATATTTATACACCAGTCTGACAGAATACTTGAAGAAATTAAAACCACAAAGTATTGTGAAGCACCTTATTATTATTTAAATGTGTGTATCTAATTTCAGGTCAAATAGATAACCAGACAAAATTTCCTACACATAAACTCTTAACTAAAACAATTTTGTGCTTGTGGGTACCTGTAGTTGTCGGTAACTTGAACTAGAGAAATTCAATTCACACTAAAAGTAATAAAAATGGACAAATCCAGAGGGTTGTAGTTGCACAAAACCACAAACCTGAGTTGTACGACTAAAAGAATGCGACTAAGTGTGAGAAGTAAATCTCGAGCACAAAATTTATCACCAATGGAGATCACCAAGAGAGAGACAACGCACCACCACGAGAGAAGGTACCTTGCTGGAGAACCTCGCTTTTCTTCTGAGAAGGCATCTCGCATGAATCTCACCTCGCCTTGCCTGACCACACATTGCACGTCCGCATCTGGCCAGCGATTGCCAGAACCGGCCCCACCTGAGCCGCCAACCACCTCGCCTAAACCGGCCCCATCTAAAGTGCGGGAAATACTCTTGGAGAGCGGGAGAGGAATTGAAATTTTGGAGGGAGGGAAAAGTGAAAGTAAGTTAAGCGAAATTTGATTGCTTGATTCAATTTAGGTTTAAAAGTAAGTTAAGCGAGTTGTTTGCAAAGTGTTCTTTTTCAAATTATTTTTCGAGCGAACCACATGGTTACGATATTGATTAAATATGCAGCCTTCTAAATTGACTAGATAATTTGGTATGTATTGGTATTACTTTAATAAAATGCAGAAAAAATTCTCTTCAAAAATATTTATGTTATATAGAGATGGGATAATTAAAATCAATATATTTATACATCACAACATCTAAGATAAAAGATCACCAAAAGAGAAGGGAGAAATAAATTCTTTGATAACTGTTCTTTCCGTGCAAAAGAGAAGGGAGAAATAAATTCATCTTAGTGAACACCAACTATAAAAAATTTAAAAATAAATGGGTCAATATAACCCATAAATTAATTAATTTCACTTCAACAGTAAACACACATATTATATGTATCCAGGGCTGTTTTCTCTCAGTGTGCCGGGGCTTCGATGGGAATGCTGCGCAAAACGACGGTCTCGACCGTGAGGCCTGGCCCGAATCCGAAGAGCACTCCCCAGTCGAGGCCCTCTCCGGTGGTGGCCTTGCCTTCCTTCACCGATTGCTTCCTCATCTGGTCCAGTATGAACAAAACACAGGCGCTTGACATGTTGCCGTACTCGCTCAGCACGTGCCTTGTTGCACGCATCTTCTCCTTCTGCAGCTGGACCTTGCGCTCTACCGCGTCTAAGATCGCCGGGCCTCCTGGGTGTGCGATCCAAAAGATCGAGTTCCAGTCATTGATGCCTGCATGCACCGTACATATATTAGCCCTGTATAGTATACGTATGTATATCTTGTTTGGCATTGTTTATTATTTGTTTAATTGGCAAATATAATTATGAGGATAATATATTTTTTTCTTACCGATAGGAGTAAAAGCCTCGACGAGACTTTTCTCGATGTTTGTCGAGATAAGCCGTGGCACGTCCTTGAGGAGGTGGAAGGTGAGACCGACTTCACGGAGGTGACCATCAATGGCTCCCTCTGAGTTGGGTAGGATGGTTTGTGCGGCTGAGACCAGCTGGAACCAAGGGCGCTCGATCACCGGGTCGGGGTCGGCACCTACAATCAAAGCAGCTGCACCGTCTCCGAAAAGTGATTGCCCAACCATGGAGTCAAGGTGGGTATCTGAGGGCCCACGGAAGGTAACGGCGGTGATTTCCGAACAAATTACCAAAACTCTAGCACCACGGTTATTCTCAGCCAGGTCCTTGGCCATGCGGAGCACGGTACCACCGGCGAAGCAACCCTGTTGGTACATCATAAAGCGGTTGATGGACGGACGAAGTCCAAGGAGCTTGGCGACTTGGTAATCAGCCCCGGGCATGTCAACACCGCTAGTGGTGCAAAAGATCAAGTGGGTGATTTTGGATTTTGGTTGGCCCCACTCCTTGATGGCCTTGACTGCTGCCTCCTTACCGAGCTTCGGTACCTCCACGACAACCATGTCCTGACGTGCGTCAAGTGACGGCTCCATGTAAGCGGTTATGTTCGGGTTTGCAGCTAAGATCTCCTCTGTCAGGTGCATGTACCTCTTCTTGATCATCGACTTATCGCCTGAAATATACAATAAGATTATCATGAGAAACAAAAACTAAAATAATTATAGCAAGATATATACATCTTCATATATAAACTTAATTATTTTGTACAACTTACACATGCGCTTGAACTTCTCTTTAAGTTCCGTCATATGTTCGCTGTTTGTCATGCGGAAGTAGAAGTCGGGGAAGTCAGCCTGATACATGCAGTTTTCGGGTGTGGCTGTACCGATTGCCAAAATTGAAGCCGGGCCTTGCGCACGTTGTGCTTGCCTGATCTCCTCTACTTTAGCCATAGCTGAACTCTTTGTTAATTAATTAAGCTTGAAGAAAGATTAAATGAAGGAGAGAGCAATAATAGAGGTGAAAGGTTTGTGTTATGATTTGTGATGGAGAAGAGAGAATTTATAGGATAGAGAAGATGAAGGGAAGGTGTGCATGATAGATGGATAGTATGACTGTTTCGAAGAGACTGGTGGTATGTTCAAAGTTCAAAGTTAGACTTGTTAGGTACCAGAAATTAATATTTCATTAAAAAATTTCTTATGAGAGAATTAAAAAGGTGAAGAGAATCAGAGGCACAAGTTTAGCTCCAGTTGCCACAACTTCCCATTTACAGAAATTTTTTTTTTACCAAAACCTACTAATTTACTTTGTCTCAATTTCCATATAAACTGTACTTTTTTTTTTGAGAGGATTCAAATATCTTCATTTTTTGTTTCTCTATCATGTTTCTATTTTTGAGCAAGTAGTGAAAATCATATGAATCACATCTGACGGTTTTATTTTGATGTTTAAATTTTAAATTTTGTGTTATTAACGTTTCAAAAATGAAGATATAGTGGAAACACAAAAAATATAGACATTTGAACCCTGCTTTTTTAATAAATAGCAACAAAAAATTTACTATGGATTTTATAAAGATATCATATTATTATTCTGGGTTTAATTATAAAAGAATTAATTATGAGTGAGGCTATGGTGCTATGCATAGCACGGATGACTAGTGTACTACGGCTCAATATGGTACTTTTTAAAATCCTAACGGTCGATATGAACCGTTCAATGTCATAACCATATGAATATGTAATTGCAAACTAAATTTTATATTTTTTCGAATTTTTTTACTATTTTTTTAGATAGGTAGAATTTTGATGGTCCAGAATTTTCAGAAAACACTGATTTTTTTACCTATCTAAAAAAATAGTAAAAAAGTTCGAAAAAATATAAAATTTAGTTTGCAAGTACATATTCATATGGATATCACATTGAACGGTTCGGATCGACCGTTAAGATTTTAAAAAGTACCATATTAAACTGTAGTACACTAGCCATTGGTGCTATGCATAGCACCATAGCCTCACTCATTAATTATTATCTATTGGACGTGCTATTCTAAGAGCATTAATTGAACTTATGAGAGCTGAGAGAAAACTTTCTTATTAGATTCCAATTTTACCCATGCACTCTCTTTGACTTAATTAAGAGGCGGGGTGGGCCAGAGGGAAATCTTGTTTGATTCAAATTGCTCTGCACGCAAAAATGGAAATGAGTCGATTAATCAGGAAAAAAAATTGTAATCAAATAGGGAAAACTGTGTTTGGGGCTTCGTAGTCGTTTGCTGGTCACTTGCTCTCTGAATTAGTCGCTTCGTTGGTTCGCTTGTATTGGTTTGAAAGTTATCTCGGCGCGTCGACTCGTTGCTCGCTCTCCAAAAGAGCTTCATAGTGAACTAGTTTTAGGCCCCGTTCGGTTGCTTGGGTTTTTTTGAAAAAAAACAAAATATGAGTATTTGTTTCTATTTGAGTTCAGCAGCTCGGTATTTTCTCAATTAAGTTTTAAATTAATTTTCAAGAGGTTTTTTTTTTCTCTTCCAACAACACTATTCTCATGAGAAATAACAAATTGGGTCAAAGTTTTTTTTTTTTTTCCCAATTGGCGCAGCTTATCACAATCAATAAAATTAGTTACTTCTTAGCATAATTAAGCTATATTATCATAATTATTAATATTAAACTGGATTTAACTAATAGTTTAAAATTTTAGATACTTCGTAGTTTGTCCGTAGTACGTAAAATAAATTAAATATATATTATTTTCAAATTATTAATATGTTATTTTTTATTTTTATAAATATGTTCTTAATTTATCTGTATCCATTTTCTTATTTTATTTAATTAAAAAATATTTATATTTTATAAAATAATAATTAAGAAGAAATATTATAGTATTATTTAATCTATTTATTTAATTACATTATTGATAATATATTAATAAAGAAAATTGTATAATATCAAATATTTTAGAAAGAAAAATAGAATTTCCCACAACTAATCCCACGGTACAACCGAACACTCAATTCAACACATTTTCAAAATTAATCCCGTGCGTACCCATACTCATGGGTTCCCACTTTTTCAAAAGTGAGTTCTCATCCCTTCAAATTTCATCCCGTGTAATTCCTTGACATCCGAACAGGCCATAGTTTCAGCTTTCCCAACTTTCCCGGGTCACTATTAGAGGGTTACATATTCAATATTTCACCTTGATTATATTTATTTAGTTAAAATCTATGCAACTGATTTGATTGTTATGAATCTTTTTACCATAAGGTTCCTCGATGGTTCCTTTATAATTTAACTGTTGACTTGAAGAGAGAGTCTTGGCTGCATCAGTCAAGTTTTCAAAAAAAAAGACTTGAAGAGAGAGAGAGAGAGAGAGATCCACCTACCCACCTACCCTGTCTAAGTCTATTCCCCATGTGAAAAATTATTTATTGTCATGCTATTAGTTGTTATCAGTCTCAGTCTCAGTACGTAACGACTGTGGTTGTTAGGAACTAACACAAATGCGCATGCTAAGTTCCATGGGTTCTCTACTTTGAATTAGTAGTCAAAATAATTTAGCTAAACTTGATTAATTTATTAATTCCCCCAAAATTACAGGATATAGTAATGGATCACGAGATAGGTGTAGGTCCGATGGGCATCGGACCTACATTTAGGTTCAATTAGCTCTAGCACCGTACGATTAGCATCAAGATCTTTGCGCACGAAAATTGATACATATTTGCACGGATTTTGATGCGGATCACACGAATCTTGATGAGATCGAATGGTCATTACACCATCGAACCAAGGTAGGTCCGATGGGCATCGGACATACTCTGCTTCCATAGTAATGAAGGATTTTATTTCAAGGACCATATATTATAAAACATCAACTCATTGGATATAATAGAATACGTTATTTTTTCAGAGAATTTCATGTATATCCCTCAAAAGTTTCAATATTACATATTTATCCCTCCAAAATCAGTAATTACCAAGGTTCTAAATAGCGTTTATAGCGTCGTAGCGGGACGGCTAAAAAAAAAGCTATAGCGAATAGCGTCGCTATAGCGGAGGCTATTCCAAATAGCGTTTTTTTTTTACATTTCGTATATTCAATATTTGTACTAAATATCAACATTATCTAAAGTCTCATAGAACAATAAATAACACCAAAGTAATTAAGAAATTATAATATTCATATTGAACCCGTATAAAGTCCAAATTGCGGTTCAAAATATCCATAGTAATATCATAAACTATCGATTTTTCCTATTAAAAATATCTTAAGCATCATGATTCATGACATAATCTATTTTTTTTTCTATTCAAATTTTATTTTCGGTTTGGACTTTTTCTCTATTCAAATTTCAATTTCTATTCTCAATTTCAAATTGATTTATCTGTAGCAAGTAGCAACAAATTCAATTTCGGTTTGAGATTTTTTTTACCTTTATTTAAAACCCATATAAATTGCTTAAAAAAAAAAACCCATATTGTATAGCGCAAATAGCGGACGCTATAGCGGCCGTAAAGCAAATAGCGCATTTTGATGTCATAGCGTAGCGTTTGGGGTCCAAAAACGCTATAGCGCGCTATTTAGAACACTGGTAATTACATAGTTATCCTTGAAAATTGTAGAAACTCACATATTTGTCAAATCTAACTCTATAACATATCAAATACCTCCAAAAATAATTAAATAATATTTTTTAAAACTTTAAAATTAATTTTTATAATATTAATTAATAATATATTGACCATTATGCCCCTTCGTTTCCGTCTTTTTAGTTCGCCTGAGTTCACTTCTCTCTAAGATGTCAAACCTCTCGTCTCTCTCTCTCCAAACGAAGATGGAAAAATTAAAGCAGCGAGGGATGACAGAAATTTAAGAGAGGAGAGGCGACGAGGGAAGACGGGGAGAAATCTGTGATTTGGCATGTTTGGAGAGAGAGACGGGAGGTTTGGCGCCTTAAAGAGAAGAGAACTCATGCAGACTAAAGAGACATAAACGAAGAGCATAATGGTCAATATATTCTTAATTAATATTGTAAAATAAATTTTTTAAAGTTTTAAAAAATATTATTTAATTATTTTTGGAGATATTTGATATGTTATAGAGTTAGATTGGACAAATATGTGAGTTTGTATAATTTTCAAAGATAAATATGTAATTATTGATTTTAGAGGGATAAATACGTAATATTGAAACTTTTGAAGGATATACATGAAATTCCCCCTATTTTTTTAAATTATTCAAAAGATTTTAGATAAGATGATTTTGGACCTATCTAAATAGTAAAAAAACAATTGTAAAAATATAAAATTATTTTTGAAGTATATTTTTATATGGAAATCATATTGAATTGTTCATATCAAATTTGATTTTCACAGTTTTTTTTTTTACTTTTGATCGAAACAACCAGTCTACGTGGCATCTCGGAAAAGACATAACTCAATTTTATATATCACCATTTTATATTACAGCAGTTATTAAATGCACTGTGTAAGAATCAGTATATATCTTATGATTAAAAGATTCTAATAAAAACATAATTATTTTAAATTATATAAAACTCAAATTATAAATTAAACTAACACAATACACCTGACAACTAAATTTGAAGAAGCATTTAGAATACATACCCTTTACAAAAATGCTAATTCTAGTTAATAACTCAAACAAATACAATTTTCTATTATTCAATCTCAATTTCTAACTTTTTATTTAAAGCAATAATTAATTTGTTCGTCTTCATATAATATATCACATATGATCGGATCAATTCGCTATATGGTGAACCAACTATAAAGGATTTATTTTGCTAGCGGAAAATTTTATTTGTTAATCTTGAACATAGCACGAGTAACATGATATTCCATATTTTATTTAAGAAAAATCCTATTTCTCTTGTCTGATCAAATGTCGAAACAAGACGTTCGACTTGTTAGGCGGACAACTGCGTTATTTTTTAATGATTACGATATTTAAATATATATTTAGGTAGTCAACATTGTACAGGTACAAACGGAAGCAAAAAACGCAATAGAAACAAAGATGAAGACAACAATATGAGAGGCGGGTTTACTCCAGTGTTATATTTTTTTGTCTTAATCTTTTAGGCAAAATAACCACTATTGATTTTGTTTCAAATTTAAAAAGGATAGTTAGTTTATGAGTTAGAAGTCTTTTTTTCCAATATCACTAATGCATCTTTGTTATGAATAATTGATTTCCTCTAATATTTTAATAACATATTATTTTTTCATTCATATAAGTGGTTTATTTTTAAATTTAATTTGAAATAAAAAAAAATTTAACTCACAAATAATTTATTTTTTATCACTTTGATATTTATAGTAGTTAAAGTAGTTATTAATACGGTAGTGAAAAGTGTGCAACAAAATAAAAAGTACATGAGGAGGAAAATAAATGAGTGATTCTTCATCATATACGTGTGACAGTTAATTTTCTCGTGTAATGCGCTTAAGATATCATTATATTAGATAAATTGTAATCAGAAGAAACTAAGGTTCTCAATAGCGACTATCACGTCATCTTAAAAGGTCCGAAAAAGCTATAGCGTAACTATTGCGTAACGATAGCTAGCTATTTAGAACTCTGATGAAAAGAAAGCGGCTGATAGTGTTACAGTTTTTAAGATCCGAAAAAGTTATTACACAGCTATCGGATAGCTATAGCTGGCTATTTAGAATTCTAGAAAAAATACATATATGTTTATATGCATGCTATCAGAAAGAGTAGGAGAAATTAGAAGTATATATGCCCATAAAATTAAAGTTATATAATTAGAAATGTCCTCATCAATTCTTCCATATTGAATGTATCCCCCATCTAAATTTAATATTCTCTCATGTTTTCCCTTGTATGATTAGAATATGTTAATTCTAATTAGAAATAAATTCTATTAAAAACTGACGACGTTTGAGAAATTAAAGAAATGACTATTTTTTCCCTTCTCTTTATCATCTTTCCTTTGGTCCTCTGTAACTTATATTCAAGAACTATATATCGTTGGTTAGGATATCTGTGAAATTCATATTTGAAATCATCTTTTCATTTTTATTTTTATTTTTTTAGGAGAATTGCCCGTGGGCATCATTGTATTGATTTTGTATTTAAATTGAGCCCAATAGAAATTGTATTATTTTATTGTGATAGGAATAGGGGTGAAAACGGTATGGATAATATCCGATCCGTATTTGATCCGTATTCGAAAAATTAGATGTGGATATCCGATATCAGAATATCCGTGTGGATATGGATACTGATATGATTTTACGTTTCAATTATCCGTATCCGAATTGTAGATATATATCATATATTTTAATATATATTATGAAAAAATATTGTTATTCACCATTAAAATTAAATAAATATTATGAACTTTGGTATTTTTTAATATTATTTTAATAAATATCTGATCCGATCTGTATGCGTATCTGTATTCGGCTGATATCCGATCCGTATTCATATTCGGAAAATTAAAAAAGAATATGGATATGATTTTAACACTATCCGCTCCGTATTCCCTCCGTTTTCACCCCTAGATAGGAAATATAAAAGGCTTTTTTTCAGAAATCGTGTAGGTTTGACTGTTCAACCCACAGCTTCTCATAACTGTTTGCTTTTACATATGTTTCTCTTTTCGAGTAGGTAATAGTGTTGTGTACTCCTTTTCAATAATAAGTTTCTCATTTTGACCCGCCACACTCCTTTCTGCATCAGAGGAGAAACAGAGACACCTGAAATCTACTATATACTGTTCATGCATAGCTATTCGTGTTTTTTCCTCAGCACGAACTTCTACCCAGTGGTAAATTATTTATTTTCATGCTATTAGTTGTTATAAGTCTCAGTCTCAGTACGTAACGACTGTGGTTGTTAGGAACTAACACAAATGCACATATCAAGTTTGAATTGTTCATATCAAATTTGATTTTCAAGTTTTTTTGACTTATGATCGAAACAACCAGTCAGCGTGACATATCGGAAAAGGAATAACTCAATTTTATATATCACCATTTTATATTACAACAGTTATTAAATGCACTGTGTAAGAATCAGTATATTATGGTTAAAAGATTCTATATTAAAAACATTTTTATTTTAAATTATATAAAACTTCAATTCTAAAACTAATACATTACAACTGACAAACTAAATTTAAATAAGCATTTAGAAAACATACCCTTGACAAAAATGTTAATTCTAGTTAATAACTCAAACAAAAACAATTTTCAATTATTCAAACTCAATTTCTAACTTTTTTATTTAAAGCAATAATTAAATTTTTTATTTTAATATAATATAGCATATATGGTCCGCTTAGCTATATGGTGCGCCAACTATAAAGGATTTATTTCGCTAACAGCAAATTTATTTGTTAATCTCAAACTTAGCACCGAGTAACATGATATTCCATATTTTCTTTAAGAAAAATCCTCTTTCTCTTTCTCTTGTCAGACAGACAACCGCACTATTTTTCAATCATGACGATATTTAAATGTGCAAGCGGGGATAAAAACCGTAGTAGAAACAAAGATTAATTACGTTAATGGCGTGGAGGCGGCTTTACTATAATAAAATATTAATTTATGGTACCTACCAAGTCAAAGTTTGAACATCCCACCAGTCTCTTCAAAACTGTCATACTATCCATCTATCATGCACCTTCCCTTCCTCTTCTCTATCCTATAAATTCTCTCTTCTCCATGATAAATCATAACACAAACCTTTCACCTCTTTAATTGCTCTCTCCTTCATTTAATCTTTCTTCACGCTTAATTAATTAACGAAGAGTTCAGCTATGGCTAAAGTAGAAGAGATCAGGCAAGCACAACGTGCGCAAGGCCCGGCTTCAATTTTGGCAATCGGTACAGCCACACCCGAAAACTGCATGTATCAGGCTGACTTCCCCGACTTCTACTTCCGCATGACAAACAGCGAACATATGACGGAACTTAAAGAGAAGTTCAAGCGCATGTGTAAGTTGTACAAAATAATTAAGTTTATATTTGAAGATGTATATATCTTGCTATAATTATTTTAGTTTTTGTTTCTCATGATAATCTTATTGTATATTTCAGGCGAAAAGTCGATGATCAAGAAGAGGTACATGCACCTGACTGAGGAGATCTTAGCTGCAAACCCGAACATAACCGCTTACATGGAGCCGTCACTTGACGCACGTCAGGACATGGTTGTCGTGGAGGTACCGAAGCTCGGTAAGGAGGCAGCAGTCAAGGCCATCAAGGAGTGGGGCCAACCAAAATCCAAAATCACCCACTTGATTTTTTGCACCACTAGCGGTGTCGACATGCCCGGGGCTGATTACCAAGTCGCCAAGCTCCTTGGACTTCGTCCGTCCGTCAACCGCCTTATGATGTACCAACAGGGTTGCTTCGCCGGTGGTACCGTGCTCCGCATGGCCAAGGACCTGGCTGAGAATAACCGTGGTGCTAGAGTTTTGGTAATTTGTTCGGAAATCACCGCCGTTACCTTTCGTGGGCCCTCAGATACCCACCTTGACTCCATGGTTGGGCAATCACTTTTCGGAGATGGTGCAGCTGCTTTGATTGTAGGTGCCGACCCCGACCCGGTGATCGAGCGCCCTTGGTTCCAGCTGGTCTCAGCCGCACAAACCATCCTACCCAACTCAGAGGGAGCCATTGATGGTCACCTCCGTGAAGTCGGTCTCACCTTCCACCTCCTCAAGGACGTGCCACGGCTTATCTCGACAAACATCGAGAAAAGCCTTGTCGAGGCTTTTACTCCTATCGGTAAGAAAAAAATATATTATCCTCATAATTATATTTGCCAATTAAACAAATAATAAACAATGCCAAACAAGATATACATATGTATACTATACAGGGCTAATATATGTACGGTGCATGCAGGCATCAATGACTGGAACTCGATCTTTTGGATCGCACACCCGGGAGGCCCGGCGATCTTAGACGCGGTAGAGCGCAAGGTCCAGCTGCAGAAGGAGAAGATGCGTGCGACAAGGCACGTGCTGAGCGAGTACGGCAACATGTCAAGCGCCTGTGTTTTGTTCATACTGGATCAGATGAGGAAGCAGTCGGTGAAGGAAGGCAAGGCCACCACCGGAGAGGGCCTCGACTGGGGAGTGCTCTTCGGATTCGGGCCAGGCCTCACGGTCGAGACCGTTGTTTTGCGCAGCATTCCCATCGAAGCCCCGGCACACTGAGAGAAAACAGCCCTGGATACATATAATATGTGTTTACTGTTGAAGTGAAATTAATTAGTTTATGGGTTATATTGGCCCATTTATTTTTAAATTTTTTTATAGTTGGTGTTCACTAAGATGAATTTATTTCTCCCTTCTCTTTTGCACGGAAAGAACAGTTATCAAAGAATTTATTTCTCCCTTATCTTTTGGTGATCTTTTATCTTATATGTTGTGATGTATAAATATATTGATTTTAATTATCCCTTCTCTATATAACATAAATATTTTTGAAGAGAATTTTTTTCTTCATTTTATTAAAATAATACCAATCCACACCAAATTATCTGGTCAATTTTGAAGGCTGCATATTTAATCAATATCATACCATGTGGTTCGCTCGAAAAATATTTGAAAAAGAACACCTTGCAATCAACTCGCTTAACTTAATTTTAAATCAAAATTGAATCGAGCAATCAATTTCAAGAGAGCTGATAGCTGAAAGCAGAAGCCGAAATTGAATGGAGCAATCAAACTCGAAATTCAAACGAATTGTTATTAGAGAAATGTTATGACCCCGGAGCCATCATATCCGAGTGTGCCTCCTAACTAGTTTAACAGAAACGGTTTTGCAATTTTGTCTAACTTTCATTTTTAGCGCTCATATTCAAGCTTTTAAAGTTCTATTTATAACATTTTGCAGTTATACTCGTAAGCATTTAAAACCTCTATCTGTAAGCATTTAAATTTTAAATATGTGTAGTTTTAACTTTTAACTATTTTTGTTTTCAAACCTAACAAAGAAAATATTCCTTTTACTACCCACTCTTTTTTTATTTTTCTCTGATCATTATCGTCTATTTTTCCGACAATCCGTGATTAATATTACAAATCTAAATATACAAACGTTTTCTACTACATTTTCTCTTTCAAATGAGATCCATAAATAAATACTTTTTATTTATTTTAAAGTCATTTTTTTTTTAAAAGTAAAACACATGAGCACTTTAAATTTTCAAAATTTGAACCTCATTTATTTTTCATTTTCATGCACATTTTATTTTTTTACACGCTTTTTGCTTCCTTATTAGTAACTACCTTAACTACTATAAATATGAAAAATTGTATGATTGTTTAAAAAACATTATATTCCAAATTAATTATAAAAAAATCGATAGTGAATTTAAAATCACCATATAATATTTAGATATTGGAGAAAATCAATTATCCATAAGAGAAAATCACATCGAGCAACCCCAAATTTCATGTAAACGGGACATATCTCTACCAACAACTTGAAAAGTCCGCTATTAAATCCTTTCAACTTATCTTCATCACACAGTATCTCCGAGTATTATCCAGCTAGTAACCCTTACTACTTCAAAGGTTTCTCATAATACTGTAGTGTAAGTGCATTAATTATTTGTGAGACAGCACAACTAACCAACTCATCTTCGAAACAGCTCCTAAAGTACTTTTTAGTTAATCCTAGTACCCAAATACCATGGTACGTGTCATGTGTGACATCTAACCTTTTGGAACTGTGTTTTTTTAAAGAACCAGACCTATAAATAAAAAATAATAATTCAAATATCTTCAAAAATATTTATATTACACATGTAAATTCTATATACAAATCTTCTTAATTGTATAAACACAGTGCAATAAAACTTCAAATAAAGCATTAGTAAGAGTTTCAGGTTACAAATGCTATAAACCGAACACTATTATTCTATAAACACAATGCAATAATTCTATAAAACCAATATTACAACAAAATTTCACATCAAATTTTAGTAAAAACTCAGGTTCCAATTTTTATAAACCTGATAATTTAATTTTATAAACAAAATCTAGAATTCCGTAAACACAATGCAAACAATTAATTTACAGATCAAGCATTAATTAATAATAGTTTCAGGAGCAGAACTCAGTAATATGCTGAGTTCAATTCTATAAACAATACATATAAAATATGAATTAAATATTTTATGTTGTCCAATATACAAAATGGACACATCCGTTGCTAATTAATTTTAAGTTGCAATTTTTAATTTTTCATTAAAAAAATGGACACCCCTTACTAATTAAATCAATCTTTAAAATGTTATCCATTCAAGAGGAATGAACGCTTCGATACAATGTTTATTATTAATGAACTTTTATGAGTAGAACTAGGGTGCTCCTAAGCTCACCAAGCCCTTCTATGAGCTCGACTCAAAACCTATCGAATTGATTTCAAACGACATTTCCAAACCGTTAGATGTTCAATCTATATTAAAATGTGCTTGGAGACCAAATTTTACATTTTTTGGAATTTTTTTACTATTTATTAAGATGGTTTGAAAATCGCTGTTTTCCAATGGTGCAGAATTTTAATAAAAACAGCGATTTTCAAACCATCTTAATAAATAGTAAAAAAATTCCAAAAAATGTAAAATTTGGTCTCCAAGCACATTTTAATATAGATTGAACATCTAACGGTTTGGAAATGTTGTTTGAAATCAATTCGATAGGTTTTGAGTCGAGCTCATAGAAGGGCTTGGTGAGCTTAGGAGCACCCTAGTTCTACTCAACTTTTATAGTGTGTCTCTTTTGGTTATGTGATACATTGGTATTTACAATGTTTATTATTAATGAACTTTTATGGTCTGATAGCATGTGGATATATAAAATTGACTTGATGTTTTAATATATGGTCCTTGAAATAAAATCCTTCCTTACTATATCCTGTAAGTTTGGGGGAATATATAAATTAATCAACTTTAGCTAATTTTTTTTACTAATTTAAAAGTAGAGAACCCATGGAATTTAGCATGCGCATTTGTGTTAGTTTCTAACAACCACAGTCGTTACGTACTGAGACCAATAACAACTCATTATAATTTATCATTATAATTTACCACATGGGGAATAAACTTAATTAGACTGGGTAGCTAGTTGTCTCTCTCTTCAAGTCAATCAACTAATCATTTGATAATTAATTAATTCTTTGATAATAACATCCATAATGAAAAAAAATCCAGAAAAATATGATATCTTCATAGAATTATATTAACATTTATTATTGCAATCTATATAAAAAAAAACTTTAGCTCATATATGGATATTGAATATAATAAAGAGTAGAGGGTAAATAAGAAATTAAAGAACTCTTAAAGGCTACATAAGAAATTAATTCTTGTTTTTATGCGAATGAATAAGTTGAAAAATGAATGTCTATACATTATTGATATCATCACATTTTTATAAGTTTTTGATGACAAACATAACAAAGTTAAAATGTCATAAATTTTTACACGTGCGTAGATAAAATGATGAACATCATATCTAACAATTTTATTTTAACTTTTAACTTTCAAATTTTAAATTATTAAAGTTTCTAAAAATAGAAGCACAAAGAACAGAGGCATTTGAATTCTCTCAAAAAAAAAATAGCTCGTTTGGAAATTGAGACAAAGTAAATTAGAAGGTTTTGGTAATTTTTTTTTCTGTAAATGGAAAGATGTGGCAACAGGAGCTAAACTTGTGATAAGCCAAAATAATATTTATTGAAACCTAGGGTTTGTTATGAGAATTAAGCTAAATTTTGTTTAGATTAGGTTTAATTAAGTTAGAAATGTCCGAAAGTTCAAGTTACTGCCCTAGTTATATTTATTTTACAGGTAATCAAGTGTTTGGAGCTTAACGGAGCAAAACGGGTGATTTGTGGCAAGTCAGCACGAAGCCAGGAGAAATTTCCACTTCCATTGCGGACCGCAAGACAATCATTGCGGGCCGCAACATTATCAAACAGAGAAGACAGCAGTTCCCAGACTCATTGCGCCCCGTAATAGAATTGATTGCGGCCCGCAATAAAGTATTCAAAGACAGATTCTGCGTGAGAAGTTAACTGCCTCCACTCATTGCGGCCCGCAATAAGGCGGTTTCAGAACCCGAATTTGTTATTTTGAGGGATTTATTTTTAGGTTTTGCTGGATATAAAAGGAAAAAAACAGTTAAAGCACCGGGGGACGTTTTTTTAGACAGACAATTTCTGGTTTTAACAAGAAAGACAAAGGAAGAGAAAGGAAGAGAGAAGAAGGGAGAAAGAGAACATCGCTGATCAACCGGTTTTATTATTTTCTCTCTTTGGAACTCTTTTAATCTTTTTAATTTGATTTGTGCTTTAGCCATGACTGGCTAAAAGATTTTCTAGGGTTAATTAGGGCTGTACTTGAAACTTTTGTTATGATTTAGTTGGTTTAATTTTGTATCTTCTTGTTCTTTGTTATGATCTATTATTTATTTTAATTGATTGTGAAGACTTAATCGAAATTACATGAAATCTTAGGATTTGGTATTTGCAATTGAGAAATTGAATATTGAGTCCCGACCATAAAGAATAGGGTATTTGATAGGCTAAGTACCGAGAGGTGACGCTTGTCTTATACGGGCTTTACCTAATAGTTTAGACAAATTGTGCCAAGTACCGAGAGGTGAAAGACGGTTTTCTAGATTAATTGGGACAGTAAGAACTTAATGACTTTAGATCAGTGTTCTAAATAGCGCGCTATAGCGTTTTTGGACCCCAAACGCTACGCTACGACATCAAAATGCGCTATTTGCGCTACGGCCGCTATAGCGGCCGCTACAGCGCTATTTGCGCTACGGCCGCTATAGCGGCCGCTACAGCGCTATTTGCGCTATACAATATGAGTTTTTTTTTTTTTTTTTTTTTTTAAGCAATTTATATGGGTTTTAAATAAAGATAAAAAAAATCTCAAACCGAAATTGAATTTGTTGCTACTTGCTACAAATAAATCAATTTGAAATTGGGAATAAAAATTGAAATTTGAATAGAAAAAAAGTCCAAACCGGAATTAAAATTTGAATAGAAAAAAAAATAGATTAATGTCATGAATCATGATACTTAAGATATTTTTAATAGGAAAAATCGATAGTTTATGATATTACTATGGATATTTTGAACCGCAATTTGGACTTTGTACGAGTTCAATATGAATATTATAATTTCTTAATTACTTTGGTGTTATTTATTGTTCTATGAGACCTTAGATAATTGATAAGCCGTAATAATATCTATTGAAACCGGGGGTTTGTTATGAAAATTAAGCCAAGTTTTGATTAAATTAGGTTTAATTAGGTTAGAAATTTCCAAAAGTTCAAGTTACTGCCCTAGTTATGTTTATTTTACAGGTAATCAAGTGTTTGGAGCTTAACGGAGCAAAACGGGCGATTTGTGGCAAGTCAGCACATAGCCAGGAGAATCTGTCACTTTCATTGCGGACCGCAAGACATCTATTGCGGGCCGCAACATTATCAAACAGAGAGCAACTCAGACCACAGAATTTCGCAGACCTCTTGCGGCCCGCAAGGAATTTTATTGCGGCCCGCAGAGAAGCATTCAGAGAGTTGGACTTTGCGCGAGAAACAACCGCCTTCACTCATTGCGGCCCGTAAGGATCTTATTGCGGCCCGCAATAAGGCGGTTTCAGAGCCCGAATTTGCTATTTTTAGGGATTTTGTTTTATATTCTGGAGAGGTATAAATAGGAAACCTGTAGAACAGAACAGTTACGTTTTTTTAGAGTTAATTTCTGATTTTAAGAAGAGAGACAAAGGAAGAGAAAAGGAGAGAGAAGAAGGGAGAAGTAAAGATCACGATTCAACCGGTTTTATTATTTTCTCTCTTTGGAACTCTTTTATTCTTTTTATTTTGATTTGTGCTTTAGCCATGACTGGCTAAGGAATATTCTAGGGTTAATTAGGGCTGTACTTGAAACTTTTGTTATGATTTAGTTTGTTTATTTTGTATCTTCTTGTTCTTTATTATGATCTGTTCTTTATTTTAATTGATTGTGAAGACTTAATCGAAATCACATGAAACCCTAGGATTTAGTATTTGCAATTGAGAAATTGAATATTTAGTCCTGACCATAAAGAATAGGGTATTTGATAGGTTAAGTACCGAGAGGTGACGCTTGTCTTATACGGGCTTTACCTAATTGTTTAGACAAACTGTACCAAGTACCGAGAGGTGAATTACGGTTTTCTAGATTAATTAGGACAGTAAGAACTTAATGACTTTAGATTAGCATAGCCAAGTACCGAGAGGTGACGTTTATTCTAATTTGAAGATGGTATTAATATAGAAATATCCCTTTGTACCTACAACCCTCAACTGTGCCTTCATAATTGAAAGAACAAATTTAATAAACCAATTAGTCATAACATTAGTGGATAGGAACCCTAAGAAACCCTAATCTCTCATCTTTATTAAAAATCAGAATTTGCTTTAAGACTTTAGTTTAATTTAGTTTAATCGAAACCAAATCAACCACTCAAACAAACAAAAACCTTTTTATTTCTTTTACTAAATTGAATTGCTAGGTTAGAAAATATATTCCGACTTGTCCCTGTGGAAACGATCCCTAAATACTACTTGACTAGGTTGTACACTTGCAACTGAATTGAGTATAAATTAGGATTTATTACTTGTACTGCAGAAATCACATCAAGTTTTTGGCGCCGTTGCCGGGGACAACGGAGAATATTATTTCAGACCTAAGTAATTTAGTTAGTAATTGTTTTTAATTTTCTTTTGCTTTCTTTTCTCTCTCACTCGTGCAGGTTGAAATCTGGCAGAAGAACCTCCAACCCCGGAAGCCACAGATTTGGTTGAGTGGTTTTCTAGGAGAGGATCAACTCATCTTTTCTACGCCAGACGAAACAAACACCCAACAAGAGGACCTTTCCTGAGTGTAAATCCGCGCCGGTTAGACATGTCGGCCGGAAATGAAAATGCTCATTTGGAGAACCTTCAAAGAGAACGGGATGAGATGGCCAATGAACTTCAACGATTGCGAGCAGCCGCCGCTGATAGACAAAACATCGAAGCGGCTGATGCCAATCGCCCCTTGAGAGACTTTACAGCGCCTAGGGCTGAGGAAATCCACCTTGGGTATACGGCGCCCACCATCAATGCTGAAGAATACCAGATTCCACCAGCATGGGTTAGCATGGTGCAGCGCCATCTGTTCCATGGTCTACCTCACGAGGATGCAACACAGCACTTAGCCAATTTTGAAGAAATCTGCAGCACAATTAAGGTACAAACTATTTCTCCTGAAAATCTTAAAGTTATGGCCTTCACTTTTTCTCTTGCAGATAAGGCTAAAAGTTGGATAAGGAGCCAAAGACCCGAGAACATGAACACTTGGCCTAAGGTGGCAAATGCTTTTCTCAACAAATTTTTCCCGCCATCCAAAACAAACTCCTTGCGCCATCAAATCCACAATTTCCGACAAAGGGGAGAAGAAACCATGAGCGAGGCATGGGAGAGGTTTCAAGAATTGCAAAGGTGCTGTCCCCACCATGGTATCGAAGGGTGGAATTTGTTGCAAATCTTCTACAACAGCCTTCTACCACAGGACAAGGGGATGCTAGACGCAGCTGCTGGAGGTAGTCTCATGAATAAAGGGGCTATTGATGGATACAAGCTGGTGGATGACATGGCTCTCAACCAAAGCCAATGGCACAACCCTAGGGAGACACCGGTCATCCTGCAGCGAGGAATAAAGGAAGTGAATTCAAATCAAAATTTCGCTGCAGAAATTGCCGCCTTGAATCGCAAAATTGATCAAATGGGCGTCAACTCGGTAAGCAATCCTTCTCCTCTTCCTTGTTCAATTTGTGGTGGTACCGATCATCTAGCAATTAACTGTGGTGTAAGTAATGAGGTTAGTTATGAGGAAGTGAATGCAATTAACCAAGGCAATTTCAAACCAAATAACAATCATTACTCCAATACTTACAACCCCGGTTGGAGAAATCACCCAAACTTTTCGTGGAGACAAAATGACCAACCAGCCCAAGGAAATCAAAACAACCAAGGTAACTCAAACTTTAATAGACCAAATCAAGGTTATGGTAACCAAGGGTATGGTTCGAATGCACAACCAAAGTCCAATCTCGAATTGATGATGGAGACTTTCATGACAAGTCAAAATCAAAAGTTTGATGAACTGACCAAAAAGGTAGACATGTTAGCAACTCAAAACAAATTACTTGAAAACCAAGTTGCACAACAAGCTACACAATTCTCTCGCCAACCGGGCACCCTTCCACCAAAACCCGAGAACAATCCCAAGGATGTCAAGGCGGTTAGGCACATGCTTCGCAGCGGTACGCAATATGAGGATCCACCCGTACCAAATGATGACTTTGTACAACCGCAAGGTGAAGAGACACGAGGCAATGATGAGCACATCTCCACACACGAGGATTTCGCCTCAAAGGAAACTACACCAATTGCACCAAGCGACCATGCGGAACCAGCAAAGCAATCTCATGATGAGCAGCCAAAGGTAAATGCACAGGTACCTCTCTACATCCCTCCTCACAAATTCGCTCCTTTTCCTGGTAGACTTAAGAATGAAAAAACCGACAAACAATTTGCCAAATTCCTTGAACTGTTGAAACAATTGAATGTGAACCTACCATTGACTGAGGTAATGACCCAAATGCCGGTTTACACCAAATTTTTCAAAGACATTCTTTCAAACAGGCGTAAACTTGAAGAAGTCCAAATGGTATCCCTAGACACAAATGGAAGTGCAATGGTAATGAATGAATTGCCCAAAAAGTTGGATGATCCGGGTAAATTTTCCATACCATGTTCTATAGGAAATGTCCAATTCAAACGTGCACTTTGTGATCTAGGAGCAAGTGTGAGTCTTATGCCTAAGTCGGTATATGATAGGTTGGGCGTTGGGGAACTTAAGCCAACTAGAATATCCCTTCAATTGGCAGACCAATCGGTTAAGTTACCTTTAGGAGTGGTGGAGGACTTGCCAATTCAAATTGGAAAGTTATTTGTACCAATTGATTTTGTTGTGGTTGACATGGATGAGGACACTCATACACCACTCTTGTTAGGTCGACCATTTCTCAATACAGCAAAAGCCGTGATCTATGTCCATGATGGAATTATCACAATGAACATTGGTGAAGAAAAATTGACATTCGATATCAAAAGATCCATGAGATATCCATCTAATGATCAAAGTGTTTTTAGTGTTGAGATACTTGACAGGTTGATAGTTGAAGAGCTCACAAACAACATGGAGAAGGGCTCATTTGAGTATTGGATGGACCAGGAGTGCGAAAAACTTGACACAACGAGTTCTGTAGAGCTTATTGCGGCCCGCAGCAACATCCATTGCGGCCCGCAACATCTTCAACCAGAGAGGGATGAAAATCGCATAGCCATTGCGGTCCGCAATGAAACCTATTGCGGCCCGCAACATCTTCAGTCAGAGATGCTGAATCAAACAGAGCTCATTGCGGCCCGCAACAAACCTTTCCAGAATGACACAGAGCCTATTCTAAGCCCGATTTTTCAAGTTTCAACCGCCGAGACCCTTCCTAACTTTGCCGAAACCACAGAAGATGCACCCAAGGTTGAACTAAAGCCATTGCCTTCGACCTTACGATACGAATACCTTGGCCCAAACCAAACCTATCCCGTTATTGTCAATGCATCTCTAAACCAAGACCAAACCTCACAACTTCTGCAAACATTGAGGATGCACCGAAAGGCCATTGGATACACACTAGACGATCTCAAAGGAATCAACCCTTCTATTTGCATGCACCGGATCTTGATGGAAGAAGGACACAAACCAACCATTGAAAGCCAACGGAGATTGAACCCGAACTTAAGCGAAGTCGTGCGCAAAGAGATACACAAGCTACTTGACGCCGGCATCATCTACCCTATCTCCGATAGCAAATGGGTGAGCCCAATCCATGTGGTGCCAAAGAAGGGAGGAACAACAGTGATAGAAGGGAAGGATGGCGAGCCAATTGCAACACGACTTGTGACGGGATGGCGCATGTGCATCGACTATCGAAAGCTCAATACCGGCACGCGCAAGGATCATTTTCCTCTCCCGTTCATAGATCAATTGCTTGAACGGCTAGCTAAGCACTCTTTCTTTTGTTACTTAGATGGGTATAGTGGTTTCTTTCAAATACCAATTCATCCTGATGACCAAGAAAAGACCACTTTTACTTGTCCATATGGTACCTTTGCATATCGTAGGATGCCCTTTGGGTTATGTAATGCACCGGCCACTTTTCAAAGGGGAATGATGGGTATATTTTCAGACCTGATTGAGAAATCCATGGAAGTCTTTATGGATGACTTTTCAGTCTATGGTACAACCTTTAATGATTGTTTGACCAACCTGTCCAAAGTCTTGCAAAGATGTGAAGAGGTTAGCCTTGTTTTGAATTGGGAAAAGTGCCATTTTATGGTTCAAGAGGGTGTTGTCTTGGGCCATGTTGTTTCTGAAAAAGGTTTAGAGGTTGATCGGGCCAAAGTTGAGGTAATTGAAAAGTTGCCTCCACCAATCAATGTGAAAGGTGTTAGAAGCATTCTAGGGCATGCCGGTTTTTATCGAAGGTTCATTAAAGATTTTTCTAAAATTGCCAAACCTTTGACCAATTTATTGCTTAAGGATGCCCCTTTTGATTTTAACGAGGATTGTCTAGATGCTTTTAACAGGTTGAAAGAAGCTTTGATTTCAGCGCCTATCTTGCAACCCCCGAATTGGAACGAGCCATTTGAGATAATGTGCGATGCAAGTGACTATGCCGTTGGAGCGGTATTGGGGCAGCGAGTCGACAAGAAGCCGTATGCAATCTACTACGCAAGCAAAGTGCTAGATGAGGCCCAAGTCAACTACACCACAACTGAAAAGGAGTTACTAGCGGTGGTCTTTGCCATCAACAAGTTTCGCCCTTATTTGGTGGGTTCTAAAGTCATTGTCTACACGGATCATGCGGCCGTCCGTTACCTCCTTACCAAGAAAGATGCAAAACCGCGCCTCATCCGATGGATCCTCTTGCTCCAAGAGTTTGACCTTGAGATAAGGGACAAGAAGGGCACCGAAAACCTAGTGGCTGATCACCTTTCACGCATTATGGCTGAACCTTCAAACCAAGACTTGCCAATTGATGACTCTTTTGCCGATGAGCAGCTCTACCAAGTGAGTACAGTCGAATACCCGTGGTTCGCTGATATTGCGAATTTTCTTGCATGTGGGTCCCTACCACCAAACCTCACATACCAATCCCGAAAGAAATTATTTGCGGATGCCAAGCATTATTTTTGGGATGATCCATATCTTTTCAAGCTTGGTGTTGATGGGATCCACAGACGCTGCATTCCACAAGGTGAGGTGCAATCGATTCTCTACCACTGTCATTCATCACCTTACGGAGGACATGCTTCAACCAACAAAACTGCCGCCAAAGTCCTACAGGCCGGTTTCTTTTGGCCAACCCTTTTTAAGGATACAAGGATATTTGTTATCTCTTGCGACAAGTGCCAAAGGATGGGAAACATAACCAAGCGACATGAGATGCCTCAGCAAAGCATTCTAGAAGTTGAATTATTCGATGTATGGGGCATTGATTTTATGGGACCCTTTCCGAGCTCATGCAACAACAAGTACATCCTTGTGGCGGTGGATTATGTCTCAAAGTGGGTAGAAGCAATACCAAGCCCCGAAGCCGATTCAAAGACTGTCAAACGCCTTTTCCAAAAGGTGATTTTTCCAAGGTTCGGTGTTCCAAGGGTGGTAATTAGTGATGGAGGCTCTCATTTCATCAACCGATCTTTTGCAAGTCTCATGGAGAAGTATGG
Source organism: Carex kokanica (assembly GCA_025461125.1). Lineage (NCBI taxonomy): Eukaryota > Viridiplantae > Streptophyta > Magnoliopsida > Poales > Cyperaceae > Carex > Carex kokanica. The sequence goes on along the minus strand of JAJGRX010000111.1, from coordinate 206,139 downwards.
TGTAAATCACAAAGTCGCAACTCCGTACCATCCGCAAACAAGTGGTCAAGTTGAAATCTCAAACCGCGAGATCAAGCACATTCTCCAAACCGCTGTTGGCTTGAACCGAAAAGACTGGAGTTTGAGACTAGATGATGCACTTTGGGCATACCGCACGGCCTACAAAACACCAATTGGCATGACTCCTTTCAAGCTTGTCTATGGCAAGCCATGTCATTTGCCGGTCGAATTGGAGCATAAGGCGTTTTGGGCTATCAAGTCTATTAACTTCGACATGCTTCAAGCTGGCCAAAAGCGCATCCTCGACTTGAATGAACTTGAGGAGATCCGTTTGAGCGCGTATGAGAATGCCAAAATTTACAAGGAGAAGACGAAGAAATGGCATGACAAGCACATAATTCGAAGGGAGTTTAAAATTGGTGATTATGTTTTATTGTTCAATTCACGTTTTAAGCTCTTTGCAGGTAAACTCAAGTCCAAGTGGAGTGGCCCGTTTCAGGTGCAACGTGTGTTTGACCATGGGGCGATAGAAATTTGGAGCGAGCGAACTGGAGCGTTCAAAGTGAATGGGCAGAGACTGAAGGTGTACAATCACGGAGAACCGGTTGAAGGGAAGACAAGCATCTCCCTTACCGATGCACAAACGAACTAGAAGAGGAGAATGGTCAAGCTCGAGACGCTAAACAAGCGCTTCTTGGGAGGCAACCCAAGCAATTTACTTTTTTGCACATTTAAATTTCGTACTTTAAATTTATTTTTGCATTTAGATAGGTTAATTTAAGACTTTCTGAAAATTTCTATGTCTTTTGCGGCCCGCAATAAACCCTTCTGCGGTCCGCAACAAAGCACACAGAACAAAAAAAAAAAAAAAAAAAAAAAAAAAAAAAAAACAAAAAAAAAATTAGGCCGACTTTTTATTTTTATTGCGGCCCGCAATACATTTCATTGCGGACCGCAATGAACACAGAATCGTTTCTATACTTGACCAAAATTTTGATTTTTACAGGTTATTGCGGCCCGCAAGCCGACTTATTGCGGCCCGCAATATAAGCAGACAATTTCAACAGTCGCGACTCCTCCTTTTTCTCCCGCTCCTTGCGCCTCCTCACCTCCTTCCTTGCCAAAACCGAACCACAAATCCCGCTTCTCCTTCTGTCTTTCTCTCTTCACCAAAATTTCTTTCTTTCTCTCTTTTCTCTTTCTCCTTCCATCTCTTTCTCTCCCTCTCCACCATTCCTCTCCCTCTCAACAGCCACCGCAATCTCTCTTCCATCTCCATCTCTACCCCCTCTCTCTCTCAAAACCCTAAACCATCTCTCCACCAAAACCGCAACAATTTTCCACCGAGCGCACCACCTCCACTGACGCAGCACGATCTCTCGCCTCCACAACCCTTCACCGCGCGGCCACCCCCTTCTCCAGATTTTTTTCACCGCCACTCTTGCGGCCCGCAAGAAAAGTCATTGCGGCCCGCAAAGAAGCAACCAGAGAGCCGTCTCTATTACACAGCATCCCTTGCGGCCCGCAACCAACCCTCTTGCGGCCCGCAACCAAGCACGCAGAAGCTCAAACTTGGTGATTTTTCTGGAATTTTGAAGCCTCGACTCGACGATTGGACTTCTCGGCTGCATTACTCCACCTCTCCATTTCAAATTTGGTTTGATTACACACATTCGGTTGTATCTCTAACTCTCTTTAATTTCATTTGAATCAATCGAAGTAAATCGAATTGCAAATTGTGTTTGAATCATACCAATTGTGAATTATTGAATTGAATCAACCAACATGCCACCAAGGACAAGGAATAAGGGTAAGGCACCTGCCGATGATGATGATTTTTTACCCTCTAAACGGTCCAAACAGTATAGGGGCAGGGCCGGTAATACCAGTCACTCTAATGACACAGAAATGCCAGACCAGCCCAATTGGACCAATTTACCTGAAAATCGGTGGCCCGAAAACAATAGCCCTGATTTTGGTCTCAGGTTTGCAAATGAGTCAGACCGAGACGTGTTTGATTTTCTCAAGTCCAAAAGGGTAATGCAGCCCAAATACATCCATATACCAACACTGCAATCATTAGGTATTTTGGATGAGGTCCAGTCCCTTATGTCTTCCCTTGGTATTTGGAATTACTGCACCACACCAATGCCAGCTTATCGTACTTTAACTTATGAATTTTTGTCTACTCTTGACATGGAACATGAGCATCTGGCGACATATTACATGGACGGTGCGAAGTACTCCATAACCATGGATGAGGTCAACCGAATCATGGAGTTCCCTGACAGACCTGACGCAGCAGAGACCCCTAATTGGGATGAAAACACAAGCTTCTACGACTTCGCTTGCCAACTGATTGGTGGACATAGGAGGACCTACAAGGCCAGCCAGATCAGCCACCCCGTGTTCCGCTACATCCAGCGCGCTCTTGCCTTCACCATCTTTGCGCGCGGTGAGACGGTGGGTACAATGGGCGAGAACGAGCTTTTCTTCATATATGCCATGCTCCATGCCCAAACAAGACCCGAGGCAATTCCACATGTCGGCGCCTTCATGTTCGACCACATTCTGGGCGTGCGAAACAACGCCACTCCGGGCGGTATGATCTCTGTTGGTGGATTTGTGACCCGGCTTGCAATCTACCATGGTGTGATTCCTACAGAAGGTCCGGTCTACCGAGTCCTTGCCACGCGCCTCCAAAAGCAAACTGAGTTCATTGATATGGCGTATCTTCAGACAGCCGGTATGTTTTCTCGGCTTGGCGACTCGTTCTTCTTCATTTCCCGTGGTGGTCAGCATATCCCTCTGCCCCTGCCAGATCCTATCGACAGGGCAGATCCTTCCACTTGGATTCTGCCCCTTACAGTGACCCCACCTCTACAGCCGCAGTACCAGCATCAGCCCGGTGCCGAGCCTGCCTCCCAGCCACATGTTGACCCATTTGGGGTACCTCCGCCAGAGCAGCAGCATGCACCACCTCCTCCTTCTTGGGGTCCCGGCCAGCCGACCCCGCAGCAGATGTTCGAGCTGATGCAAACTATGAACACCAACATCACCAATCTGGCCACTCAGAGTGAAACACAGTACACTCAGCTGCGCTCTTATGTGGACGAGCGGTTCAACTCAGTCGACAGACAGATTGCCGACCTCCGCACCTATGTCCATGGTCAGTATGGCGAGCATCAGACCTTCATGACGGGCCGGTTCGACACTTCTCATTCCGCCATGACTCAGCTCAACACTCAGATGGGCCGTCTGCAGGTCCAATACAATGATCTGGCCGGCGATGTTGATGAGATGGCCGATCAGCAGCATGGCACTTACCATCGGACCGACCGCATGTACACGCACATGTCAGAGTCTGGATTCATTACAGCTGACCCGATACCGAGGCGCCGACGACCTAGGCGTACACCACCTCAGGAGACCGCTGCACCTCCACCTGCACCTCCGCGGCAGGACTGATCCCCATTGTGAGCTTTCTCATCTCCTCTTTTTCCCTTTCTTTGTTTTATTTATTTCACCGGGTCGGTGCCAATGGATAGGCTTGGGGGGGTAAATTGTAGGAGTAGTATCAATTTTTTTTTCGTTTTAGTTTGTTTCTTTTAGTTTAGGATAGAAATTGGAAAGTTTTGTGCAATTTAGGGAAAAACAATGCAATTTGAGGGCTTATTTCAAAATTTTTGTTTGGATATTCGGTGATATAACCTCATGGCACAAGAATAGGTAAATAGTTGGTGAATTATGATGCCTTATGATACCTTAGTACCTGTGATCTTCAATTAAAAACCCATTTTGCATGTTGAAAATCAAGTCTCATACGCGCAAGGCCAAGAGTTTCCGAAAGGCTTGGTGCCCGTAGGAGACTTTGCGCGAGACTCAGAAATCCTTTCACAATCGAACTTAATTGAACAAGGGTGTAGGTTGAAAAAAGTGAGCTATGTTGGATTGAAGTCCTTAGGACAGATATATCCGCATAATATTTCAGAAAAAAGTGAAAAATAAAAAAACAAAAGAACAAAAACAAAATAAAAATGAGTGAATAAATGAGCGAGCCTAAAACAGACAGATGCACAAGTAAAAAGAGTCAAGAGCATCAGGCACAGCCTACACCATTAACTGAATTTTTATTTTCATTACAAAGGATTTTCTGGAATTGGTTATCACTTGTAGAAGTGGGAGAATAAACCGAGATTCACTAACTCTGAGGTATCATGTGGGTACAAATTTGCTTAATTAAAACCGAAAACTTGCGTTTGTGAGGTGAAGAAGATCATTGAAAGAAATCCAAATAGTTTTTATTCGTGCTTTGAATTAAGTTGTTTAACCCTAATTTGCCTTGACCGACCAATTTTTAACCCTAATTTAGCTTTTGTTATTAGGATAGTTTAGATAACTTGGTTTAAAAGACGTAACCAGTCCCGGTAATTTTCATAAGTGTTTAGACTTGCTTGGGACAAGCAAGGACTAGCCTTGGGGGAATTTGATAAGCCGTAATAATATCTATTGAAACCGGGGGTTTGTTATGAAAATTAAGCCAAGTTTTGATTAAATTAGGTTTAATTAGGTTAGAAATTTCCAAAAGTTCAAGTTACTGCCCTAGTTATGTTTATTTTACAGGTAATCAAGTGTTTGGAGCTTAACGGAGCAAAACGGGCGATTTGTGGCAAGTCAGCACATAGCCAGGAGAATCTGTCACTTTCATTGCGGACCGCAATACATCTATTGCGGGCCGCAACATTATCAAACAGAGAGCAACTCAGACCACAGAATTTCGCAGACCTCTTGCGGCCCGCAAGGAATTTTATTGCGGCCCGCAGAGAAGCATTCAGAGAGTTGGACTTTGCGCGAGAAACAACCGCCTTCACTCATTGCGGCCCGTAAGGATCTTATTGCGGCCCGCAATAAGGCGGTTTCAGAGCCCGAATTTGCTATTTTTAGGGATTTTGTTTTATATTCTGGAGAGGTATAAATAGGAAACCTGTAGAACAGAACAGTTACGTTTTTTTAGAGTTAATTTCTGATTTTAAGAAGAGAGACAAAGGAAGAGAAAAGGAGAGAGAAGAAGGGAGAAGTAAAGATCACGATTCAACCGGTTTTATTATTTTCTCTCTTTGGAACTCTTTTATTCTTTTTATTTTGATTTGTGCTTTAGCCATGACTGGCTAAGGAATATTCTAGGGTTAATTAGGGCTGTACTTGAAACTTTTGTTATGATTTAGTTTGTTTATTTTGTATCTTCTTGTTCTTTATTTTGATCTGTTCTTTATTTTAATTGATTGTGAAGACTTAATCGAAATCACATGAAACCCTAGGATTTAGTATTTGCAATTGAGAAATTGAATATTTAGTCCTGACCATAAAGAATAGGGTATTTGATAGGTTAAGTACCGAGAGGTGACGCTTGTCTTATACGGGCTTTACCTAATTGTTTAGACAAACTATACCAAGTACCGAGAGGTGAATTACGGTTTTCTAGATTAATTAGGACAGTAAGAACTTAATGACTTTAGATTAGCATAGCCAAGTACCGAGAGGTGACGTTTATTCTAATTTGAAGATGGTATTAATATAGAAATATCCCTTTGTACCTACAACCCTCAACTGTGCCTTCATAATTGAAAGAACAAATTTAATAAACCAATTAGTCATAACATTAGTGGATAGGAACCCTAAGAAACCCTAATCTCTCATCTTTATTAAAAATCAGAATTTGCTTTAAGACTTTAGTTTAATTTAGTTTAATCGAAACCAAATCAACCACTCAAACAAACAAAAACCTTTTTATTTCTTTTACTAAATTGAATTGCTAGGTTAGAAAATATATTCCGACTTGTCCCTGTGGAAACGATCCCTAAATACTACTTGACTAGGTTGTACACTTGCAACTGAATTGAGTATAAATTAGGATTTATTACTTGTACTGCAGAAATCACATCAATAATGTTGATATTTAGTACAAATATTGAATATACGAAATGTAAAAAAAAAAAACGCTATTTGGAATAGCTTCCGCTATAGCGACGCTATTCGCTATAGCTTTTTTTTAGCCTTCCCGCTACGACGCTATAAACGCTATTTAGAATCTTGCTTTAGATTAGCATAGCCAAGTACCGAGAGGTGACGTTTATTTTAATTTGAAGATGGTATTAATATATAAATATCCCTTTGTACCTACACCCCTCAACTGTGCCTTCATAATTAAAAGAACAAATTTAATAAACCAATTAGTCATAACATTAGTGGATAGGAACCCTAAGAAACCCTAATCTCTCATCTTTGTTAAAAATCAGATTTTGCCTTAAGACTTTAGTTTAATTCAGTTTAATCAAAACCAAATCAACCACTTGAACAAACAAAAACCTTTTTATTTTCTTTTACTAAATTAAATTGTTAGGTTAGAAAAAATATTCCAACTTGTCCCTGTGGAGACGATCCCTAAGTACTACTTGACAAGGTTGTACACTTGCAACCGGATTGAGTATAAACTAGAATTTATTACTTGTATTGCAAAATTCACATCAACTTGTGCCTCTGATTCTCTTCACCTTTTTCTATCATAAGATATTTTATAATAAAATTTTAATTTTTGATACCTACCAAGTCAAAGTTTGAACATCCCACCAGTCTCTTCAAAACTGTCATACTATCCATCTATCATGCACCTTCCCTTCCTCTTATCTATCCTATAAATTCTCTCTTCTCCATGATAAATCATAACACAAACCTTTTCACCTCTTTAATTGCTCTCTCCTTCATTTAATCTTTCTTCACGCTTAATTAATTAACGAAGAGTTCAGCTATGGCTAAAGTAGAAGAGATCAGGCAAGCACAACGTGCGCAAGGCCCGGCTTCAATTTTGGCAATCGGTACAGCCACACCCGAAAACTGCATGTATCAGGCTGACTTCCCCGACTTCTACTTCCGCATGACAAACAGCGAACATATGACGGAACTTAAAGAGAAGTTCAAGCGCATGTGTAAGTTGTACAAAATAATTAAGTTTATATATGAAGATGTATATATCTTGCTATAATTATTTTAGTTTTTGTTTCTCATGATAATCTTATTGTATATTTCAGGCGATAAGTCGATGATCAAGAAGAGGTACATGCACCTGACTGAGGAGATCTTAGCTGCAAACCCGAACATAACCGCTTACATGGAGCCGTCACTTGACGCACGTCAGGACATGGTTGTCGTGGAGGTACCGAAGCTCGGTAAGGAGGCAGCAGTCAAGGCCATCAAGGAGTGGGGCCAACCAAAGTCCAAAATCACCCACTTGATCTTTTGCACCACTAGCGGTGTCGACATGCCCGGGGCTGATTACCAAGTCGCCAAGCTCCTTGGACTTCGTCCGTCTGTCAACCGCTTTATGATGTACCAACAGGGTTGCTTCGCCGGTGGTACCGTGCTCCGCATGGCCAAGGACCTGGCTGAGAATAACCGTGGTGCTAGAGTTTTGGTAATTTGTTCGGAAATCACCGCCGTTACCTTCCGTGGGCCCTCAGATACCCACCTTGACTCCATGGTTGGGCAATCACTTTTCGGAGACGGTGCAGCTGCTTTGATTGTAGGTGCCGACCCCGAGCCGGTGATCGAGCGCCCTTGGTTCCAGCTGGTCTCAGCCGCACAAACCATCCTACCCAACTCAGAGGGAGCCATTGATGGTCACCTCCGTGAAGTCGGTCTCACCTTCCACCTCCTCAAGGACGTGCCACGGCTTATCTCGACAAACATCGAGAAAAGTCTCGTCGAGGCTTTTACTCCTATCGGTAAGAAAAAAATATATTATCCTCATAATTATATTTGCCAATTAAACAAATAATAAACAATGCCAAACAAGATATACATATGTATACTATACAGGGCTAATATATGTACGGTGCATGCAGGCATCAATGACTGGAACTCGATCTTTTGGATCGCACACCCGGGAGGCCCGGCGATCTTAGACGCGGTAGAGCGCAAGGTCCAGCTGCAGAAGGAGAAGATGCGTGCGACAAGGCACGTGCTGAGCGAGTACGGCAACATGTCAAGCGCCTGTGTTTTGTTCATACTGGACCAGATGAGGAAGCAGTCGGTGAAGGAAGGCAAGGCAACCACTGGAGAGGGCTTCAACTGGGGAGTGCTCTTTGGATTCGGGCCAGGCCTCACGGTCGAGACCGTTGTTTTGCGCAGCATTCCCATCGAATCCACGGCACACTGAGAGAAAACAGCGCTGGATACATATATTATGTGTGTTTACAGTTGAAGTGAAATTAATTAGTTTATCGATTATATTGAGCCATTTATTTTGAAATTTTTATAGTTGCTGTTCACTAAGATGAATTTTCTTCTCCCTTCCCTTTTGCACGGCAAGAACAGTTATCAAAGAATTTATTTCTCCCTACTCTTTTGGTGATCATTTATCTTATATGTTGTGATGTTTAAATATATTGATTGTAACTATCCCATCTCTATATAACATAAATATTTTTGAAGATAATTTTTTCTTCATTTTATTAAAATAATACCAATACATACCAAATTATCTAGTCAATTTAGAAGGCTGCATATTTAATCAATTTCGTAACCATGTGGTTCGCTCGAACATAATTTGAAAGAAAGAACACCTAATTCAAAATTCAAAATTCAAAACGAATCTAATTCAAAACCTAGACTGAATCGAGCAATCTAATTCAAAATTCAAAACGAATCCAAGTCAGCGAGCTGAGAGCAGAAGATCCAAGCCCAAGCCGAAATTGAATCGAGCAATCAAACTCGAAATTCCAACGAAGTGTTATTAAATTGTTTGGGCCTAAACCCAAGCCCAAGCGCAAGCCCAAATCCAGTAGACAAGCAGGCCATATGCTCCGTTCTAATGTCGTGAAAAATTGAGCTTTCAATTTTAACAAATCGATTTCAGCCCTTTGTTCTAAACATCTAATCGTAAATCTAAATTTCTTAATCGCGAGTTCGCGACCAACTCCATAACTACGAACTGTGGGTTCCAATATATCTTAATTTTTTAATTCTACCTTTCTAAGTCTGTCATTTCCCCCTGGGTTCCACGCAGAAGAGACCGTTAAAACTGTAACATTTGAAAATGATAACAAATTTGTTGATCGGCTGATCAACAAGTTGCTTGCCCATATTAACAATTTATCACTTTTTAGTTTTGTTTTTATATGAATCGATAAGTTAAAAAATCAACGTTCAGAATTTATCCATTTTAACATATTTTTGCAAGATCTTGATACCGATCAAAACAAAGTGATAATGTCATAATCTGTATGTGTACAGAGAAAATGATACAGATCAAATCTAACGGTTTTATTTTGATAATTGAGTTTTAAATTTTTAATTATTAACGTTTAAAAAATTAAGCATGATGGAAACACAAAAAAATAGAGGCATTTGAGCCCTCCATATATACTGAGCAATTGAACCCTCCCTTGAATAACTTTATGCTATTTCTGAATTACAGGAATGAATGCATGTAACCTATGTGATACATAAGAAATTTAATTTGAGATTTGTTTATAATAACAATCAATGGTATTTCGATTGTAATTGATGTCATATTTATAGCAGTAAGTAATTAATCACCTCCAGTAACATTATCTCACTTCTGGGTTTGTCAATGTGACATAATTTATAGAGCATGACCCAACTGCTTCCTCTGTTTCTCTTACATTGAAGTATGCTGGCTGCTTAGGCTCTGGTAAAATTATACTTTCGGTGGTAAGAAACACGATCACATCTGACATGGTGGGTCGATCAACTGGATTTTCTTGTACACACAATAAAGCCACATGAATGCATCTCTCTGTCTGTCCTTGGGACACTTCGGTTAATGTTGGACAAATTAGTTCAGAAAAACTCCCATCTTTCCATCTAACCCATGCCTGAAAAAGAGATATTTTAGTCCAGGGAAAAAAATGATACGAACTGAGATTTTAACAGAGATTCTATTTTGTTCCAGAGTTTCAATTAAGTAAAAGGAATTTCACAGCATAAAAGTGTTAGCATATATCAATATATGAGCTCCTTACATATCCAAGAAGGTTGAGAAAGTCTCCGTAATAGTGGAAACCCATATTCCTTTTGCCGCTTATAATCTCTAGAAGCAATACACCGAAGCTGAATACATCTGATTTCATTGAGAAAAGACCCTCGGATGCATACTCTGGAGCCATATAACCGCTGAAAAGAAAAATCAATATATGATGATATATCAATATTATATAGAGTAAAGCTAAGGTGCTCTTAAGAGTACCGTACTCCTAAATTTAGGCCGTTAGATTTCTTTAAAAGTCGTGCTACCACGTCTTTTAAAGAATCTACACGACTTTTAAAGAAATCTAACGGCCTAAATTTAGGAGTACGGTACACTTAAGAGCACCTTAGCTTTACTCATATTATATATATCTTGTTCTTAGAAAGTAATCTTGTATTATACTGATTTAAGTTAAATAATTGTGAGTTTTTTTTTTTAATTATGATCTTTTTTTATGCACTAACATATATTGGACATATTTTATTTGACAGGTAGCATCATACTTACTATGTTCCTACCACCCTATTGGTATTTGCTTGGAGCTCCTTCGGACCGAATATTCTGGCTAATCCAAAATCAGATATCTTTGGGTTCATTTCAGCATCTAAGAGAATGTTGCTTGCTTTCAGATCTCTGTGAACAATTCTTAGTCTTGAGTGTTTGTGGAGATATAGGAGTCCTTGAGCAATGCCTTCAATTATCGCAAAACGTCTTTGCCAATTTAGAAGTGCTCCTCTTGTTTTATCTGTGATTTTATACAACACATGTATATATAGTAATATAGGAAATGGAGTTGGATTATCTTTGTTTTTACATTCCAACAATTCAATCCTTGGCCTTATATTGTTAGTTTTTAATTACAATTTTAGCATAAAAGGAGTCAAAATATTGTACTGTTTACTTTTAATAAAGGAACTTGTGGGTAAATTGGTTCTTAGAATTTAAGAGGTAGAAATTTGGTGATCTGACAGGACTCGGAATGCTATATCATAACTAACAACCCAAGTGATTTGTTACAGATGACTAATTAGTACTAAGAAAAAAAAACTCTCTCTATAAAATGGAATTAGTACTCTAATATATGGATAAATTTAATAAAAACGTATAAAAGATTACAAAAATCTTTGCAAAATAGGTTTCTAGAGACATACCAAAAATGAAATAGTCTAAGCTTTTGTTTGGCATAAACTCATAAATCAATATTTTTTCCTTTCCTTGGATGCACCACCCGACCAGCCGGACTAAGTTTTTGTGTTGCAACTTAGCGATAAGTTGGATTTCATTTTTAAATTCAACTAGACCTTGACCCGAAAATGTAGAAAGCCTCTTGACAGCTATCTCAAGTCCATCTTGTAGTACCCCCTAGAAGAAGAACTTTGAATCATAATAAATCCTAATTATTATTTTTTATTCATCATATAAAGTATTTGCATGCATTTTTCTAATTTGTCGGTTCTTTTAATTATTTCCTAAATTTTAATTACCACGTTCAAGTTGTGGCTTTTCTTGCTCTAAAAATGTAATTTTTCAAATAAATAAGGAAGAGATAAAGGAAAGTCAGGATGGAAGCAAATAGGAAGCACCTTATAGACGGGTCCGAATCCACCTTCGCCGAGTTTATTGTCCAATGAGAAGTTACCTGTTGCATTAGCTATTTGATTGAAATCGAAGAGTGGAAAATCTGAACTTCTTTCTCTGCTCCACAGATCCAGTGTTTCATTGTTGGTTGCGAGCATTTTTTCTTCTTGAGAAACCTCGGTTTCTAAATCATTAATGAAGGGATAAAGTGTTAGCAAAATTTTCATTCAAATGAACATATTGAGAACTACTGTTTAACTGTATACAGAACTATACCTGCATATCTCAGTTTTCTGATCAGCAAAAAGACAATGAAGCAGCCAATAATAAACAATGCCACAGATACGCTGATGATGATAACGAGGTGCCTGCTCTTTTCTCCTGTTGAGGTTCAAATTATCAACACATATCATATAATTTCTTTTGTTATTTTGCATAGATGAATATTGAAGAAAAAGGTTCATCCTTTGTAAGGAAACTGATGGATAAACACATCCAAAGAGTGGAAGTTAGGTTGAAAATGGATAGCAAAATGTATTCAGGTTAGTTCACTTTCAGCTATAGTTTGGCGGCTTCATATTTAGGTAATTTTCAGTAGCTGCTTGGTAGATCTTGGATTATATTGAGTAAAGTGTCTGTTAAGATCCTATAATTCCAGAGTACAAGAGATTAGTCACACAAGGGTATACCTAAATGTCACCTATATATACGTCAAAAATAAAAAATGAACCATTTGCCCATGAAAGCCGATCAAATAAAAAGACATATTTTTCTTAAACATGCTACAAATTTTTTTATGCTTTTAATAAAGGGTAAAATGGGTATTTTATAAATTTAAAATGAGTTTTAATATAAAAACAATAAAAATGGGTACATATACATATGTGAGTTTTTGAAGTTTTGAGGGGGACATACGTAATTTTGAAGTTCAGAGGGGGAATATGTAATTTTGAAGTTTTTCAATTTCATCCTCTAGTTTACTGATATTACAAATTGTGATATAATTTAGAGTTCTCCAAAATTAAAGTTTCAACTGCTGGGAATTCATTTCTGACTTGTGGGATGGGCAATGGTTTTCACTTGCAACAGCAAAAAAACAAAATCAAAATAATGAATGAACAAAACGAAAGAAACAGAGGAAACTAAGGACAAATTGGACATTTAAACTGTTAGAAGATCCATGTTCCATTTATACATATTATTTTGCTCCCCATCAAACACAAATTCTGCTCTAGTCTCCTAACATTCAAACATTTTACCAAGGCTCAATTTCCTGTGCTTCCTATTGAGTCAATTAAATATAGTAACAAAAAGATCCATATCAGACTATTTTATATTGAGGATTTTGAATTAACACTGCTGAAGCTAATCATTCTGAATCCTTATCCAAGTTGAATCTTAACTATATATAAGATTAAAAAATATTCCAGCTTTTCATTTAAAAAAATGAAAGATAAAAGAGGCCATGTCAGGTGTTGAATACTCACCTTTACGAGATGCTGGAGTAGTCGGTATTACTGTCCCTGAGGTTAAACCTATTTGTATATCTGGATTTCCGTAAAAGAAGGCGTATATGTCATACCTTAGGTTGCATCTCACGCCTAAAAACCTTCCCCCTTGCTGCCCATCAAAAATCTTTAGCATCTGATTAATAAGGTCTTCTAAACAATCACGGCATGCATTATTTGAAAATTCGGGAATGCATTGTGACAAGCCATAGATCACTGGCATGGATGCTGTTATCTTTATAACTCCGGTCCCAAAATGCTTTCTCGATTTATAAGCTGCCTGATCTGAGACGTTACCAAGTAATGAACTCACTGCAGTAGAGAAGTTGTTCCTTACAGTATCGTTGGATGAATCCCATCCACTAAATCTAGTGGATGGCACGCTTGGCATTTTGTCAATATTGTCAGTTGAGTTGAGGAACTGCTGGGTTGAATAACTGAGGAGGCAAAAGTCATAGTATATAGTTGCTTCATTTGAGTATGGACATAGAGTTGATAAATCAGTGAAGGATTGATTAATACAGTTGCCGCAAATAGAAGAATTGATGTCACCACGACAGAGAACAAGACCAGAGATCTGGTCCGGTGCTGCACCAATTGTATTTTCATAGAAACCCTGTTCAGCAACTGCTTCGGTGGAAAGGGAGGAGGACAGTTTCTCGAGGTTGGTACTGAAAGTGCTATTTCCGGCATAGTTGTTGTTGGAGTTGCAAAGTTTATAGATTTCGTCCGATGCAGATGATTGATGTAAGCAGAGATTTGTGAGGAAGAGAGAAAAAAGGTAGGGACTAATGTTGGGCATTGCTCTGCTTTTGGTCAAGGAAACAAAATGATTATGCACATAAGGAGCAAACCGTGCCACATCTGATCAATGATATATTACAACTAGATGATAGAGACGGGAGCCTTAAAGAGTTAAGGTACACTACGACTTTGTGCTGGATGATTAGCATTGCCCGATATGTACGTCTAGAGGTTTTAATACCACAAATTTTTTTATACTACAAAATATCACAGCTTTCTGTTTTTATTTAAATTGTTGATGCTGTTAATATCGTTGAATAATATCCGTATTATCGAAATTATTTTTTTCAATCATCTTCGAATAATTCGCCAATTTGATGAATTATACTAACCAATAATATTAAATCTCCAAAGTAAAAAAAATTAGAGTAGGGTTCCAATGCCTCATCTCCTCATACCTCATCCATACCTCATGTTATATATCTCCATTTTCAAAGTCTAAACTATCGATCCGACCGTTCAACATGATATTCATACTAAAATATGCTTGGGGATGAAATTTTATAATTTTTGCAATTTTTTTATTATTTTTTAAGATAGGTACAAAATCACTGTTTTTTGAATGGTCCAGATACAGTGATTTTGTACCTATCTTAAAAAATAGTAAAAAAATTGCAAAAATTATAAAATTTCATCCCCAAGCATATTTTAGTATGAATATCATGTTGAACGGTCGGATCGATAGTTTAGACTTTGAAAATGGAGATATATAACATGAGGTATGGATGAGGTATGAGGAGATGAGGCATTGGAACCCTCAAAAAATTAATAACAAGGCAATTTTGAATACCTTCAATGAGAGCGAAATTTTGGCGATTTTCAAAACATATGGGCTTTGATAGCCCCGCGCCCCCCCCCTACTCCACTCAACTCCACACTTTCCATTCCTTGTAGTCCTCATACCAACACAACAATCCTCTTTTTAAGCGGAGTCGGAGTCGATAGTTCAGAGTGTAGAGTCTCCATCTCGATTGGAGCGTGACAATCAGTAGATCCAGTCATCGTTGGAGCGCGGTGGCGGTCAAAGAAGCGGATCTGGCCGTAGAGCGATATGGCGATTAAAGTGTTACGGTGATTAATATCTCGATTGGAGTGCAACGGTGAGTAGATCCGGTTATCGTCGGAGAGCAGCAGCGATCGAAGAAGCGGATCCGGTCGTAGAGCGAGATGGCGATTAAAGTATTAGGGTGATTAATATCTTAATTAGAGTGCGACAGTGAGTTGATCCGGTCATCATCAGAGAGCAGCGGCGGTCGAAGAAGTAGATCCGGACGTAGAGCGAGATGGCGATTAAAGTATTAGGGTGATCAATATCTCGATTGGAGTACGACGGTGAGTAGGTCCGATCATCATCGGAGAGCAGCGGCGGTCAAAGAAGCTGATCCGGTCGTGGAGCAAGATGAGTATTAAGATATTAGGGTGATTAAGAGAGGATTATAATATTATAGTAGTTTAGAGGATTTTATGAGAATAAAAGAGTAGATCTAGAAATTACGGTCATTTGACTCATTGTAAATACGTTTTTTATCAATAAAATTGTAGTAGGTATTTAAAGTTACTAACTTTAAAAAAAAAATCTCCAAAGTAATTTTAAAATGAAAGAATAAAATTAATTGATTGGATATATTATACATAATTACATATCATACATTATGCGCATATAAAAAGTTACATCATTTGCACCTTATTTCGGCATGCATGAAAAGCTAAAAAAATCAACAAAGCATGCAAATTTCGCAATTTAACCCTTTTTCTTGATGGCTATGAAAATGATGTCAAAATCCTACATGTAATTGAGATGATATGAAACGTATCTAACAATATAACTTAGTTATTCAATTATGAATAAAAAAATTAACACCGTTTGATACTCTTGATATTGGATCCCTCAATTTTCTTCACGTTGAAGGAACAATATAACTTATTTACGGTAGTTTGATGTTTCAACCATGGTAGACATCTAACACAAAATCACCGTTTAAGGACTTTTCCATGGCTTTTCCATGGTACGTAGTAGTCCAGCACAAAATCCACAATAATGACCAGACCATTCCTGTGGACTTTTCCATGGTAGAAGTAGAGAGGGATTAGGAAACAATGAGGGGACGGAAAGAGAAAGACAAAGACAAAGACAAAGACAAAGACAAAAAGAGAAAGAGAAAGAAAGAGAAAGAGAAAGAGAAAGAGAAAGAGAAAGAAAGAGAAAAGAAAACTTGGTAGCCACTACCATGTATCTTTAAAAAAAAAAAGAAAGAAAGAGAAAAGAATAGAGGGATGACCATTCTTGTGTTAGAGAGAGAATTAGTGGAAAATTTAGTGGGTTAGGTATGGCTATAGTGGGGTTAAGTGCTCTGAATCCAATTCACTCCATTTGATTTTGTATGGAAAATTCTGTCAAAGTTAGGAAGTGCCTGTCACACGGTATTATTATTATTATTATTTTTTCTGGATAGAACTGTCCCATGCACGGTATTGATTTCATTGAACGGGTGGTTTTCTAGGATTTTCCAGCTTGTACAATGTGCGACTAGTCTGGTAATATTTTGAATAGAAATTTTTTATAACTTATCATTCATCCTCGGCAATACTCCGAACTGCATGTACAAGAAAATACTTTGCCCGAGGTTTCAAACAAACCTCGCGGACAATATCTGTTTAACCTCACGAAAGTTAATAGCGAGAGCCCCTTTCAAATAATTATCATTTGTGGAGGAGTTAAATGCAAGGTTGACAAGGGAGAGAATGTATCCTCGCAGATAGCTAAGGTTGACAAGGGTTAGAATGTATCCTCGCTGATAGCTATCTGCAAGGACTTACTATCGCGGATAGGCAAATTTTTTACCTCATTCTGGCTGCAAATTCTTGTAGTGAACAGTGAATAGTTGAAGTATAAACACTCAAATAGCATGTGCTATGTGGCACATGTGTTGTACAAATAAAAATTAATTTGAGATTTAGTTCATAATAACAATCCATAGTATTTCCATTAATAGCAATAAACAATTAATCACCTCTAATAAAATTATCTCACTTGTGGGTTGGTCAAGGTCACATAATTTATAGAGCATGATGAGCCGTCGATATCAAATGATTCCACTGCTTCCTCTATTATTCTTACATTGAAGTACGCCGGCTTCTTAGGATCCGGTAAAATTATGCTTTCAGTGGTAAGAAACATGATCACATCTGACATGATGGGTCGATCAACTGGATTTTCTTGTACACACAATAAAGCCACATGAATGCATCTCTCTGTTTGTCTTTGGGACACTTCGGTTAATGTTGGACAAATTAGTTCAGAAAATTTCCCACCTTTCCATCTATCCCATGCCTGTAAAAGAAAAATTTTAGGCTAGCTAAAAAATGCTACAAACTATATATCTAGTCTTGTAGTTACTCAAATACAAATATAATGTACTTTAAAACGAAAAATAAACTCAGATTTTAACAGGAATTCTGTTGTGTTCCAGAAATTAAATTAAATTAAGTACATAGGGGTCAGAGAGAAGAAGGAGAGAACACTGACATGGTGTTAATTAGAAAGCAATTAAAATTTTATATTTTCCTCATTGGTCTATTATTTTGTTGATAATAAGTAATTGCTTATCAATTTCAGAGAATGCTTTTAGTATATGTCGAGCTCCTTACATATCCAAGAAGGTTGAGAAAGTCTTCGTATTGGTGGAAACCCATATTCCTTTTGCCACTTACAATCTCCAGAAGCAGCACACCAAAACTAAATACATCTGATTTGATTGAGTAACGACCCTCAGATGCATATTCTGGAGCCATGTAACCACTGATAAAATAAAGAAAAAGAACATAATATCATGATATAAATCCTCAGATTATCATATATATTTTCTTGTAATAACTTTCTTTTATTCATAGACAGATTTATTTTAAATTAGTGTGTTTTTTTGTTGAATTATGCCCTTTGTGTACACACTAATTATATTGGATATATATATTAGTTGACACGTAACATCATACTTACTATGTTCCTACCACCCTATTGGTATTTGCTTGGAGCTCCTTCGGACCGAATATTCTGGCTAATCCAAAATCAGATATCTTTGGGTTCATTTCAGAGTCTAAGAGAATGTTGCTCGCTTTCAAATCTCTATGAACAATTCTTAGCCTCGAGTGTTCGTGGAGATATAGGAGTCCTTGAGCAATGCCTTCAATTATCTCAAAACGCCTTTCCCAGTTTAGAAGTGCTCCTCTTGATGTTTTATCTGTGATACAACATATAGTATTATAGTAAAAGGAGCTGGATTATCTTTGCTATTACATTCCAACAACCAAAATGTTCCTTTGTTTTGAATTGTTATTTTTTATTTTCAAACTAAAAGGAGGCAAATTTTCAAAATATTTACTTTTAGTGTAATGGAACTTATTGGTAAATTAATTCTTAGAATTGAAGAGCCAGAAACTTTGTGAGCTTGGAAGCCTCCAAATTCAGAATACTATTTAACTACAACCCCAGTGTTTTATTACAGATGACTCAGTAAGTTCTCTAAAGAAATGAGTTATTTAAAATGGAACTAGTATACCCTAATTTATGGAAACACAGGGAAAAAATTATAAAAGGGTTACAAGAACCCTTCCAAAATAGGTTTCCAGAGACATACCAAAAATGAAACAATCTAAGCTCTTGTTTGGCATATACTCATAAATCAATATTTTCTCCTCTTCCTTGATGCACCACCCGACCAGCCGGACTAAATTTCTGTGTTGCAACTTTGCGATAAGTTGGATTTCATTTTTAAATTCATCTAGACCTTGACCTGAATTTGAAGAAAGCCTCTTCACTGCTATCTCAAGTCCATCTTGTAGCAACCCCTAAAAGAAGAACTTGGAATTATAGCTATCTCAAGTACATTTTTATGCAATTTTGTAATTTGTCGGTTCTTTTAATGATAATTAAAATAAATAAGAAAGAGAAAAAGAAAATTGCAGTATCAAGATGGATGGAAATAGGAAGCACCTTATAGACGGGTCCGAATCCACCTTCACCGAGTTTATTGTCCAATGAAAAGTTACCTGTCGCTTTAGCTATTTGACTGAAATCAAAGAGTGGAAAATCTGAACTTCTTTTGCTGTTCCATTGATTAAGAGTTTCGTTGTTAGTTGCGTGCATTCTTTCTTCTTGAGAAATATCGGTTTCTATATCATTAAAGAAGATATAAAGTGTTAGCTAAGTTTTCATGCAAATGAATGTGTTGACAAGTACTGTTCAATTGTATAAATTAGGAACTAAACCTGCATATCTCAGTTTTCTGACCAACAAAAAGACGATGAAGCAGCCAATAATAAGCAATGCCACAGATACACTGATGATGATAATAATAAGGTGTCTTCTTTTTCCTCCTGAAGGTCAACACGTATAAATATAGTTAATAGTTTATTTTTGCAATTTTGCATAGACGAGGCCTGAAGAAAAAGATTCAACATTCATAAGAAACTGATTCTAATTAGGTGGCAATTGTTCATCAAGTGGGATTCGGTTAGTTCACTTTCAGCTATATAGTCTGGCCGACTTTGGATTTGGGTTAATTTGTAGTGCATATCAGTTTTAATTTATCTCTGTGTAATTTTCAGTTACAGCTCGGTAGAGCTTGGATTATATTGAGTTAAAGAGTCTGTTAAGATCCTACAATTCCAGAGTACCAGGGGTTAGTCAGATTAAGGTTAGCACACACCATTAGTCTGTTAAGACAGCATTTTTGGCTAGTTGGTTTTGTAATATTCAGGTATGGGTTCTGCATTATGGTACCTCTTCTAAATTTGACAAGTAGGTGATTTTTTGTATTTATGCAAGTTTTGTTGTTTGCACTTCAAAATGATTTGGATTAACTAATAACGCTCAAGTAGATACTGGTAGTGTTCAGATAAAGAACAGGTCAGGACAAGTACTGTAGCATCAAATT
The DNA here is from genome assembly GCA_025461125.1 of Carex kokanica. NCBI lineage: Eukaryota > Viridiplantae > Streptophyta > Magnoliopsida > Poales > Cyperaceae > Carex > Carex kokanica. The sequence continues at coordinate 186,271 of JAJGRX010000111.1, read as the reverse complement.
AATATGGTCAATTCAGGTTTCTGGTCCTTGATGTTATCTTTTTTGTTGATTTCAACTCAATTTGAATCCTTATCCAACCTAATTACCTGACAAATAAGGATTTACGAGATCTGGGTTTGTGGCCGTTTGGTAAAATAAACAAGTATATAAGAATAAAGATATTAAAGCTTTCTTTTTTAAAAATTGGAAGATAAAAGAGGCCATGTAAGGTGTTGAATACTTACCTTTACTGGTGCTAGATGGAGAATTCATTGGAGGAGGCATAGTTGGCTGGTTACCAGATGCTGGAGGACTCGGTATTACTGTCCCTGAGACATGTTGATCTGGATTTCCGTAAAAGAAGGTGTATATTTCATACCTCCAGTAACATCTCACTCCTAAAATTCTTCCACCTTGCCGTCCGTCAAAGAACTGTAGCATCAGATTAATAAGGTCTTCTAAACAATCATGGCATGCATTGTTTGAAATACCGGGCATGCACTGAGACATGCCATAGATCACCGGCAAGGATCCTGTTATGTTTATCACTCCGGTCCCAAAATGCTTTTGGGAGCTATAAGCTGCCTGATCTGAGGAACTGCTAAGTAATGTATTCACCACAGTATTGAAGTAGTTTCTTACAGTATTATTTGATGGATCCCATCCACTAAATCTACTGTCTGTCACATTTTGGTCGCTGGAAAATATGATTTTATTCGAATGCATAATAGTAGAGTTGAGTAACTGCTGGTTGGAGTACCTGATGAGGCACAAGTCATAATATATATTGGCTTCTTTGTTGTATGGGCATAGAGATAGATTCATTACACGTTCGAAGGATTGCTTAAGGCAGTCGCCACAAATAGAAGAATTGGCGTCGCCACGACAGAGGACAAGACCATAGATCTGGTCCGGTGCTGCACCAATTGTATTTTCATAGTAACCCTGTTCTGCTACTGCTTGTGTGGAAAAGGAGGAGGAGAGTGTCTTGAGATTGGAACTGTACGTGCTATTTATGGTGTAGTTGCCGGTGGTGCCGCAAGCATAGTAGAGTTCGTTTAAGACAGCTGCAGATGATAGATGCAAGCAGAGATTTGTTAGCAAGAGAGCAAAAAGGCAGGGACTAATGTTCTTCATTGCTCTGTTTTTGGTCAAGGAACACAATTATGATGAACTTGAGGAGCAAAACTATGCTACATCTGGATGATATGTTACAGCTAAACGATGGTGACATAAGCCTTGAGGTATCTCACTATGACTTGGTGTTGGATGATTAGCATTGCCCGATATGTACGTCTAGAGGTTTTAATACCACAAATTTTTTATGCTACAAAATATCACAACTTTCTGTTTTTATTTAAATTGTTGATGCTGTTAATATTGTTGAACAATATCCGTATTATCCAATTTTTCTTTTTCAAACATCTTCGAATAATTCTTCAATTTGACGAATTATACAAACCAATTATAATATTTAACTCATATATTCCTAAAATTTACGAACTTATTATTTACTTGTACAAATATTAATATTTTTATGTTTTATTTGAAAAATAACACTACTACAAAAACATTAACCATACATGGCATATCATACACAAATGCGATAAAAATCCAATTTACCAGTGTGTAAAGGGAGGAGGCGCTCGTGCGAAAATGACCTCAATCTTACACACACGGTCATTTAAAAAGCAACCATGTACTAAAGTAACCTATATTTGACACAGTTTGTTATTAATGAACCGTGTACACTTAGAGGCCTCCATACATGGTTACTCGTATAGAAACCATGTATTTTTTTGTTCAAATCTCCAAACACAAATTTCTCACAAAAACCATGTAAGATTCTTTCACACTCTCAACTGAATGAGTTCAAAATTTGTATGTAATATGTATGATTCAATTTGTATAAATCTGTATATGCATGTTATCATATTAATTAATTTATGTATGTTTATGGATAGAAAATTAACAGAGATGCTTGTCAAAAGTCATAGCATTAATTATAAACATCTTATAAAAAAAATATATATACACACAAATTAAATAACAAAGCACAAACAAGCAAAACATATATAGATTAAACTCGATATCATACATATGTATACATGCATAAGAATATTAATATGTCCAAGAACAAGAAAAATGCAATAAAAATCCAACTTACCAATATTGACTATTCTCGTGCTTGAATAGTCAATATCATACATATATACATGTGTTGTTGCCATGGCCAATTTTAATTGTTAGTCACATACATCAATTCCAGTTGTTGTCCTGCAATTGATGGCCAGTTTCATTATTTTCGCATACGGACCCACATGCATGGGACCGAAAATAAAGTTCGGAAATCAAAATTTGTTTCTAATCATTTGATTTTTTTGTGGCCGGTTGGGAGGATTAGAGAGAACTGGGTAGGAAAAGTTGATACCAAAACTCAAATTCGGAATCCAAAAGTGGGTACCGAAAATGATATTTGGTATTGATAGTTTTTGTAAAAAAAAGTAAACAATATCAATCCGATTTTCAAATTTTTTTTTATGATGGTTTATAAAAAAAATTCCCTATGTTTGGGTTTTTTTTCCTAGTGGCTTCCTTTTATCTATTCAAGCACGAGATTTTAAAGTCTAGTCAACAATACATCAATTGCAGGACAACAACTGGAATTGATGTGTGTGACTAACAATTAAAATTGGGGTAGTGAGATTAACACCACATTTTATTTTATTAAGACAACATTTTAAAGTATTGTCTAATTTCTCGTCAACTACAATAGCAGAGATATGATTAGGAACTAAAGTATTGTCTAATTGTCGGCGAAAATGTTTGATTGAAATGTTTGCTTGACCTTTCGCCCATTTCTATCCGACTAATCTATGTGGCTAAAATTCGTTCATATCTACTACTAGTCCATTCATGTCATAATTCGAATCTATAATAGAAAAGTACAAAGATATATCAACAAATTTGCAATTGGAATATATATAATTTTGAAATATTTTTTTTTTTATATGGCCTTTAAAAGAACTACAATATATATATCGAGTTCAATTATAAGCTATATATCCTTATATATTCCGTGTTTAAGATATTCTTATTTATCAGTTTAAACGTGATAAATTCTTTATTTGCATGTTACTCTACAATTAAACATCACTTAAAACCATTATTCGAAACTAAGCTTGATATTTAAACAGACAACTTATGAATGCAAATGGGCTGAGAGTTGAATGATTTTTGAAAGGCCATCTTTTTTTGAATGCAAAAATGATGACAAATGAACACATTTAAATTAACTTATAAACCATTTTTTTTTTACTGCTTGACTTTATACTAAATTAGTTCGAAAATATATAAATTTGATATGTAAACGTATCACTCGTGAAGTAGATTGGTTTTAACGGTTTTGATTTATCGTTTGAAGCCAATTCAATAGGTTTTTGAATTAAGTTCATAAAAGGACTTGGTGAGCTTAAGAACACCCTAGTTCTACTTATTAAAATATATGTAATTTAAATATAATTTGATTGTGACCTGAGAAAGGCAATCACATTTGACATGATGAACTTACAAGAATCTTTTAAGTATCCGCAAGTATAAAAAATAACTACTACCTAAGATAAACCAATAAAAATTACTATCCCCGAGAATATCACTATTTCCGACAGAAATCTACGCGAGGATACCGACGCTATTAAGCACCTTTAACCTCGTGGATACTCACATATTTTTATTGTTGAATTCAATAATTGTGGCGGTTATATGAAGAAATTAAAGGACTATGTACAGTGTTGACTATTGACCCGTTGCAAGTATCTTCACCAAGGCCATGTCATATACAGTCCCTGTCCGTCATTGTAGTGGAATTTAAGTTGTTGATCGAAATGTTTGCTTGACCTTTATGTGGCCCATTTCTATCCGATTAATCTATGTGGCTAAAATTCGTTCATATCTACTACTAGTCCATTCATGTCATAATTCGAATCTATAATAGAAAAGTACAAAGATATATCAACAAATTTGCAATTGGAATACATATATAATTTTGAAATATATATTTTTTTTATAGGACATGTCTTTGAACGTGAAATAATTTCTTTATTTGCATGTTACTCCACAATTTAACATCACTTAAAACCATTATTCGAAACTAAGCTTGATATTTAAACAGACAACTTATATGAATGCAAATGGGCTGAGAGTTGAACGATTTTTGAAAGGCCCGTTAAGCAGTTGGAACTATTGTCCATTAAGAAGCACATTTATGTAGCCCAGGTGGATTGATCTGATGCTTCTCTCACCTCTCGCTTGAACTCTACACTGCCTCTCTCTCAATTTTTTCATTAGCGATAACCGATTTATTTGTTGGTTGGAAATGCTGACGATGTGAGTCCAGTATCGCCTTCAATGGAGGTGTCCATCCTAATCCTATTACATGAACTTTAAATACAACTACTAAATAAAAAAATAAAAAATTAAGAAAATTAATAAAAAAATAGTAAAAAGAAAATGGAGAAGAGTATAAATAAGAAGGTTAGGAAATAAAAAAGAAAGGCATCGAAATGGAAAAGAGAATCTGGACCCGAACTCAACATATTAGTTCCACAAGTAAAACGAAAATAAACTTGGTAACATTTATATACAACTTCGGTGCGGTCAAGAGAAGTCCGGAAAAGAAATCACGTTTAGTAATTATACGGGTCCAGCAGAAGGAAAATGGGTTTCGGATAGAACTAGATATCCGTTCCGTTTACGCATCATTAAATTTATTTGTTTCTGTATTTGAATATTTTCTTCGTACGGAATAAAAATCCGAATTTGGATTACACCCCCAATCCTATCACAATAAAATAAGACAATTACTATTGTGCTCAAATTAAATAAAAAATGAATACAATGGAAAAACAGAGTTGTTATATATACAAGAGTTTCATATATATATGTATATATATAGGACCAAAGGAAACATAATAAAGAGAAGAGATAGAATAGTTATTTTTGAAATTTCTGAAATCTCTATTAATTTTAAATTGAATTTATTTTAATTAGAATTAACATAATTAAATCATGTACGGTGCACTATGAGAGAATTTAAAATTCCGATGGGATATATTAAATATTGAAGAATTGATGAGGACACTTTTAATTATACATTTGATTGGCATGAACTCATTTTGTCCTTGCTCTTTATGATAGCATGTATAGAAATATCTATTTCTTTCATGTACAATTCATGTAAGATAATGTTTCTTTAGCGAATTAAGCAAAAGAAAATTAATTATCACACATGTACAATGAAGAATCACTCATTTATTTTCCATCTTCATGCACATTTTATTTTTGTACACGCTTTTCGCTGCCTAATTAATAAATTGTATGAAAAGCTGCCTAATTAATAAATTGTATGTGAGTTTGAAAAACATTATATTCCAAATTAATTTTAAAAAATAAATCGCTAGTGAATTTAAAAACATCATATAATATTTAGATATTAGAAAAAATCAATTAACCATAAGAGTGGGTATTAAATCCAGTTGCGAGCAAAGAGAACAAGTGATTAGTGAGAGTAAAAGATAGAGGCTTCTAACTCAAATAAACTCAAATCAAATTGACATTAAATTTGGACAACATAACAATATATTAGAACAGAACATAAAGATCTATCAAATCAATGCTTTGTTTCATTATGGGGTCCACTATTGCTTTCCTTGTTTTGTTGTTGTTGATTTTTTTCACTCCGTTTCCGTCAGTGCTTTTCCAATTATAAATGACACCGTTTTTAATGAAGACTCTCAAATCTGCATTTCAATATTGTGTTTAAGAGCATATGAGAGAGATATCATGTGTATATATATATCATTAAAAAAAATATATATAAAATAATTTACTTTGTTGTCATTTATTATATTAGTATTAAAACTGATTCTTCAAACTATTTGATTTGTTATATAATTTAAAATAATTATGTTGTTAGTAAAAAATACTTTTCTCAAATACATTTTAGGAATATAATTAGTATTAATAAGCTGCATAAATAAAATTAAATTAATTATAGTAAAAAAAAAAAAAAATTGGGAACAACGTAATTTCTCATAGGAGAATATATACCGACATTTTTATTAATACCCTTAAAAAAAAAATATCAAATCTGCCCTCAATTTGAAATTTTTTTTAAAAATACCCTAACCGCCCCTTCATGGGGCGGTTCACCATACCCGCCAAACCGCCCTATGGTTGGGCGGTTCTGTTGGCCAAGAAAACCACCCCCCTATAGGGCGGTCCACTTTACATACTATAAAAACCCTGCGCACTGCGCACTCTCTCCCTCACATTTCATTTTCGCTCTCGCCCCGCCTCTCGCTCTTTACTGTGCTCCGAAGGTTTTTTTTTTATATTTTTATTTTATTATTATTTTTATTATTATTTAGTTAAAGTGTATTACTGTAGGTTACTGTAGATACTGTAGATTACTGTATGTTACTGTAGGTTACTGTAGGTTACTGTAGATTACTGTAGATACTGTAGATTACTGTAGATTACTGTTGATTACTGCAGATTACTGCAGATTACTGTTGATTACTGTAGATTACTGTAGATTACTGTAGATTACTGTAGATTACTGTAGATTACTGCAGATTACTGTAGATTAATGCAGATTACTGTTCATTATTATCGTTCATTATTACTGTTTATTATTTATTATTATTTTTTGTAATTTTTTTTTATTTTAATATAATTTTAATTGTTGTTGTTTACTAATAATTTAATTGTGTATTGTTATTTTGTAAGTGATAAAAAAATTGTTTATTAATGTAGCTATCAAAATGTTGGTTACACTGCATATGGGCGGGAAGTTCGTGGTGGGTGTGGAGGGAGCATATTACACGAAAGATCCAACCCACGGCTTTGAGGTTAACGAAAACACCTCATTTATGGAACTTAAGCAAAAGGTATTCGAAAGGATTGGTGTAAACAACAACCGGTATGACATAGATTTAGTTACTCAGGTTGACACAGGGAGGGATAGACCTTACTATGTAAAGTATCCAATAACAAATGAGAATGGTTGGAGATGTGTTTATAATACTTTTCAATCTGCGGGTACCCCGATAATGGAGTTATATTCCAGAAAGGTCTTGCGTCGGTCCGGGGTTGGACCTTCTACGGACAATACAGGTCATGATAGCCCGGTGCAGCAGCACTCGGGTTTTGAACACTCGGGTTATGACAACTCGGGTGACCGAAACTTCGATCATGCACCACCCGTTCATACTGATTACACCGCTGATTACACCACTGAGTATACCACTGATTACACCACTGATTATACCACCGACCTACCACCACCACCACCACCGCCTCCTATTCAACCCGTAATCCAAGCCAGATTTCCTTCTATACCACTGTCCGTACCTATAATTGTACCTGTTATTGTTCCCCGGAGAGATGCTATGCTGGAGGCTGAAGGGGTTGATGCCATACCGGAACATGAAATTAACTCGGGTGATAGTTGGGACGGGGATTGGGATTCTGATGCATTATCAGACGGTGATGGAGATTATGCACCCAGCCATGACAGATTTCCGATTAGAGGTCGGACAGACAGACATCCGGTAGCCACATTCAACGATACTACTGCTTTTGAAGAAGCAGACATCAGTTATTTTGGGAAGCGTGTCGTTTACAACACAGAACTTGCTCCGAATCAGGTTTATACCAGCATAGAGGAACTTGTGAAGAAAGTCCAAGAAACTCATATTCACGGCAACTGGGAGTGCACAATACAAAAGAGAGATCGAAAAAGGTTAGTTGTTGTTTGCAAAGACTCACCGCGATGCGAGTTCCGACTGTATGCAACCCCTGTGGGTAAGGGGGACGCATGGATCATTAAGAAATGTGAACCACCTCATACATGCAAGTCTGCGTCGTCAAGGACAGACCATGCACAACTTACGGCATCACTTATTGCCGATGTAATTGAGAGGGATGTTAAGGACGACCCGTCGATCAGCCTTAAGGAGGTCGGTAGAGCGGTGAGACACGCTTACGACCATGTAACCCCAAAATACAACAGGTTGTGGAGAGGACGTGAACTTGCGATTTGCAGATTGTTCGGTAGTTGGAAGGGTTCATACAACTTGCTTGCACCACTGCTCCAGGCCATAGCAAGTACAAATCCCGGCACAAAGTTTGAATGTTGGAATGTCACCGATCCTGATGAGCACGGCGCGATGCAATTCAAGGCCATAGCATGGGCGTTTGGTCCGTGCATTCAAGCTGTGCCATATATTAGACCTGTTATCAGTATAGATGCATGCTTCTTGTCTGGCCGTTACGAGGGGAGGTTGTTGATAGCATGTGCACATGATGCCGAAAACCAGTTGTTGCCTTTGGCATTTGCAATTGTCGAGAAGGAGGACGGTGAAAATTGGGGTTTTTTCATGAGTTTTTTGCGAAGAGAGGTGGTTGGGAACAGGTTCTTCTGCGTCATATCAGACCAGCACAGAGGAATCAAATATGTCTTTGATCGAACAGATTTCGGGTGGTCGACAGCGCAGGGCGACTGTGTGCACAGGCTGTGTATGCAACACGTTGCAGAGAACCTCCACAAGCATGTCGGATACGACCAATAGGTTGCAGATACATTTAAAATTGGATGCAGAAGGAAGAAGCCAAGAAGGATGGAAGAGATGTTCAAAGATTTTGCAAAGGTATGTATATTTTATATGAAATTTTAATAAACTAATTACTTATATTTTTCTAATCTGAAAATTTATTTCTGTGTAGTATTGTCCGAAGGCAAATTTGTACTTACTCAAGATGGGGAAAAATAATCCGAGAGATCTGCAAGAACCACCCGCATATGAGAAAATATTTCAAGCAAAAGATGGAGGTTGGAGATGGGGAATAATGACAACAAATGGGTCCGAGTCCTTGAATGCTGTTTTCAAGCAGAGCCGAATGTTGCCCGTGGCAGCCATTGTGGAGGACACTTTCTACAAGCTTAATGCATGGTTCGTTGACCGCCGTGATAAAGCAACAGAATTACTCGCCAGGAACCAGACGTTTTCAACAAGGGTGGAGGGCAAATTACGCAAACATAGGGAGAAAGGTTCAGTTATGACCGTTGTCCCGTATGGGGGTCGCTTGGAATTCGAAGTTCACTCTCCGAATGAGTACGCTCCAACCAGCCGTAGAGCAGATGGGACTATGGAGTTCATTAAAAGGCCTTACAAGTATGTTGTCATTATCGGAGATGACAATACTGTAACATGCACATGCCAAGGAATCCAACTAGCTCACCTACCTTGTTCTCATGTTATGGCGGTGTGCCGAGTGAGAAACTTCCGTGAGGATGATTTTGTCGCCGACATGTACCGTACCACTTACCTTGCGAGTACTTGGGGTGCATCCTTCCATTCTTATCCCAACCAGCATGCATGGCCGGCCTATGTTGGGGATGAACTCAACCCACCCAAGAAGATCAGGTTAGGGGGAATACTTTGTATATGCACTGACCATACATCTTTTTAATATAGTTATTTAACTTCTTTTTATATCAGAAAAGGGAGAAGGCCCCACAAGCGTGCTGTAATGACAATGGATCAGATGCAGGGTAGGCGAATGGGACACCAGGCTCGCCGTTCAACTTGTGACAGGCAGCGAGCAGGTACATTTCATTTTGTATTTTATAATTCATTTTATATTTTTTGATTTCAATAACATATCATTTTTGGTGAACTGGAATGCAGATGCCATCAACGAAGCCAACGAAAGAGAAAATGCTAGAGTTGTTGCTGAGGCCACCGGTAGCGGTAGTACTCATGCAGAGGCATCCGGTAGCGGTAGTAGTGTCGTACAACAGACTGGAAGCAGATCCAGAACTCGTCGATTTCTAAATTTGTTCGGTCGTCGTCGATGAGTTTGTGAACTGATATAATTCGTAGTTTGTAACTATTTTTGTATGCTTCATTTTTGTTATTTTTATAGCGCAATTAAATATACACAAATTGACAACATAAAAAATAAATAAACAATATATCTTAAACAATATATACATCTTAACAAAATATATACCAATATATATTTCCTTACAAATATATATATCTTAAAAAATAAAAATATATCTTAACAATATATACATTTACCTATAAATATATATTATATATGTCTTAAAAAAGAAAAATATATATTAACAATATGTACATCTTAAAAATATATATATATCAACGCTAATTTCCTTATAAAAATATATACTTTATTTGCAAACATATATCTTAAAAATATATCAAATTTGAAAAAAAAAAAAAAATAGAGAACCGCCCCAATTCTGGGCGGTTGGCTAGAGGTACTGGACCGCCCAGCAAAGGGGCGGTTTTCTAGCAGTAGTGAACCGCCCTACAATGGGGCGGTTAGGGCATATTTAAAAAAAAATTCAAAGTAGAGGCAGATTTGATATTTTTTTTTTTTAGGGTATTAATAAAAATGTCGGGAATATATATTAGATGACATGTTTTATTTTTCTACAAGAGCATAATATAAACAAAAATTATAATGCATTACAATTTCTGGAATACAAAAAATAATCGACAACATGACAAGTCATGATGCGTGTCATTCCATTTTTCTCCGAATTCATATCACCTAAGATAACAAAGTATTTTTGTTTAGATCTGGTCTGATTATAATGGGCACAAATATTAAAGGAGCTCCCTGCTGCATTCTGCTTCAACCCGAATTGATCTAAATTATGATTGGGCGGTCCAGATCTAAACACAAATATTATGTTACCTCATACGAAATGAACTCTTTATCTCCAGGATATCATTTTTCACGTGATAATATGTAGTTTTCACAAGAAAATTAATTTAGATTTCATGGCATAATTTTGAGCTGATAATGATAAAAAAATAACACAGAATAAGAAAATCAGTTTACTCCTCTTAAACCATGGAATTAAATTTTTGAGCAGATAATTTTTCTCTGATCATTCTCGTCTATTTTTCCGACGATCTGTGATTAATATTACAAATCTAAATATACAAACGTTTTCTACTACATTTTCTCTTTCAAATGAGATCCATGAATAAATATTTTTTATTTATTTTAAAGTCATTTTTTTAAAAAGTAAAACACATGAGCACTTTAAATTTTCAAAATTTAAACCTCAGTCTGCAACCATTTAAATCTGTGATGTCATTATTTAAACTACTATGTTCAAGCGTTGAAACATCTGATGTCGATCATATAGTACCACGCATTTAAACCTCTGTATACAAGCATTTAAAGTTCTCATGGGCTTTGATTTTGAAAAAATAAATAAAAACAATGACTTGAATAAAAACTCAAAAATATTTTTTTCGTGGATCTCATTTGAAAGATAAATCGAGTAAAAAACGATTAATATTTTTAGATTCGCAAAATTCATCACGGATCGTCAGGAAAATAGACGAAAATGATCCGAGGGAAAAAAAAAGTGAGTGAAAGAAATATTTTTTTTTTTAGCTTGAATAGAAAAGTAGTTAACAGTTAAAACTATTCAGATTTAAAATTTTAAATGTTTCTATATAGAGGTTTAAATGCTTTCGAGTAGAATTGTAAAATGTTATAAATAAAGTTATAAATGTTTGAATATGATCGCTGAAAATGAAAATTAGAATTAAATACTTGGGACGCGCTCGGAGATTTATTTGGAGGCAATTACCAGGCTCCTTGTTATTAAATTGTTTAGGCCCAAGCCAAGCCCAAGCTCAAGATTAAATCATAGACAAGGAAGCCATATGCTCCGTTCTAATGCCGTGAAAATCTGAGTCTTCAATTTTGACAAATCGATATCAGCCGTTCATTCTAAATTTGTAATCATAAATTTCACCATTACTCTAGATTTAATAATGGGTAAAATTATCTATATGGGTTATTAAAGAAGATCGACATATAATATCTGGTAGGAATTCACCAGCTAAATACTTTCATTAGACTTGCCTATAATATTTCCTATCACATTATTTCTTTTTTTGTAATCTTGAAATAACTAACTTCAATATATGCAATATTCTTATATTGAATTTGTTAACATAGAACAAGGCCAATCATGAGCGAAAAGATATATTATTTAAAATTGGATTTCATCGATGTCACAACCAACAATAGTTCTTATATATACATGAGTTACATAAGACCAAAGGAAAAAATGATAAAAGGAAGGGATACGAGAATGGGGCAGTAGTATAGTTGGTTAGAAAAAATTTTAGTATTATTGGATACTCAAATGTCGAGAGTTTGAGCTCCTCTCACCTATTCACAGTCTATTTGAAGATTTTATATATATATATATATATATATATAGAGAGAGAGAGAGAGAGAGAGAGAGAGAGAGGCTAAGATACAAATATTTGTTCCTAAGCCATGGAACAAACAATTTAGTTTTTCAATTTTCAAAGTTCAAATAGTCAATCCAAACAGTTAGATATTCAATCTATATTAAAATCAGCTTGGCGACCAAATTTTACATTTTTTGAAATTTTTTTACTATTTATTAAGATGGTTTGAAAATCGCTGATTTTATTAAACTACTGCACCATTGGAAAACAACGATTTTCAAACTATCTTAATCAATTATAAAAAATTCCAAAAAATGTAAAATTTGGTCTCCAAGCTAATTTTAATATAGATTGAATATCTAACAGTTTGGATCGACTGTTTGGACTTTAAAAATTGGAGAACCAAACCGTTTGTTCCATGGCCTAGGAACAAATGTTTGAATCTCTTAGCCACACACACTCTCTCTCTCTATATATATAAAGGGAAGGGATACAATAGGTATTTTTGAAATTTCTGAAATGTAAGTTTAAATTGAATTTATTTTAGTTAGAATTAACACAATGAAATCATATACGAGGAAATATGAGAAAATTTTAAATTTAGATAGGATAAATTAATTAAATATTGAGGAATTAATGGGGACGTTTTTAATTTAACTTTTGATAGGCATGCACCCAATTTGTACTTACTCTTTATGATAGCATGCATAGAAATATGTATTTTTTTCATGAACAATTCATGTAAAATAATGTTATCTTTATCGAATTAAACATAAAAAATTTAATTATAACACATAAACTATGAACAATAAACTCATTTATTTTTCATCTTCATGCACATTATATTTTTTTTCACGCTTTTTGCTTCCTTATTAGTAACTACCTTAACTACTATAAATATAAAAAATTGTATGATTGTTTAAAAAACATTATATTCCAAATTAATTAAAAAAATCGATAGTGAATTTAAAATCACCATATAATATTTAGATATTGGAGAAAATCAATTATCCATAAGAGAAAATCACATCGAGCAACCCCAAATTTCATGTAAACGGGACATATCTCTACCAACAACTTGAAAAGTCTGCTACTAAATCCTTTCAACTTATCTTCATCACACAGTATCTAATCTTTTGGAACTGTGTGTTCTTTCAAAGAACCAGACCTATAAATAAAAAATAATAATTCAAATATCTTCTTTTTTTGAGGGTAAGGTGGCAATTGCCAGCTTACGGATTTTCATAGATAAAAAGGTATTTACACATGCCCAAGCAGGCCTCAATGATGATATTAAATATTTACACTCTTCGAATCTTTATTATCCTGGACCCTTTAATCAGTATGTAACCCTATTGGGACCACCGCAGTGCATCGCCCACTGTCGCGCTTCAAGCGCCGTGTCAGTCGCCAAGGTGAGGACTGATTTTGATTGATTTGCGAATATGCGCCTATTTCTTTCTCTCCATAATGCCCAAAGACGGCAGGTCTTTGGGCATTATGGAGAGAAAGAAATAGGCGCATATTCGCAAATAAAACTTCAAATATCTTCAAAAATATTTATATTACACATGTAAATTCAATATACAAATCTTCTTAATTGTATAAACACAGTGCAATAAAACTTCAAGTAAAGCATTAGTAAGAGTTTAAGGTTACAAATGCTATATATAAACCGAACACTATTATTCTATAAATTAACACAATGCAATAATTCTATAAAACCAATATAACAAAATTTCACATCAAATTTTAGTAAAAACTCAAGTTTTAATTTTTATAAACCTGATGATTTAATTTTATAAACAAAATCTAGAATTCTGTAAACACAATGCAAACAATTTACAGATCAAGCATTAATTAATAAGAGTTTCAGGAGCAGAACTCAGTAATATGCTGAGTTCAATTCTATAAACAATACATATAAAATATGAATTAAATATTTTTTGTTGTCCAATATACAAAATGGACACATCCGTTGCTAATTAATTTTAAGTTGCAATTTTTAATTTTTCATTAAAAAAATGGACACCCCTTACTAATTAAATCAATCTTTAAAATGTTATCCATTCAAGAGGAATGAACGCTTCGATACAATGTTTATTATTAATGAACTTTTACAGTGTGTCTGTTTTGGTATTTACAATGTTTATTATTAATGAAGTTTTATGGTCTGATAGCATGTGGATATATAAAATTGAGTTGATGTTTTAATATATCACTAGTGGAAAAACAGGAATCGAGATCGGCCTATCTGAATCGGGTATAATAAACAACCGATCCTAATAAGTATCTGGATCCGTTTTTTTAACAAAACCGATCTTAAAAACTTATCAGATCGGGTTGTTACGTCAACCGATCCTAATTTCATACCTATTAGGATCGGTTGTTAGTAAAAACCGATCCTGATACTATCAGAATCGGTTTTCATACACAACAGATCCTAATAAGTCAGAAATCAGGATCGGTTTTATATAAACAACCGATCCTGAAACTATCAGGATCGGTTCTAAGTTAGAACCGATCCTAATAGTTCAGAAATTAGGATCAGTTGCTTGTTAGAACCGATCCTGATACTATTGGGATCGGTTATTAGTAAAAACCGATCCTAATACATGATTTACACAAGGAATGTAGTAGATGTATATTTTTTAAGAAACTAGAAAGAAATTTTTTTTTTTCATTCCATAGAAAAAACATATGAGTTATACACATTAAATGCAAAATTGGCCGATATCACATATTTCACTTGCTCTCTCTCTCTCCACACTCTGAATGGTTACAATGGCGAAAAAATTCGATGTGGGTGCATGCCGTTACTGCTGCAATTGAAGTAGTACGTCCAGAGAATAACAGTGGAAAAAAAATTACTTGATTAATGGAGAGTACATGAGTTTGAAGCAAATTGAGCTCTCCAGGAAGTCGGTATGGATTGTGGCTATCTCATTTACTTCTCCAGTCTCGTTTTGAGGAGATGTAGGACTTAAAGTCTTTCATCCCTTGGTTTTACTCTAAGACGGAGGATTCAAAGTCCTTCCTTGATTTTACTCTGAGAAGACGAAGGATTCAAAGTACTTACTTTCTCCGCTTGGCCATTTCGCCTTCGCCTTCCATGTCGTCCGAGAATAATTTCTCAATTGCAATCGTTCAGAGTGTGGAAAGAGAGAGAGAAAGCAAGTTTCATATGTTTATTCTATGGAATAAAAAAAAATTATATCTTTCTAGTTTCTTAAAAATATATCCACTACTTAGTTCTCAAATGTAAAGAAAATTGCATAATTTATATTAGGATCAGTTGTTGCTAACATGCAGAGATCATTGGATATTGACCGTGCTTATGCCAAGAGAAAGTGCTTTGTACGTGTACGATTCCAATAAGAAGTTTAAATTAATGCTAATGATCACTGCTGCGATCGAGGAGTAAGTGCCTTCCTAATTTTTTTATTATTTTGTCATTTTAAATTTCACTCATAAGTACTGATTGTTCAATGTGTTCATATTTCAACAGTGTCTTCATCAAGGAAATGGGTACTCCTTTAACGGTTCATAAAGATTGCAAGGTAATACTTTCTATTGAGATATGATTATAGTGACTTAGATGCAAAAAGTTGTGAATATCTAGACATATAAGCCATTTGTAGGCTTATTAAGTTATTAACCTACATTTCAATTTTCTCAAACTTGTTAAATAGTGCCCGCAACAACCGGCCGGTTGGGAATGTGCATATTATGTCATGTTGCTTATGCAAGACATAATAAAAGAACACCTCGATGATTTTCCGAACTTAACGGTATGTATGCATTTAAATATTTTCCAAAAGTAATTAAGCATTGTTGCTTCACTTATAATGAAATAGACAATTAATTGTGCATGCTCTTCTATCTTTTAAAAAATGCAGGATATTCCTCCTAGACATACTGTACAACGCGTGAGCGAATTTCGGAAAATGTGGGTTCAAATGTTCCTAGATGAGATAAAGCCGAGAAGAATTTAGGATGGATGTGTAAGCTTAATTTGCATGAACATGAATTTTTTGTAACAATTTTTATTTTTTGTGTGATATTTAATTTAGTATGTTGTAGTTGATAATTTAGGATGTGATTTAATTTAGTATGTTGTATTTGATAATTTAGGATGTGATTTAATTTAGTATGTTGTATGCAAAAAAACAATATTTTGGCATTTGCGGCCAGCATATATGGAAGCTGGCCAATTAATTAAAAAAGTTTTTTTTTCATTTAATAAAACAACAGGATCGGTTCCTAGTTAAAAACCGATCTAGATACCTATTTTTATTTATAAAAAAAATTACAAATAACAATCCGGATCGGTTCTAAAGAGATAAACCGATCCTGATAGATATCTGAATCGGTTGGTAGCTTCAAAACCGATCCTGATTGATGGATATTAAAAAAAAACAAAAAGTTTTAGAATCGGTTCAGAGAAATAACTGATCCTGATAATTATCAGGATCGGTTTATAGATAGTTAACCGATTCTGATTGTTTGATATTAAAATAATGATTAAAAAACTATCTGAATCGGCACTAACTAACAACCGATTCAGATAGTTCTCAGGATCGGTTCTTAGATTCTGAACTGATTCTGATTGTTTGATATAAAAAAATCAGTAAAAAACTATTAGAATCGGTTCTAAATAACAACCGATTCAGATAGTTATCAGAATCGGTTATTAGATTGAGAACCGATTCTGATTGTTTGATATAAAAAATGAGTAAAAAAACTATTAGAATCGGTTCTATCTAAGAACCGATTCAGATAGTTATCAGAATCGGTGTTTAGATTGAGAACCGATTCTGATTGTTTGATATAAAAAATGAGTAAAAAGACTATTAGAATCGGTTATAATTAACAACCGATTCAGATAGTTATCAGAATCGGTTCTTAGATTGAGAACCGATCCAGAATAATGCTTATTAGAATCGGATAAATTTAAGAACCGATTCTAATAGTTTCTAGTTTAGATCGGTTATTTAGACTACCGATTCTAATAGTCACTAATCTGGATCGGTTATTTAACCGATTCAGATTATTATCGTATCAGAATCGCCTGGGTCAGGATCGGTTGTAATCCGATACTGATATGCGTATATAACCGATCCTGATACCTTATTTTCCACTAGTGTATGGTCCTTGAAATAAAATCCTTCCTTACTATATCCTGTAAGTTTGGGGGAATAAATTAATCAACTTTAGCTAATTTTTTTTACTAATTTAAAAGTAGAGAACCCATGGAATTTAGCATGCGCATTTGTGTTAGTTTCTAACAACCACAGTCGTTACGTACTGAGACCAATAACAACTCATTATAATTTATCATTATAATTCATCACATGGGGAATAAACTTAATTAGACTGGGTAACTAGGTGTCTCTCTTGGAGCGCGACGGTGTCTCTCTTGGGTAACTTAATCAGATCCGATCATGGAACGAGATGACGATTAAAATATTACGATGATCAACATTTCAATTGGAGCGCGACGGTGAGTAGATCCGGTTGCCGTCGGAGCCCGACGACGGTCGAAGAAGCGGATCCAGTCGTGGAGCGAGACGAGGATTAAAATACTAGATTAATTTAGAAGATTTTATGAGAATAAAAAAATAGATTTAGAAATTACGGTTATTTGACCTATTGTAAATACGTTTCTTATCAATTAAATTGTTAGTTGGCATTTAAAGCCACTGACCTTAAAAAAAAAAACTAGGTGTCTCTCTCTTCAAGTCAATCAACTAATCATTTGATAATGACATCCATAATGAAAAAAAATCCAGAAAAATATGATATCTTCATAGAATTATATTAACATTTATTATTGCAATCTATATAAAAAAAACTTTAGCTCATATATGGATATTGAATATAATAAACAGTAGAGGTTAAATAAGAAATTAAAGAACTCTTAAAGGCTACATAAGAAACTAATTCTTGTTTTTATGTGAACCAATAAGTTGAAAAATGAATGTCTATAAATTATTGATATCATTACATTTTTATAAGTTTTTGATGACAAACACAACAAAGTTAAAATGTCATAAATTTTTACACGTGTGTAGATAAAATGATGAATATGATATCTAACAGTTTTATTTTAACTTTTAACTTTTGAATTTTGAATTATTAAAGTTTCTAAAAATAGAAGCACAAAGAAGGGGCATTTGAATTCTCTCAAAAAAATAGCTTGTTTGGAAATTGAGACAAAGTAAATTAGAAGGTTTTGGTAATTTTTTTTTCTGTAAATGGAAAGATGTGGCAACAGGAGCTAAACTTGTGCCTCTGATTCTCTTCACCGTTTTCTATCATAAGATATTTTATAATAAAATATTAATATTTGATATCTACCAAGTCGAAGTTTGAACATCCCACCAGTCTCTTCAAAACTGTCATACTATCCATCTATAATGCACCTTCCCTTCCTCTTATCTATCCTATAAATTCTCTCTTCTCCATGATAAATCATAACACAAACCTTTCACTGTTGGTTTTACTTTATGGGTTTTCCTAATTACTTTAAACCCTAACCAAGATCTACTCCTTTGTAAGAAATTAAACTTAATGCACAGCGGAACTTACTTGACATCTTCAAAGGCCTCCGTATGCTATCAATCAGACAGCTTCCAAGGCTCTGGGTTGATACGCTCCTGGTCTTGACTTGAGTTGTTGGCTCTCGAGTCCTTCCAAGAACTTGCAATCATTTTCTCTGGCTACCCTAAATATTATGACAGAGTATCTTGTCTTCAATGGAGCAGACAATTGTCATGAATCGATTGCAAGCCTTGGAGACTCAGCCCTTTTATAGCAGTGCAAAACCCTAATCCTAGGGCAGCCGAAAATTGGCTAATACTTGGAAAACAAGTTTGCCAAGAAATCTTGATTTCGGATTTCAAGGATCCGGAAAATCAGGAACCTCCAGAAAAACCGAAATTAAATCAGAATAAATTCTGATTTCCTTATTTAGCCTATATTTATTACTGCTATTATTTTAATCAACTATAATCGGTCCATTAACAATTATATTGATTAACATTGTTCTATATGTATTCGTATCCAAAACCTTATATATATATAAATACGTATAATGCCATGGCTTAATTAATCACATTATTTGGCATATTTTAATCATTACATAAATGTAATCTTGCGACAGTATTTGATATCATAATCATAATGCACGCATGTCCAACTTTATTATTGTAATTAGACGTCTCTAAATCCAACAATCTCCCACATGGACAAGTGCAACCTTTTGATTATATATCCTTAACTTTATTGCATGCAACTTTTCTGTCTTTACTTATCGTATTTCTTAAACAATTCCGTCCATCAATTATGCTAACAAAGGACTTAAGCGGCATTTGTCACATTTATTCGCAACTAAACCGACATAAATCACGCTGCCAACATAACTGAATGACATGAATCTGATTTGGACATATAGTTTAGAAATTACACGCAAGTGTGATTAGACGTGCCTATTTCTAATTGAGTCACCTTAACTTTACTGTATGAGGTCAAAAACTTAAACTTTAAAGAGAGAAATAATGAAACTGAAACTGAATGCAACTTGTATATATCATCAAAATTGTTTACAATTGCATTACATAGAACATCAAAAAAACATAACTTAAAACATATTCAGACTCCCACATTTTCTAATTATCCTAAACAGATATTACACCCATACAAGCAACATGTTGGTGAAACTTCTTGGGTGGTAGTCCTTTAGTAAGAGGATCCGCAATCATGGAGTCTGTACCTATGTGTTCTATACATAATTCATTTTTCTGCACTCTCTCTTTTACAACCAAAAACTTAATGTCTATATACTTCGACTTGATAGAACTCTGGTTGTTATTTGCGTATAACACTGTCGAATTGTTGTCACATAACAATTTAGTGGTCTCCGAATAGAGTCCACAACTCACAGCCTTGTGACAAAATTCTTTAGCCATACGCCATGATTGGATGCTTCATACGTAGCATGCGACAAACTCTGCTGCCATCGTAGAAGAGGCTATAAGAGACTGTTTAGCACTCTCCCACGAACCAGCGCCTCCTGTCATCACGAAGATGTATCCTGATGTCGATTTCATGCTATCTTGACACCCTCCAAAATCAGAATCAGTATATCCAATGACCTCAAGCTGATCCGATTTCTAATACGTGAGCTTGTAGTCCTTTGTTCTCTTTAGGTATTTAAACACTCATTTGGCTACCTTCCAGTGCTTTATACCTGGATTACTTAAATATCTCCCAAGCATGCCAGTGATGAACGTAATATCTGGACACGTACACACTTGCGCATACATTATGCTACCAACAACAGAAGCATAGGGAAATTCTTTCATAACATTCTTTTCTAGATCACTTTGGGGACATTGTTTAAGGCTAAACTTATCTCCTTTTGCTACAGGGGTATCTCCTGGTTTACTGTTTTGCATGCCATATCTATTCAAAACATTTTCGATATAATTCTTTTGGGATAAACCTAGAATACCTCGGGATCTGTCCCTAAGTATTTAAATCCCTAAAACATATGAAGCATCACCAAGATCTTTAATTTTGAAATTCTTAAATAGAAAGTTCTTAGTTTGATGCAACATGTCCTTATCGTTACTGGCAAGCAATATGTCATCTACATATAAAACCAAGAAAATAAATTTACTCCCACAGAACTTAAGGTATATACATTCATCTACTACGTTAGACTCAAAACCAAATGAGCTAACAACTTGGTGAAACTTATAATACCATTGTCGAGATGCTTGTTTTAGCCCATAGATAGATTTCTTAAGTCTGCAAACCATAGACCCTGCATCACCTGATACAAAGTTTTCTGGCTGCTTCATATAGATCGTTTCATCAATGTCACCATTGAGAAATGCCGTCTTTACATCCATCTGATGAAGTTCTAAATCATAATGTGCTACAAGCGCCAATATAATCCTTAAAGAGTCTTTCGATGAAACTGGAGAGAAAGTATCTTTATAATCAATGCCTTCTTTCTGTGTGAAACCTTTCGCAACAAGACGTGCCTTGTATTTTTCAACATTGCCTTTAGAATCCCGCTTAATCTTAAATATTCATTTGCAACCAACGGGTTTCTTGCCTTTAGGCAATGGAACGATATCCCAAACATCATTGTCATACATAGATTTCATCTCTTCATTCATGGCATTAATCCACATTTGAGAGTTAGAGCTTTCCACAGCTTGTTTGATATTAACATGGATCATTTTCAAACATGCCAATGTCAAACTCATGTTCTTGAAGATATGCATAATCATTCGATTGTGTAGATCTTTTCTCTCTAGTAGATCTCCTAATTGGCACAAGCTCTAGATTTTCTTGAGGTTCATTTACAACTTGATCTTCAACATGAGGAGGAGGAACATCATTACCAACTTCTGAATCTCCCACAGGCACTAGGCCATCAACATTGGTCATGACAATGTCAGTGTTTGGGTTGGATTCAGGTCCATTTGTATTCTCTATTCCATGTTGAGTTTCTAACTGAGTTGTTTGGGATGATGAAGTTTGCATATTGTCAAAAGATGTATTTCTAAACGCAATCGGAATTTGAACAAAACCAGGACTTTGGTCCATAGTCTCATTCTCATTCGTCTCTTCTTCTTCAAAAATACTATCTTTTGTCATATCTCCCCCCACAAACTCATTATCCTCAAAAAATTTCGCACTTCCTGACTCGAAAGCTATATGTTCTGTTGGATTATAGAATTTATACCCCCTAGATCGTTCAGAATAGCCTATATATGCTGCATTCTTCAAGGCTTCACCCCACAAATTCTCAGGTAAAGTTGTACGATTTATCATACTTCTTACCATGTCTAAAAGTGTTCTATTGCGACGTTCAGCAACACCATTCATTGCGGGAGAACCCGGCAATGTATACTGAGGCACAATACCACACTCGTCTAAGAATTTTGCGAAGGGTTCTGGACATTGTTCTCCCGATCCATTATAATGACCATAGTATTCTCCACCACGATCGGATCGGACTAACTTGATGCGTTTGTTAAGTTGTAACTCAACTCCCGCTTTGAAACTTTTGAACATATCCAATAAAATAAATTACATTCAAATAAAGGCCCAACTTGCTCAAAATATATGATATGATTTTCCCTTTTGTTACGATACACACGAACTTCATAGTATCGTAACTTATCTTAATAAATCATCACATTTTATGAGGCTTAAAACCATTTTAAACCAAAGCATCATTTTTCCATTAATTGATCACCTTTGGGCAACAAATTAATTTCTTATAATACTTTAGCACAACAATAAAATATTGATAACTTAATAACATGTCGAACAGCATGCCTTCCTTTGGGCCGACAATGTTGATACATGTAAACACATAATAGTCATCACTATATTTTATTATCACTGAATTGTACAAATAACTTCAACAACCATTATCTTCCTTTGGGTCGATTAATGATTGCATCCATTAAATGCACACCTAATATCCTTTTGTAAATTGAATTTAAATTAATATCATCAAAAGATGTACCTTTGGGTACAATTAGAACTCAATTAATTAAATTCAAAATACATGTAACTTTAATGCCTTTATAAGAATTATAATTTATACCTTAGCCATAAAACAAAAGTGCAACTAAATAAACATATATATATATATATATATATATATATATATATATATATACAATTGCATCATGATAACTGCAGTTTTAATCCTAAAATATTATGAAACTTTTCAGAGAGTTATGTGGCCGCCACAAATTTTTGTGTGGTTTGCCAACTTAAAAAAAAAAGGTATATTGTGCTTTTGCATCAAAAACTGTGCGGTCGCATTATTTTTTTCTGAATAACTGAAAAAAAAAACTGCATTTATTATGCTGAAATTGACACATGATCTAGAGAGAAAATCTAATTTTGGAAGCACCTTAAATAACCTCTCAAATTTAGAAATTTAATTCTAAATATGTATATTTTATTTTAGGAAATCTATCAAAAATAAATTTCACCAAAATAACCATTCAAATTTAGAAATTTAATTCTAAATGTGTATATTTTAATTTAGAAAGAGAACAAAGGAATAATTTAGATACGATGCGTCACGATTTGATCCTTAATCATAATTCTAAAATCTATCTAAAGGCCTGTGTAAAACTGTTTGCTCCATTAAATCTTTAGACAAAGCACCATTCACTAATGAAACACCTTTGGGTGCAATCATTACCTTCAGGCACTCTGGTGTAGTGAATAAAGTACAAACATGTAACCTTTTTGTCAATCAACCTTTGGGTCAAATTAACATATTCATGAACTAACGACCAGGCCAGTCAACGGGGGGAGGAGGATCACAGACGGATCGCTTATGCTCCAAGCCCCCGATGCTTTTCTAGACATCGTTAGTCCATGTGTGTTGCAACTTATTTTTATACACTACCCTTATGCACTAAACAATTTCAGCAAGCGCTAACCCTCCTTTGGGAAAGCTAACACTCACATCCATTTCTAGCACGTCATTTTAAACTTGTCATGTGTCACCCTGCACTTGTCTTGCACAGAGAGGTCCGTTTGCGAACAATCAGTGCTCAACTTGTACAAAATGACACATGTAAATCCTAATTGCCTTTAAATAGATCCTAAAACTATGCCTAAAACCTATTCTAGGACGTATCCTAAAATGACTACTCGTCCTAAATAGAATATAGTAACTAATGAGAGTTTTAGAATAAACTAATTTTCATATGTTAACTATATTCATCAAAAATAAATATTAGGTTTTAGTAAAACTTTAGCAATTTCTACAATGATTTCCTTTTAGAAATGCTTCAATAATTTATTTAGAAAATACTAAATAATTTTATGCCAGAATTAGCATTAATTGTGATCAAATTCAGAATTTAGTATTATACCCTTTAATTGGTGTTAATACCAATTTTAAATAATATCTAAAATCTAATAATTAGGCTAAATATAGCACAATATATAGTAATTATAGTAATTATAGCAATTATAATTATTATAACCTAAACTACAATCACTTACCATTACTCACAATTAATAATTACTCATAACATATAGTAATTATAGTAATTATAGCAATTAATAAATTTTCAGATATGGAATTGAGGGAAACCGAAATTTTTAAGGGTCAAAAAATCTAAAACAGCCATTTTGAGGGCTTAAACAGCATTTTTAGGCCTGGAAAATCGTCTTTAACGACATAGTGGTTAATGGCTGGCTAGATCCTTTTTCAAGGTTTCCGAATTGTGGTCATACGTCCAAATCGGAGTTACGAGTCAAAAGTTATGCCCGTTTTAAGATAACTACCTCAAATCAATTGTTTATGACCAGATCTGAAAATTCAAACCTAAATTACTTTCTCTAATTCGAATTTAAAACCTTAAATTGTTGCATAATTAATCCTTTCTTATTTTGAAAATTAAAATTTCAAATAAAAACTTCTCCAAGATCGCACGAAGCGCAAGGATGGGTTCAAATTCAAGATTTTAATTCAAAACCGCATGGAAAAAAACGATTAAAGCAAAATTTTAACAATTCCTTTTGCAACAATTAAATTCGATATGAAAAATAGAAAGCAATTAAAACCGAATTAAAATGCAATTCTTACATAAGGGTGCTCTGATACCACTTGTTGGTTTTACTTTGTGGGTTTTCCTAATTACTTTAAACCCTAACCAAGATCTACTCCTTTGTAAGAAATTAAACTTAATGCACAGCGGAACTTACTTGACATCTTCAAAGGCCTCCGTATGCTATCAATCAGACAGCTTCCAAGGCTCTGGGTTGATACGCTCCTGGTCTTGACTTGAGTTGTTGGCTCTCGAGTCCTTCCAAGAACTTGCAATCCTTTTCTCTGGCTACCCTAAATATTATGACAGAGTATCTTGTCTTCAATGGAGCAGACAATTGTCATGAATCGATTGCAAGCCTTGGAGACTCAGCCCTTTTATAGCAGTGCAAAATCCTAATCCTAGGGCAGCCGAAAATTGGCTAATACTTGGAAAACAAGTTTGCCAAGAAATCTTGATTTCGGATTTCAAGGATCCGGAAAATCAGGAACCTCCAGAAAAACCGAAATTAAATCAGAATAAATTATGATTTCCTTATTTAGCCTATATTTATTACTGCTATTATTTTAATCAACTATAATCGGTCCATTAACAATTATATTGATTAACATTGTTCTATATGTATTCGTATCCAAAACCTTATATATATAAAAATACGTATAATGCCATGGCTTAATTAATCACATTATTTGGCATATTTTAATCATTACATAAATGTAATCTTGCGACAGTATTTGATATCATAATCATAATGCACGCATGTCCAACTTTATTATTGTAATTAGACGTCTCTAAATCCAACATTCACCTCTTTAATTGCTCTCTCCTTCATTTAATCTTTCTTCACGCTTAATTAATTAACGAAGAGTTCAGCTATGGCTAAAGTAGAAGAGATCAGGCAAGCACAACGTGCGCAAGGCCCGGCTTCAATTTTGGCAATCAGTACAGCCACACCCGAAAACTGCATGTATCAGGCTGACTTCCCCGACTTCTACTTCCGCATGACAAACAGCGAACATATGACGGAACTTAAAGAGAAGTTCAAGCGCATGTGTAAGTTGTACAAAATAATTAAGTTTATATATGAAGATGTATATATCTTGCTATAATTATTTTAGTTTTTGTTTCTCATGATAATCTTATTGTATATTTCAGGCGATAAGTCGATGATCAAGAAGAGGTACATGCTGTTGAAAGTTGATTCAAAATTAACACACCTAATTAAGATGGCTGCCGAAGTTAGTGGGTTAGAATTTCTCCAAAATTAGAAGTCTGTATTTGTCATGTGTTCTAGAGTTAGTATTTCTATATTTAGTTGAGTTAGTGGAGAATGTGGTTTCCTTATTTACACTAGGCAGAAAATAGCATGTAGTAGGGTTAGTGGATTCCTTATTTAGATTAATGTTTAGCTATAAATTCATCATGTTGTAATTAAATTAATCAAGAAGGTGAAGTAGAATTATTGTGTCAATCCTTCTTCCTCTGTTTACTCTTTAACAAAATCCAACAAAGTGGTATCAGAGCCAAAGGTGAGAGATCAAGGCAGATCCGACCATGGCAGAGAACATGAGCGTTTCGAATCCCTCGATTCCGCTGTTCAAGGGAGATAACTATGAGTTCTGGAGCATCAAGATACGAACTTTGCTCAAGTCGCAAGGTCTATGGGAATTGGTGGAGACGGGAGCACCGGCCACTGATCCCACACCAATAGAAACAGCGAAGCGCGATGCGAAGGCGCTGTTCTTCATTCAACAAGCTGTTGTTGACACGGTGTTCACAAAAATCGCAGCAGCGACATCGGCAAAGGAGGCATGGACAACCCTGAAAACCGCCTTTCGGGGAAATTCGAAAGTTCTCGAGATAAGGCTACAAGGCTTGAGAAGAGAGTTCGAGACGTTGAACATGAATCAAGGCGAATCTGTTCAAGCGTTTCTCACAAGAGTCACATCCACCGTCAACCAAATCAAGAGTTGTGGCGAGGATCTCACAGAAAAGATCGTGGTTATGAAGGTACTCCGCAGCCTTACAGCAAAATTCGATCATGTAGTGGCAGCAATTGAAGAATCAAAGGATCTCGCAACGTACACCTTTGATGAACTCATGAGATCACTGCAGACTCATGAAGCAAGGATGTCAAAGGCAGAAGATAAAGGCGATGACAAGGCGTTCTACATGCAGGGGGAGAAGTCAAGAAGCAGAGGTAGAGGCAATTTCGGCAGAGGAAGAGGAAGAGGAAGAGGCAGAAGCAACACTACCGAAAATAGTCAATCATATGATGAATCCAAGAAGGACATCCAGTGCTATTATTGCAACAAGTTTGGGCACTATCAATCTGAGTGCTATGAAGCCAAGAAAAACATCCAATGCTACTACTGCAATAAGTTTGGGCACTACCAATCCGAGTGCTACAAGAAGCAAAGGGAGGAGAATCAAGCAAGCTATGCCGTAGAAGAAAATGAGCAACCGTCACTCTTCATGGCATACACCGAAAGCAAGATTGAGGCAAGCAGCAAGGGCACAGTAGGAGTGCACATAAAAGAAAATGGTGGCAGCAGTCCAGAAAGTGGCAAAATCATGGTGAGTAGAAATTTTTTGTTTGATGAAAAAGCCCTCAAGGTGGAGAATGTAGGGCTCATTCGTCAGAGGCCGTTGAAGCTGGTGTACAACCATGATATACGGCTGGCTCAGATGCCAGAAAAATGTAGTTTCAAGGTGTTGAGAGATATTGTGATGAAGAGGTTTCCTTCATTAAAATCTGTGCTGATCAAGTACAAGGATTCTGATGGGGATCTGGTTACCATTACTGATACACAAGTGCTGAGGATAGCAGAATCATGTTTAGACCAGCCTGTACAGATGGAGGCAGAGAAAGAAGAAAAGGGACTTTCCTTGATGAGACTACATATTGTAGAAGTCAATCCTGAGCAAGAGCCAACAATCACAGAGGAGGAAACTGAAGTTCCTGTTTCCACCACAAACTTAAATGAAGTACCCAAAGAGGTCATAGCTGGAGCAGATGTTAACATGCAGGATTCGAAATCAGAAGCAGATGCTGGTGCTACTGCTCCTGGGAGTGAAAATGGCATCCCAGAATCTGATGAGAAGCATGTGCAGATGGAAACCGAGACCAAGGTGGAGTCTAAGAAGAAAGTAAAGAAGACCAATGTGTTAGTGCAAGAAATGGTATATGGTGCATTGCCAGCTGAGGAGGCAAAGACAAGAAAGAAGGAGAAAGAAAAGGAGAAGCAATTGAAGAAGATGCTAGAGGGCAAGCTTCTAACTGGGAAACAAAAGGAGGAGCAGAGAAAATTGGAAGCTATGAGATGGCAGTTCCTTGCACAAAGTGCTGAGGGTTTGGGCAGTACAAGTTCTGGTACAACTGAGGTTCAAGAGAGGCTGAAATATGAGACAAAGAAGCAAAAGCCCAAGATGGTTGAAAAGGAGGTCATAGAGGAGATCATGGAGGCTGATAATGATGTGGAAGAATCCACATTGGATGATGAATCAGCCGAGTCACAATCTCAGGTAGCTGATATCGAAGAGGCTAAGGAGCAGATAGAAGAGGTGAAACCGACATGGGAGGATGACAATTGGGATACGAAGATCTGGAATGATGACTCAGAAGAAGAAGAAGATGTTGAAGCTTGGAGTAACCTATTTTGAATCAAGGGGGAGTGTTAAAAGTTGATTCAAAATTAACACACCTAATTAAGATGGCTGCCGAAGTTAGTGGGTTAGAATTTCTCCAAAATTAGAAGTCTGTTTTTGTCATGTGTTCTAGAGTTAGTATTTCTATATTTAGTTGAGTTAGTGGAGAATGTGGTTTCCTTATTTACACTAGGCAGAAAATAGCATGTAGTAGGGTTAGTGGATTCCTTATTTAGATTAATGTTTAGCTATAAATTCAGCATGTTGTAATCAAATAAATCAAGAAGGTGAAGTAGAATTATTGTGTCAATCCTTCTTCCTCTGTTTACTCTTCAACAAAATCCAACACATGCACCTGACTGAGGAGATCTTAGCTGAAAACCCGAACATAACCGCTTACATGGAGCCATCACTTGACGCACGTCAGGACATGGTTGTCGTGGAGGTACCGAAGCTCGGTAAGCGGCAGTCAAGGCCATCAAGGAGTGGGGCCAACCAAAATCCAAAATCACCCACTTGATCTTTTGCACCACTAGCGGTGTCGACATGCCCGGGGCTGATTACCAAGTCAGCAAGCTCCTTGGACTTCGTCCGTCCGTCAACCGCTTTATGATGTACCAACAGCGTTGCTTCGCCGGTGGTACAGTGCTCCGCATGGCCAAGGACCTGGCTGAGAATAACCGTGGTGCTAGAGTTTTGGTAATTTGTTCGGAGATTACCGCCGTTACCTTCCGTGGGCCCTCAGATACCCATCTTGACTCCATGGTTGGGCAATCACTTTTCGGAGATGGTGCAGCTGCTTTGATTGTAGGTGCCGACCCCGACTTGGTGATCGAGCGCCCTTGGTTCCAGATGGTCTCAGCAGCACAAACCATCCTGCCCAACTCAGAGGGAGCCATTGATGGTCACCTCCGTGAAGTCGGTCTCACCTTCCACCTCCTCAAGGACGTGCCACGGCTTATCTCGACAAACATCGAGAAAAGTCTCGTCGAGGCTTTTACTCCTATCGGTATTAGAAAAAAATATATTATCCTCATAATTATATTTGCCAATTAAACAAATAATAAACAATGCCAAACAAGATATACATATGTATACTATACAGGGCTAATATATGTACGGTGCATGCAGGCATCAATGACTGGAACTCGATCTTTTGGATTGCACACCCGGGAGGCCCGGCGATCTTAGACGCAGTAGAGCGCAAGGTCCAGCTGCAGAAGGAGAAGATGCGTGCGACAAGGCACGTGCTGAGCGAGTACGGCAACATGTCAAGTGCCTGTGTTTTGTTCATACTGGACCAGATGAGGAAGCAGTCGGTGAAGGAAGGCAAGGCCACCACCGGAGAGGGCCTCGACTGGGGAGTGCTCTTCGGATTCAGGCCAGGCCTCACGGTCGAGACCGTCATTTTGCGCAGCATTCCCATCGAATCCCCGGCACACTGAGTGAAATCAGCCCTGGATACATATAATATGTGTGTTTACAGTTGAAGTGAAATTAATTAGTTTATCGATTATATTGAGCCATTTATTTTGAAATTTTTTATAGTTGCTGTTCACTAAGATGAA
The DNA here is from genome assembly GCA_025461125.1 of Carex kokanica. Classification (NCBI taxonomy): domain Eukaryota; kingdom Viridiplantae; phylum Streptophyta; class Magnoliopsida; order Poales; family Cyperaceae; genus Carex; species Carex kokanica. The sequence continues at coordinate 156,145 of JAJGRX010000111.1, read as the reverse complement.
TTTACTTCTCCATTCTCTTTTGCACGGCAAGAACAGTTATCAAAGAATTTATTTCTCCCTACTCTTTTGGTGATCATTTATCTTATATGTTGTGATGTTTAAATATATTGATTGTAACTATCCCATCTCTATATAACATAAATATTTTTGAAGATAATTTTTTCTTCATTTTATTAAAATAATACCAATACATACCAAATTATCTAGTCAATTTAGAAGGCTGCATATTTAATCAATTTCGTAACCATGTGGTTCGCTCGAACATAATTTGAAAGAAAGAACACCTAATTCAAAATTCAAAATTCAAAATTCAAAACGAATCTAATTCAAAACCTAGACTGAATCGAGCAATCTAATTCAAAATTCAAAACGAATCCAAGTCAGCGAGCTGAGAGCAGAAGATCCAAGCCCAAGCCGAAATTGAATCGAGCAATCAAACTCGAAATTCCAACGAAGTGTTATTAAATTGTTTGGGCCTAAGCCCAAGCCCAAGCGCAAGCCCAAATCCAGTAGACAAGCAGGCCATATGCTCTGTTCTAATGTCGTGAAAAATTGAGCTTTCAATTTTAACAAATCGATTTCAGCCCTTCGTTCTAAACATCTAATCGTAAATCTAAATTTCTTAATCGCGAGTTCGCGACCAACTCCATAACTACGAACTGTGGGTTCCAATATATCTTAATTTTTTAATTCTACCTTTCTAAGTCTGTCATTTCCCCCTGGGTTCCACGCAGAAGAGACCGTTAAAACTGTAACATTTGAAAATGATAACAAATTTGTTGATCGGCTGATCAACAAGTTGCTTGCCCATATTAACAATTTATCACTTTTTAGTTTTGTTTTTATATGAATCGATAAGTTAAAAAATCAACGTTCAGAATTTATCCATTTCAACATATTTTTGCAAGATCTTGATACCGATCAAAACAAAGTCAAAATGTCATAATCTTTTGTATGTGTACAGAGAAAATGATATAGATCAAATCTAACGGTTTTATTTTGATAATTGAGTTTTCAATTTTTAATTATTAACGTTTAAATAATTAAGCATGATGGAAACACAAAAAAATAGAGGCATTTGAGCCCTCCATATATACTGAGCAATTGAACCCTCCCTTGAATAACTTTATGCTATTTCTGAATTACAGGAATGAATGCATGTAACCTATGTGATACATAAGAAATTTAATTTGAGATTTGTTTATAATTACAATCAATGGCATTTCGATTGTAATTGATGTCATATCTATAGCAGTAAGTAATTAATCACCTCCAGTAACATTATCTCACTTCTGGGTTTGTCAAGGTCACATAATTTATAGAGCATGATCCCACTGCTTCCTCTGTTTCTCTTACATTGAAGTATGCTGGCTGCTTAGGCTCTGGTAAAATTATACTTTCGGTGGTAAGAAACACGATCACATCTGACATGGTGGGTCGATCAACTGGATTTTCTTGTACACACAATAAAGCCACATGAATGCATCTCTCTGTCTGTCCTTGGGACACTTCGGTTAATGTTGGACAAATTAGTTCAGAAAAACTCCCATCTTTCCATCTAACCCATGCCTGAAAAAGAGAAATTTTAGTCCAAGGAAAAAAAATGCTACGAACTGAGATTTTAACAGAGATTCTATTTTGTTTCAGAGTTTCAATTAAGTAAAAGGAATTTCACTGCATAAAAGTGTTAGCATATATCAATATATGAGCTCCTTACATATCCAAGAAGGTTGAGAAAGTCTCCGTAATAGTGGAAACCCATATTCCTTTTGCCGCTTACAATCTCTAGAAGCAATACACCGAAGCTGAATACATCTGATTTCATTGAGAAAAGACCCTCGGATGCATACTCTGGAGCCATATAACCGCTGAAAAGAAAAATCAATGTATGATGATATGTCAATATTATATATTTCTTGTTCGTAGAAAGTAATCTTGTATTATACTGATTTAAGTTAAATTATTGTGAGTTTTTTTTTGTTTTTGAATTATGATCTTTGTTTATGCACTAACATATATTGGACATATTTTATTTGACAGGTAGCATCATACTTACTATGTTCCTACCACCCTATTGGTATTTGCTTGGAGCTCCTTCGGACCGAATATTCTAGCTAATCCAAAATCAGATATCTTTGGGTTCATTTCAGCATCTAAGAGAATGTTGCTTGCTTTCAGATCTCTGTGAACAATTCTTAGTCTTGAGTGTTTGTGGAGATATAGGAGTCCTTGAGCAATGCCTTCAATTATCGCAAAACGTCTTTGCCAATTTAGAAGTGCTCCTCTTGTTTTATCTGTGATTTTATACAACACATGTATATATAGTAATATAGGAAATGGAGTTGGATTATCTTTGTTTTTACATTCCAACAATTCAATCCTTGGCCTTATATTAATTGTTAGTTTTTAATTACAATTTTAGCATAAAAGGAGTCAAAATATTGTACTGTTTACTTTTAATAAAGGAACTTGTGGGTAAATTGATTCTTATAATTTAAAAGGGAGAAATCTGGTGATCTGACAGGCCTCAGAATGCTATATCATAACTAACAACCCAAGTGATTTGTTACAGATGACTAATTAGTACTAAGAAAAAAAAACTCTCTCTATAAATGGAATTAGTACTCTAATATATGGATAAATTTAATAAAAACGTATAAAAGATTACAAAAATCTTTGCAAAATAGGTTTCTAGAGACATACCAAAAATGAAATAGTCTAGGCTTTTGTTTGGCATAAACTCATAAATCAATATTTTTTCCTTTCCTTGGATGCACCACCCGACCAGCCGGACTAAGTTTTTGTGTTGCAACTTAGCGATAAGTTGGATTTCATTTTTAAATTCAACTAGACCTTGACCCGAAAATGTAGAAAGCCTCTTGACAGCTATCTCAAGTCCATCTTGTAATACCCCCTAGAAGAAGAACTTTGAATCATAATAAATCCTAATTCTTATTTTTTATTGATCATATAAAGTATTTGCATGCATTTTTCTACTTTGTCGGTTCTTTTAATTGTTTCCTACATTTTAATTGCCACGTTAAAGTTGTGGCTTTTCTTGCTCTAAAAATGTAATTTTTGAAATAAATAAGGAAGAGATAAAGGAAAGCAGTATGAGGATGGAAGCAAATAGGAAGCACCTTATAGACGGGTCCGAATCCACCTTCGCCGAGTTTATTGTCCAATGAGAAGTTACCTGTTGCATTAGCTATTTGATTGAAATCGAAGAGTGGAAAATCTGAACTTCTTTCTCTGCTCCACAGATCCAGTGTTTCATTGTTAGTTGCGAGCATTTTTTCTTCTTGAGAAACCTCGGTTTCTAAATCATTAATGAAGGGATAAAGTGTTAGCAAAATTTTCATTCAAATGAACATATTGAGAACTACTGTTTAACTGTATAAAGAACTATACCTGCATATCTCAGTTTTCTGATCACCAAAAAGACGATGAAGCAGCCAATAATAAACAATGCCACAGAGACGCTGATGATGATAATGAGGTGCCAGTTCTTTACTCCTGTGGAGGTTCAAATTATCAGCACATATCATATAATTTCTTTTGTTATTTTGCATAGAAGAAAATTGAGGAAAAAGGTTCATCATTTGTAAGGAAACTGATGGATAAACACATCCAAAGAGTGGAAGTTTGGTGGAAAATGGATAGCAAAATGTATTCAGGTTAGTTCATTTTCAGCTATAGTTTGGTGGCTTCAGATTTTGGTCATTTTCAGTTGCTGCTTGGTAGATCTTGGATTATATTGAGTCAAGTGTCAGTTAAGATCCTATAATTCCACAGTACAAGGGATTAGTCACACAAGGGTATACCTAAATGTCACCTGTATATACGTCAAAAATAAAAAAATGAACCATTTGCCCAAGAAAGCTGATCAAATAAAAAGACATATATTTTTCTTAAACATGCTACAAATTTTTTTATGCTTTTAATAAAGAGTAAAATGGGTATTTTATAAATTTAAAATGAGTTTTAATATAAAAACAATAAAAATGGGTACATATACATATGTGAGTTTTTGAAGTTTTGAGGGGGAATACGTAATTTTGTAGTTCAGAGGGGGAATATGTAATTTTGAAGTTTTTCAATTTCATCCTCTAGTTTACTGATATTACAAATTGTGATATAATTTAGAGTTCTCCAAAATTAAAGTTTCAACTGCTGGGAATTCATTTCTGACTTGTGGGATGGGCAATGGTTTTCACTTGCAACAGCAAAAAAACAAAATCAAAATAATGAATGAACAAAACGAAAGAAACAGAGGAAACTAAGGACAAATTGGACATTTAAACTGTTAGAAGATACATGTTCCATTTATACATATTATTTTGCTCCCCATCAAACACAAATTCTGCTCTAGTCTCCTAACATTCAAACATTTTACCAAGGCTCAATTTCCTGTGCTTCCTATTGAGTCAATTAAATAAATTAACAAAAAGATCCATATCAGACTATTTTATATTGAGGATTTTGAATTAACACTGCTGAAGCTAATCATTGTGAATCCTTATCCAAGTTGAATCTTAACTATATATAAGATTAAAAATATTCCAGCTTTTCATTTTAAAAAATGAAAGATAAAAGAGGCCATGTCAGGTGTTGAATACTCACCTTTACGAGATGCTGGAGTAGCCGGTATTACTGTCCCTGAGGTTAAACCTATTTGTATATCTGGATTTCCGTAAAAGAAGGCGTATATGTCATACCTTAGGTTGCATCTCACGCCTAAAAACCTTCCCCCTTGCTGCCCATCAAAAATCTTTAGCATCTGATTAATAAGGTCTTCTAAACAATCACGGCATGCACTATTTGAAAATTCGGGAATGCATTGTGACAAGCCATAGATCACTGGCATGGATGCTGTTATCTTTATAACTCCGGTCCCAAAATGCTTTCTCGATTTATAAGCTGCCTGATCTGAGACGTTACCAAGTAATGAACTCACTGCAGTAGAGAAGTTGTTCCTTACAGTATCGTTGGATGAATCCCATCCACTAAATCTAGTGGATGGCACGCTTGGCATTTTGTCAATATTGTCAGTTGAGTTGAGGAACTGCTGGGTTGAATAACTGAGGAGGCAAAAGTCATAGTATATAGTTGCTTCATTTGAGTATGGACATAGAGTTGATAAATCAGTGAAGGATTGATTAATACAGTTGCCGCAAATAGAAGAATTGATGTCACCACGACAGAGAACAAGACCAGAGATCTGGTCCGGTGCTGCACCAATTGTATTTTCATAGAAACCCTGTTCAGCAACTGCTTCGGTGGAAAGGGAGGAGGACAGTTTCTCGAGGTTGGTACTGAAAGTGCTATTTCCGGCATAGTTGTCGTTGGAGTTGCAAAGTTTATAGATTTCGTCCGATGCAGATGATTGATGTAAGCAGAGATTTGTGAGGAAGAGAGAAAAAAGGTAGGGACTAATGTTGGGCATTGCTCTGCTTTTTGTCAAGGAAACAAAATGATTATGCACATAAGGAGCAAAACCGTGCCACATCTGATCAATGATATATTACAACTAGATGATAGAGACAGGAGCCTTAAAGAGTTAAGGTACACTACGACTTTGTGCTGGATGATTAGCATTGCCCGATATGTACGTCTAGAGGTTTTAATACCACAAATTTTTTTATGCTACAAAATATCACAGCTTTCTGTTTTTATTTAAATTGTTGATGCTGTTAATATCGTTGAATAATATCCGTATTATCGAAATTATTTTTTTCAATCATCTTCGAAAAATTCTCCAATTTGATGAATTATACTAACCAATAATATTAAATCTCCAAAGTAAAAAAAATTAATAACAAGACAATTTTGAATACCTTCAATGAGTGCGAAATTATACCAACACAACAATCCTCTTTTTAAGCGGAGCCGGAGCCGAGAGTTCGGAGTGTAGAGTCTCCATCTCGATTGGAGCGTGACAATCAGTAGATCCGGTCATCGTTGGAGTGCAGCGGTGGTTGAAGAAGAAGATCTAGCCGTAGAGTGATATGGCGATTAAAGTGTTACGGTGATTAATATCTTGATTGGAGTGCAATGGTGAGTATATCCGGTTATCATCGGAGAGCAATGGCGGTCGAAGAAGCGGATCCGGTCATATAGCCAAATGGCAATTAAAGTATTAGGGTGATTAATATCTTAATTAGAGTGTAATGGTGAGTTGATCCGGTCATCGTCGGAGAGCAATGGCGGTCGAAGAAGTAGATCCGGTCGTTGAGCGAGATGGCGATTAAAGTATTAGGGTGATCAATATCTCGATTGGAGTATGACGGTGAGTAGGTCCGGTCATCGTCGAAGAACAGTGGCGGTCAAAGAAGCGGATCCGGTCGTGAAGCGAGATGAGGATTAAAGTATTAGAGTGATTAAGAGAGGATTAGAATATTAGAGTAGTTTAGAGGATTTTATGAGAATAAAAGAGTAGATCTAGAAATTACGGTCATTTGACCCATTGTAAATACGTTTTTTATCAATGAAATTGTTAGTAGGTATTTAAAGTCGCTAACCTTAAAAAAAAAATCTCCAAAGAAATTTTAAAATTTCTGAAAGAATAAAATTAATTGATTGGATATATTATACATAATTACATATCATACATTATGCGCATATAAAAAGTTACATCATTTGCACCTTATTTCGGCATGCATGAAAAGCTAGCAACATCAACAGAGCATGAAAATTTCTCAATTTAACCCTTTTTCTTCCGAAATTTTTATATATAAGAAAATAAATTAAAAAAATATTAAAAATGAGAAACTGTTCCCGGGATTTCGAAAAATAAGAAGACAGGCGTATGCCATGGCGTCCCATTGGGACGCCATGACATACTCCAGCCCGTCGGAAAAAAACGGAAAAAAAAAAATTAATAATACGGGACGCCATGGCATATCCCGACCAGGGAAAAAAACGTAAAAAAAAAAAAAAAAAAAAAAAAAAAATTTAAAAAAAGGGACGCCATGGCATACTCCGGCCCTAAAAAAAATAAAAAATAAATCAATTTTTTTTTTCTGCTGTGTTCAGTTAGAAATCTAATAATTTTGATCAGATTCAAAATTCATTTTAGAGAAAATGGCTACATGGATTTTTGTGTTCTTTATATCAAAATAAAGGTATGAAAGTCTAGTTTCCAGATAATATAATTTCTCTATACAAAAATATTACAGATTAGTACAGTTTTAGCGATTAATTGACAGAGGTCGGAATTCAGAAAAGCTGAAATTCCAGTGAGCAGTCCTATAATTTTGACCAAATTCAAAATTCAATTTAGAAAAAATGGCTACATGGATTTTTGTGTTCTTTATATTAAAATAAAGATATGAAATTCTTGTTTCCAGATAATATAATTTCTCTATACAAAAATATTACAGATTGGTACAGTTTTAGCGATTAATTGACAGAGGTCAGAATTCAGAAAAGCTGAAATTCCAGTCAGAAATCCAATAATCTTGATCAGATTCAAAATTCATTTTCGAGAAAATGGCTACATGGATTTTTGTGTAATTTATATAAAAATAAAGGTATGAAAGTCTAGTTTCCAGATAATATAATTTCTCTATACAAAAATGTTACAGATTGGTACAGTTTTAGCGATTAATTGACAGAGGTCAGAATTCAGAAAAGCTGAAATTCCAGTGAGCAGTCCAATAATTTTGATCAGATTCAAAATTCAATTTACAGAAAATGGCTCCATGGATTTTAGTGTTCTTTATATCAAAATAAAGGTATGAAAGTATAGTTTTCAGATAATATAATTTTCCTATATAAAAATATTATAGATTGATACAGTTTTAGCGATTAATTGACAGAGGTCAGAATTATTGGATTTCTGACTGGAATTTCAGTTTTTATGAATTCTGACCTCTGTCAATTAATCGCTAAAACTGTACCAATCTGTAATATTTTTGTATAGAGAAATTATATTATCTGAAAACTACACTTTCATACCTTTATTTTGATATAAAGAACACAAAAATTAATGTAGCCATTTTTTCTAAATTGAATTTTGAATCTGGTCAAAATTATAGGACTGCTCACTGAAATTTCAGCTTTTCTGAATTCTGACCTCTGTCAATTAATCGCTAAACCTGTACCAATCTGCAATATTTTTGTATAGAGAAATTATATTATCTGGAAACTAGACTTTCATACCTTTATTTTGATATAAAGAACACAAAAATCCATGTAGCCATTTTCTCTAAAATGAATTTTGAATCTGATCAAAATTATTGGATTTCTAACTGAACACAGCAGAAAAAAAAATTGATTTATTTTTTATTTTTTTTTAGGGCCGGAGTATGCCATGGCGTCCCGTTTTTCAATTTTTTTTTTTTTATTACGTTTTTTCCCCTGGTCGGGATATGCCATGGCGTCCCTATATGTTTTTTTTTTTTTCCAGGGTCGGGATATGCCATGGCGTCCTGTATTTTTAATTTTTTTTTTTTTCCATTTTTTTCCGACGGGTTGGAGTGTGCCATGGCGTCCCACTGGGACGCCATGGCATACGCCTGCCTTCTTATTTTTCAAAATCCCAGGAACAGTTTCTCATTTTTAATATTTTTTTAATTTATTTTCTTATATATAAAAATTTCGGCTTTTTCTTGATGGCTATGAAAATGATGTCAAAATCCTACATGTAATTGAGATGATATGAAACGTATCTAACAATATAACTTATTTATTTAATTATGAATAAAAAAATTAACACCGTTTGATACTCTTGATATTGGATCCCTCAATTTTCTTCACGTTGAAGGAACAATATAACAACCATGGTAGACATCTAGCACAAAATCACCGTTTAAGGATTTTTCCATGGCTTTTCCATGGTACGTAGTAGTTGGCCAGCACAAAATCCACAATAATGACCAGACCATTCCTGTGGACTTTTCCATCCAGTTTGAACCAGACCATTCCTGTGGACTTTTCCATCCAGTTTGAACCAGATCATTTCTGTGGACTTTTCAATTGTAGAAGTACAACATAAAATCCATCACCAAACTGCATGTATGAGAAAATACTTTGCCCGAGGTTTCAAACAAACCTCGCGGACAATATCCGTTTAACCTCACGAAATTTAATAGCGAGAGCCCCTTGCGAATAATTATCATTCGTGAAGGAGTTAAATGCAAGGTTGACAAGGGAGAGAATGTATCCTCGCTGATAACTATCTGCAAGGACTTACTATAACGGATAGGCAAATTTGTTACATTTTCTAGTCAAATGCTCCTGTGCCAGAACACTTTCTGGTCCACAGGTAAGTATGAATTCTGGTCCGTGTGACTATTATATCTGTGCCTCGTGTAATCAAGAACGTGTAGCTTTCATCTGTTTTGATATTAAAAACTGAAAAACTTGAATCCCATTTCAGATCTGTTGTGCCTCTATAGGCTTACATATTACATAAAGGACCCTACAACTTCATAATATTCACTTCTTACTACATGGTCCCTATAAACATACAAATTCAATCTCAACACTCCCCCTCAAGATGGGCAAAAGATATCTATCAAGCCCATCTTGTCACAAAACCTAACTAGATCAATTGAGCCAAGTCCTTTGGTGAGGCAGTCAGCTACTTGATCTCCAGTAGCTACATAACTCAGCTCCAATAGTCCACTTTCCAGCTTTTCTTTTATGAAGAACCTATCGATCTCCACATGCTTGGTTCTGTCATGCTGCACAGGGTTGTTGGCAATGTTGATCGCTGACTTGCTATCACACCACAGTTTCACTTGAGCTTCGTGATTCACCTTGAGCTCTTCCAACAACCTCTTCAGCCACAGCATCTCTGCAACTCCCAATGCCATAGCCCTGTACTCGGCTTCTGCTGTCGATCTCGCGACAACCGGTTGCTTCTTGCTCTTCCAAGAGACCAAGTTACCCCCTACGAACATGCAATAGCCAGATGTGGACCTCCTGTCATCGAGAGAACTAGCCCAATCAGAGTCACAATAGCCCTCAATATTCATGTGCCCATTCTGCCTGAAAATTAAGCCCTTCCCCGGTGCACTCTTCAGGTACCTCAGAATGTGATACACTGCGTCCATATGGACCTTCCTAGGGTCATGCATGTAACGGCTCACCACACTCACTGCAAACGAGATATCGGGACGAGTATGGCTCAAATAGATCAATCTGCCTACCAGTCTCTGGTACCTCTCACGATCAACCTGTTCTCCTATCTCGGCTCTTATCTTGGCCTTCACATCAATTGGGGAAACCGCAGGTCTGCACCCCAACATGCCTGTCTCTGTGAGCAAGTCTAGGACATACTTCCTTTGTGATAGAACAATCCCCTCTGCTCCACGAGCCACCTCAATCCCAAGGAAATATCTAAGCTGTCCCAAATCCTTCACCTCGAATTCCTTTCCCAATTTTGTCTTCAACTTTGCAATTTCCCCCTCATCATCCCCAGAAATGATCATATCATCAACATACACAGCCAGCATAGTAATGTGACCATCATGTTGTCGAAAGAACACCGTGTGATCAGCATTGATCTGTTGGTAGCCCATGCCTACCATAGCCTTCCTGAACCTATCAAACCAGGCCCGGGGAGACTGTTTCAACCCATAAAGCGACTTCTTGAGCCTACACACCTTGCCTACTGTCTGGTTTGTGCCAAACCCTGGCGGAACCTCCATATACACCTCCTCCAACAAATCACCATGAAGAAAGGCATTCTTCACGTCGAGTTGGTGTAACCGCCATCCTCCATTCGCTGCCATGGAAACCAATGTCCTTACTGTGCTCATCTTAGCCACGGGTGCAAAGGTCTCATCATAGTCGATGTCATAGGTCTGACTATATCCCTTCGCTACCAACCTAGCCTTGTAGCGCTCAACCAGACCCTCTGGATTCTGCTTCACTGTGAAGACCCATTTGCATCCAACAGCCTTCTTGCCTGGTGGTAGTGACACAAGCTCCCAGGTTTCGTTCTTGGTGAGGGCCCCGAGCTCTTCTATCATAGCGGCTTTCCATTTCGGATCTCCTTTAGCAACCTGCCAACACTTAGGAATAGAGACAGTGTCTAATGATGCAATGAATGCTCCATGTACAGATGATATGTGTGAGTAAGAGACAAACTGGGCAATATCATGTGAAAAACCATATCGGTCAGGAGGAATGCCCGCATTCTTGCGAACACTCCGCCTTACCGACAGGGGAGTAGGAGGAGTAGAGAGAGGAATCATATCACCTGTGTATTCTGGGTCTGAGGTGGTTGGTGAAGGTGTCTCAACAGTCGGAGTCGGCAGGGACGAGGGACTTGGCACAAGTGACACTGTAGGCACAGTTCCATCATTCTGCTGTGTTCTCCTAACATACACCTTCCGATATCTCAACTCCCCCTGAGCCTGAGTTCTACCACCTTCAGGCTCATTCCTCTCAACTTCCGGCTCAACCACAGCCGAATTCTCAAGTACAGGACAAGGAATACTACCCACACTCACCATCCTCCTCTCATCCTCACTACTACTCTCCCCCTCTCGCCTCATACCTCCTGTATCAAGCGAGTCTCCAAAGGGTGATGTCGCATCTGAGGAATAGTATGGTTCGAGCTCTCTGAATGTAACATCCATACTCACAAATAGTTTCTTCTCTTCTGGGCTCCAGCACACATAACCCTTTTGAGTACCCGAGTACCCAACAAAGATACATCTCACAGCCCTAGGATCCAGTTTTCCTACATTTGGTCTTTTGTAATGCACAAAGCACACACATCCAAAGGTTTTAAGGGGAAGAATATTTCCATTCTTACCTTTCAGCATTTCAATCGGAGACTTCCAATCCAACACCCGCGAGGGCATCCTGTTGATCAAATAGGCTGCTGTCAGAACTGCTTGCCCCCACAAGTACTTTGGGACTTTCATCGAGATCATCATACTCCGAGTTACCTCAAGGAGATGCCTATTCTTCCGTTCTGCTACCCCATTTTGCTCTGGTGTGTACGGACATGTGGTTTGATGTTGTATCCCCTGAGATGACATGTACTCCCCAAATGCCCTATTGGTGTACTCTGTTCCATTGTCAGACCTCAATACCTTTACAACAGCACCATATTGAGTCTGAACCATTTTATGGAGGTCTTTGAAGCAAGCAAGCACATCACTCTTGTTTTTCATCAAGTAAAGCCAAGTCACACGAGAAAAACAATCAATGAAAGAAACAAAATATCTAAAGCCATTCAAAGTAGTTGTGGGACAAGGTCCCCATACATCAGAGTGAATCACATCAAACATATAAGAACTCCTACTACCAGAGCTAGCATAAGAGCTCCTAGTATGCTTGCCTAACTCACACGCATCACACACCAGTTTTTCCTTATTAGCCTTTTCAAATAAAGACAGATACAACCTACTCAAAACAGAAAATGAGGAATGACCTAAGCGCCTATGATGAAGCAGCAGTAAGTCCTCAACACTCCTCTCAACTCCTCCAGCTCTCTCTACGATGGATGAGAGGGCCGAGTCCATACCACCCCCATCCATGTACCACAGCCCGCTATGCCAAGTGCCAGTCCCAAGCAACCTGCCGGTCCCCTTCTCTTGGAAGATCACCTTAGGAATATCAAACAAAACAACACATTTTAGTTGTGATATAATGGCACTTATGGATAAGAGATTCACAGGAAAAGAAGGAGCATGCAAAACATTAGACAAAGTCAAAGTGTTGGTACATTTCACAGTACCCTTACCAACTACGGGCTGAGCCGTACCATCGGCAGTCTGAATGCTCTCTGGGACTGCTAGGCGAGTATAGGAAGAAAACTCCCCAGCAGCACCAGTCACATGGCGAGACGCACCAGAGTCGACTATCCAATCTGGTGATCTGGTGGGTATAGAGACTAGAGCAAAAGTATCATGAGTACCTGTGGCTGTGTGGGCAAGAGAAGCAAAGTTACCCCTGGATGAAGATGAGGTAGATGCATCATCTCTCACACTCTTTCCATCACCTGTCAGCTTCTGCCTGTTCCTGAGTGCCTGAGAATAGGCCTCCACGAGTGCCTGATCCTCCTCTGTAAGATCCCCACCAGTTTCTTCTTCCTCCTCTGCAACCATCAGATGTGCCCGGTTGCCTCCTCTTCCACCTCTCCGACCTCCACGGCCGCGACCACGACTCCCAAACTGCCCCCTCCCACCTGTATCTCTCTCCTTTGGTGGCTTCGGGCAAGCCTGCTTCAGGTGACCCACCTCACCACAGTTGTAGCACTGTCGAGTCTCGCCCCTGTACCCTGTATTACCTGAGTTAGAGACCGCTAGTGCTGATTTCACTCCTGGGAGTCCTCCTGTCCCAGCCTGTAATCCTATACGGCTCTCCTCCTGTATCATCGCAGAGATCGACTCATCCAGAGAGGGAATCTTCGAGTGGGATAGCAACACCGCGCTCCTCTGCTCGAATGCTGAGTCCAGATGCCTCAGAAAGTGCATAGTCCTCCTCTGGACATCTCTCAACCCTTTCTTGCAATTTGGATCCAAACAACACTCAGCAGGAGAGAAGTGGTCGTAATCTGCCCACAGTCGCTCCAAATCTGCAGCATACTCCTGAATCGACCTACCTCTCTGTGCTACCTCCTCTATCTCTCTCTCGATCTGGAACACTCTCATATTGTTGTCAATCCCTGCATAGATCCTCATCAACTTCCCCCAGACATCACTCACGGCCTCTATGCCATCAACCGTCTTGGCAATAGATGCAACCATAGAGTTTAGAAGCCAAGTGTGTAGCAAACTGTTTGTAGACCTCCACTCACCGTACCCAGCTGAGCCCTCAGCTGGCACGTCCATCTCACCTGTGATATACCCATCCAGGTTCTTCCCTACTAGAGCCCTCTTAACCCGACGCGACCAGCTCAAATACGTGGCTGGCCCATCCAGTTTTATGTCCACCGACTGAAGGTCCAACTTCTGTAACTTTGGCTTGCTATCAACAGAAGTTTGACTCCCGGCCAATGCTCGCACCACAACAGCGAGCTCATCAGGAGTCAGCTTCGCACAAGCCTTCGCAAACGCATTCCCGGTCTCCTCCTCTGACATTGATCGGACTTAGATCTACGCCTCACGTATCGATCTTGGTCCGAATCACTTCTAATAACCCCTTAGACCCGATCTTATATCCTCAAGACGGATCTAGGTCATTTCCTCCTTTCTTCTTCTTCCCTCTCGATCCTATCTTGGTCTATCTCATCAAGATTCGACCCAAACCCGATCGAAAAACCCGATCAAAACCCGCTTCTCGGGTATCGTGGGGTATAGGCCCCCCACGCCGGCCAAATCAACCCAAGAACCTTACCCTAGGTGGCTGGCCGGCCTTAAAGGAGGTGGCTCGGCCTAGCTAGGTCAAATCAAGAGAGAAGGAGAAGGAGGAGAAGTGGCAGCAGCGGCTGGGCGGACCTAGGAGAGGTTGAGCTCGGCCAAGAGAGAGGAGGCGGAGCAGGGAGAGGCCAGCAGGGAGGGGCGGAGCTGAGAGGCCAGCAGGGCAGGGAGGGGCGGAGCTGAGACCAGCAGCTGCAGCGGCGGAGCTCAGGCGGGCCAGGTGGGGTGGCTGCGGGGCCAGGCGGCGTCGGGCGGAGCTCAGGCGGCGCTGGCGGAGGTGTGGGGCGGAGGTTTGCTACAGTACCGCGGGTTTGCTACAGTACCGCGGCTCTGATACCATTTTGATATTAAAAACTGAAAAACTTGAATCCCATTTCAGATCTGTTGTGCCTCTATAGGCTTACATATTACATAAAGGACCCTACAACTTCATAATATTCACTTCTTACTACAAGGTCCCTATAAACATACAAATTCAATCTCAACAATCTGTAGTTGTCATCAGTCAATTCATTACTTAAATAAATAAATTATAAGGCTGTCCAATAATTAAATTCACTGTTGAAAATTCAATAATTGAAGTCTTTGGTCAAAATGACAATCTCTTATCAACAACATTAATATTCCAAATTTGTGGAAAAATTTTGATTTGCCAGATTAAATAAATTGCCGTGCATGGGAATTACATACGGCTTTTCTAATTTGATTCCACATGGCATCGAGAAATTTGAGTACAATTTGTTTGTATGTATAGCTGGATTTATTAAATTGTCGTGAAAACACCTACCGCTTTTCTAATTTGATTCGCTGATAGCAGTGAATAGTTGAAGTATAAACACTCAAATAGCATGTGTTATGTGGTACATGTATTGTACAAATAAAAATTAATTTGAGATTAGCTCATAATAACAATCCATAGTACTTCCATTAATTTGAGATTAGCCCATAATAACAATCCATAGCTCATAATAACAATCCATAGTACTTCTATTATTAGCAATAACTAATTATTCACCTCTAATAAAATTATCTCTCTTGTGGGTTTGTCAAGGTCACATAATTTATAGAGCATGATGAGCCGTCGATATCAGATGATTCCACTGCTTCCTCTATTATTCTTACATTGAAGTATGCCGGCTTCTTAGGCTCCGGTAAAATTATGCTTTCAGTGGTAAGAAACATGATCACATCTGACATGATGGGTCGATCAACTGGATTTTCTTGTACACACAATAAAGCCACATGAATGCATCTCTCTGTCTGTCTTTGGGACACTTCGGTTAATGTTGGACAAATTAGTTCAGAAAATTTCCCACCTTTCCATCTATCCCATGCCTGTAAAAGAAAAAGTTTAGGCTAGCGAAAAAATGCTACAAACATTATATCTAGTCTTGTAGGTACTCAAATGCAAATATAAACGAAAAATAAACTGAGATTTTAACAGGAATTCTGTTATGTTACAGAAATTAAATTAAATTAAGTACATAGGGGTCAGAGAGAAGAAGAAGGAGAGATCACTGCATGGTGTTAATTAGAAAGCAATTAAAATTTTATATTTTCGGATTTTCCTCATTGGTCTATTATTTTGTTGATAATAAGTAATTGCTTATCAATTTGGGAGAATACTCTTAGTATATGTCGAGCTCCTTACATATCCAAGAAGGTTGAGAAAGTCTTCGTATTGGTGGAAACCCATATTCCTTTTTCCACATACAATCTCCAGAAGCAGCACACCAAAACTAAATACATCTGATTTGATTGAGTAACGACCCTCAGATGCATATTCTGGAGCCATGTAACCGCTGATAAAACACAGAAAAAACAACATAATATGATGATATAAATCCTCAGATTATCATATATATTTTCTTGTAATAATTTTGTCTTATTCATAGACATATTTATTTTAAATTAGTGTGTTTTTTTGTTGAATTATGCCCTTTGTGTACACACTAATTATATTGGATATATATATAGTTGACACGTAATATCATACTTACTATGTTCCTACCACCCTATTGGTATTTGCTTGGAGCTCCTTCGGACCAAATATTCTGGCTAATCCAAAATCAGATATCTTTGGGTTCATTTCAGAGTCTAAGAGAATGTTGCTCGCTTTCAAATCTCTATGAACAATTC
This sequence comes from Carex kokanica, assembly GCA_025461125.1. Lineage (NCBI taxonomy): Eukaryota > Viridiplantae > Streptophyta > Magnoliopsida > Poales > Cyperaceae > Carex > Carex kokanica. Next base: position 139,679 of record JAJGRX010000111.1, on the reverse strand, counting down.
TTAGCCTCGAGTGTTCGTGGAGATATAGGAGTCCTTGTGCAATGCCTTCAATTATCTCAAAACGCCTTTGCCAATTTAGAAGTGCTCCTCTTGATGTTTTATCTGTGATACAACATATACTAATATAGTAAAAGGAGTTGGATTATCTTTGCTATTACATTCCAACTAACAACCAAAATGTTCCTTGGTTTTGAATTGTTAGTTTTTATTTCAAACTAAAAGGAGGCAAATTTTGAAAATATTTACTTTTAATGTAATGGAACTTATGGGTAAATAAATTCTTAGAATTGAAGAGCCAGAAACTTTGTGAACTTAGCAGCCTCCAAATTCAGAATACTATTAAGTACAACCCCAGTGTTTTATTACAGATGACTCAGTAAGTACTAGTACTCTAAAGAAATGAGTTTTTTGAAATGGAACTAGTATACTCTAATTTATGGAAACACGGGGAAAAAAATGATAAAAGGATTATAAAAAGGCTTCCAATATAGGTTTCGAGAGACATACCAAAAATGAAACAGTCTAAGCTCTTGTTTGGCAAATACTCATAAATCAATATTTTCTCCTCTTCTTTGATGCACCACCCGACCAGCCGGACTAAATTTCTGTGTTGCAACTTTGCGATAAGTTGGATTTCATTTTTAAATTCATCTAGACCTTGACCTGAATTTGAAGAAAGCCTCTTCACTGCTATCTCAAGTTCATCTTGTAGCAGCCCCTAAAAGAAGAACTTGGAATCACAGCTATCTCAAGTACATTTTTATGCATTTTTCTAATTTGTCGGTTCTTTTAATGATAATTAAAATAAATAAGAAAGAGAAAAAGAAAATTGCAATATCAAGATGGATGGAAATAGGAAGCACCTTATAGACGGGTCCGAATCCACCTTCACCGAGTTTATTGTCCAATGAAAAGTTACCTGTTGCATTAGCTATTTGACTGAAATCAAAGAGTGGAAAATCTGAACTTCTTTTGCTGTTCCGTTGATTAAGTGTTTCGTTGTTAGTTGCGAGCATTCTTTCTTCTTGAGAAATATCATTTTCTATATCATTAAAGAAGATATAAAGTGTTAGCTAAGTTTTTGTGCAAATAAACATGTTGACAAGTACAATCCAATCGTGTAAATTGAGAACTACACCTGCATATCTCAGTTTTCTGATCAACAAAAAGACAATGAAGGAGCCAATAATAAGCAATGCCACAGATACACTGACGATGATAATAAGGAGTCTGCTTTTTCCTCCTGAATGTCAACATATATAAATATAGGTAATAGTTTATTTTGCAATTTTGCATAGATGAGGACTGAAGAAAAAGATTCGACATTCATAAGAAACTGATTGTAATTAGGTGGCAATTGTTCATCAAGTGGGATTCGGTTAGTTCACTTTAAACTATATAGTCTGGACAACTTTGGATTTTAGTTAATTTGTATTGCATATCAGTTTTAATTTATCTGTGTAATTTTCAGTTACAGCTCGGTAGAACTTGGATTACATTGAGTTAAGAGTCTGTTAAGATCCTACAATTCCAGAGTACCAGGGGTCAGTCAGATTAAGGTATGGGTTAAGACACCATTAGTCCGTTAAGACAGCATTTTTGGATAGTTGGTTATGTAATATTCAGGTATGGGTTCTGCATTATGGTACCTCTTCTAAATTCGACCAAGTAGGTGATTTTTTGTATTTATGCAAGTTTTGTTGTTTGCACTTAAAATGATTTGATTAACTAATAACGCTAAAGTAGATACTGGTAGCGTTCAGATAAAGAGCAGGTCAGGACAAGTACTGTAGCATCAAATTAATATGGTCATTTCAGGATTCTGGTCCTTGATGTCATCTTTTCTTGTTGATTTAAACTCAATTTGAATCCTTATCCAACCTAATTACCTGACAAATATGGATTTAAGAGATCTGGGTTTGTTGCCGTTTTGTAAAATAAACAAGTATATACATGATTTGGAAAATTGGCCGATTCCTAGTCAACTCGGCCGAGTTGACGAGGAATCAGCCGTGTCAGATCCGATTTTCACCCGAGAACTCGGCCCATGCGAGTTTTTCAGCAAAATTCGGATGAACAGTGCTTGACTCGGCCGAGTTAGCCAATTTTCAGGCCGATTCAAGCCGATTCAACCGAGTTTTGGCCGGAATCGGCCATCGGCGATCCGATTTTGGACCGAGTTCCTCGGTGCATAATTTTTCAGTAAAAAAGCTGGTTCAAATTGGCCGATCAAGCGATTCTTCATCGATTCTTCTACCGTGGAGCGATTCTTAACGTTGATTCTCATGATTTGGAGCGATTTTTCACAAAACAACGAAGTGTACGACCTCAAATAGGATTTGGGGGCGAACTATGCAATTTTGACTGGGTCAAAATGCTAATTGGAGAAGAAAGGTTCTCGGATCGTGAGGGTTCAAGAAAAGGTGGGGTCCGCTGGCAGAAATTCCTAAATGTGATTTTTTTGAATTGGGCTTATTGTACCCGTTTTATTCCTAAAGAGAAGGTGGGGTCCGCTGGCAGAAATTCCTTGTTGTATTGTGCGTCAGTTTTCAATTGGGCTTGGGCCATTAAAGATACTATTTATGCACTCGATAAACAAATATCTAAATGTGATTTTTTTTAATCTTAATATTATTAATATTATTTTTTAGTACCATATTTTTCTTTGTTTTATAACCCAATAAACCGTCTGGTGATTTTCTAAAACCACAAACAAGTCCTTACTGTCTTAAATAAGCTCAAATTAAGTTTAAATTCAAATTCCAAATCAAACCGAGTACAAAACAAGCTTCTGGCAAAAAAACGAGTTACCGAGTCAACTTGGCCGATTCCGACCGATTCACCCGATTCCGATTCCACGGTCAAGAACCCGATTCCGATTCCGATTCCAAGTTTCAAAACCATGAGTATATAAGAATAAAGATATTCCAGCTTTTCTTTTTTAAAAATTGAAAGATAACTATGGTTTCATGTGAATAAAATGGACATCTCTACCTTTTATTAAAAAATTAAAAAATAAATAATAATTGGAAGATAAAAGAGGCCATGTAAGGTGTTGAATACTTACCTTTACTGGTGCTAGATGGAGAATTCATTGGAGGAGGCTGAGTTGGCTGGTTACCAGATGCTGGAGGAGTCGGTATTATTGACGTCCCTGAGAAATGTTGATCTGGACTTCCGGAAAAGAAGGTGTATATTTCATACCTTAGGCTGCATCTCACTCCTAAAAACCTTCCACCTTGCAGCCCGTCAAAGTATTGTAGCATCAAATTAATTTGGTCTTCTAAACAAGCATGGCATGCAGTATTTGGCAAATCGGGCGTGCACTGAGACAAGCCAAAGATCACCGGCAAGGATCCTGTTATGTTTATCACTCCGGTCCCAAAATGCTTTTTGGAGTTATAAGCTGCCTGATCCGAGGTACTGCTAAGTAATGTATTCACCACAGTGTTGAAGTAGTTTCTTACAGTATTATTTGATGGATCCCATCCCTTAAATCTCATGTCTGTCACGTTTTGGGTGTTGTACATTATGATTTGGTTTGAATTATCAGCTGAGTGGAGGAAATTCTGGTTGGAGTACCTGAGGAGGCAGAAGTCATAGTATATAGTGGCTTCTTTGTTGTATGGGCATACAATCATTACATCTTGAAAGGATTGCTTAAGGCAGTCCCCACAACTAGAAGAATTGACATCACCACGACAGAGGACAAGACCATGGATCAGGTTGGGTACCGTACCAATTGTATTTTTATAGAAACCCTGTTCTGCTACTGCTTCTGTGGAAAGGGAGGAGGAGAGTGTCTTGAGGTTGGAACTGTACGTGCTATTTATGGTGTAGTTGCCGGTGGTGCCGCAGTATTGGTAGAGCGCGTCGTATGCAGATGTTAGATGTAAGCAGAGATTTGTGAGCAAGAGAGCAAAAAGGCAGGGACTAATGTTCTGCATTCCTCTGTTTTTGGTCAAGGAACACAATTATGATGAACTTGAGGAGCAAAACTATGCTACATCTTGATGATATGGAAACAAATAATGCAAGAAGGAAGAAGTTGACTGAGTCAACTGTCTTTGAGGGTCAAGGCTACCTCACTAGTACGTAGGGGTGTCAACAGGTACAATAAGGGTCGGGTGGAAGCATTTGCGTACCCGTATCCATTACAAATTGTCTTCACTTGTAGCCTATCCTTATTCGCTATGAATTATCTTATCCGTACCCTATCCTTACCCGTTATGGTTGTCAGCTAACAAAATGGTAGTGGGTAAATAACGGGTCATGCTAATATAATAATTATTTTATTATTTACTAAATAAAACATTAAAACAGATTAATTTCACACATATATACATGTTTTAAAGGTCCAAATTTTATTGGAATTTGCTGGAATTTATTTACGTGTATTAATAGTCAATTGAGTGTGACATGACTACAAAGAGTAGTTGGAGAATGAATATTTATTGCTTATTAATATATATATATATAGAGAGAGAGAGAGAGAGATAGGCTACCATGCTTTGAAAATTAAAGGGTCTCTTGTGCTTTGGGCTCCTTTTCGGATTTTCAAAATTGAAAATGTCGATCTGACATGGTAGCCTTATCCAACTTAATGTCGATCTGACATGGTAGCCTATCTCTCTCTCTATATATATATATATATATATATATATTATAATTACTTGATCGGGTAACGGATACGGAATAGGCTTTACTCGTATTCTTACCTATTTAGATAGCAAAAAAATTCTTTACCCGTACCCGATAAGTTTACCAAATAAAATTCTTATCTGTATCCGTCTTATTAAATACGGTATGAGTCGGATAAATAGATAAAAATGTACCATTGACACCCCGTACTTGTAGGGTATTGCCGTGTTTTTTTATTCCAATAGTCCTTGTAATTTTTTTTGGATAATTGCTTGCTATGTTACTCGGATACTTCGGATTGGACATCGTATCCGTATCGGACACATATCCGATACCGATATGCACCCAATACGGCACCGATACATATCGGATACGCCAACTGGCATATTAACTTACGTGGCGTATCCTTACTTAGCTAATAAGGTCTCTAACACGTTGTTGAAAGTCACGGATACTGATTTGCAGCAAGGACACGGATGAGATACGGCAGCGAATGATACTTGTCAGTGATGCCAGGTTTTAATTTAATGCCCCATGTTTATCCAAATTCCTGTCTGCGCTCCAGCTCGGCGCTTTGCGTGTCAACCCGCAGCAACCCACTCCTGACCTTATATATCAAACATTTCAAGGAAAATTCTTGTGGGACTAATCAATCAATATGGACCGGACTAACTCATTAATTAATTCTTCTATTTTATTTAATGCTACACCCACTCTTCTCTGACATATAGCAGTATTCTCTTCTCTGTTATTTAATGGATAGCAGAGGTATGAAATTAGTCAAAGTTTGGAGTCCGGTAATATTCATTTAAATTAATCGAAGTTTGGAGGTATGAAATTAGTCAAAGTTTGGAGTCCGGTAATATTTATTTAAATTAGAATGTTTGCATATCATTATATATATTCAATAAGTTGGGCTAAAATAATTATAAATCATATTTCATATTGAGTTGAATTAAATTTTAAACTAATTATACGTATTGAATTAATAATATAATTAAAATAATAAAAAATAATATATATAATAAGCGTATCGTATCCTAAATTTTTGGAAATTACCGTATCACCTATCTGTATTGTATCCAATACGATACCCGTATCCGTATCCATGCAACATAGATTGCCTGTGGGTAAGATTGTCCTAGTAGTGTTGCGCAGTCAGCATCTCAGTATTCCAATAATATTGAGGCTTTGATGACTTTTAATAAACCACTAAATAAAATACAACTATAAGAAACAAAAACAGATGAAACAATTTTAGTAACAAATTCGCAATTGTTGTTACCCTATGTAATACCATGTACCAATTTACAAACTCCTTTTTGATATCTATCATTATCAGTTGTGATGTTTATATTTCCAAAAACAGTGATTTGTATCTATTTAAAAAAATATTAAAATTTTCAAAAAAAATATAAATATGAGGCATGATGAAGACATGAAAAACACGAGGAATTTGAACCCTCCTCTAGATAATTTAATTATTAAAATAGAGTAGAACTAAGGTGTTCTTAAGCTCACTGAGCCTCTTTGTAAGCTTAACTCAAAAACTCATCGGATTGGTTTCAATCAACACATTGAAACTGTTGAAACCGATCTACTTCAGAGTGATGAGTTTACATATCAAATTTCTAAATTTCTAAACTAATTTAATATAAAGTCAAGTGGTAAAAAAATAATGAAAAACAAACACATGAAAATTAACTTATAAATCATTTTTTTTTTACTGCTTGACTTTATACAAAATTAGTTCGAAAATATATAAATTTGACATGTAAACGCATCACTCGTAAAGTAGATTGGTTTCAACGGTTTGGATTCATCGTTTGAAGCCAATTCAATATGTTTTTGAATTAAGTTCACAAAAAGACTTTGTGAGCTTAAGAACACGCTAATTCTACTCATTAAAATATATGTAATTTAAATATAATTTGATTATGACCTGAGAAAGATAATCACATTTGACATGATTAACTTATAAGAATCTGTAAGTATCTGCAAGTAAAAAAAATGACTATTGTCTATAATAAACGAGTAGGGTTCCAATGCCTCATCTCTTCATACCTCATCCATACCTCATGTTATATATCTCCATTTTCAAAGTCTAAACTATCGATCCGACCGTTCAACATGATATTCATACTAAAATATGCTTGGGGATGAAATTTTATAATTTTTGCAATTTTTTTACTATTTTTTAAGATAAGTACAAAATCACTGTATCTGGACCATTCAAAAAACAGTGATTTTGTACCTATCTTAAAAAATAGTAAAAAAATTGCAAAAATTATAAAATTTCATCCCCAAGCATATTTTAGTATGAATATCATGTTGAACGGTCGGATCGATAGTTTAGACTTTGAAAATGGAGATATATAACATGAGGTATGAATGAGATATGAGGAGATGAGGCATTAGAACCCTCCTCGTAATAACTGATTAAAATTACTATCCCGAGAGTATCGCTATTGTCAGCTGAAGTCTACGCAAGAATACCAACACTGTTCACCACCTTTAACCTCGTGGACTCACATATTCTTACAGTTGAATTCAATAATTGTGGCGGTGATATGAAGAAAGGACTATATATGTACAGTGTTGACTATTTACCCATTGCAAGTATGTAAACTACAATGACTATATATCGTTCACGTCCCTTCGTTCCTTTATATTGAATAAAAAATAGAGAATGGACAACTAGAAACTAGTCTTTATGGAAACAATTAATGCAAGAAGGAAGATGTTGACTAACAACTGCCTTTGAAGGTAGAGGCTACCTCGCTAGTCACTAGTACACTATTGGCGTGTTTTTTTTCAATGGTCCTTGTATTTTCTTATATTATTATTTTTAGGATAATTGCTTGTCGGTTCGATTGTTCTAGTATTGTTGCCCAGTCAGCATCTCAGTCTTCTCATAACATTAAGTGCTTACAAAAGTTTTGGTAAACAAATTGGAAACATAAAATTAAAATTTTTAGAAATAAAATAAAATACAACTATATGAAACAAAAACAGATGAAACAATTTTAGTAACAAATTCGCAGTTGTTGTTGCTCTATGTAATCTCATACCAATTTACGAACTCCTTTGTGATATCTATCATTATCAGTTGTGATGTTTATATTTCCAAAAACAGTGATTTGTATCTATTTAATTATTGCCAGAAAAAAAAATTAGTTAGTTGGAGGAAGAAATGGGAGAAGGTTAGATGGGTAAGATATAATTACCCGGAGCACCTATCTATTCTCCGTAACCTTTCCCCGTTTCTTTTCTCAGTCATTAACTACTTGAGTAACTATGAACTACTTGGGGGAACCACTTACTATTTGGGGACAGCCTAATATTTGAAATATTTTACAATTGGCGCGCAAGTATTCACACCTAAGATATCAAGTATTAAAAAAAAAAAATTGGACACATCACTCATCCATCTTTTACACGTTTTAGAAGTGATTTTTTTTTTTCTCCATTTAATATAACTAATATTTCTGACGATCTGTGAGGATTTTGTAAATCTAAAATTAACAACAAATAATAAGCTGCAAATTAACTAACAACAAATAATAAGCTGGAATAATCTTTCAAATTATACAGTAGCTCACAGCAATCTGTTTTCCATAACCATGGATGCTGACTAGTTAATTATACAATATCATTATCATTAGCTATATTGTCCTCATAGCCCCTGTGCTCAGTGCTCTCACTGATAAAAGAGCTCCATATAAATTATTACTGCGTGGGTCGCAAGCACAATAATAACGTGTAAAAGTGAAGATGCAATACAACTTTTTGTTTTCTTCCCCGAAATTTAAATAGGTTGATAATAATATTTTTGTTTATAACATCGATGCTTACTTTTTAACAACGTGTATTTGTAATTTATTCTGCATTCATTTTTTTTTATTAATTTACCTCTAATTTAACCTCAAATACATGATAAAAATGGTCATAGCTCATAACTCAAATACATGATGAAGCCAAGTTCCAGCTGCATCTGCTCCATCTGACCACGAACCTCGTTCAGTTCCTTACCTTTCTCCAGCAAGGCATCAGCAAGCTTGCACAACACATAGCTCACAGCTGCCTCTGCCATCTTTTTTTTTTTTTTGGTGTGTGTGTGTGTGTGTGTGTGTGTTGTATGTGTGTGTTTGTGTATTAGCTTTTTTTGCAGGGATGACTGGTACAGCAGCTCGAGTTATTAGATAAAGATAATTCAACCACTTGTTTGAAAGTTAGCTAAATAAATTGTACAAGAGGCAATAAAATAATTTATCATCAACTACTTTTAAAAAAATATATATTTATATGACACATCTTTGACCATGTATCTTATCGAGAGTACCTGCTCCAGACAGAGACAAATTTGAGCTCTTTTTAAACTGCTTAAAACTCTCATCTTACGCCCAACAGCTTTCATATAATTCCTTTTGATGAGCTGTTTCTTTGACTGAAATTAAGTCCGTAATATTCTCCGATTATAGGGAGCCGAATTATTCACAATCAAATCTTTTATTATAACCCTTTTTTGATAGCGAAACGTGAAGGTCTAGTTTTCAGATTTTAGTTATCGGACAGTAGTGTTAAAGTTACAATGTAAAGTAAGATGAAGAAAAGAAAAGGAGTTGTGCCTAATATCATAGCAAGTAGTTACTAGAAGGACCAATGGAACTAAACAGGACAAGATAAAAATGAAAAGGAAACACTTAAGGCTTGCCTCCCCTGCATCTACATTTAGGATCAATATGAGATACAATTTGCATATGACAAGTATGTGTGACAAGTACGTGTTTTACTAAATTTAGATTTCTACACATAAGAAAATATCAAAAAGATATATAGAATTATAATATTTGATCGGAGAGTTGATACGCAATCCGAAAATTCATCTTTCAATCAAAATCATTGGCGGATCAGGACATCTAGGTGCTTAATATTAGAATTAATGGAGATAATAGCTAGTGAGTAGTTCATTTGATTCAATGACATATTAATGGCTTTTTAAATTACATATTAGTGTTCATGTGGGCAGCTTATTAAACTTCAGATTCTCCGGATTGGAATAATTAAATTGATCTTTATTGTACTGAACCCCACAAAAAAGTTAAATCCTCGCAGCAAAGGAATTAAAAAGGAAAAGCAAGCACCGAATTCCACCCAGCATTCCACCAATCAAAAGTAGGAATTCGTATTCTCTGCATTAACTTAAAAGAAAATCTTTTGAGTTAATGAATCTCAACCATCTGATCTGTTTTAATATTTGTGCGGACTAGATCCGCACTAATATTAAAGGGCACCCTACGTTATAGGCGAGAACCGGATTGGCTCTGTTTAAAATCAGACGGTTGAGATTCATTAACTCAAAAGTAGTGGGATGTGCACTGCTTGGCTGTGATCGATAATATCTTTTGTTTAAGTTAAAAAATGAACAGAAAAATGTTAGTGGAGAAGTTTACTGCTCCATATATATATTAATACTTTCCATGAAAATAAGGACAACAAATTATTTATTTGACAACCATGAATATTAAATATGTTTATAGTGAAATAAAAGAAAAATTACAGCATCCAACATGAATTATAGCACTTTAACACGTAAAGGAGTAAAAAAATAATTTATAGTGAACCAGTAGTGGTTGTGATTTGTGAAAATTGTATGAAGAATTAATTAAGGATTGGCCTCCGTATTAAAGACACATATCAAGACCAAAAAAAAAAAATAAAGTTATACGAAAGAAGCAAGCAGTAGTGTATTAAGTTGTGTACTAGCTTTCCAATCTACGTAACATACGAATCTGAGATACAGCCTTCCAATTAAAATCGGTCTAATTCCAAGCAAGACTATTAGTAGTCAACAATTAATGCCCCCATCAATCAATCAAATATTGTGGAAAATCAAGACGCATGAAACAAATACTAATATATTCCTGTTTAGTTCACATGACCTGCAGCTGGATGCAGATCGATGTGCCATGAATCAGTGCTCCATGACTCCATGTGCATGAATTAATTTCCTCCATGTGATTATGTGAATGTTTGTTTTCTTGCACTTGGATCTTTTGTCGCGCAGCCCGCGTGCCATATAGTGTACAAATGAGTGGATTTCTAAAAGGGAATTTAACACTATGATCGGAATGGAACATAATAAAAATTCAATTCATTTCAATAGAATAGAGATGAAAAGAGATGATTTGGAATTGAATTTCAGTGATTGGAATAGTTAATTTAGAAAGAAGAATTGATTTCAAGATTAATTAAAATAGTCATAAAGTTTATCTTATTTACAGTGATGCCATTAGAAAATTTTTCTGTCTCCTTCTCATTTTACTCCTTTCTCTCCGCTCTCTCTCCCTCTTTTCCTCTCCACTGCTCCTCTCCTTCGTACCAGAGAAAGAGAGGAATAAGTCAGCGAGCGTTTCTCCCTTTCTCGAGCTCACTCAGTCCATTGTTCTCCAGTCTGCCGGAGGAAGGACAGTAACGTAATTTTGCTCAACCAATTCGATTCTTGTCAAATCTCTACTATTTTCGTGAGATTTCAGCGAGCGCTTTTTTACCCGTCAAATCCTGTCAATCCAAATCGTCTCCTCTTTTTTTCTTCTTTCCGATCAGCAAAGTTCAAAACCTTTTCCAATTCTATTTCGCGTTTGAGGTTCTCGCAACTTTCCGATCACAGTGTAAAAATTTGTGCACTGAAAATTTCTAAACGATCAAACGGTCCGGACTAGCAAGGTTTGGCTTAAGTTTTGTTGATAATATTATTGTATATAGTTAACTTTTGTCGTCAACTACAATATTATTTTTGTTGATAATATTTATTAATTAATTTAACCTCTAATTTAACCTCAATTATTAAATTAATTAATTTGTCGTCAACTACAATATTAAAATTTTTTTTTATTAATTTACCTCTAATTTAACCTCAATTGTAGTTAGATTACGAACTAAACTTTTGTCTAATTGTCGGCGAAAATGTTTGCTTGACCTTTATTGGGCCCATTTCTATCCGACTAATCTGTGGCTAAAATTCGTTCATATCTACTACTAGTCCATGCATGTCATAATTCGAATCTATAATAGAAAAGTATAAAGATATATCATCAAATTTGCAATTGGAAATTAATATGACTGATAATTTAAATATGATACATATATAATTTTTAGATAGTTTATTTTTTTATAGGTCATGTCATAATTTTTTTATATGACCTTTCAAAAGAACTACAATATATATTGATTTCAAATTATATAGAAGCTGTCCTTATTTTAAACCGAGGTTTTCTTACTCCGTGTTAAAGAAATTCTTATTTATCAGTTTAAACGTGAAATAAATTCTGTATTTGCATGTTACTCTACAATTAAACATCACTTAAAAAGTTAAAACCATTATTCGAAACTAAGCTTGATATTTAAACAGACAACTTATATCAATGCAAATGGGCTGAGAGTTGAACGATTTTTGAATGGCCCGTTAAGCAGTTGGAACTATTGTCCATTAAGAAGCACATTTATGTAGCCCAGGTGGATTAATTATCACACATGTACAATGAAGAATCACTCATTTATTTTCCATCTTCATGAACATTTTATTTTTGTACACGCTTTTCGTTGTCTAATTAATAAATTGTATGTGAGTTTGAATAACATTAAATTCCAAATTAATTTTAAAAAATAAATCGCTAGTGAATTTAAAAACATCATATAATATTTAGATATTAGGAAAAAAATGAATTAACCATAAGAGTGGGTATTAAATCCAGTTGCAGAGCAAAAAGAACAAGTGATTAGTGAGAGTAAAATAGAGGCTTCTAACTCAAATAAACTCAAATAAAATTGACATTAAATTTGGACAACATAACAATATATTAGAATAGAACATAAAGATCTATCAAATCAATGCTTTGTTTTCATTATGGGGTCCACTATTGCTTTCCTTATTTTGTTGTTGTTGATTTTTTTCACTCTCGTTTTCATCAGTGCTTTTCCAATTATAAATGACACCGTTTTTAATGAAGACTCTCAAATCTGCATTTCAATATTGTGTTTACCAGAAGAGAGCATATGAGAGAGATATCATGTATATATATATTTTAAAAAAATATATATAAAATAATTTACTTTGTTGTCATTTATTATATTAGTATTAAAGCTGATTCTTCAAACTATTTGATATGTTATATAATTTAAAATAATTATGTTGTTAGTAAAAAATACTTTTCTCAAATACATTTTAGGAATATAATTAGTATTAATAAGCTGCATAAATAAAATTAACTTAATTATAGTAAAAAAAAAACATTTGGGAACAACGTAATTTCTCATAGGAGAATATATATTAGATGACGTGTTTTATTTTTCTACAAGAGCATAATATAAACAAAAATTATAATGCATTACAATTTCTGGAATACAAAAAATAATCCACAACATGACAAGTCATCACTACTACAAAAAAAGAGATTATACACGGACAAAAATGGAAGAGCTACACGGATTTCCTACCGTGTTTAAATCGAGGGTGTATAAATAGCTCAATAACTACACACGGACATTTGTCCGTGTACAATTTCAACGATTCTACACGGATAACTACAAAAACAGCCGTGTACAAAGCCCAGAATGTGTCGCTCTCCATGATACAGAGCTACACGGATATTACCTAAACAACCGTGTACGATTCTTTTTGTACACGGACTTTTAACTAAAAACCCGTGTAGCTTGACCCTTTCTACACGGACATTTAGTAAAATATTCGTGTAGTTCTCCTCTTTATACACGGACATTTAACTAAATGTCCGTGTAGCTCTCCTCTTTTATACACGGACTTTAGTTAAATGTCCGTGTATAAAGATCAATTTTTTTTTTTTTTGTATTTTTTGTTTTTCGGCTAGCCTCCAGTTTTGCTAGCCAGTTTTGTTACAGAACTATTCCAGATTTTCCATATTTTCCATATTTTCCAGATTTCATATAACAAGAAATCCATATTTTCCAGATTACCAAGAAATTCATATTTACCAGATTACCAATAAATCCATATTTTCCAGTTTAGCCAGAAATTCATATGCAATAAATTATACAATATTCACATACACCAAATTATACAAAATTATGGAAATCCATGTTGAGCATTGCAAAATTCTGATACAAACCACCTTGCCCACACACACCTGATATCGTCGATCTGCTCCTTGGTGTAATGAGGTTGCTTTGGCAAATTCTACAATTACAATTTGGTATTAGTTAGTAACAAGAAAAGGTAGATGAAATACAGTCGCAAATATCAATTGCTATTATATAGGAACAATTAATATGAATTACATACCGAGTTTGGGAATTGGAATTGTATTATTTCGACAAAGTCAAACATGAAAATCATCGTGTAGTAAGCGCATTCCCAACCCTCCAACTGTTGCGGGCCCTGAAATTTGCATTTAGCGGCCTATGTTAGAATGATAATATTTTTTTCGACAATATATATGAAATTATAAATTTATAGTGTGCCACCAGCAACCACTTCCAACCCAACTTGTTTTTCTTGCTCTTGTTATGCAATCCTCCCTCTTTAACATATTTCGCAAAACGGGGACTGTCCAAAATTAATCCCTATTGGATTAATTTTGAACGGGCATGGACCTAAAAATCATTTATAGGTCGGTTATTGGACAACAATACACTAATTATATATTTACATTACCTAATTACTAATTAAATCAAGCATGCATGCATATATTACACACCTAAGTAAATAAGCAATAATAATTACTAAATAGAAAATTAGAGAGGAAAAAGGAAAATATGTATATACTAACCTTCGAAATTTAGAGAGGAGAAAATAAAAACTTCAAAGATGACAGCTTCCAGCTATGCTAGCCTTTAATTTGCGGAAATCAGATCTCAGTTCAACACAGACAGAGGGCGTATTAATTACTTGATCAAAACGGCGCAGCTGGAGCTAGAAGTCTCTGGAAGAGAAGCCCTTTTATATTGGATAAAACCCTACACGGCTTTTCTACACGGATTTATACTTAGCAATCCGTGTAGCTCTGTCACAATTTAAACCCGGTTATTTATTAAAAAAGCCGTGTAGCATAACCCTTTATACACGGATATTTGATAAGAAAACCGTGTAGCTCTATAACTATTCTACACGGACATGTAACTAAAAACCGTGTAGCTCTCTTAATATTTGTACACGGTTATTTAATCAAATATCCGTGTAGCAATTCATACACGGATTTTTGTATAATATCCGTGTAGCTCTCTCAATCTTTTCCACACGGTTTCTTTCCACGCGGCTTTTTTTTCCCTAATAAACCGTGTAGCTCTCTCAAACAATTATACACTGATTTATAACTAAGTGTCCGTGTATAATTCCTCAATATTTTTGACCCTTTCACAATTTCATATTTGACACACGGTTTTTATATAAAATTAGAAAAACCGTGTACAATGTGCAGTGTAGAATTAGCTTTTTTGTAGTAGTGCATGATGCGTGTCATTCCATTTATCTCCGAATTCATATCACCTCAGATAACAAAGTATTTTTGTTTAGATCAGGTCTCAATATAATGCGCATAAATATTTAAGGAGCTCCGTGCATTCTGCTTCAAACTGAATTGATCTAAATTCTGATTGGACGGTACAGATCTAAACACAAATATTATGTTACCTCATACGAAATGAACTCTTTATCTCCAGGATATCATTTTTCACGTGATAATATATAGTTTTCACAAGAAAATTAATTTAGATTTCATGGTATAATTTTGAGCTGATAATGATAAAAAAATAACACAGAATAAGAAAATCAGTTTACTCCTCTTAAACCATGGAATTAATTATTGAAATAATTGAATTAAAATTTTATTTTATGAGAATTTTTTTCTTAAAAAGAAGAAGAAGAATTGCTTAATACTAAACAAAAGAAAATACAACAGGAACTGACATCCCTCAGAATATATAACAACATATATGACTAACCAAATGGAAAACATGTAAATAATTTATTAATTTCAGAATCATAAATATTAATTCTGAAAACTCTGAACATCCAACATTTTGTAGATAGTATATGGTATATAAAGAAAGACTTTTGGACATGTAGCAAGTACTGCTGTGATGGTAAAAAACTTTTGAATTTTGATACTTGTAAATATGGCAACAATTATCTAATTATCAAACTAAAAAGAAATAATATAGAATATTGAATGAAAGTCATGTGATACTTCAGACCACAGAATTTTTTTTTTCACTCACAGAGAATTCATGATTCTTTTGACTTTGTACATCTTCACCCACAGAGAATTCATGCATCTTCACTCAAAAAGTAAAATATCATAACTTTTCCATTTCAATATCAGAACCTCTATAAATAAGAACCATATAAATACTTATACCTCCATAGATATACTAATAATATAGTCCGGTAGTGAATGTAAGAATTGTAGGAAACTAAACTTGTTCAAGATTACGATAATGTTGTTAAGAGTTTAGTTTTCTCCAATATCTTATATTCGCTAAACTTGGTGAAATTCAAATATCTTTCTATTTTCCATTATTTTTTTATTTTTAATTCTTGTAGTCAATGTTTGGATTTTGAAATTGAGAATCAGAGAAAATAAAACCATTGTTTTCCAGAACAGTGGTTTAATTTTCTCTGATATCTTATTTTCAATTGCTCAATTTGTTCGATGCTCTTAATATTGTGGAATGTTGACAAACAATGACTGGATACAGAAAGCTAAGTTGTTTTCTTTTTTATATTTATTAAATGCTGTCTTACATATTAATTGATTATTTATCTCAATTATTGTGATGTATGTTAATTTCAATTTCATATTTAAACCAACATAACTTACTAAATTTTTTTTTCTTTTTTTTTTTGCTCCAGTTTCTCCTGTATGCTTTTTCAAAAGAGAGGTTTTGAGGTTGCACAACCTACATTTATTTATGACATTGTGTCAATTTCTTCTACGAGAACACCATTAAAGCATTTATGAATATGCTGTTTGAGCTTGTGTTGATATTTTGTTATTTTCTACCTTTGTTTTTTTTTTTTCTAATATCTAATTAAAACCGAGTAAGTGGTCCCAAATTGATACTTGTTTTTGTTCATAAATGAAATGACGCTACTGAGACAGCGAGTGGGACTCGCCAACTATAGAGTGATAATTGCACCTTTAACCCAATCGAAAGATAGATGTCACTATAGACAAAAGCATCACTGACCAAATAATTACAACCACAACAACCCCCAATTATAGAGCTGATATAAAGTAGTAAATTAATCACTCTGTTAAAAAACAAAAATCAATCAATATCTCAAAGTTTATGATTGATCAGGTGAATTTTTAATATTTGGTGTGTTTTGCGAAATTAAATCACGTGGGGTTAAAGATAATAAGATATATATAGCAAAAAAATGCGTTGGTTTTCTTGTTAAAAAATATGCAAGTTGACAAACAATATTATCATTGAAGGCACATTACAGTTCAAAAGTTACGAAGAATAAGGGTGTAGGTGCTATAGAGTAGAACTTTTTTCATAAATCATAATTAAATTTTTCTTTTTTACGAAACCATAAGAACTGAAATACTATTTTGGTCCGTTATTTTTTTTATTCCGGACTGAAATAACATTTCGGTCCGGTACCCTTTTTGGATTTTCTGTGGTAGTTTTACAATTTTTCATAGAAAATCCAAAAAGAGGACCGGACCGAAATAAAAAAAAATGGCGGACATTTCGGTTCTTATGGTTTTAAAAAACAAAAAAAGTAATCATGTTGGTTTCGTAAAATTATTTTTTTTTAATTATGGTTTATAAAAAAAATTCGATAGAGTATGGATGTAAAGAACCTATTTTCATTTATTATAAATTCCACAAGGCTGCCAAGCATTTCAAAAAAGAAATAATTTTTGTTAATAATCGTACCAATAGTGGTGTAATTATCTTTTGTATTTTATCAATTTTGAGATGATTCCCATGATCATGCATGGGCCTGACTTCGGTTTGAACCGAACAAGCCGAAATTTACTTCAGTTTGTTCGGTTTGGTTCTTATTCGGTTGATGGTTTGATTGGTTCGGTTTGGTTCAGTTATGTTCTCCTTTCTAAAGCCGAAAAAAGTTTGGTTTGACTATTTTACTTCAGTTTCAACCAAACCGACCGTTTGAACACCCCAACCCATCTCTAAATATGTTGGTTCTAAAATGTTACGATTTCATGGGTCTTCTTTGATTTGCCGCATAAGATCCAAACGGCCACATAGAATATGATAATTCATTAATTTAATTAGGTTCAAGGACCACTTAATATATATAATATTTATATATCTCTCACCCTTTTTGATGTTACGCCATATTAAACTACTAATTAAGCTTATCTCCTATATAAAGGGAAACACTACTACAAAAAAGCTAATTCTACACTGCACATTGTACACGGTTTTTCTAATTTTATATAAAAACCATGTGTCAAATATGAAATTGTGAAAGGGTCAAAAATATTGGGGAATTATACACGGACACTTAGTTATAAATCAGTGTATAATTGTTTGAGAGAGCTACACGGTTTATTAGGGAAAAAAAAGCCGCGTGGAAAGAAACCGTGTGGAAAAGATTGAGAGAGCTACACGGATATTATACAAAAATCCGTGTATGAATTGCTACACGGATATTTGATTAAATAACCATGTACAAATATTAAGAGAGCTACACGGTTTTTAGTTACATGTCCGTGTAGAATAGTTATAGAGCTACACGGTTTTCTTATCAAATATCCGTGTATAAAGGGTTATGCTACACGGCTTTTTTAATAAATAACCGTGTTTAAATTGTGACAGAGCTACACGGATTGCTAAGTATAAATCTGTGTAGAAAAGCCGTGTAGGGTTTTATCCAATATAAAAGGGCCCTTCTCTTCCAGAGACTTCTAGCTCCAGCTGCGCCGTTTTGATCAAGTAATTAATACGCCCTCTGTCTGTGTTGAACTGAGATCTGATTTCCGCAAATTAAAGGCTAGCATAGCTGGAAGCTGTCATCTTTGAAGTTTTTATTTTCTCCTCTCTAAATTTCGAAGGTTAGTATATACATATTTTCCTTTTTCCTCTCTAATTTTCTGTTTAGTAATTATTATTGCTTATTTACTTAGGTGTGTAATATATGCATGCATGCTTGATTTAATTAGTAATTAGGTAATGTAAATATATAATTAGTGTATTGTTGTCCAATAACCGACCTATAAATGATTTTTTGGTCCATGCCCGTTCAAAATTAATCCAATAGGGATTAATTTTGGACAGTCCCCGTTTTGAGACTGCTCTTTGAATATTGTGTCTCATTTAGGATGTGAACACATATTAGTGGGTTTTAATTAGTATTTGAGGAAAGTTCGACGGTATTTTCCCTTATTGCTCCTACGAGTATGTGGTTCGTACGCATACTTGGGGAATTAAGGGGAAATGCTGCCGAATTTTTCTCAAATACTAATTAAAACTTGCTAATATGTGTTCACATATGAGACATAATATTCAAAGAGTGGGTTAGGATTGAAAACCGGCCCTTTGTAAGCCCAAAATTTGGTACAATATATGTTGACCATGCTTGATTAATTGATCAAATCATTTTTATAATTTAATTTACAGATGGATCGAAGTTGGATGTATGAATTGCGACGTGACAGTGAAGAATATTTGGTTCGCGTTGATGAGTTTATAAAATTTGCTGAGATGTATAGAGTGAAGAAAAAAGAAAAAGACATTTTGTGTCCTTGTAGAGATTGTAAAAATATTTTAAGATTTGTGGACTCCGAAGAAATTAGAGGTCATTTAATTTGTCGGGGATTTAAGAAGGGATATACATGTTGGATCATGCACGGTGAGAAATTTGGTGAAAGTAGTAGTACCAATAAAGATTTTAATCGTTGTGAATTGAATGATGAGAATGTAGAAATTTCTGATAATTTTGAACTTGATTGGAACGAGAATTACGAGGATGCCGAAATTTTTGATAATATTGAACCCGGAACCGACGATGATGAGATGGAGATGAATTCTGGTGAAAATGTAGAACACGAGTTTATTGAAAATCTGGAGGAAATGTTTCGTGACGCGGAAGATGAAATTAGTGATAAAAATTATGATAAATTCCAAAATTTGTCTAATGACTCCAAAAAGCAGTTGTATCCCGGGTGTACCAAATTTACGAAACTGTCAGCTGTGTTGAAATTATTAAACTTAAAGGCAGACAATGGTTGGAGCGATAAGAGTTTCACGTCCTTATTACAGCTTTTACGAGAAATGCTCCCAGATAACAACGAGTTACCCGGTACAATATATCAGGCGAAAAAATTGATATGTCCAATGGGGTTGAAGATCGAAAGAATACATGCATGTCCGAACGACTGTGTATTGTACCGTAACGAGTACGAGACCATGCATGTCTGTCCTAAATGCGGTGTTTCACGGTATAAACGTAAGGACCAGGACAGTACTGATGATTGTGACGATGACAAAAAGGGCCGGCCTCCGGCTAAGGTGTTGTGGTATTTGCCGATAATACCGAGATTCAAACGGTTGTTTGCGAATTCCAAGGATGCAAAATTATTGCGTTGGCATGAAGAAGAGCGCAAAAAAGACGGTAAACTAAGGCACCCGGCCAATTCTCCTCAGTGGAGGAACATTGATAGACACTTCAAAGAATTTGGTTCCGAAATGAGAAACCTTAGGATTGTGGTGAGCACAGATGGAATGAGTCCGTTTGGAAGCTTGAGCAGTCGGCACAGTACTTGGTCAGTTCTTATAGCCATCTATAATCTTCCTCCTTGGTTGTGCATGAAACGCAAATATATAATGATGTCATTACTAATCCAAGGACCCAGGCAACCCGGAAATGACATAGATGTGTATCTCGCACCATTAATTGAGGACCTCCAGAAATTATGGCGTGATGGCGTCCCGGTCTGGGATGCGTACAGCAAAGAGGTATTTCAAATGCGGGCCATGGTGTTTTGCACAGTAAATGATTTTCCCGCGTACGGGAATTTATCGGGTTACACTTGTAAAGGAGCAAAAGCGTGCCCTATCTGTGAAGATGACACGTAGGTGCTGAGGCTGAAAAATTGTCAGAAAAATGTTTTCATGGGGCATCGTAGGTTTCTTCCTATTAATCACCCATACCGTAAGAAGAAGAGTGCATTCAACGGGAAAATTGAGCTTGGAGTGGCCCGTCGTCCATTAGACGGGAAAAGTGTCTTCAATCGGGTAAAAAACCTTGATGTTATTTTTGGAAAATGTGCCGAAGCACCACCGAAGAATATTTGGAAAAAAAGGTCCATATTTTGGGATCTACCGTACTGGGAATTTTTAGAAGTGAGACATTGCATAGATGTCATGCATGTTGAAAAAAATGTCTGCGACAGTTTGATCGGTTTACTGTTGAACATTAAGGGAAAGACTAAAGATGGTATTAAAGTTCGGAAAGACATGGTTGAAATGGGAATACGACCCGAGCTTGCACCGCAAGAGAAAGGGAAGTGCACGTACCTACCCCCTGCACTGTGCACAATGTCGAAGAAAGAGAAAACAAGCTTTTGTGAATGCCTTCATAGTATTAAAGTTCCATCGGGGTATTCCTCGAATATTAAGAAGCTGGTGTCGAAGAAGGACCTGAAATTGCTTGGTTTGAAATCCCACGACTGTCATGTTTTACTGACACATATGATTCCGGTTGCAATTCGGGGAATTTTACCAAAGGAGGTTCGGGAAACCATTACGAAGTTCTGTACTTTCTCAATGCAATCAATTCCAAAGTGATAGACCCTCTAAAATTGGACTCTTTGCAAAATGAGATCGTCGTTACTCTTTGCCAACTTGAGATGTATTTTCCGCCCTCTTTTTTCGATGTTATGGTTCACCTTGCTGTTCATCTTGTGAGATAAATTCAGATCTGTGGTCCCATGTTCCTGCGGTATATGTATCCGTTCGAGAGATAAATGGGCATCTTGAAAAAGTACGTGAGGAACCGACATCGGCCCGAAGGTAGCATTATAGAAGGATATTCCACAGAAGAGGTGATTGAGTTTTGCACCAACTATATGGCCGGTGTGGATCCAATTGGCGTTCCGAAGTCGCGATACGAGGGAAGGCTCCAAGGAGTCGGGACAATTGGGTTGAGAGCCGTAGTTGCTGATATAAATGATCTACATAAGGCACATTTTATTGTACTACAGCACATGACAGATGTTGCTCCCTACATAGATGAGCACATGACAATCCTTAAACAACAGAACTACACGAGAAGTCAGAAGTGGCTTACTAACGAGCATAATCGTTCTTTTATAGGATGGCTGAAAGAAAGAGTGAAGTCACACCACGTACCTGAAATTGTTAAACTGCTGGGCGAAGGACCCCAAATTGTTGTCAAAACATTCCAAGGATACGAAATTAACGGTTATACTTTTTACACTAAACGGCAAAGTGAGAAGAGTACAATGCAAAATAGTGGGGTGACGTTGGTGGCGACGTCTCAAGAATTCAGTAGATCTGGGGATGGCCGGGCTGTAACAGCATCGAGGTCATATTATGGAGTCATTGAAGAAATTTGGGAGCTCGTTTACAATCCTCGCCTGAGCATTCCCTTGTTTCGGTGTCAATGGGTCGAAGACCGGGGTGTTAAAGTTGATAACGACGGGTTCACACTCGTTGATTTTAACAAAGTTGGGTATGTTGATGATCCGTTTATACTCGCCAAGCAAGCCACCCAAGTCTTTTATGTCACTGACCCGAGTGATGATAGGTGGAGCGTCGTCCTATCTGGAAAAAGAAGGATTGTCGGGGTAGAAAATGTCGTTGATGAAGAAGAGTATGACCAGTTCGACGAAATACCTCCATTTTGTGCCGACATGGACCCTGAGGTAGCAACAATTGAAGAAAACGACGGAGCGAACTACATGCAATCCGACCACAATGAAGGAATATGGGCCGAGAGTACTGTTGAAAAGGAGAAAAAAAAGAGAAAAAGGAAAAAAAAAGCCGGTGTGTAATATTTATTTTTTGTCTAAAATTTAACCTTGTAATATTTCTTTTTTAGAAACAACTTTGTAATAATAAAACATTTCTAGTTCAAATATTAGTATTAGATTTTAAATATTAGTATGAATATTAAACTTTAAGAATAAAATATTTGTAGTTCAAATATCAACTATTATATTCCTCTATTTCAAATATTAGTTCATTTTTTTAATAATATTACAAAAAAATTTAGTTCAAATATTAGTATTAGTTTGTAAAATATTAGTGAATTCTGAAATAATGAAATAAAAAATAAAATATTAGTATTAGTTTTTACATATTAGTGAATTCTGAAATAATGAAATAAAAAATAAAATATTAGTATTAGTTTTTACATATTAGTAGGAATATTAAATATTATGAATAAAATATTTGTAGTTCAAATATCAAATATTAGATTTCTCTGGTTCAAATGTTAGTTCATTTTTTATAATAATGGTACAAAATTTCTATTTCAAATATTAGTATTAGTTTTCAAAATATTAGTTAAGATATTATATAACAAAAATAAAATATACAATATTAGTTAATTTTAGTACAAAATTTTAATTGTCTGTAGTTGAAATATTAATAATAATAAAAAAACCGGGTATTAGTTAATATTAGTATAAGTTTTATATATATTAGATGTGATATACTATATATTTTAGTTAATTTATTATTATTTTAAATAATATAAAAAATAAAAAGAAACATAATTGAATATGTTTTCCCTTTTGTACACGGACTTTTAGTTAATAGTCCGTGTATAAATAGGCATTGCACACGGATTTAAATATAAAACCGTGTAGAAAGGGGAACCGAGCTACACGGACTATTAACTAAATATCCGTGTACAAAAGTGCATTGTACACGGATGTTTACTTGTTTGTCCGTGTAAAAAGACATATTGTACACGGATATTTAGTTAATAATCCGTGTATAAAAAGGTAACAAATGTACACGGATTTCAACTTAATAATCCGTGTAGAAAGAGTTAAAAATATAATTCAAAAGACCTTTCTCTTCTAAATTTTCATTAGCCGCGCGCCGTTTGAGTTCCAAAAGCTCCGAAATCTCTCCAGCCACTGCCACCACTCCGGTCGACTCCGCCATTGTCGGTCCTCTGCCACCTCTCCGGTCCACCCTCTTCACTCTCGGTAAAGTACTATTCACTTCTCTGATTTTGGCCGAGTTCGGGTTGTTGATTTTCCCGATCGAGTTCAAAACAGATTTTACATAAAATCTGCTGTATTTCTACTGCCACCACTCCAAAGTTAGGATTTTGGCTGAGTTAGGATTTAACAAAGTTGTAATTTTTATATTTTATTTTCAGTTTTATTTTTATATTTCCACTGCCACCACTCCAAAGTTTTATTTATATATTTTTATATTTTGGCCGAGTTATATTTTTATAAAAATCGAAATTAGTTTTTCATTTTTAATTAAAATTAGTTTTTCTGTTTTATTTTTTCCTGTTTTATTTAAAACACACAAAATCTGCTGCATTTTTTCTGCATTTTTAATTAAAATCTGCTGCATTTTTTCTGTTTTAATTAAAGTCAGAAATCTTCAGTTTTAATTAAAATCTGCTGCATTTTTTCTGTTTTATTTTTTTCTGCTTTGATTTGTAAACTGATTTTACCAAGTTCAAAATAGATTTAATTTACATATTTTACTGTTTTATCTAAATTATGTTGGATGTGCTGTGCCTATAGTTCCATTTGCTGTGCTGTGCCTATAGTTCAAAACCTATTAAATTTCTGGTGGATATAGTTAATTGTGCTGGTGCCACTTTACTATCCCTAAGACCAAAAAAAAATCAGCTTGCACCTATTTGAAGTAGTGACCTATTTAATTTCTACAGTAGTGACATATCTGTTAATTTATGAAGTAGTGAACTATTTGATTTATTTTTTTATCTCAACATTATTTGAGGACCTATGTGCAAAGTAGTGAAATGTACTCTAAACGGCCAAAATGACCTCTGCTGGTAAATTGATCAGTACAGATCAATGCCGTGACCAAAACAAGATTATAACTTGACCAACAGACAGAGGACTCCAAAACACACAAAATGGACACAAATTTCATATTTTTATGATTTTGTTTCCATTTTATATGATTTTTTAAAGTTCACATTTTCATTTTGAGAAAATCTGATGTTTAAAGGTGCAGAATTTTCATTTTGAGAGGCTGAACTTTGGAAAATCATATAAAATCGAATTAAAATCAGAAAAATATGAAATTAAGGTCCATTTTGTGTGTTTTTAAGTCCTCCATTTTACTGTGGTGTTTGTTTTGCACATAGGTCCATTACTTAATGTGCATAACTTAATGTGCATATATGAATAAACTAATTCTTTCCATTTGGTGTTTATATAATATTTCTTTTAATATTTCTTTGTATGGCAGAACCATGTCGGATGAGGGTGAGCACATAGATGCGATGGCAGAAGATGATCAGCAAGCTACTGCCTCATCAGAAAGAAGGAAAAGAGGTCCGACAATGTGCACAAGCACGTCTGAGAAGAAGCAGTTGGAAATCCGGTTCACGGACGACGGGCGTGCGGAAGGTCCAAACCGAATGGCGTACTCAAATTGGTGTTGCAATTTGGTGAAGCGAAAGGCAAGTATCCTTGTAGAGAGTTGGAATAAGTTTGATAAAGAGGAGAAGAACGACTGGTGGAACATGGTGAAGGTAAAGCACCGAACAACTCTTTACTTTATTTTCATTGTTGTACATGAAATTAAATACAGTTAATTTGGTGTCAATCAGGCTCAGTGGAATATCGAGAGCGATACCCCAAAGGTCAAGACTCTGAGGATCATGAACGAAGGTTGGAAGCAATTCAAGAGCACGCTGAAGACAGAGTTCATGGACGAAGGGAGAAGTCCGGTAGGGTACTATCCTTGGGTAACACAAGAGGTGTGGGAGGAGTTTCAAGCTTTGAAGTCCACAGAAGAGTTCAAGGTATGTAACATTATCCAAAGTAGTTTATGTTTTTTCTGTATCTTCAATTATTTTTCTAAAACTAATTGATTTTCTTGCACATGTGAAGGCAAAAAGTAAAGAAGGCAAGAGGATCGCTGCCTTGAACAAATATCCGCACCATTTAGGGTCAGGTGGTTACGAGGGTAAGTCGGAAGAGTGGAAGACAGCACTGCAGCAAAACAGAGATTCCGACTCACCCGTGATCCAGATCCAAAATCCTAGGGGCCAATGTTGGTTCATGGGTAGATCTAAGTTAACCGCTGACGGGAGGATAGTACTCCCAGAGAAATTGCAGCCCGTGGCTCAGAGAATGGTAAGAGTCCTTTGTTATAACTTTGTGTCATTCAAACAAAATTATAACTTCGAATGTACATCACTTGGTCTTTTGCTCTAACTAATTTTTCTATTAACAGTTGGAGGTGGAGCAGGAGGTCAGTTCGGGTGCCCGGTCGGTCGAACGACAAAATGATTCCTTGGCCGCAGCGCTCGGGAATCCAGAACACACGGGCCGGGTAAGGGGTGTAGGGGCCTACAGGGGCTGGAAGGAGGTGTTCCGAGTTGAGGGTGAAAAATCTCGAAGAAAACCTCGTGCCAGAGTTGATAAAGACGAGATAGTTGCGCAGGTACGCGCGGAGGTCAGCAAAGAGTACGACTCCAAGATGGCTGCGTACGATGCAAAGATGGCTGAGATGGAATCAAGGTTGTTGAACCGGTTTTCATCTCTTGCGCAGCAATCCGAGCAACCACCTCCTATTTTGCCGGGAGTTCGGCGAAGTAGCCAAGCATCCGGGACTTGGGCCTTAGATGATTTGGAAAATCTAAAGGTAATCACTACTGTTTTATAGTCTAAAGGTAATTCATACCTGTTTGTAGCATTGTTAGACAACATCGCACCATTAAAAAGTAACAACTTTTTGATAATTGCAGGACCCCAGAGCATGCGACCTCGTCCTGTGGCAGGGTAGTTCTCCTCTGACCGTTGCCACGGGCGTTGTACTTCCAGGAGTCTCGATTGTACACCATGCTCAGCTCTTGCCCGACTATGCATGTGTGCAGGTTGACTCAGTCGTGGAGGGATGGGGGCGCATACCTCTTCCTGCCCCTACCGGCGATATGGTTGTTCTTGATGATGCCCGCAAGACATTTGTCTAATGGCCCAGGAGTCAGATTGTTTTGCATCAGGTAATATCTAAATAATCCATTTCTTTTGTTACATTCAAATCATTCTTTTTCAAATAATTGAAGAAGATATGTTAATTTTAATGCAGACACGAGGAGATGCTGACATCGGTGCACAGGAGTTGATGTCACCGGTACGGACTGTTGTGGCTTGCGACGTTGGGGCTGACGCGCCAGGATCACCAGACCGTCCTTTGGTCACCGAAGAAGAATACAGCCGTTTGCCCGGTGATTTGTGCCTTCTCCACGACCGCTTGATGTCGGCACCCGAAAGCATGAGGGATATCTTCATCCCCGTCCCACCTGGGATGTTTTTACATGGCGGCGGTATTATCACTATGTCGTTCAAAGACTTCAGGGACATTCTCCACCACTCGTCATCCGATAAATGGCTCGATGTGTCGTTCATCTCCATTTTCCTCATGTTAGTGACTCAAAATTATTTTCATTATTGTATACAACTCAAATATAATTCTAATGTAAAATTTTGAGTTTTCAGGAAGCTAATCCGAAATTGTGATGAGATGGTACAAAGGAAGAACTTGTGCGTATTTCTGGACCCCGAGATGGTGAGTGCTACAATGCTGAGACGTTCTTCGAAGGAGGGTATCGAGTACATGTGTTCAGCGATGCATCGTGCTCAGGAGGAGGAGAAGAAATTCATTCTCGTGCCGTACCACCAGAGGTTAATTCTAACCTTAGCTTATGTATTGTTCATATTACCAAACACTCGTGTTACTATTATATGCTAAAGTACTTTAATTTTTATCCTCCCACAGCAAGCACTGGTGTCTGATAATCATTGCGCCTTACCTAAATACGAGCATAATTGTTGATTCTTGTAAGCCCGGAGGAAGTATCCCGGCTAACAAGTGCAAAGATATCTTCCCTTATGTCAACAAGTAAGCAATAATAATTTAATTGGTTTGAATTTTATTCAATTATATCAAATTATAAAATTGCTATAAACATTCACTCAATTTTGTAAGGGCTTTTGCGAAATATGTTAAAGAGGGAGGATTGCATAACAAGAGTAAGAAAAACAAGTTGGGTTGGAAGTGGTTGCTGGTGAGCACACTATAAATTTATAATTTCATATATATTGTCGAAAAAAAATATTATCATTCTAACATAGGCCGCTAAATGCAAATTTCAGGGCCCGCAACAGTTGGAGGGTTGGGAATGCGCTTACTACACGATGATTTTCATGTTTGACTTTGTCGAAAGAATACAATTCCAATTCCCAAACTCGGTATGTAATTCATATTAATTGTTCCTATATAATAGCAATTGATATTTGCGACTGTATTTCATCTACCTTTTCTTGTTACTAACTAATACCAAATTGTAATTGTAGAATTTGCCAAAGCAACCGCATTACACCAAGGAGCAGATCGACGATATCAGGTGTGTGTGGGCAAGGTGGTTTGTATCAGAATTTTGCAATGCTCAACATGGATTTCCATAATTTTGTATAATTTGGTGTATGTGAATATTGTATAATTTATTGCATATGAATTTCTGGCTAATCTGGAAAATATGGATTTATTGGTAATCTGGAAAATATGAATTTATTGGTAATCTGGAAAATATGAATTTCTTGGTAATCTGGAAAATATGGATTTCTTGTTATATGAAATCTGGAAAATATGGAAAATATGGAAAATCTGGAATAGTTCTGTAACAAAACTGGCTAGCAAAACTGGAGGCTAGCCGAAAAAACAAAAAATACAAAAAAAAAAAAAAATTGATCTTTATACACGGACATTTAACTAAAGTCCGTGTATAAAAGAGGAGAGCTACACGGACATTTAGTTAAATGTCCGTGTATAAAGAGGAGAGCTACACGGATATTTTACTAAATGTCCGTGTAGAAAGGGTCAAGCTACACGGTTTTTTAGTTAAAAGTCCGTGTACAAAAAGAATCGTACACGGTTGTTTAGGTAATATCCGTGTAGCTCTGTATCATGGAGAGCGACACATTCTGGGCTTTGTACACGGCTGTTTGTGTAGTTATTCGTGTAGAATCGTTGAAATTGTACACGGACAAATGTCCGTGCGTAGTTATTGAGCTATTTATACACCCTCGATTTAAACACGGTAGGAAATCCGTGTAGCTCTTCCATTTTTGTCCGTGTATAATCTCTTTTTTTGTAGTAGTGAAAGGATATCTGTCGGATGAGGAGCATAGAATTCACATTGGGTTCCTTTCTTTCGTTTTTGGAGAAGAAGAGATGAGTTCAGTAGAGGAGCTCAGAATTAGTCTGCTAGAATTTGAAGAAAACCGTAATGAGGTATTTTAAATCTTTCAATATTAATTTGGTCCCTCTTAACTTAATTTTTTTTGCTTATCTTTTACCAGTGTACAACTGTCCAGTTAGAACTGCTGAATTTGTATCATTTTCATGAAATCCCTGTTCAAGTCTTGGGTTTTATTTTATCAATTATTTCTTACAAACTTTTTAGACTGGCTCCATTTATTATGAATTCTTAACCTTTTGAGAAACATGGGAGTTGTTAAACGATTGCAATCAAACAAAACTAAAAAAGATTGTGAACAAAGCCAGCTGGGATGATGGACTAAATTTTGTTGATTTCTTTGTTACAATTTTTTATTCGTTTTTTATTATAATTTTAGAACAATTTGCTACCATAATGTAGGAAATTGGCCTAAACACCTCACCAGTGAAGCAACAAACTAGAGGCTGGAAAGCTTCCTCTCTAATTCTGTGCAAGCAGCTAGAAAGTTCTTCTTCTTCTTCCCTATGGCTTCTTTAGTTGCATTTAGCATTTTTTTTTTACTGGTAGATTTAAACCTATATATTTAGTAATTAACAAATCTCGAAAGAACAGAGTTCTGATGGAATTGTCCTTATGAGTGAGATTAAACTAGCTAGGTTATCTCTCTGCTAGGGGTTGATTGCCTGAGCTCCAATCCAGTTCAACTTGTGCTTTATTTTTTATTAGTTAAGCTAAGTCAGTACAGATCGCTAGTAACTAGTAACTGATATATATCAACTGGTTACTGGTACCAACATTGTGTATTAGGACACAGTCCTATACTCGAATGTAGAAAGTCCGACATCGTATTGACAATCCATCTTGGAGAAGTGAACTAATGAAGATCTTATAGCTTACAATTGTTTAATTTCTGATAAAAATAACAGTTACTGAGCTATGTTTGTCTATTGCTATCATTGGCATCACAAAGAACCTAGTGGTTTTTCTGAAAACAGAGCTACTTGAAGATAATGTTACGGCCATAGAAGGAAAAATCGGAATCGGAATCGGGATCGGCCCCGTCCGATCCCGATCCGGATCAGAAAAATCGGTCGGGATCGGGCGAATCGGATCGGAAAATCGGACTTTTTTGCCAGAAGCTTGTTTTATACTAAATAAATAGGAAAAAATTGATAAAAAACTTTAGAGAAATTATTACAATCAAATAATCCACTAATACAATATAATACAAGCATTACAACTAAAAACACACTCTTTCACTCCCAAAAACTATTTCTAGTCCGATTTTATTTGTATTGTATTAAGAGAATATACAATCCGTGACTTTTATTTGTATTATATCAAGATAATATACTATTTCTAGTCAATCCGTGACTTTTATTTGATATAAGTGATATAATTGTTATATATATAAGTGAGATATAATATAAATCAAAAAACCTTAAATGGTGTGGTGGTAACTTGCTTAGCCTTTAATCTAGAGATCGAGAGATCGAATCCGCACGGCTTCAAAAAGATTTTCTGCTACTTTATATTTGCGTTTCGGCCGATATTTGACTGGAATTGTCCGGAACGTACCGAAATCTGGCTGAAACGGCCGAAATTGGCCGAAATCTGCACTATCAGCGTAAATCGGCCTGGAATCGGATCGGCACCGGCCGATTCCGCTCCGGAACGGCCGATTTTGCCTTCTATGGTTACGGCAGCAACACATTTCACGACATGGGTGGGCACTTGTTTTCTTACCGCACTTATCGGAGCGCATGTGTCAGATTCTTATTGGGGAAATTATTTAACTATCATGGGTTTCGCTATCATTTATATGAGTGTAAGTCATCGACTCATGTTTTACTTGCTTACAGTTTGGCTAATTGTATTGATCACTTGATCAGTATATATGTCAATCAAGTAGCATGACGCATGGCCACAAACTGGAGTATTGAAATTTTTAAAGTAATAATTCATAGGAAAATTTAAAATAGACAAGAAGCAGAATTCACTAAAAAATATATAAAGAAATATGCAAGTTAGCTATGTGTCTTATCAGACTGCATTACTTAGCATTATTATTCTGCTAAAAAGAAGAAAAAAGAAAGGTACTCTAACAAGCGACATTCCATCTGTAAAATTATGCTTAGAACAAGGAGTCTTGTTATTAAAAAATTATGCTTAGAATTATATTCAATGTTTGTTGTCTTCTTCCTTTTTCCAAAGGGGATGGTGACTTCGACTCTACCGGCATCGCTCTCAGTCTTGAAGCGCTCTCCTTTCTTCACCTTTCTGGGCCTTTACATAATTTCTTTAGGATCTGGCACCATAAAACTGATGGAAATTTCGGAAGGATACAACAAAATAGAGAGAAGAAATTTGCTGCTGAAATTAACTTCTATTGCCTTACTTTTTTTTTTTAATTCGGATACAAAGTACATCTGAATTTATAGCTAAACATTAATCTAAATAAAGAATCCACTAACCCTACTACATGCTATTTCTGCCTAGTGTAAATAAGGAAACCACATTCTCCACTAACTCAACTAAATATAGAAATACTAACTCTAGAACACATGACAAATACAGACTTCTAATTTTGGAGAAATTCTAACCCACTAACTTCGGCAGCCATCTTAATTAGGTGTGTTAATTTTGAATCAACTTCCAACACTCCCCTTGGTTCAAAATAGGTTACTCCAAGCTTCAACATCATCTTCTTCTTCTGAGTCATCATTTCAGATCTTCGTATCCCAATTGTCATCCTCCCATGTCGGTTTCACCTCTTCTATCTGCTCCTTAGCCTCTTCGATATCAGCTACCTGAGATTGTGACTCAGCTGATTCATCATCCACCGTGGATTCTTCCACATCATTATCAGCCTCCATGACCTCCTCTATGACCTCCTTTTCAACCACCTTGGGCTTTTGCTTCTTTGTCTCATATTTCGGCCTCTCTTTAACCTCAGTTGTACCAGAACTTGTACTGCCCAAACCCTCAGCACTTTGTGCAAGGAACTGCCGTCTCATAGCTTCCAATTTTCTCTGCTCCTCCTTTTGTTTCCCAGTTAGAAGCTTGCCCTCTAGCATCTTCTTCAATTGCTTGTCCTTTTCTTTCTCCTTCTTTCTTGTCTTTGCCTCCTCAGCTGGCAATGCACCATATACCATTTCTTGCACTGACACATTGGTCTTCTTTAATTTCTTCTTAGACTCCACCTTGGTCTCGGTTTCCATCGGCACATGCTTCTCATCAGATTCTGGGACGCCATTTTCACTCCCAGGAGCAGCAGCACCAGCATCTGCTTCTGATTTCGAATCCTGCATGTTAACATCTGCTCCAGCTGTGGCCTCTTTGGGTACTTCATTTAAGTTTGTGGTGGAAACAGGAACTTCAGTTTCCTCCTCTGTGATTGTTGGCTCTTGCTCAGGATTGACTTCTACAATATGTAGTCTCATCAAGGAAAGCCCCTTTTCTTCTTTCTCTGCCTCCATCTATACAGGCTGGTCTAAACATGATTCTGCCATCCTCAGCACTTGTGTATCAGTAATGGTAACCAGATCCCCATCAGAATCCTTGTACTTGATCAGCACAGATTTTAATGAAGGAAACCTCTTCGTCACAATATCTCTCAACACCTTGAAACTACATTTTTCTGGCATCTGAGCCAGCCGTATATCATGGTTGTACACCAGCTTCAACGGCCTCTGACGAATGAGCCCTACATTCTCCACCTTGAGGGCTTTTTCATCAAACAAAAAATTTCTACTCACCATGATTTTGCCACTTTCTGGACTGCTGCCACCATTTTCTTTTATGTGCACTCCTACTGTGCCCTTGCGGCTTGCCTTCATCTTGCTTTCGGTGTATGCCATGAAGAGTGACGGTTGCTCATTTTCTTCTACAGCATAACTTGCTTGATTCTCCTCCCTTTGCTTCTTGTAGCACTCGGATTGGTAGTGCCCAAACTTATTGCAGTAGTAGCATTGGATGTTTTTCTTGGCTTCATAGCACTCAGATTGATAGTGCCCAAACTTGTTGCAATAATAGCACTGGATGTCCTTCTTGGATTCATCATATGATTGACTATTTTCGGCAGTGTTGCTTCTGCCTCTTCCTCTTCCTCTGCCGAAATTGCCTCTGCTTCTTGACGTCTCCCCCTGCATGTAGAACGCCTTGTCGTCGCCTTTATCTTCTGCCTTTGACATCCTTGCTTCATGAGTCTGCAGTGATCCCATGAGTTCATCAAAGGTGTACGTTGCGAGATCCTTTGATTCTTCAATTGCTGCCACTACATGATCAAACTTGGGTGTTAGGCTCCTTAACACCTTCCTCACCACCGTCTTCTCTTCCATAGTGTCTCCAAATGCTCGAATTTGGTTGACCACCTCTTGTACTCTTGAGAGGAAAATTTGCACGGATTCTTCCTTGTTCATCTGCAATGTTTCAAAGTCATCTGCAATGTTTCAAAGTCCCTCCTTTGCGTTGGTGACTGCTGCAATTTTCGAGAAGATGGTGTCATGCATTGCTTGTTGGATGAAGAATAGCGCCCTTGCATCTTTCTTCTGATTTTCTTGCTGGTTCAGATCTGGATCTGGTGGACCATTGTTAACCAAATACCATAGGCCATGAGACTTGAACAAGGTTGTCATCTTGATGCTGATCCAAAAGGCATAATTCTTGCCTTTGAACAGCGGAATTGCTGGTTGCGTCACATTCACCGTGTTGTTGCCGTTTTCTGCCATTTAAAACGCCCCAAGGTGGATCGACTTGCTCTCATACCAATTGATGGAAATTTCAGAAGGATACAACAAAATAGAGAGAAGAAATTTGCTGCTGAAATTAACTTCTATGGCCTTATTTTTTTTTTTTAATTCGGATACAAAGTACATCTGAATTTATAGCTAAACATTAATCTAAATAAGGAATCCACTAACCCTACTACATGCTATTTCTGCCTAGTGTAAATAAGGAAACCACATTCTCCACTAACTCAACTAAATATAGAAATACTAACTCTAGAACACATGACAAAATACAGACTTCTAATTTTGGAGAAATTCTAACCCACTAACTTCGGCAGCCATCTTAATTAGGTGTGTTAATTTTGAATCAACTTCCAACAAAAACCATGTCTTTCGACCTTTGGTGCCGATCAGTTCAACGAAACTGACACAAGGGCAAAGGCATCCTTCTTTAGCTGGTATTATCTCTCAATAAAGATTGCTGATTTCATTGAAAGTACAGTTGTCATATGGGTTCAAGATAACTACGGATGGACCATAGGATTCGGTATACCTACCTTGCTAGTAGGCATAGCCTTCTTGGGTTTAATGTCAGGTTTAGGATATTATAGGTACCGCAAACCAAGCGGAAGCCCTTTTACTAGACTGTGTCAAGTAATTGTTGTGGCTTCAAGAAAATATAAATTGAATTTAATTTCCAGAAGACAATTCTCTTTTATATCAGGTAAAAGGAAATTTGGATATTGTCCAAGAAAATGAAGAATTGGAGCATACCCCTGGATTCAGGTGATTCTTTATTTATATTTCCTGAATTTGGGTATTTTTCGTAATTTGTATTACCTATCTTATCCGGTAATACGTTTTGTATCTCTTTTAAATGGAACAAAAAATATCAGAAGTTTAAATTTTGATCCATCAACTTCTACTTAAAATTGAATATGAAAATTATAAACATCATTTTGTGCTAGCATGCATGCATCCCCTATTACTGCAGTTTTCTTGACAAAGCGGCCATTGTCACCACTTCAGACTTCTCCATCTCTGGCACACTTAACCCTTGGAGCCTGTGCACTATGTCGCAAGTCGAAGAGTTGAAATCTATACTTAATTTGCTTCCTATTTGTGCCACATTTATTCTCTTTTCCTCGGTTGTAAGCCAAGAATCATCAGTTTTTGTAGAACAAGGGATGGTGATGGACCGACACGTTGGCTCTTTAATTCTTGTTTCGGCCGTTTCAGTGGAATCGGACTATTTCAGCCGAAATTTGACTGGAATTGGTCCGGAATATCTGAAATTTGACTGAAATTGGGCTGGAACGTCCGAAATTAGACGAAATCTACACTAATCGGATCGATACCGTCCGATCCCGCCCCGGAACGGCCTATTTTGCCTTCTATGCTACCAATTCTTGTGTTGCACTCTATAGATGAAAAGTTCATGGTTTTAAAAACTTGATTTATAACATGGTTGATAGAGTTTAGTCAGAATGAATGAAGCAATATAACTACAGCAAAAACACTCATCTGCGACCGGCCAAATCGGTCGCAGATAAGTATTTCGCCGGTCGCAGATGACCAAGACGGTCGCAGAAGACAGAAATCGGTTTCAGATGTAACGGTCGCAGTTGGCTGCGTCGCTGATACCTTCCTGCTGACGTAACCGGTCGCAGATGATTGTGGCGCCGGTCGCAGATGAGTCATCTTCGACCAATCCGATCGATCTCTGATGGTATATGTTGCCGTGACAGAAAGACCATCAGAGACCGAATAAACAGTCGCTGATGAGACCATAGTCGGTCGCAGAAGATTTTTTTTTTTTTTTTTGCTGTTTTTTTAGATGCTGTTTTTTTTTAGTTGCTGTTTTTTATCCTCATTCTATTCATTTATATTTCTTTTATCTCAATTAGTACGAAACGTATTAAACAATTCACAAGCAATTTAATTGGTACGTACCAAACAATTCACAAAACGACATAAACATGAAATATCTAAAGTATATATTGTAAAGGGGAATCAATCTGGGTCGTACATATAGATCACAAATTAGGCTAATCTGGGCCGTCGGATAAAATGATTCATATGCAATTGACTTCGTAACCTCTAAAGTATATATTGTAAAGGGGAATCAATCTGGCTTTGTAACCTCAGACACCGCTCGCAGGGGGCTGCCGCCCCCCTGCCACCCCCCGCATAATCCTAGAATCAGGCCCATATACTTAACATATATAAGCATGAAATAACAAATGTCTAAAATAAAATAAAATGAAATAAAAATTAGAGAAACAAACACAACACAATTAAACCCTGTTTTTCCTTGGTGCCACTTTACAGCTCAAGTACAGTATGATGCAGCACTTGTAGCATCAGCCAAAAATATATATTATGTGGTTCTTTTTTATCTGTTTCCATTTTGAACTGGTCACATTTATACATACCACATCATATGACCTCAAGTTGAAATTTCTGGAGTCGTGTAAATGAAAATGTGAAAATTTTTACATTATCAGTGTCGACTTCAGCAATGATTTCTTCAGTGGTATTCTCATCTCCCATATCATGTTTGATAAGTGCTTCTTCCAGTTCCTCTACAGTTATATACCTACACAGGTACAATTAGATAAGCACGGGATATTCTTCTGTTCTTACGAGTATCAAATGCACATCAAGCAAAAAAACTTGTACAGCCCCACAAGTCATGAGAAGTACCATCTACTCTGCTCCCCCTACTCTATATTACTTCCTGAAAAAACTACCAAACTATCCTTTTTCCCTGACAAAGAGAAAAAGGCTAGCAGGCATTTTAAGGGCATTTTTCATGTCTGCCTTGGGTGAACTACCTCACTATAATTGTGTCAAAAGGTATATATTCTTAACTGAAATAAACCAAGGAACACGGTGTTCGTGTACCAGCACTAAATTGTACTTACAAGGGACATGCCAGAATATTCAAGTCTGGTCACCATACAGAAATAGATCGCACAAACACAATGGCAACAACACCAACTCAGAACCAAAATACTCAAGGCACAAATTCAACAAGGTCGGTACCAACAGAACCGAGACCGGCAACAGCGCCAGTACCAGTGCCTCACTGGGCTGGTACCACTGGTACCACTGGTAGTCAAAGTAAAAAGAACAAGCTAAAAAAACAGTTCATAAGGCCATTATTTTGTTGATAACTCGGAAGCACACTTGGATACCAGTTTCAATTATTCTGCCCCAGATCTAAACCCTCAAATCCGTCAAAAATCCATCAAGCACAAGCATCACTCAAGAAAAGAAAAGGGGCTTTGAATATTTACCCGATAAAGAACCGAA
The DNA here is from genome assembly GCA_025461125.1 of Carex kokanica. NCBI lineage: Eukaryota > Viridiplantae > Streptophyta > Magnoliopsida > Poales > Cyperaceae > Carex > Carex kokanica. The sequence continues at coordinate 102,536 of JAJGRX010000111.1, read as the reverse complement.
TCGCAAAAGAGGGTGTTACTCGGCCGGTACCAAGGTGGCTGCCTCGCCTCACGGCCGTCCAATTAAACCCACAACCCGCAAGAATTTGCACCTCCGAGCACCAGGTAAGCACCAAGGAGGCACCGAATTAACCGAACCACGAGGGTTCAACAGTGCACTACTTACTGCCATGCAAGTCAAAACAAGAAATCCATGTTATTATACTAACTAGGATATGTCTACCAATTAATCATACACTAAGCAAAGCATAAAACAGTGGTATTGCTGTGAAGAAATGTATCATATTGTTTATTTACACAGCACAGTGGTATTGCTGTGGTTCAGCCCAAGCAAAAGCATAAAACAGTTAAAGATTTTACAGAATTCTCAACTATTAGAGATAGGGATAAACAAAATTCAAGATTTTACAGATCAGTAAGCCTATGGGTCACTAACAAATACGGAATCTGAGGAAAGATTAAAAGGGGATATTACTGTTAACAACGGCGGGGTCGGGGCGCACTGCGGAGAGGTCAGGTGGAGTTGGGCGGAGAGGTCAGGCGGCGGGGTCGGGGCGCGGGATCGGGCGCACGGCGGGTTTTTTTTTCAGATCAAGTGAGAGAGAGAGAAAGAGGAACAACAGCTAGCGGCTGTGATAAGGCGGCGGAGTTGGGGCGCGAGGTCGGGGCGCGGGGTCGGGCCGTCGGGCGCGCGGTGGTTTTTTCTCTTTTTTTGGCTAAACCTAAAAGGCGGGAGATAGAGAGAAGAAGAACTGGCGGGGTTTTTTTAGGAGGACCCTTCTGCGACCGGGCCAAATCGGTCTCTGAAGGCTCTCGGCGCCGGTCACTGAAGGGTTCGTCTCCGATGCATTTAAATTTTTTTTTGTTTTTGTTTTTTGGGGGTCTTCAGCGCCCGGTTCGGTCGCTGATGCCGGTCGCTGAAGACAAATTTTGTTGTAGTGAATTAATACTTATGAAAGCATGCATCTCTTGTTTAAATGAATAAAACGTATATATACGATGTTCTCTTCTTGATGGCCACCTCCGTGAAGTCGGTCTCACCTTCCACCTCTTCTTGATGGCACACTTAACTCTAAGATGAATTTAGTTCTCCCTTCTCTTTTGCACGGAAAGAACAGTTATCAAAGAATTTATTTCTCGCTTCTCTTTCGGTGATCTTTTATCTTATATGTTGTGATGTATAAATATATTGATTTTAATTATCCCATCTCTATATAACATAAATATTTTTTAAGAGAATTTTTTCTTCATTTTATTAAAATAATACCAATACATGCCAAATTATCTAGTCAATTTAGAAGGCTGCATATTTAATCAATATCGTAACCATGTGGTTCGCTCGAAAAATAATTTGAAAAAGAACACCTTGCAATCAACTCGCTTAACTTAATTTCAAACCTAAATTGAATCGAGCAATCAAATTCAAAATTCAAAACGAATCCAAGTCAGCGAGCTGAGAGCAGAAGATCCAAGCCCAAGCCCAAATTGAATCGAGCAATCATACTCGAAATTCCAACGAAGTGTTATTAAATTGTTTGGGCCCAAGCCCAAGCCTAAATCCAGTAGACAAGCAGGCCATATGCTCCGTTCTAATGTCGTGAAAAATTGAGCCTTCAATTTTAACAAATCGATTTCAGCCCTTCGTTCTAAACTTCTAATCGTAAATCTAAATTTCTTAATCGCGAGTTCGCGACCAACTCCATAACTACGAACTGTGGGTTCCAATATATCTTTATTTTTTAATTCTACCATTCTAAGTACGTCATTTCCCCCTGGGTACCACGCAGAAGAGACCGTTAAAACTGTAACATCTGAAAATGATAATAAATTTGTTGATCGGCTGATCAACAAGTTGCTTGCCCATATTAACAATTTATCACTTTTTAGTTTTGTTTTTATATGAATCAATAAGTTAAAAAATCAACATTCAGAATTTATCCATTTCAACATATTTTTGCAAGATCTTGATACCGATCAAAACAAAGTCAAAATGTCATAATCTTTTGTATGTGTATAGAGAAAATGATATAGATCAAATCTAACGGTTTTATTTTGATATTTGAGTTTTAAATTTTTAATTATTAACGTTTAAAAAATTAAGCATGATGGAAACACAAAAAAATAGAGGCATTTGAGCCCTCCATATATACTGAGCAATTGAACCCTCCCTTGAATAACTTTATGCTATTTCTGAATTACAGGAATGAATGCATGTAACCTATGTGATACATAAGAAATTTAATTTGAGATTTGTTTATAATAACAATCAATGGTATTTCGATTGTAATTGATGTCATATTTATAGCAGTAAGTAATTAATCACCTCCAGTAACATTATCTCACTTCTGGGTTTGTCAATGTGACATAATTTATAGAGCATGACCCAACTGCTTCCTCTGTTTCTCTTACATTGAAGTATGCTGGCTGCTTAGGCTCTGGTAAAATTATACTTTCGGTGGTAAGAAACACGATCACATCTGACATGGTGGGTCGATCAACTGGATTTTCTTGTACACACAATAAAGCCACATGAATGCATCTCTCTGTCTGTCTTTGGGACACTTCGGTTAATGTTGGACAAATTAGTTCAGAAAAACTCCCATCTTTCCATCTAACCCATGCCTGAAAAAGAGAAATTTTAGTCCAGGGAAAAAAAATGCTACGAACTGAGATTTTAACAGAGATTCTATTTTGTTCCATCGTAACAGGAATTCTGTTATGTACCAAAAATTAAATTAAATTAAGTACATAGGGGTCAGAGAAAAAAGAAGAAGGAGAGATCACTGACGTGGTGTTAATTAGAAAGCAATTAAAATTTTATATTTTCCTCATTGGTCTATTATTTTGTTGATAATAAGTAATTGCTAATCAATTTCAGAGAATTCTTTTAGTATATATGAACTCCTTACATATCCAAGAAGGTTGAGAAAGTGTCCGTAATGGTGGAAACCCATATTCCTTTTGCCGCTTACAATCTCTAGAAGCAATACACCGAAGCTGAATACATCTGATTTCATTGAGAAAAGACCCTCGGATGCATACTCTGGAGCCATATAACCACTGAAAAGAAAAATCAATATATGATGATATGTCAATATTATAGATTTCTTGTTCGTAGATAGTAATCTTGTATTATACTGATTTAAGTTAAATTATTGTGAGTGAATTATGATCTTTGTTTATGCACTAACATATATTGGACATATTTTATTTGACAGGTAGCATCATACTTACTATGTTCCTACCACCCTATTGGTATTTGCTTGGAGCTCCTTCGGACCGAATATTCTAGCTAATCCAAAATCAGATATCTTTGGGTTCATTTCAGCATCTAAGAGAATGTTGCTTGCTTTCAGATCTCTGTGAACAATTCTTAGTCTTGAGTGTTTGTGGAGATATAGGAGTCCTTGAGCAATGCCTTCAATTATTGCAAAACGTCTTTGCCAATTTAGAAGTGCTCCTCTTGTTTTATCTGTGATTTTATACAACACATGTATATATAGTAATATAGGAAATGGAGTTGGATTATCTTTGTTTTTACATTCCAACAATTCAATCCTTGGCCTTATATTAATTGTTAGTTTTTAATTACAATTTTAGCATAACAGGAGTCAAAATATTGTACTGTTTACTTTTAATAAAGGAACTTGTGGGTAAATTGATTCTTAGAATTTAAAAGGGAGAAATCTGGTGATCTGACAGGCCTCAGAATGCTATATCATAACTAACAACCCAAGTGATTTGTTACAGATGACTAATTAGTACTAAGAAAAAAAAACTCTCTCTATAAAATGGAATTAGTACTCTAATATATGGATAAATTTAATAAAAACGTATAAAAGATTACGAAAATCTTTGCAAAATAGGTTTCTAGAGACATACCAAAAATGAAATAGTCTAAGCTTTTGTTTGGCATAAACTCATAAATCAATATTTTTTCCTTTCCTTGGATGCACCACCCGACCAGCCGGACTAAGTTTTTGTGTTGCAACTTAGCGATAAGTTGGATTTCATTTTTAAATTCAACTAGACCTTGACCCGAAAATGTAGAAAGCCTCTTGACAGCTATCTCAAGTCCATCTTGTAGTACCCCCTAGAAGAAGAACTTTGAATCATAATAAATCCTAATTCTAATTTTTTATTCATCATATAAAGTATTTGCATGCATTTTTCTACTTTGTCGGTTCTTTTAATTGTTTCCTACATTTTAATTGCCACGTTAAAGTTGTGGCTTTTCTTGCTCTAAAAATGTAATTTTTCAAATAAATAAGGAAGAGATAAAGGAAAGCAGTATGAGGATGGAAGCAAATAGGAAGCACCTTATGGACGGGTCCGAATCCACCTTCGCCGAGTTTATTGTCCAATGAGAAGGTACCTGTTGCATTAGCTATTTGATTGAAATCGAAGAGTGGAAAATCTGAACTTCTTTCTCTGCTCCACAGATCTAGTGTTTCATTGTTAGTTGCAAGCATTTTTTCTTCTTGAGAAACCTCTGTTTCTAAATCATTAATGAAGGGATAAAGTGTTAGCAAAATTTTCATTCAAATGAACATATTGAGAATTACTGTTTAACTGTATAAAGAACTATACCTGCATATCTCAGTTTTCTGATCACCAAAAAGACGATGAAGCAGCCAATAATAAACAATGCCACAGAGATGCTGATGATGATAATGAGGTGCCTGCTCTTTTCTCCTGTGGAGGTTCAAATTATCAGCACATATCATATAATTTCTTTTGTTATTTTGCATAGAAGAAAATTGAAGAAAAAGGTTCATCATTTGTAAGGAAACTGATGGATAAACACATCCAAAGAGTGGAAGTTAGGTGGAAAATGGATAGCAAAATGTATTCAGGTTAGTTCATTTTCAGCTATAGTTTGGCGGCTTCAGATTTTGGTCATTGTCAGTTGCTGCTTGGTAGATCTTGGATTATATTGAGTCAAGTGTCAGTTAAGATCCTATAATTCAAGAGTACAAGGGTTAGTCACACAAGGGTATACCTAAATGTCACCTGTATATACGTCAAAAATAAAAAATTTGCCCACGAAAGCTGATCAAATAAAAAGACATATTTTTCTTAAACATGCTACAAATTTTTTTATGCTTTTAATAAAGAGTAAAATGGGTATTTTATAAATTTAAAATGAGTTTAATATAAAAACAATAAAAATGGGTACATATACATATGTGAGTTTTTGAAGTTTTGAGGGGGAATACGTAATTTTGAAGTTCAGAGGGGAAATATGTAATTTTGAAGTTTTTCAATTTCATCCTCTAGTTTACTGATATTACAAATTGTGATATAATTTAGAGTTCTCCAAAATTAAAGTTTCAACTGCTGGGAATTCATTTCTGACTTGTGGGATGGGCAATGGTTTTCACTTGCAACAGCAAAAAAACAAAATAAAAATAATGAATGAACAAAACGAAAGAAACAGAGGAAACTAAGGACAAATTGGACATTTAAACTATTAGAAGATCCATGTTCCATTTATACATATTATTTTGCTCCCCATCAAACACAAATTCTGCTCTAGTCTCCTAACATTCAAACATTTTACCAAGGCTCAATTTCCTGTGCTTCCTATTGAGTCAATTAAATATATTAACAAAAAGATCCATATCAGACTATTTTATATTGAGGATTTTGAATTAACACTGCTGAAGCTAATCATTCTGAATCCTTATCCAAGTTGAATCTTAACTATATATAAGATTAAAAAATATTCCAGCTTTTCATTTTAAAAAATGAAAGATAAAAGAGGCCATGTCAGGTGTTGAATACTCACCTTTACGAGATGCTGGAGTAGCCGGTATTACTGTCCCTGAGGTTAAACCTATTTGTATATCTGGATTTCCGTAAAAGAAGGCGTATATGTCATACCTTAGGTTGCATCTCACGCCTAAAAACCTTCCCCCTTGCTGCCCATCAAAAATCTTTAGCATCTGATTAATAAGGTCTTCTAAACAATCACGGCAGCACTATTTGAAAATTCGGGAATGCATTGTGACAAGCCATAGATCACTGGCATGGATGCTGTTATCTTTATAACTCCGGTCCCAAAATGCTTTCTCGATTTATAAGCTGCCTGATCTGAGACGTTACCAAGTGATGAACTCACTGCAGTAGAGAAGTTGTTCCTTACAGTATCGTTGGATGAATCCCATCCACTAAATCTAGTGGATGGCACGCTTGGCATTTTGTCAATATTGTCAGTTGAGTTGAGGAACTGCTGGGTTGAATAACTGAGGAGGCAAAAGTCATAGTATATAGTTGCTTCATTTGAGTATGGACATAGAGTTGATAAATCAGTGAAGGATTGATTAATACAGTTGCCGCAAATAGAAGAATTGATGTCACCACGACAGAGAACAAGACCAGAGATCTGGTCCGGTGCTGCACCAATTGTATTTTCATAGAAACCCTGTTCAGCAACTGCTTCGGTGGAAAGGGAGGAGGACAGTTTCTCGAGGTTGGTACTGAAAGTGCTATTTCCGGCATAGTTGTTGTTGGAGTTGCAAAGTTTATAGATTTCGTCCGATGCAGATGATTGATGTAAGCAGAGATTTGTGAGGAAGAGAGCAAAAAGGTAGGGACTAATGTTGGGCATTGCTCTGCTTTTGGTCAAGGAAACAAAATGATTATGCACATAAGGAGCAAAACCGTGCCACATCTGATCAATGATATATTACAACTAGATGATAGAGACAGGAGCCTTAAAGAGTTAAGGTACACTACGACTTTGTGCTGGATGATTAGCATTGCCCGATTTGTACGTCTAGAGGTTTTAATGCCACAAATTTTTTTATGCTACAAAATATCACAGCTTTCTGTTTTTATTTAAATTGTTGATGCTGTTAATATCGTTGAATAATATCCGTATTATCGAAATTTTTTTTTTCAATCATCTTCGAAAAATTCTCCAATTTGATGAATTATACTAACCAATAATATTAAATCTCCAAAGTAAAAAAAATTAATAACAAGACAATTTTGAATACCTTCAATGAGTGCGAAATTATACCAACACAACAATCCTCTTTTTAAGCGGAGCCGGAGCCGATAGTTCAGAGTGTAGAGTCTCCATCTCGATTGGAGCGTGACAATCAGTAGATCCGGTCATCGTTGGAGTGCGGCGGTGGTCGAAGAAGAAGATCTAGCCGTAGAGTGATATGGCGATTAAAGTGTTACGGTGATTAATATCTTGATTGGAGTGCAATGGTGAGTATATCCGGTTATCATCGGAGAGCAATGGCGGTCGAAGAAGCGGATCCGGTCATATAGCCAAATGGCAATTAAAGTATTAGGGTGATTAATATCTTAATTAGAGTGCAATGGTGAGTTGATCCGGTCATCGTCGGAGAGCAGTGGCGGTCGAAGAAGTAGATCCGGTCGTTGAGCGAGATGGCGATTAAAGTATTAGGGTGATCAATATCTCGATTGGAGTATGACGGTGAGTAGGTCCGGTCATCGTCGAAGAACAGTGGCGGTCAAAGAAGCGGATCCGGTCGTGAAGCGAGATGAGGATTAAAGTATTAGAGTGATTAAGAGAGGATTAGAATATTAGAGTAGTTTAGAGGATTTTATGAGAATAAAATAGTAGATCTAGAAATTATGGTCATTTGACTCATTGTAAATACGTTTTTTATCAATGAAATTGTTAGTAGGTATTTAAAGTCGCTAACCTTAAAAAAAAAATCTCCAAAGAAATTTTAAAATTTCTGAAAGAATAAAATTAATTGATTGGATATATTATACATAATTACATATCATACATTATGCGCATATAAAAAGTTACATCATTTGCACCTTATTTCGGCATGCATGAAAAGCTAGCAACATCAACAGAGCATGAAAATTTCTCAATTTAACCCTTTTTCTTCCGAAATTTTTATATATAAGAAAATAAATTAAAAAAATATTAAAAATGAGAAACTGTTTCCGGGATTTTGAAAAATAAGAAGGCAGGCGTATGCCATGGCGTCCCACTGGGACGCCATGACATACTCCAGCCCGTCGGAAAAAAAAAAAAATTAATAATACGGGACGCCATGGCATATCCCGACCAGGGGAAAAAACGTAAAAAAACAAAAAAAAAAAAAAAAAAATTTAAAAAAACGGGACGCCATGGCATACTCCGGCCCTAAAAAAAATAAAAAATAAATCAATTTTTTTTTTCTGCTGTGTTCAGTTAGAAATCTAATAATTTTGATCAGATTCAAAATTCATTTTAGAGAAAATGGCTACATGGATTTTTGTGTTCTTTATATCAAAATAAAGGTATGAAAGTCTAGTTTCCAGATAATATAATTTCGCTATACAAAACTATTACAGATTAGTACAGTTTTAGCGATTAATTGACAGAGGTCGGAATTCAGAAAAGCTGAAATTCCAGTGAGCAGTCCTATAATTTTGACCAAATTCAAAATTCAATTTAGAAAAAATGGCTACATGGATTTTTGTGTTCTTTATATTAAAATAAAGATATGAAATTCTTGTTTCCAGATAATATAATTTCTCTATACAAAAATATTACAGATTGGTACAGTTTTAGCGATTAATTGACAGAGGTCAGAATTCAGAAAAGCTGAAATTCCAGTCAGAAATCCAATAATCTTGATCAGATTCAAAATTCATTTTCGAGAAAATGGCTACATGGATTTTTGTGTAATTTATATCAAAATAAAGGTATGAAAGTCTAGTTTCCAGATAATATAATTTCTCTATACAAAAATGTTACAGATTGGTACAGTTGTAGCGATTAATTGACAGAGGTCAGAATTCAGAAAAGCTGAAATTCCAGTGAGCAGTCCAATAATTTTGATCAGATTCAAAATTCAATTTAGAGAAAATGGCTCCATGGATTTTAGTGTTCTTTATATTAAAATAAAGGTATGAAAGTATAGTTTTCAGATAATATAATTTTCCTATATAAAAATATTATAGATTGATACAGTTTTAGCGATTAATTGACAGAGGTCAGAATTATTGGATTTCTGACTGGAATTTCAGTTTTTATGAATTCTGACCTCTGTCAATTAGTCGCTAAAACTGTACCAATCTGTAATATTTTTGTATAGAGAAATTATATTATCGGAAAACTACACTTTTATACCTTTATTTTGATATAAAGAACACAAAAATTCATGTAGCCATTTTTTCTAAATTGAATTTTGAATCTGGTCAAAATTATAGGACTGCTCACTGGAATTTCAGTTTTTCTGAATTCTGACCTCTGTCAATTAATCGCTAAAACTGTACCAATCTGTAATATTTTTGTATAGAGAAATTATATTATCTGGAAACTAGACTTTATACTTTTATTTTGATATAAAGAACACAAAAATCCATGCAGCCCTTTTCTCTAAAATGAATTTTGAATCTGATCAAAATTATTGGATTTCTAACTGAACACAGCAGAAAAAAAAAATTGATTTATTTTTTATTTTTTTTAGGGCCGGAGTATGCCATGGCGTCCCGTTTTTTAAATTTTTTTTTTTTTTTTTTTTTTTACATTTTTTCCCCTGGTCGGGATATGCCATTGCGTCCCTATATGTTTTTTTTTTTTTCTGGGGTCGGGATATGCCATGGCGTCCCGTATTTTTAAATTTTTTTTTTTTTTTCCGTTTTTTTTCCGACGGGTTGGAGTATGCCATGGCATACGCCTGCCTTCTTATTTTTCGAAATCCCAGGAACAGTTTCTCATTTTTAATATTTTTTTAATTTATTTTCTTATATATAAAAATTTCGGCTTTTTCTTGATGGCTATGAAAATGATGTCAAAATCCTACATGTAATTGAGATGATATGAAACGTATCTAACAATATAACTTATTTATTTAATTATGAATAAAAAAATTAACACCGTTTGATACTCTTGATATTGGATCCCTCAATTTTCTTCACGTTGAAGGAACAATATAACAACCATGGTAGACATCTAGCACAAAATCACCGTTTAAGGATTTTTCCATGGCTTTTCCATGGTACGTAGTAGTTGGCCAGCACAAAATCCACAATAATGACCAGACCATTCCTGTGGACTTTTCCATCCAGTTTGAACCAGACCATTTCTGTGGACTTTTCCATCCAGTTTGAACCAGACCATTCCTGTGGACTTTTCCATCCAGTTTGAACCAGACCATTTCTGTGGACTTTTCAATGGTAGAAGTACAACATAAAATCCATCACCAAACTGCATGTATGAGAAAATACTTTGCCCGAGGTTTCAAACAAACCTCGCGGACAATATCCGTTTAACCTCACGAAATTTAATAGCGAGAGCCCCTTGCGAATAATTATCATTCGTGAAGGAGTTAAATGCAAGGTTGACAAGGGAGAGAATGTATCCTCCCTGATAACTATCTGCAAGGACTTACTATAGCGGATAGGCAAATTTGTTACATTTTCTGGTCAAATGCTCCTGTGCCAGAACACTTTCTGGTCCACAGGTAAGTATGAATTCTGGTCCGTGTGACTATTATATCTGTGCCTCATGTAATCAAGAACGTGTAGCTTTCATCTGTAGTTGTCATCAGTCAATTCATTACTTAAATAAATAAATTATAAGGTTGTCCAATAATTAAATTCACTGTTGAAAATTCAATAATTGAAGTCTTTGGTCAAAATGACAATCTCTTATCAACAACATTAATATTCCAAATTTGTGGAAAAATTTTGATTTGCCAGATTAAATAAATTGCCGTGCATGGGAATTACATACGGCTTTTCTAATTTGATTCCACATGGCATCGAGAAATTTGAGTACAATTTGTTTGTATGTATAGCTGGATTTATTAAATTGTCGTGAAAACACCTACCGCTTTTCTAATTTGATTCGCTGATAGCAGTGAATAGTTGAAGTATAAACACTCAAATAGCATGTGTTATGTGGTACATGTATTGTACAAATAAAAATTAATTTGAGATTAGCTCATAATAACAATCCATAGTACTTCCATTAATTTGAGATTAGCCCATAATAACAATCCATAGCTCATAATAGCAATCCATAGTACTTCTATTATTAGCAATAACTAATTATTCACCTCTAATAAAATTATCTCTCTTGTGGGTTTGTCAAGGTCACATAATTTATAGAGCATGATGAGCCGTCGATATCAGATGATTCCACTGCTTTCTCTATTATTCTTACATTGAAGTACGCCGGCTTCTTAGGCTCCAGTAAAATTATGCTTTCAGTGGTAAGAAACACAATCACATCTGACATGATGGGTCGATCAACTGGATTTTCTTGTACACACAATAAAGCCACATGAATGCATCTCTCTGTCTGTCTTTAAGACACTTCGGTTAATGTTGGACAAATTAGTTCAGAAAATCTCCCACCTTTCCATCTATCCCATGCCTGTAAAAGAAATTTTTTATGCTAGCAGGGTAAAAAATGCTACAAACTATATGTCTAATCTTGTAGGTACTCAAATGCAAATATAATGTACTTTAAAACGAAAAATAAACCAAAATTTTAACAGGAATTCTGTTATGTTCCAGAAATTAAATTAAGTACATAGGGGTCAGAGAGAAGAAGGAGAAATCACTGACATGGTGTTAATTAGAAAGCAATTAAAATTTTATATTTTCCTCATTGGTCTATTATTTTATTGATAATAAGTAATTGGTAATCAATTTCACAGAATTCTGTTAGTATATATGAGCTCCTTACATATCCAAGAAGGTTGAGAAAGTCTTCGTATTGGTGGAAACCCATATTCCTTTTGCCACTTACAATCTCCAGAAGCAGCACACCAAAACTAAATACATCTGATTTGATTGAGTAACGACCCTCAGATGCATACTCTGGAGCCATGTAACCGCTGATAAAACACAGAAAAAACAACATAATATGATGATATAAATCCTCAGATTATCATATATATTTTCTTGTAATAATTTTGTCTTATTCATAGACAGATTTATTTTAAATTAGTGTGTTTTTTTGTTGAATTATGCCCTTTGCGTACACACTAATTATATTGGATATATATATATAGTTGACACGTAATATCATACTTACTATGTTCCTACCACCCTATTGGTATTTGCTTGGAGCTCCTTTGGACCAAATATTCTGGCTAATCCAAAATCAGATATCTTTGGGTTCATTTCAGAGTCTAAGAGAATGTTGCTTGCTTTCAAATCTCTATGAACAATTCTTAGCCTCGAGTGTTCGTGGAGATATAGGAGTCCTTGTGCAATGCCTTCAATTATCTCAAAACGCCTTTGCCAATTTAGAAGTGCTCCTCTTGATGTTTTATCTGTGATACAACATATACTAATATAGTAAAAGGAGTTGGATTATCTTTGCTATTACATTCCAACTAACAACCAAAATGTTCCTTGGTTTTGAATTGTTAGTTTTTATTTCAAACTAAAAGGAGGCAAATTTTGAAAATATTTACTTTTTATGTAATGGAACTTATGGGTAAATAAATTCTTAGAATTGAAGAGCCAGAAACTTTGTGAACTTAGCAGCCTCCAAATTCAGAATACTATTAAGTACAACCCGAGTGTTTTATTACAGATGACTCAGTAAGTACTAGTACTCTAAAGAAATGAGTTTTTTGAAATGGAACTAGTATACTCTAATTTATGGAAACACAGGGAAAAAAATGATAAAAGGATTATAAAAAGGCTTCCAAAATAGGTTTCCAGAGACATACCAAAAATGAAACAGTCTAAGCTCTTGTTTGGCAAATACTCATAAATCAATATTTTCTCCTCTTCTTTGATGCACCACCCGACCAGCCGGACTAAATTTCTGTGTTGCAACTTTGCGATAAGTTGGATTTCATTTTTAAATTCATCTAGACCTTGACCTGAATTTGAAGAAAGCCTCTTCACTGCTATCTCAAGTCCATCTTGTAGCAGCCCCTAAAAGAAGAACTTGGAATCACAGCTATCTCAAGTACATTTTTATGCATTTTTCTAATTTGTCGGTTCTTTTAATGATAATTAAAATAAATAAGAAAGAGAAAAAGAAAATTGCAGTATCAAGATGGATGGAAATAGGAAGCACCTTATAGACGGGTCCAAATCCACCTTCACCGAGTTTATTGTCCAATGAAAAGTTACCTGTTGCATTAGCTATTTGACTGAAATCAAAGAGTGGAAAATCTGAACTTCTTTTGCTGTTCCATTGATTAAGTGTTTCGTTGTTAGTTGCGAGCATTCTTTCTTCTTGAGAAATATCGTTTTCTACATCATTAAAGAAGATATAAAGTGTTAGCTAAGTTTTTGTGCAAATGAACATGTTGACAAGTACAATCCAATCGTGTAAATTGAGAACTACACCTGCATATCTCAGTTTTCTGATCAACAAAAAGACAATGAAGCAGCCAATAATAAGCAATGCCACAGATACACTGACGATGATAATAAGGTGTCTGCTTTTTCCTGCTGAATGTCAACATATATTGTGATGCGACTCCATCATGATCAATCACACGGCCAGGAGATGAATTAGCAACACATCTGTTTAGTTGTTTCTATTTTTGGGTAGAACGTATAATAGGTGTTTCTATTTTTTGGTAGAACCTGTAATAGGATCATGGGGAGTTTCTTCTATTTCTTTAAGGTGCACATTCTTGCTAGAAATAGAGAACGTGGTCTGTAACTCCTAATTTTAGGTTCACTTCTCCTATTTAAATAAAGGGCTGTATGTATTGTATCAAGAAGAGAAATAATAAGAATAAGGTTTTCTTTGCCAGAATATTCTCTCTCTCTCTCTCTCTCATTCTCTAGATATACAAGGTAACATTGAGATCCCTAACAAAACTGGTATCAGAGCCAAGTTCGCTGCCGACAGTCCGTTCGGCGGTTCCAGGGTTCTCAGATCAGTCCGCTGCCGCTAGGGTTTCAGTTTGGCTTCCTCAATGGCATCCGCATCTTCTCGAATCGACTTGGCACCGCTGACCTCCACCACCAAGTTCCATCTGTGGCAAGTTAAGATGAAATCTCTCCTAACTTCGCTAGATCTCGAAGAAGCTCTTCTTGGTGTCGAAAAAATGACAGGCACAGATGACGAGAAAAAGAGGAAAGACTGCAAAGCCCTTGCACAGATCATGTTAAATCTCTCCAATGAAATTCTACAACAAGTTCACAAGGAGACAACCACCAAGAGTCTATGGGAGAAGTTGGAGTCTCTGCTCATGACAAAGACACCCGCAACGCGGCTGAATGCAAAGGCCCGCCTCTTCTCTCACAGGATGGAAGGTAAAGCCTTGAAGATTTATTTAGAGGAATTTCGTGAGATAGTAAATGACCTAGAAAACCTCGGTGTGAAAACGGATGATGAGGATTTAGCCATATTGTTGTTGTACCATCTACCCGCATCCTATACTCATTTCAGGGATACCCTTTTGTATGGTAAACAGACCATAACTTTAGATGAGGTCATGACCAGCCTCCTATCAAAGGATAGGATGGACTCATCTAAAATTGAGAATAGTGGAGAAGGATTGCATACAAGGGGTAGATCCAATGAGAGGGACAATTCCGGAAAAACACGGTATAGGTCGAAATCTCAACATAAAAATCTTATTTGCAACTATTGTAAGAAGAAAGGTCACATTAAGAAGAATTGTTTTAAGTTGCAAAATAAGAATAAGGCCAAGGCAGAGGAAGGGAATTCATCAAATCATGATAGTGCAGATTATGTTTCTGATGATCTCGCATTAATGGTAGAAGGGAATATTGATGGTGAGAGTTCAAATGCATTTTTGGTCGAAAATTTAAGGGATAAGAGAAGACAGGAGTGGACTCTTGATTCAGCATGTACCTTCCATATAACACCAAATAGAAGTTGGTTTAAAGAATATACCGCTGTAGAAAATGGGGTAGTATATATGGGAAATGAAGCATCTTGTGCAATTAAAGGAATAGGTTCAGTTCAAATTCGCACCAAAGAAGGCCCAGTTCGCACCCTAAATGATGTGAGATACGTCCCTGAAATGAAAAGGAATCTAATTTCCTTAAGTGCTTTAGAAGATAAAGGCTTTCATTTTTCAGCAAGGGATGGTATTTTGAAAATTTCAAGAGGTCAATTAGTGGTGATGAAAGGCATAAGGAAAGGCAACCTCTACATACTGGAGGGTGAAACAATGGAGAGTAGTGCTTATGCTGTAGAGGCCAAAGATGACACAAAATTATGGCATTTGCGCCTAGGCCACATGGGTGATCGTGGTTTAAATGAATTATGTAAGCGTGGTCTACTTGGCAAATGCAATATTTTCAAAGTTGGTTTATGTGAGCATTGTCTGTTTGGAAAACAAAAGAGGGTATCATTCAACCGAACCGCAAAACATGTGACAAAAGGCATTTTGGACTACGTACACGCCGATGTTTGGGGGCCTTCACGTCAAGCATCGCTTAATGGGGCCCGATACTTTGTCACCTTCATCGACGATTTTTCAAGGAAGGTATGGGTTTATTTTATGAAAAATAAATCAGATGCTTTTAGTAATTTTAAAGTCTGGAAGGCTATGATAGAAAAACAAACGGGTCGTGTAGTAAAGAAATTAAGAACCGATAATGGGATGGAATTTTGTTCGGGAGAATTTAATCGGTTTTGTCAAGAGAATGGAATTGTTAGACATATGACAGCTCCATATACCCCTCAACAAAACGGAGTTGCGGAAAGATTGAACCGTACACTTCTTGAGAAAGCAAGGTGTATGCTTTCAAATTGCGGTTTGGGAAAGAGATTTTGGGCAGAAGCGGTAAATACGGCGTCCCATATTGTGAACTGTTCCCCACATGCTTCTCTTGACATGAAAACACCCGAAGAATTGTGGTCAGGTAAACCAGCAGATTATGGCGACTTGAAGATTTTTGGATGTCATGCATATGCACACGTAAGAGAGGGTAAACTTGATCCACGTTCTGTGAAGTGCATCTTTCTTGGGTTCTCACCTGGTGTAAAAGGTTACAGACTCTGGAACCCTCAAACATCCAAAATACTTGTATCTAGAGATGTAGTTTTTGATGAAAATTCTGTTTTGAAAAATAAGCAAGATATTACAGAATCAAGCAATTCTCTGTCCTTTGATGGTGATCAAATGGAGAAAACACAACAGACCCACCTCTCTGATGCATCACCTAGTGCCACCATTCAATTTAGCACGATACCCCCTGGTGAGGTGACGCAGCATGCAACCTCTACTGGCACCACTAACCAGCAGCAGCCCATCGCGCCAGAAAACTACATCAGACCTGGACCTGGTTCAGGTGGAGTGCAAGAAAGAAGCCAGAAACAGTCCGCTGTGGCTCCAGAAGGTGTTCAAACACAAACAATTGCTGCTGCTCATTCCAGAAGAGAAATTAAGGCTCCAAAGAGGCTGATTGAAGAAACAAATTTTGTTGGCTTTGCATGTGCAGTGGCAACCGAATTGGAGTCTGATGAACCCACATCATACTATGAAGCATTGAGCAGCCCAGATTCTGACAAATGGGTGGAGGCGATGCAGGACGAGATGCAGTCACTTCAACAAAATTCGACGTGGCGTTTGACGAAATTACCCCCCGGCAAAAGGGCAATTAAATGCAAGTGGATTTTCAAGAAAAAAGAAGGTATACCGGGGGTTGAAGACATGCGTTACAAGGCTCGATTGGTTGCAAAAGGGTACAGTCAAATTCCAGGTGTTGATTTTAATGATATCTTCTCCCCAGTAGTCAAGCATACTTCAATTAGATTGTTCCTCGGGTTGGTTGCTCGAGATGATTTGGAGTTGGAACAACTAGATGTTAAAACAGCTTTTCTACATGGGGAGTTAGACGAGGAGATTTATATGGAGCAACCAGAAGGTAACCATGTTAAAGGAAAAGATCATTTAGTATGCAAATTGCAAAAGTCTCTTTATGGCTTTAAGCAATCACCACGGCAATGGTATAAGAAATTTGATCATTTTGTTTTGCAAATTGGTTTCAAGAGGAGTGATTATGATGCTTGTGTTTACTGTAAGAGAAGTCATACCTCTTTTGCATATTTATTACTATATGTTGATGACATGCTCTTAGCCGCCAAAAGTTTGAAGGAGATCAAGGAAATTAAGTTGCAGTTGGAGTCTGAATTTCATATGAAGGATCTTGGGGCAGCAAGAAAGATTTTAGGCATGGAAATTTCGAGAGATAGAAGGAATTCAAAATTGTACCTATCTCAAGAGAACTATGTTCTTAAAATTTTGGAGAGGTTTGGGATGGATAAAGCAAAAGCAGTAAACACACCCATGACAGCACACTTCAAACTGTCAAAACAACAAGCACCTGTTTCTCAACAGGAGGTAGAAGAAATGGCAAAAATACCATATGCAAGTGCCGTGGGATCATTGATGTATGCAATGGTGTGCACCCGTCCAGATCTAGCACATGCCGTGAGTGTTGTGAGTCGTTTTATGGCAAATCCAGCGAAGGAACACTGGCAAGCAGTGAAATGGATATTCAGATATCTCAAGGGCACACATTCAAGCCACCTCGAATTTTCAAGAGATACTACAAACCTGATAGGCTATGTAGATGCAGATTATGCAGGATGTCTGGATACTCGACGATCAACATCAGCATATGTGTTTACTTTTGGAGGATGTGCAGTAAGTTGGAGATCAAGGCTTCAAGAGTGTGTAGCATTATCTACCGCTGAAGCAGAATACATGGCCCTCTCGGATGCAATTAAGGAGGCGATTTGGCTTCGAAATATTCATGGCGAATTAACTCAAGGCATTCAGAAGTTAAGGATTATGTGCGATAGCCAAAGCGCAATATACCTCACTAAAGATAATATGTTTCATGAGCGTACTAAGCACATAGATGTGAGATATCACAAGCTGCGTGAAGTTTTGGCAGAAGGTGACATAATTGTGGAGAAAGTCAGTACATCTGACAATGCAGCAGACATGTTGACAAAAGTCCTTACTTTAACTAAATTCAAACATTGTTTGTATTTGGTTAACTTGATGTAGCAAGGAGAAAGGTCAACAAAATTAAGGGCAAGGGAAACATGGAGTCAGGATTCATGAATGAAGTCGAGGTGGAGATTTGTGATGCGACTCCATCATGATCAATCACACGGCCAGGAGATGAATTAGCAACACATCTGTTTAGTTGTTTCTATTTTTGGGTAGAACGTATAATAGGTGTTTCTATTTTTTGGTAGAACCTATAATAGGATCATGGGGAGTTTCTTCTATTTCTTTAAGGTGCACATTCTTGCTAGAAATAGAGAACGTGGTCTGTAACTCCTAATTTTAGGTTCACTTCTCCTATTTAAATAAAGGGCTGTATGTATTGTATCAAGAAGAGAAATAATAAGAATAAGGTTTTCTTTGCCAGAATATTCTCTCTCTCTCTCTCTCTCTCATTCTCTAGATATACAAGGTAACATTGAGATCCCTAACATATATAAATATAGGTAATAGTTTATTTTGCAATTTTGCATAGATGAGGACTGAAGAAAAAGATTCAACATTCATAAGAAACTGATTGTAATTAGGTGGCAATTGTTCATCAAGTGGGATTCGGTTAGTTCACTTTAAGCTATATAGTCTGGACTACTTTGGATTTTAGTTAATTTGTATTGCATATCAGTTTTAATTTATCTGTGTAATTTTCAGTTACAGCTCGGTAGAACTTGGATTACATTGAGTTAGAGTCTGTTAAGATCCTACAATTCCAGAGTACCAGGGGTAGTCAGATTAAGGTATGGGTTAAGACACCATTAGTCCGTTAAGACTGCATTTTTGGATAGTTGGTTATGTAATATTCAGGTATGGGCTTTGCATTATGGTACCTCTTCTAAATTCGACCAAGTAGGTGATTTTTTGTATTTATGCAAGTTTTGTTGTTTGCACTTAAAATGATTTGATTAACTAATAACGCTAAAGTAGATACTGGTAGCCTGGTGGCGTTCAGATAAAGATCAGGTCAGGACAAGTACTGTAGCATCAAATTAATATGGTCATTTCAGGATTCTGGTCCTTGATGTCATCTTTTCTTGTTGATTTCAACTCAATTTGAATCCTTATCCAACCTAATTACCTGACAAATAAGGATTTAAGAGATCTGGGTTTGTGGTTGTTTGGTAAAATAAACAAGCATATAAGAATAAAGATATTACAGCTTTTCTTTTTTAAAAATTGGAAGACAAAAGAGGCCATGTTAGGTGTTGAATACTTACCTTTACTGGTGCTAGATGGAGAATTCATTGGAGGAGGCTGAGTTGGCTGGTTACCAGATGCTGGAGGAGTCGGTATTATTGACGTCCCTGAGAAATATTGATCTGGATTTCCGTAAAAGAAGGTGTATATTTCATATCTTAGGCTGCATCTCACTCCTATATACCTTCCACCTTGCCGCCCGTCAAAGTACAGTAGCGTCCAATTAATTTGGTTTTCTAAACAAGCACGGCAATCAGTATTTGGCAAATCGGGCGTGCACTGAGACAAGCCAAAGATCACTGGCAAGGATCCTGTTATGTTTATAACTCCGGTCCCAAAATGCTTTTTGGAGTTATAAGCTGCCTGATTCGAGGTACTGCTAAGTAATGTATTCATCGCAGTGTTGAAGTAGTTTCTTACAGTATTATCTGATGGATCCCATCCCTTAATTCTCATGTCTGTCACGTTTAGCTTGTTGTACATTATGATTTGGTTTGAATTATCAGTTGAGTTGAGGAAATTCTGGTGGGAGTACCTGAGGAGGCAGAAGTCATAGTATATAATGGCTTCTTTGTTGTATGGGCATAGATTCATTACATCTTCAAAGGATTGCTTAAGGCAGTCGCCACAACTAGATGAATTGACGTCGCCACGACAGAGGACAAGACCATGGATCAGGTTTGGTACCTTACCAATTGTATTTTTATAGAAACCCTGTTCTGCTACTGCTTCTGTGGAAAGGGAGGAGGAGAGTGTCTCGAGGTTGGAACTGTACGTGCTATTTATGGTGTAGTTGCCGGTGGTGCCGCAGTATTGGTAGATCACGTCGTATGCAGATGTTAGATGTAAGCAGAGATTACTGAGGAAGAGAGCAAAAAGGCAGGGACTAATGTTCTTCATTGCTCTGTTTTTGGTCAAGGAACACAATTATGATGAACTTGAGGAGGAAAACTATGCTACATCTGGATGATATGGAAACTAATAATGCAAGAAGGAAGAAGTTGACTAAGTCAACTGTCTTTGAGGGTCGAGGCTACCTCACTAGTACATAGGGGTGTCAACGGGTACGATAAGGTCGGGTGGAAGCATTTTCGTACCCGTATCCATTACAAATTGTCTTCACTTGTAGCCTATCCTTATTCGCTACGAATTACCTTACCCATAACCTACCCTTACCCGTTATGGTTGTCCGATAATAAAATGGTAGCGGGTAAATAACAGGTCATGCTAATATAATAATTATTTTATTATTTACTAAATAAAACATTAAAACAGCTTAATTTCACAGATATATACGTGTTTTAAAGGTCCAAATTTTATTGGAATTTGCTGGAATTTATTTACGTGTATTAATGGTCAATTGAGCGTGACACGACTGCAAAGAGTAGTTGGAGAATGAATATTTATTGCTCATTAATATATAATTTTTTTTATAATTACTTGATCGGGTAACAAGTACGGAATAGACTTTACTCATTCTTACCTGTTTAGATAACAAAAAAAATCTTTACCCTTACCCGATAAGTTTACCGAAAAAATATTCTTACCCGTATCCGCCTTATTAAATATGGTATGAGTCGGATAAACAGATAAAAAGGTGCCATTGACACCCCCTACTTGTACAGTATTGCCGTGTTTTTTATTCCAATGGTCCTTGTAAATTTTTTTTGGATAATTGCCTGTGGGTTCGATTGTCCTAGTAGTGTTGCGCAGTCAGCATCTCAGTCTTCCAATAATATTGAGGGCTTTGATGACTTTGAACCACTGGCGACTGCCGAGTTTACATCATGAAATTCTTCCAGATTCTATTAATGTAGACATCAAGCGTATCCTTACAAAAGTTTTGGTAAACAAATTGGAAACATAAAATTAAAATGTTTAGAAATAAATAAAATACAACTATAAGAAACAAAAAAAGATGAAACAATTTTAGTAACAAATTTACAATTATTGTTGCTCTATGTAATCTCATTCCAATTTACAAACTCCTTTGTAATATCTATCATTATCAGTTGTGATATATGTTTATATTTCCAAAAACAGTGATTTGTATCTATTTAAAAAAAATATTAAAAATTTTCAAAAAAAAAAATATAAATGTGAGGCATGATGGAGGCATGAAAGACACGAGGAATTTGAACCCTCTTCTAGATAATTTAATAATTAAAATATATTTAATTTAAATATAATTTGATTATGACCTGAGAAAGGCAATCACATTTGACATGATGAAATTACAAGAATCTGTAAGTATCTGCAAGTATAAAAAATGACTATTGCCTAGGGTAAACCGATAAAATTACTATTCCCAAGAATATCGCTATTGCCAACGGAAGTCTACATGAGAATACCAACGCTATTAAGCACGGACGTCTATTGCTATTACCAACGCTGTAAGTTTTCTCTAGTATGAATTATGAATAAAAATTAACACCGTTTGATACTCTTGATATTGGATCCCTCCTCAATTTTCTTCACGTTGAAGGAACAATTTACGGTAATTTGATATTTCAACCATGGTAGACATCTAGCACAAAATCACCGTTTAAGGACTTTTCCATGGTACGTAGTAGTCCTGCACAAAATCCACAATAATTACCAGACCATTCCTGTGGACTTTTCCATGGTAGAAGTAGAGAGGGATTAGGAAGCAATGAGGGGACGGAAAGAGAAAGAGAAAGAGAAAGAGAAAGAGAAAGACGAGACAAAAAGAGAAAGAGAGAGACAAAAAGAGAAAGAGAAAAGAATAGAGGGATGACCATTCTTGTGTTAGAGAGAGAATTAGTGGAAAATTTAGTGGGTTAGGTACGGCTATAGTGGGGCTAAGTGATCTGAATCCAATTCACTCCTTTTGATTTTGTATGGAAAATTCTGTCAAAGTTAGGAAGTGCCTGTCACACGGTATTATTATTATTATTTTTTTTTCTGGATAGAACTGGCCCATGCACGGTATTGATTTCATTGAACGGGTGGTTTTCTAGGATTTTCCAGCTTGTACAATGTGCGACTAGTCTGGTAATATTTCGAATAGAAATTTTTTATAACTTATCATTCATCCCCCGCAATACTCCGAACTGCATGTACAAGAAAATACTTTGCCTGAGGTTTCAAACAAACGTCGTGGACAATATCTGTTTAACCTCACGAAAGGTAATAGCGAGAGTCCCTTGCAAATAATTATCATTCGTGGAGGAGTTAAATGCAAGGTTGACAAGGGAGAGAATGTATCCTCGCAGATAGCTAAGGTTGACAAGTGTTAGAATGTATCCTCGCTAATATACTATCGCGGATAGGCAAATTTTTTAGCTCATTCTTGCTGCAAATTCTTGTAGTGAACAGTGAATAGTTGAAGTATAAACACTCAAATAGCATGTGTTTTTTTTTTTTTGAAGGTTGGAAGCTTTTAAGCTCCGGCATGTTGATTGACAAATAAAAGAGTTTTACAAGTCCTAGTTAATATTTACATGCCCTCCTCATAGGGTTTTATTGTTATCTACAAGGTCAGCACCTGACCCTGTTGTCGTGTGCAGAATTGGGAAACAACAACTAGCCATAAATCACAAGATTAGGAAAGATTTTATTTTGTTGAAAATTTTATTTTATTTTCTGCTATTTCTTTCTATCTTGCAGATGAGAAAAATTAAGAAATAATCTTAATTAGCTTTCTTTATGTTTTCTACAAGCTATAGCCGTGTATATTAGCTACTGCTCTTGAAGAGAACATTGTATCAGAAAATTAAATATAATCAATAAAGAAAGGGAGGGAGGTTTGGGGAGTCTTGTGCTTTTTACAATATTTTTACATGGTATCAGAGCGGTGATTATACCAGCGGATCAAACAGAGTACTGTCATGTCTGGAGCTGACAAAGGCGTGGCAAGATCAGGAGATCAAAGTGGGACTGATGCACTCCTTGAGAAATTGGCGCAACTCCTCACAGCCAAGAATCAAATGACAGTATCAACTCCACAATTTGAAGGGGCTGCTGCACCGATCGCGATCAGACTCGATGGAACTAATTTCGGGTTGTGATCACATGTAGTAGAGATGTTTGTACTTAGCAAAGACAAGTTGGGGCACTTGAACGGCGATCGGTCACAACCACCTGAAGGCAATCCGATACACCACAAGTGGAAGATTGATGATTCGATTGTGAAAGGTTGGATTATCAATTCTCTAGCACCGAATCTAATCGGAAATTTTATTCGTTTTCCAACAGCAAAAGAAGTGTGGGATGCGATTGCTACCACATTTTTTGATGGCAGTGATGCATCACAAGTTTACGACTTGAAGAAAAGAGTATCTCGGCTAAAACAATCGGTTGGGCAAGTTGAAGAATACTACAATTCATTGCAAGCTCTATGGCGGGAGATAGATTTTTGACGGCCAAATCCAATGAAGTGCAAGGAGGGCATCGAGAAATACAATCAGGTGGTGCAGGAGGACCGTGTCTACATCTTTCTCGATGGACTTGACGACAGACTTGACGGGGTGCGGGCGGATGTGAATCAAATGACTCCCTTGCCAACGGTAGAGCAAGCCTACGCTCGAGTACGGCAAGAAGATGTGAGGCAATCCGTGATGTTGGGTAAGGGTCAAATTGTGCCGGATTCTGTGGCAATGATCTCGAAAATTTCTGCACCACATGAGGTAAACAATTCCAGTGCTTACAATCTGAATTCCAACACTAAGTTTAGTTCAAATGGGACTCGAAACCTGCCTCAACCTGCCATGGCTATTGGGTGTACTCATTGTGGAAATCCCAAACATACAAAAGACATTTGCTTCAAGCTTCACGGCTATCCGGAATGGTGGAAAGAGCTAAAGAAGAAGAGGCAAGAATCGGGAAAAGCAAGGGCTGCTGTGACCGTTTCTGAAAATTACTGTGTATTTCCATCGGGTGAGTCAGATGTGAAAACTGAACCAGCAGGTATGGCAATTCTGTCGTATGATTTTCATAAGCATAAATCTAGTACTTGGGTAATAGACTCGGGGGCCACAGACCATATGACTTTTTCTGACCAAGATGTAGTAGGAAAGGGAAAACCTAGAAGGGATACAATTTTTAATGCAAATGGAGGCAAATGCGTTGTTACAAGTGCGGGAGATGTGAATGTCTCTCCGTCTCTAACACTATCCAATACTATTGTGGTTCCCTCTCTATCTACTAAATTGATCTCCGTGGGACAACTGGTAGAAGATCTAAATTGTGTAGTACTTATGTATCCACATTTTTGCAATTTTCAGAATATTCTGACAAAGAAGATAATTGGGCGTGGTACTAAAAGAGGAAGGCTGTATCACTTGGATGATTGGAAGGATGGGAGCGTGAATCTAACAAAGAGCATATCTACAAACCATGAAGGAAAAATCTGGAGATGGCATAGAAGGTTGGGACACCAGTCGTTTGGGTATATGCAATAACTTATGCCAAATTTCTTTTCGAATTTAGATATATCTGTGTTTGAATGTGAAACATGTATTAAGGCTAAAAGTCATCGTGTGCCATACCCTATTAGTACTAGTCGGAATAATTCTTTATTTGACTTGGTTCATTCTGATGTGTGGGGTTCATTCTTCACATGTAAAGGGATTATTCATGAGACTTCATGTGTGGGAACTCCGCAACAAAACGGGGTTGCGGAAAGGAAAAATAGACACGTACTTGAGGTTGCTAGATCCTTATTATTTGAGTATATATAATATGCCAAAAGTTTATTGGGATTGTGCTATAACAACTGTCATCTACCTAATTAATAGAATGCCCACAAAAATAATAAACTTTGAAACCCCTCTTAAAAAGCTGTCCACCTTCGTGACTATCCCGTCAATCCTTAATCTTCCTCCAAAAATCTTTGGATGCGTCGCATATGTTCACATACCAAAGAACCAACGAACCAAAATTGAACCGTGTGCCATGAGGTGTGTTTTTGTAGGGTATGGGACGCATCAAAAGGGATACAGATGTTACAATCCGACTACTAAAAGAATGTTTGTAACCATGGATGTAACATTTGTGGAAATCGAAAGATATTTTGAAGAACCTCGGTATCCTTCTCAGGAGGAGAATACAGTAGAGAAGGAACCGTGGTCGTGATTACAAGTTGCACAATCTCCTGAAATTACAGAATACAGAGCTGCTGAAAGCAGGGAAAATTCCAGCACTGTTCAGGATGCTGGAAACACTAAAAGCCCAGTTCTGGCTGAAAACAGGGCAGAGAACAGGGCAGAAAACAGGGGCAAAAACAGCCCAGTTCGGGATGAAAACAGGGCAGAGAACAGGGCAGAAAACAGGGGCGAAAACAGCCCAGTTCGGGCTGAAAACAGGGGCGAATCTAGTCCAGTTCGGGCTATAGAAGACAGGGAAAGTAAGGACCCTAACCGGGTCAATAATCGTGAACCTTCATCTCAACCCGAATTGAGGGTATTGATAGATCTAAATGAAAAACTCCGGGACAGAGTGATACAGTTAGAAGACGTACCACAAGACTCAATTACTCCTGAGGAATATCCTGAGGTAAGTTCTCTAGACTCTGAATTTATTTTGCCCCAAAGAAATAACCGTGGGAGCCACCAAAATGGTATGTTCCGGAGGATGGAACAAGTAAAGAAGTACAATACCCAATTTTTTTGTTTTTATTTAAATTGTTGATGATGTTAATATCGTTGAATAATATCCGTATTATCCAATTTTTTTTTTCAATCATCTTCGAATAATTCTCCAATTTGATGAATTATACTAACCAATAATATTAAATCTCCAAAGTAAAAAAAATTAATAAGAAGACAATTCTGATTACCTTCGCTTAGAGCGAAATTTTGGCAATTTTCAAAACCTATGGGTTTTGACAGCCGCCCCCACCCCCTGTTCCTCCACTCAACTCCACCCTTTCCACTCCTTATAGTCCTCATACCGACCAAACAATCCTCCTCTCTCCCGGTTCTACCTTCTCGAGCAGAGAGGAGAATGAGGGAGAGGGGAGGAATCGGAGCCGAGAGTTCAGAGTGTACAGTCCTCATCTCGATTGGAGCGCGACGATCAGTAGATCCGGTCATCTTCGGAGCACTGCGGCGGTTGAAGAAGCGGATCCGGTCATAGAGCGCGATGGCGATTAAAGTATTAGGATGATCACTATCTCGATTGGAGAGCGACGGTAAGTAGATCCGGTCATCTTCGGAGAGCGGCGGCGGTCGAAAAAGCGGATCCAGTCGTGGAGCGAGATGAAGATTAAGGTATTAGGGTGATTAAGAGAGAATTATAATATTAGAGTAGTTTAGAGGATTTTATGAGAATAAAATAGTAGATCTAGAAATTACGGTCATTTGACCCATTGTAAATATGTTTTTTATTAATGAAATTGTTAGTAGGTATTTAAAGTCACTAACCTTCAAAAAATCTCCAAAGTAATTTTAAAATTTCTGAAAGAATAAAATTAATTGATTGGATATATTATACATAATTACATATCATACACTATGCGCATATAAAAAGGTACATCATTTGCACCTTATTTCGGCATGCATGAAAAGCTAACAAAATCAACATAGCATGCAAATTTCGCAATTTAACCCTTTTTCTTGATGGCTATGAAAATGATGTCAAAATCCTACATGTAATTGAGATGATATGAAACGTATCTAACAATATAACTTATTTATTTAATTATGAATAAAAAAATTAACACCGTTTGATACTCTTGATATTGGATCCCTCAATTTTCTTCACGTTGAAGGAACAATTTACGGTAGTTTGATGTTTCAACCATGGTAGACATCTAGCACAAAATTACCGTTTAGGGACTTTTCCATGACTTTTCCATGGTAGAAGTAGAGAGGGATTAGGAAGCAATGAGGGGAAGGAAAGAGAAAGAGAAAGAGAAAGAGCAAGACAAAAAGAGAAAGAGAAAGAAAGAGAAAGACAAAGAGAAAAGAATAGAGGGATGACCACACTTGTGTTAGAGAGAGAATTAGTGGAAAATTTAGTGGGTTAGGTACGGCTACAGTGGGGTTAAGTGATCAGAATCCAATTCACTCCATTTGAGTTTCCATGGAAAATTCTGTCAAAGTTAGGAAGTGCCTGTCACACGGTATTATTATTATTTTTTTCTGGATAGAACTGTCCCATGCACGGTATTGATTTCATTGAACGGGTGGTTTTCTAGGATTTTCCAGCTTGTACAATGTGCGACTAGTCTGGTAATATTTTGAAGAGAAATTTTTTATAACTTACCATTCATCCCCGGCAATACTCCGAACTGCATGTACGAGAAATTACTTTGCCCGAGGTTTCAAACAAACCTCGCGGACAAGGGAGATCCCCTTGCAAATAATTATCATTCGTGGAGGAGTTAAATGCAAGGTTGACAAGGGAGAGAATGTATCCTCGCAGATAGCTAAGGTTGACAAGGGTTAGAATGTATCCTCGCTGATAGCTATCTGCAAGGACTTACTATCGCGGATAGGCAAATTTGTTACCTCATTCTTGCTGCAAATTCTTGTAGTGAACAGTGAATAGTTGAAGTATAAACACTCAAATAGCATGTTATATGTGGTACATGTATTGTACAAATAAAAATTAATTTGAGATTTAGCTCATAATAACAATCCATAGTATTTCCATTAATAGCAATAACTAATTAATCACCTCTAATAAAATTATCTCACTTGTGGGTTGGTCAAGGTCACATAATTTATAGAGCATGATGAGCCGTCGATATCAGATGATTCCACTGCTTCCTCTATTATTCTTACATTGAAGTACGCCGGCTTCTTAGGATCCGGTAAAATTATGCTTTCAGTGGTAAGAAACATGATCACATCTGACATGATGGGTCGATCAACTGGATTTTCTTGTACACACAATAAAGCCACGTGAATGCATCTCTCTGTCTGTCTTTGGGACACTTCGGTTAATGTTGGACAAATTAGTTCAGAAAATTTCCCACCTTTCCATCTATCCCATGCCTGTAAACAAAAATTTTAGGCTAGCGAAAAAATGCTACAAACTATATATCTAGTCTTCTAGGTACTCAAATGCAAATATAATGTACTTTAAAACGAAAAATAAACTGAGATTTTAACAGGAATTCTGTTATGTTCCAGAAATTAAATTAAGTACATAGGGGTCAGAGAAAAAAGAAGAAGGAGAGATCACTGACGTGGTGTTAATTAGAAAGCAATTAAAATTTTATATTTTCCTCATTGGTCTATTATTTTGTTGATAATAAGTAATTGCTAATCAATTTCAGAGAATTCTTTTAGTATATATGAGCTCCTTACATATCCAAGAAGGTTGAGAAAGTCTTCATATTGGTGGAAACCCATATTCCTTTTGCCACTTACAATCTCCAGAAGCAGCACACCAAAACTGAATACATCTGATTTGATTGAGTAACGACCCTCAGATGCATATTCTGGAGCCATGTAACCGCTAATAAAACAAAGAAAAAACAACATAATATGATGATATAAATCCTCAGATTATCATATATATTTTCCTGTAATAACTTTATCTTATTCAAAGACAGATTTATTTTAAATTAGTGTGTTTTTTGTTCAATTATGCCCTTTGTGTACACACTAATTATATTGGATTATTAGTTGACACGTAACATCATACTTACTATGTTCCTACCACCCTATTGGTATTTGCTTGGAGCTCCTTCGGACCAAATATTCTGGCTAATCCAAAATCAGATATCTTTGGGTTCATTTCAGAGTCTAAGAGAATGTTGCTCGCTTTCAAATCTCTATGAACAATTCTTAGCCTTGAGTGTTCGTGGAGATATAGCAGTCCTTGAGCAATGCCTTCAATTATCTCAAAACGCCTTTCCCAGTTTAGAAGTGCTCCTCTTGATGTTTTATCTGTGATACAACATATAGTATTATAGTAAAAGGAGTTGGATTATCTTTGCTATTACATTCCAACAACCAAAATGTTCCTTGGTTTTAAATTGTTAGTTTTTATTTCAAACTAAAAGGAGGCAAATTTTCAAAATATTTACTTTTAGTGTAATGGAACTTATTGGTAAATTAATTCTTAGAATTGAAGAGCCAGAAACTTTGTGAGCTTAGAAGCCTCCAAATTCAGAATACTATTTAACTACAACCCCAGTGTTTTATTACAGATGACTCAGTAAGTTCTCTAAAGAAATGAGTTTTTTAAAATGGAACTAGTATACCCTAATTTATGGAAACACAGGGAAAAAATTATAAAAGGGTTACAAGAACCCTTCCAAAATAGGTTTCCAGAGACATACCAAAAATGAAACAATCTAAGCTCTTGTTTGGCATATACTCATAAATCAATATTTTCTCCTCTTCCTTGATGCACCACCCGACCAGCCGGACTAAATTTCTGTGTTGCAACTTTGCGATAAGTTGGATTTCATTTTTAAATTCATCTAGACCTTGACCTGAATTTGAAGAAAGCCTCTTCACTGCTATCTCAAGTCCATCTTGTAGCAACCCCTAAAAGAAGAACTTGGAATTATAGCTATCTCAAGTACATTTTTATGCAATTTTGTAATTTGTCGGTTCTTTTAATGATAATTAAAATAAATAAGAAAGAGAAAAAGAAAATTGCAGTATCAAGATGGATGGAAATAGGAAGCACCTTATAGACGGGTCCGAATCCACCTTCACCGAGTTTATTGTCCAATGAAAAGTTACCTGTCGCTTTAGCTATTTGACTGAAATCAAAGAGTGGAAAATCTGAACTTCTTTTGCTGTTCCATTGATTGAGAGTTTCGTTGTTAGTTGCGTGCATTCTTTCTTCTTGAGAAATATCGGTTTCTATATCATTAAAGAAGATATAAAGTATTAGCTAAGTTTTTATGCAAATGAACGTGTTGACAAGTACTGTTCAATTGTATAAATTAGGAACTAAACCTGCATATCTCAGTTTTCTGACCAACAAAAAGACGATGAAGCAGCCAATAATAAGCAATGCCACAGATACACTGATGATGATAATAATAAGGTTTCTTCTTTTTCCTCCTGAAGGTCAACACGTATAAATATAGTTAATAGTTTATTTTTGCAATTTTGCATAGACGAGGCCTGAAGAAAAAGATTCAACATTCATAAGAAACTGATTGTAATTAGGTGGCAATTGTTCATCAAGTGGGATTCGGTTAGTTCACTTTCAGCTATATAGTCTGGCCGACTTTGGATTTGGGTTAATTTGTAGTGCATATCAGTTTTAATTTATCTCTGTGTAATTTTCAGTTACAGCTCGGTAGAGCTTGGATTATATTGAGTTAAAGAGTCTGTTAAGATCCTACAATTCCAGAGTACCAGGGGTTAGTTAGATTAAGGTTAGCACACACCATTAGTCTGTTAAGACAGCATTTTTGGCTAGTTGGTTTTGTAATATTCACGTATGGGTTCAGCATTATGGTACCTCTTCTAAATTCGACCAAGTAGGTGATTTTTTGTATTTATCCAAGTTTTGTTGTTTGCACTTAAAATGATTTGGATTAACTAATAACGCTAAAGTCGATACTGGTACTGTTCAGATAAATAACAGGTCAGGACAAGTACTGTTGCATCAAATTAATATGGTCATTTCAGGTTTCTGGTCCTTGACGTCATCTTTTCCTGTTGATTTCAACTCAATTTGAATCCTTATCCAACCTAACTACCTGACAAATAAGGATTTAAGAGATCTGGGTTTGTTGCCGTTTTGTAAAATAAACAAGTATATAAGAATAAAGATATTAAAGCTTTCTTTTTTAAAAATTGGAAGATAAAAGAGGCCATGTAAGGTGTTGAATACTTACCTTTACTGGTGCTATATGGAGAATTCATTGGAGGAGGCAGAGTTGGCTGGTTACCAGATGCTGGAGGACTCGGTATTACTGTCCCTGAGACATGTTGATCTGGATTTCCGTAAAAGAAGGTGTATATTTCATACCTCAGGTAACATCTCACTCCTAAAATTCTTCCACCTTGCCGTCCGTCAAAGAACTGTAGCATCAGATTAATAAGGTCTTCTAAACAATCATGGCATGCATTGTTTGAAATATCGGGCATGCACTGTGACATGCCATAGATCACCGGCAAGGATCCTGTTATGTTTATCACTCCGGTCCCAAAATGCTTTTGGGAGCTATAAGCTGCCTGATCTGAGGAACTGCTAAGTAATGTATTCACCACAGTATTGAAGTAGTTTCTTACAGTATTATTTGATGGATCCCATCCACTAAATCTACTGTCTGTCACATTTTGGTCGCTGGAAAATATGATTTTATTCGAATGCATAATAGTAGAGTTGAGTAACTGCTGGTTGGAGTACCTGATGAGGCACAAGTCATAATATATATTGGCTTCTTTGTTGTATGGGCATAGAGATAGATTCATTACACGTTCGAAGGATTGCTTAAGGCAGTCGCCACAAATAGATGAATTGGCGTCGCCACGACAGAGGACAAGACCATAGATCTGGTCCGGTGCTGCACCAATTGTATTTTCATAGTAACCCTGTTCTGCTACTGCTTGTGTGGAAAAGGAGGAGGAGAGTGTCTTGAGATTGGAACTGTACGTGCTATTTATGGTGTAGTTGCCGGAGGTGCCGCAAGCGTAGTAGAGTTCGTTTAAGACAGCTGCAGATGATAGATGTAAGCAGAGATTATAGAGGAAGAGAGCAAAAAGGCAGGGACTAATGTTCTGCATTGCTCTGTTTTTGGTCAAGGAACAAAATTATGATGAACTTGAGGAGCAAAATTATGTACATCTGGATGATATGTTGCATCTAGACGATAGTGACATAAATCTTGAGGTATCTCACTATGACTTGGTGTTGGATGATTAGCACAAATCAATTTGACTTGGTATCTCACATCTTCGTGACATAAATCTTGAGGTATCTCACTATGACTTGGTGTTGGATGATTAGCACAAATCAATTTGACTTGGTATCTCACATCTTCGTGACATAAATCTTGAGGTATCTCACTATGACTTGGTGTTGGATGATTAGCACAAATCAATTTGACTTGGTATCTCACATCTTCGAATAATTCTTCAATTTGACGAATTATACAAACCAATTATAATATTTAACTCATATATTCCTAAAATTTACGAACTTATTATTTACTTGTACAAATATTAATATTTTTATGTTTTATTTGAAAAATAACACTGCTACAAAAACATTAACCATACATGGCATATCATACACAAATGCGATAAAAATCCAATTTACCAGTGTGTAAAGGGAGGAGGCACTCGCGCGAAAATGACCTCAATCTTACACACACGGTCATTTAAAAAGCGACCATGTACTAAAGTAACCTATATTTGACACGGTTTGTTATTAATGAACCGTGTACACTTAGAGGCCTCCATACATGATTACTCGTATAGAAACCATGTATTTTTTTGTTCAAATCTCCAAACACGAATTTCTCACAAAAACCATGTAAGATTCTTTCACGCTCTCAACTGAATCAGTTCAAAATTTGTATGTAATATGTATGATTCAATTTGTATAAATCTGTATATGCATGTTATCATATTAATTAATTTATGTATGTTTATGGATAGAAAAATAACAGGGATGCTTGTCATAAGTCATAACATTAATTATAAACATCTTATGAAATATATATATAATTATATAGAGATCGACTATGGTGAGTTGTGAAGTAAAACGTCGTTTTACTTCATGCTCATATTCCATTTTGAAAATCTAAACAACCGATCCGAACCGCTCAACATGTTCTCCATATTGAAATGTGCTTGGAGACCAAATTTTACATTTTTTGGAATTTTTTTACTATTTATTAAGGTACTTTGAAAATCACAGATCCGGGTGAACAGTAAAAAACAGTAAAAAATTCTGGACCATTCGATCAGTGATTTTCAAAGTGGCTTAATAAATAGTAAAAAAATTTCAAAAAATATAAAATTTGGTCTCCAAGCACATTTCAATATGGAGAACATGTTGAGTGGTTCGGATCGGTTGTTTAGATTTTCAAAATAAAAATATGAGCGTGAAGTAAAAATGACATCTTATTTCACAACTTACCATAGCCCAGCTCTAATTATATATACACAAATTAAATAACAAAGCACAAACAAGCAAAACATATATAGATTAAAGTCAATATCATACATATATACATGCATGAGAATATTAGTATGTCCAAAAACAAGAAAAATGCGATAAAAATCCAACTTAGCAATATTGACTCTTCTCGTGCTTGAATAGTCAATATCATACATATATACATGTGTTGTTGCCATGGCCAATTTTAATTGTTAGTCACATACATCAATTCCAGTTGTTGTCCTGCAATTGATGGCCAGTTTCATTATTTTCGCATACGGACCCACATGCATGGGACCGAAAATAAAGTTGGGAAATCAAAATTTGTTTCTAATCATTTGATTTTTTTGTGGCCGGTTGGGAGGATTAGAGAGAACTGGGTAGGAAAAGTTGATACCAAAACTCAAATTCGGAATCCAAAAGTGGGTACCGAAAATGATATTTGGTATTGATAGTTTTTGTAAAAAAGTAAACAATCAATCCGATTTTCAAATTTTTTTTTTTATGATGGTTTATAAAAAAAATTCCCTGTGTTTGGGGTTTTTTTCCTAGTGGTTTCCTTTTATCTATTCAAGCACGAGATTTTAAAGTCGAGTCAACAATACATCAATTGCAGGACAACAACTGAAATTGATGTATGTGACTAACAATTAAAATTGTCTGCTAAAATAAATATAGAGTATGTGTCCGAACTAGCTAGTCTTTCATGGAAACAAATAATGCAAGAAGGAATTATCTTACCCGTACAAATTGTCCTTATTTTACCTCACTACCTCGGGTGGAAGTATTTTCGAACCCGTACCTGTTACAAATTGTTCATACCTGTGCCCTATCGTTATTTGCTACGGATTACCTTACCCGTAATCTACCCTTACCCGTTATTGTTGTCGGATAACGAAATGGTAGCGGGTAAATAATGGGTCGTGCTAATATAATAATAATTTTATTATTTACTAAATAAAACATTAAAACATATTAATTTCACACATATATACGTGTTTTAATGGTTAATTAAGTGTGGCACAACTACAAAGAGTAGTTGGAGAATGGATATTCATTGCCCATTAATATATAAATTTTTGTATAATTACCCGATCTGATAACGGGTACAGATCAATAGACTTTACTCGTACCCTTACCTATTTAGATAACAAAAAAAAACTTTACTCATACCTGTACCCGATAAGTTTATAAAAAAAAAAATCTTGTATCTGTCTTATTGGATAAAAGAGTGCCATTGACACCCCTACTAGTACACTATTGCCGTGTTTTTTTTTTATCCCAATGGTCCTTGTAATTTTTTTTTTGGATAATTGCCTGTGGGTTCGATTGTCCTAGTATTGTTGCCCAGTCAGCATCTCAGTCTTCTCATAACATTGAGGGCTTTGATGACTTTGAATAAACCACTGGCGAGTGCCGAGTCTACATGAAATTCTTCCAGATTCTATTAACGTAGACATCAAGCGTCTGTAAGTGCTTACAAAAGTTTTGGCCCTTTGTGATATCTATCATTATCAGTTGTTATGTTTATATTTCCAAAAACAGTGATTTGTATCTATTTAAAAAAATATTAAAAATTTCTCAAAAAAAATATAAATGTGAGGCATGATGAAGACATGAAAGACATGAAGAATTTTAACCCTCCTCTAGATAATTTAATAATTAAAATAGGGTAGAACTATGGTGTTCTTAAGCACCAAGCCTTTTTGTAAGCTTAACTCAAAAACCCATCGGATTGGTTTCAAGCAACACATCCAAACCGTTGAAACCGATCTACTTCACGAGTGATAAGTTTACATATTAAATTTATAAATTTTCAAACTAATTTAATATAAAGTCAAGCGGTCAAAAGTGATGAAAAATGAACACATTTAAATTAACTTATTTTGAATAATAAAATCTGATTCTCACTTCTCATTTCTGATCTGTTGTGCCTCTATAGGCTTACATATTACATAAAGGACCCTACAACTTGACAATATTCATTTCTTACTACAAGGTCCCTATAAACATACAAATCAATCTCAACACTCCCCCTCAAGATGGGCAAAAGATATCTATCAAGCCCATCTTGTCACAAAACCTAACTAGATCAATTGAGCCAAGTCCTTTGGTGAGGCAATCAGCTACTTGATCTCCAGTAGCTACATAACTCAGCTCCAATAGTCCACTTTCCAGCTTTTCCTTTATGAAGAACCTATCGATCTCCACATGCTTGGTTCTGTCATGCTGCACAGGGTTGTTGGCAATGTTGATCGCTGACTTGCTATCGCACCACAGTTTCACTTGAGCTCCGTGATTCACCTTGAGCTCTTCCAACAACCTCTTTAGCCACAGCATCTCTGCAACTCCCAATGTCATAGCCCTGTACTCGGCTTCTGCTGTCGATCTCGCGACAACCGGTTGCTTCTTGCTCTTCCAAGAGACCAAGTTACCCCCTACGAACATGCAATAGCCAGATGTGGACCTCCTGTCATCGAGAGAACTAGCCCAATCAGAGTCACAATAGCCCTCAATATTCATGTGCCCATTCTGCCTGAAAATCAAGCCCTTCCCCGGTGCACTCTTCAGGTACCTCAGAATGTGATACACTGCGTCCATATGGACCTTCCTAGGGTCATGCATGTAACGGCTCACCACGCTCACTGCAAATGAGATATCGGGACGAGTATGACTCAAATAGATCAATCTTCCTACCAGTCTCTGGTACCTCTCACGATCAACCTGTTCTCCTATCTCGGCGCTTATCTTGGCCTTCACATCAATTGGGGAAACTGCAGGTCTGCACCCCAACATGCCTGTCTCTGTGACCAAGTCTAGGACATACTTCCTTTGGGATAGAACAATCCCCTCTGCTCCACGAGCCACCTCAATCCCAAGAAAGTATCTAAGCTGTCCCAAATCCTTCACCTCGAATTCCTTTCCCAATTTTGTCTTCAACTTTGCAATTTCCCCCTCATCATCCCCAGTAATGATCATATCATCAACATACACAGCCAGCATAGTCATGTGACCACCATGTTGTCGAAAGAACACCGTGTGGTCAGCATTGATCTGTTGGTAGCCCATGCCTACCATAGCCTTCCTGAACCTATCAAACTAGGCTCGGGGAGACTGTTTCAACCCGTACAGCGACTTCTTGAGCCTGCACACCTTACCTACTGTCTGGTTTGTGCCAAACCCTGGTGGAACCTCCATATACACCTCCTCCAACAAATCACCATGAAGAAAAGCATTCTTCACGTTGAGTTGGTGTAACTGCCATCCTCCAACCAGTGTCCTTACTGTGCTCATCTCAGCCACGGGTGCAAAGGTCTCATCATAGTCAATGCCATAGGTCTGACTATATCCCTTCGCTACCAACCTAGCCTTGTAGCGCTCAACCAGACCCTCTGGATTCTGCTTCACTGTGAAGACCCATTTGCATCCAACAGCCTTCTTGCCTGGTGGTAGTGACACAAGCTCCCAGGTTTCGTTCTTGGTGAGGGCCCCGAGCTCTTCTATCATAGCGGCTTTCCATTTCGGATCTCCTTTAGCAACCTGCCAACACTTAGGAATAGAGACAGTGTCTAATGATGCAATGAATGCTCCATGTACAGATGATATGTGTGAGTAAGAGACAAACTGGGCAATATCATGTGGAAAACCATATCGGTCAGGAGGGATGCCCGCATTCTTGCGAACACTCCGCCTTACCGACAGGGGAGTAGGAGGAGTAGAGAGAGGAATCATATCACATGTGTATTCTGGGTCTGAGGTGGTTGGTGAAGGTGTCTCAAGAGTCGGAGTAGGCAGAGACGAGGGACTTGGCACAAGTGACACTGTAGGCACGGTTCCATCATTCTGCTGTGTTCTCCTAACATACACCTTACGATATCTCAACTCCCCCTGAGCCTGAGTTCTACCACCTTCGGGCTCATTCCTCTCAACTTCCGGCTCAACCATAGCCGAATTCTCAAGTACAGGACAAGGAATACTACCCACACTCACCATCCTCCTCTCATCCTCACTACTACTCTCCCCCTCTCGCCTCATACCTCCTGTATCGAGCGAGTCTCCAAAGGGTGATGTCGCATCTGAGGAATAGTATGATTCGAGTTCTCTGAATGTAACATCCATACTCACAAATAGTCTCTTCACTTCTGGGCTCCAGCACACATAACCCTTTTGAGTACCCGAGTACCCAACAAAGATACATCTCACAGCCCTAGGATCCAATTTTCCTACATTTGGTCTTTTGTCATGCACGAAGCACACACATCCAAAGGTTTTAAGGGGAAGAATATTTCCATTCTTACCTTTCAGCATTTCAATCGGAGACTTCCAATCCAACACCCGCGAGGGCATCCTGTTGATCAAATAGGCTGCTGTCAGAACTGCTTGCCCCCACAAGTACTTTGGGACTTTCATCGAGATCATCATACTCCGAGTTACCTCAAGGAGATGCCTATTCTTCCGTTCTGCTACCCCATTTTGCTCTGGTGTGTACGAACATGTGGTTTGATGTTGTATCCCCTGAGATGACAGGTACTCCCCAAATGCCCTATTGGTGTACTCTGTTCCATTGTCAGACCTCAATACCTTTACAACAGCACCATATTGAGTCTGAACCATTTTATGGAGGTCTTTGAAGCAAGCAAGCACATCACTCTTGTTTTTCATCAAGTAAAGCCAAGTCACACGAGAAAAACAATCAATGAAAGAAACAAAATATCTAAAACCATTCAAAGTAGTTGTGGGACAAGGTCCCCATACATCAAAGTGAATCACATCAAATATATAAGAACTCCTACTACCAGAGCTAGCATAAGAGCTCCTAGTATGCTTGCCTAACTCACACGCATCACACACCAGTTTTTCCTTATTAGCCTTTTCAAATAAAGACAGATACAACCTACTCAAAACAGAAAATGAGGAATGACCTAAGCGCCTATGATGAAGCAGCAGTAAGTCCTCCACACTCCTCTCAACTCCTCCAGCTCTCTCTACGATGGATGAGAGGGCCGAGTCCATACCCCCCCATCCATGTACCACAGCCCGCTATGCCAAGTGCCAGTCCCAAGCAACCTGCCGGTCCCCTTCTCTTGGAAGATCACCTTAGGAATATCAAACAAAACAACACATTTTAGTTGTGATATAATGGCACTTATGGATAAGAGATTCACAGGAAAAGAAGGAGCATGCAAAACATTAGACAAAGTCAAAGTGTTGGTACATTTCACAGTACCCTTACCAACTACGGGCTGAGCCGTACCATCGGCAGTCTGAATGCTCTCTGGGACTGCTAGGCAAGTATAGGAAGAAAACTCCCCAGCAGCACCAGTCACATGGCGAGACGCACCAGAGTCGACTATCTAATCTGGTGATCTGGTGGGTATAGAGGCTAGAGCAAAAGTATCATGAGTACCTGTGGCTGTGTGGGCAAGAGAAGCAAAGTTACCCCTGGATGAAGATGAGGTAGATGCATCATCTCTCACACTCTTTTCATCACCTGTCAGCTTCTGCCTGTTCCTGAGTGCCTGAGAATAGGCCTCCATGAGTGCCTGATCCTCCTCTGTAAGATCCCCACCAGCTTCTTCTTCCTCCTCTGCAACCATCAGGTGTGCCCGGTTGCCTCCTCTTCCACCTCTCCGACCTCCACGGCCACGACTACGACTCCCAGACTGCCCCCTCTCACCTGTATATCTCTCCTTTGGTGGCTTAGGGCAAGCCTGCTTCAGGTGACCTACCTCACCACAGTTGTAGCACTGTCGAGTCTCACCCCTGTACCCTATGTTACCTGAGTTGGAGACCACTAGTGCTGACTTCACTCCTGGAAGTCCTCCTGTCCCAGCCTGTAATCCTATATGGCTCTCCTCCTGTATCATCGCAGAGATCGACTCATCCAGAGAGGGGATCTTCGAATGGGCTAGCAACACTGCGCTCCTCTGCTCAAATGCTGAGTCCAAATGCCTCAGAAAGTGCATAGTCCTCCTTTGGACATCTCTCAAACCCTTCTTGCAATTTGGATCCAAACAGCACTCAGCAGGAGAGAAATGATCGTAATCTGCCCACAGTCGCTCCAAATCTGCGGCATACTCCTGAATCGACCTACCTCTCTGTGCTACCTCCTCTATCTCTCTCTCGATCTGGAACACTCTCATATTATTGTCAATCCCTGCATAGATCCTCATCAACTTCCCCCAGACATCACTCACGGCCTCTATGCCATCAACCGTCTTGGCAATAGATGCAACCATAGAGTTTAGAAGCCAAGTGTGTAGCAGACTGTTTGTAGACCTCCACTCACTGTACCCAGCTGAGCCCTTAGCTGGCACGTCCATCTCACCTGTGATATACCCATCCAGGTTCTTCCCTACTAGGGCCCTCTTAACCCGACGCGACCAGCTCAAATACGTGGCTGGCCCATCCAGTTTTATGTCCACAGACTGAAGATCCAACTTCTGCAACTTCGGCTTGCTCTCAACAGGAGCTTGGCTCCCGGCCAACGCTCGTACCACGACAGCGAGCTCATCAGGAGTCAGCTTCGCACAAGCCTTCGCAAATGCATTCCCGGTCTCCTCCTCTGACATTGATCCGACTCAAATCTACGCCTGACGTATCGATCTTAGTCTGAATCACTAATACCCTCTTAGACCCGATCTTGCACCCTCAAGACGGATCTAGGTCATCTTCCTCTTTCTTCTTCTTCTCTCTCGACCCGAACTTGATCTATCTCATCAAGATTCGAACTCAAACCCGATTAAAACCCGCTTCTCGGGTATCGTGGGGTATAGGCCCCCCACGCTGGCCAAATCAGCACAACAAGGCTTACCCTAGGTGGCTGGCCGGCCCTAGAAGAGGTGGCTCGGCCTGGCTAGGTCAAACCGAGAGAGAGAAGAAGAGGGAGAAGTGGCAGCGGCTTGGCAGCAGCTGGGTGGACCTAGGCTGAGCTGTGCTCGGCCAAGAGAGAGGGAAGGCGGAGCAGAGAGTGAGGCCGGCGACTGGGCGGAGCAGAGCGGCGGCTCTAGGCGGGAGGAGCCAGACCTGGGCGGGCGGAACCAGCAGCTGACCTAGGCGGCTGAGGCCAGACCCGCGGCGGCGGAGCTCAAGCGGGCAAGGTGGAGGGTCTGCGAGGCCAGGCGACGGCGGACGGAGCTCAGGCGGCCCTGGCTGAGGGGTGGGGCGGAGAGCTGCTACAGTGCCGCGTTTTTTCAAAGAAGAGGCTCTGATACCATTTTGAATAATAAAATCTGATTCTCACTTCTCATTTCTGATCTGTTGTGCCTCTATAGGCTTACATATTACATAAAGGACCCTACAACTTGACAATATTCATTTCTTACTACAAGGTCCCTATAAACATACAAATCAATCTCAACAACTTATAAACCATCTTTTTTTTACTGCTTGACTTTATACTAAATTAGTTCGAAAATATATAAATTTGACATGTAAACGTATCACTCGTGAAGTAGATCGATTTTAACGGTTTGAATTTATCGTTTGAAACCAATTCTATAGGTTTTTGAATTAAGTTCACAAAAGGACTTGGTGAGCTTAATAACACCCTAGTTCTACTCATTAAAATATATAAAATATATGTAATTCAAATATAATTTGATTATGGCCTGAGAAAGGCAATCACATTTGACATGACGAACTTATAAGAATCTGTAAGTATTCGCAAGTATAAAAAATACTATCTCCAAGAATATCGCTATTGCCGACAGAAGTCTACCGAGAATACCGACGCTATTAAGCACCTTTAACCTCACGGATACTCATATATTCCTATAGTTGAATTCAATAATTGTGGCGGTTATATGAAGAAAGGGCTATGTACAGTGTTGACTATTGAACCATTGCAAGTATCTTCACCAAGGCCATGTCATATCTAGTCCCTGTCCGTCATTGTAGTTGAATTGTAGTGGGTGAAAGTTCCACTAATTTGTCGTCAACTACAATAGCAGAGATATGATTAGGAACTAAAGTTTTGTCTAATTGTCGGCGAAAATGTTTGATTGAAATGTTTGCTTGACCTTTGGCCCATTTCTATCCGACTAATCTGTGGCTAAAATTCGTTCATATCTACTACTAGTCCATGCATGTCATAATTCGAATCTATAATAGAAAAGTATAAAGATATATCATCAAATTTGCAATTGGAAATTAATATGACTGATAATTTAAATATGATACATATATAATTTTTAGATAGTTTATTTTTTTATAGGTCATGTCATAATTTTTTTATATGACCTTTCAAAAGAACTACAATATATATCGATTTCAAATTATATAGATGCTGTCCTTATTTTACTCCGTGTTAAAGATATTCTTATTTATCAGTTTAAACGTGAAATAAATTCTGTATTTGCATGTTACTCTACAATTAAACATCACTTAAAAGTTAAAACCATTATTCGAAACTAAGCTTGATATTTAAACAGACAACTTATATCAATGCAAATGGGCTGAGAGTTGAATGGTTTTTGAAAGGCCCGTTAAGCAGTTGGAACTATTGTCCATTAAGAAGCACATTTATGTAGCCCAGGTGGATTAATTATCACACATGTACAATGAAGAATCACTCATTTATTTTCCATCTTCATGCACATTTTATTTTTGTACACGCTTTTCGTTGTCTAATTAATAAATTGTATGTGAGTTTGAATAACATTAAATTCCAAATTAATTTTAAAAAATAAATCGCTAGTGAATTTAAAAACATCATATAATATTTAGATATTAGGAAAAAAATGAATTAACCATAAGAGTGGGTATTAAATCCAGTTGCAGAGCAAAAAGAACAAGTGATTAGTGAGAGTAAAATAGAGGCTTCTAACTCAAATAAACTCAAATAAAATTGACATTAAATTTGGACAACATAACAAGATATTAGAATAGAACATAAAGATCTATCAAATCAATGCTTTGTTTTCATTATGGGGTCCACTATTGCTTTCCTTATTTTGTTGTTGTTGATTTTTTTCACTCTCGTTTTCGTTAGTGCTTTTCCAATTATAAATGACACCGTTTTTAATGAAGACTCTCAAATCTGCATTTCAATATTGTGTTTACCAGAAGAGAGCATATGAGAGAGATATCATCATGTGTATATATATATATATTTTTTTTTAAAATATAAAATAATTTACTTTGTTGTCATTTATTATATTAGTATTAACACTGATTCTTCAAACTATTTCAGATGTTATATAATTTAAAATAATTATGTTGTTAGTAAAAAATACTTTTCTCAAATACATTTTAGGAATATAATTAGTATTAATAAGCTGCATAAATAAAATTAACTTAATTATAGTAAAAAAATAAAATTTGGGAACAACGTAATTTCTCACAGGAGAATATATATTAGATGACGTGTTTTATTTTTCTACAAGAGCATAATATAAACAATAATTATAATGCATTACAATTTCTGGAATACAAAAAATAATCGACAACATGACAAGTCATGATGCGTGTCATTCCATTTATCTCCGAATTCATATCACCTCAGATAACAAAGTATTTTTGTTTAGATCAGGTCTCAATATAATGCGCACAAATATTAAAGGAGCTCCATGCATTAATTCTACTTCAAACCGAATTGATCTAAATTATGATTGGACGGTCCAGATCTAAACACAAATATTATGTAACCTCATACGAAATGAACTTTTTATCTCCGGGATGTCATTTTTCACGTGATAATATATAGTTTTCAGAAGAAAATTAATTTAGATTTCATGGTACAATTAATTTTGAGCTGATAATGAAAAAAAATAACATAGAATAAGAAAATCAGTTTACTCCTCTTAAACCATGGAATTAATTATTGAAATAATTGAATTAAAATTTTATTTTATGCGAATTTTTTTCTTAAAAAGAAGAAGAAGAATTGCTTAATACTAAACAAAAGAAAATACAACAGGAACTGACATCCCTCAGAATATATAACAACATATATGACTAACCAAATGGAAAACTTTGTGTAAATAATTTATTAATTTCAGAATCATAAATATTAATTCTGAAAACTGTGAACATCCAACATTTTGTAGATAGTATATGGTATATAAAGAAAAACTTTTGGACTTGTAGCAAGTACTGCTGTGATGGTAAAAAAACTTTTGAATTTTGATGTTTGTAAATATAGCAACAATTATCTAATTATCAAACTAAAAGGAAATATTATAGATATTGAATGAAAGTCATGTGATATTCATGACACAAAATTTTTTTTTCACTCACAGAAAATTCATGCTTCTTTTGCCTTTGTACATCTTCACTCACAGAGAATTAATAATTCATGCATCTTCACTCAAAAAGTAAAACATCGATCATAACTTTTCCATTTCAATATCAGAACCTCTATAAATAAGAACCATAGAAATACTTATACCTCCATAGATATACTAATAATATAGTCTGGAAGTGAATGTAAGAATTGTAGGAAACTAAACTTGTTCAAGAATACGATAATGTTGTTAAGAGTTTAGTTTTCTCCAATATCTTATATTCGCTAAACTTGGTGAAATTCAAATATCTTTCTATTTTCCATTATTTTTTTATTTTTAATTCTTGTAGTCAATGTTTGGATTTTGAAATTGAGAATCAGAGAAAATAAAACCATTGTTTTCCAGAACAGTGGTTTAATTTTCTCTGATATCTTATTTTCAATTGCTCAATTTGTTCGATGCTCTTAATATTGTGGAATGTTGACAAACAATGACTGGATACAGAAAGCTAAGTTGTGTTCTTTTTATATTTATTAAATGATGTCTTACATATTAATTGATTATTTATCTCAATTATTGTGATGTATGTTAATTTCAATTTCATATTTAAACCAACATAAATCTTACTAAATTTATTTTTCTTTTTTTTTTTTGCTCCAGTTTCTCCTGTATGCTTTTTCAAAAGAGAGGTTTTGAGGTTGCACAACCTACATTTATTTATGACATTGTGTCAATTTCTTCTACGAGAACACCATTAAATAGATTAAAATATGTGTTTGCAAGCATTTATGAATATGCTGTTTGAGCTTGTGTTGATATTTTGTTATTTTCTTCCTTTTTTTTTTCTAATATCTAATTAAAACCGAGTAAGTGGTCCCAAATTGATACTTGTTTTTGTTGATAAATGAAATGACGCCACTGTAGACAGCGAGTGGGACTCACCAACTATAGAGTGATAATTGCACCTTTAACCCAATCGAAAGATAGATGTCACTATAGACAAAGC
This sequence comes from Carex kokanica, assembly GCA_025461125.1. Taxonomy (NCBI): domain Eukaryota; kingdom Viridiplantae; phylum Streptophyta; class Magnoliopsida; order Poales; family Cyperaceae; genus Carex; species Carex kokanica. Next base: position 58,081 of record JAJGRX010000111.1, on the reverse strand, counting down.
ATCACTGACCAAATAATTACAACCACAACAACCCCCAATTATAGAGCTGATATAAAGTAGTAAATTAATCACTCTGTTAAAAAAGAAAAATCAATCAATATCTCAAAGTTTATGATTGATCAGGTGAATTTTTAATATTTGGTGTGTTTTGCGAAATTAAATCACGTGGGGTTAAAGATAATAAGATATATATATATAGCAAAAAAATGCGTTGGTTTTCTTGTTAAAAAATATGCAAGTTGACAAACAATATTATCATTGAAGGCACATTACAGTTCAAAAGTTACGAAGAATTAATTAATATTCGAAGGGTGTAGGTGCTGATAGAGTAGAACATTTTTCATAAACCATAATTAAAATTTTCTTTTTTACGAAACCATAAGAACTGAAATGCTATTTTGGTCCGTTATTTTTTTTTTATTCCGGATTGAAATAACATTTCGGTCCGGTCTCCTTTTTGGATTTTCTGTGGTACTGGTTTCACAATTTTTCATATGAGCCACCATAGAAAATTCAAAAAGAGGACCGGACCGAAATGCTATTTCGGTCCGAAATAAAAAAAAATGGCGGACCGAAATGCCATTTCGGTTCTTATGGTTTTAAAAAACAAAAAAAGTAATCAAGTTGGTTTCGTAAAAATATTTTTTTTAATTATGGTTTATTAAAAAAATTCGATAGAGTATGGATGTAAAGAACCTATTTTCATTTATAAATTCCACAAGGCTGCCAAGCATTTCAAAAAAGAAATAATTTTTGTTAATAATTGTACCAATAGTGGTGTTATCTTTTGTATTTTATCAATTTTGAGATGATTCCCATGATCATGGGCCTGACTTCGGTTTGAACCGAACAATCCGAAATTTACTTCAGTTTGTTCGGTTTGGTTCTTATTCGGTTGATGGTTTGATTGGTTCGGTTCTACTTTTTAAAACCAAAAAAAATTTGGTTTAATTATTTTACTTCAGTTTCAACCAAACCGACCATTTGAACACCCCAACCCATCTCTAAATATTTTGGTTCTAAAATGTTACGATTTCATGGGTCTTCTTTGATTTGCCGCAAAAGATCCAAACGGCCACATAGAATATGATAATTCATTAATTTAATTAGGTTCAAGGACCACTTAATATATATAATATTTACATATCTCTCACCTTTTGTATAAAGGGAAAGGATATCTGTCGGATGAGGAGCATAGAATTCACATTGGGTTCCTTTCTTTCGTTTTTGGAGAAGAAGAGATGAGTTCAGTAGAGGAGCTCAGAATTAGTCTGCTAGAATTTGAAGAAAACCGTAATGAGGTATTTTAAATCTTTCAATATTAATTTGGTCCCTCTTAACTTAATTTTTATTTGCTTATCTTTTACCAGTGTACAACTGTCCAGTTAGAACTGCTGAATTTGTATCATTTTCATGAAATCCCTGTTCAAGTCTTGGGTTTAATTTTATCAATTATTTCTTACAAACTTTTTAGACTGGTTCCATTTATTATGAATTCTTATCCTTTTGAGAAACATGGGAGTTGTTAAACGATTTCAATCAAACAAAACCAAAAAAGATTGTGAACAAAGCCAGGGATGATGGACTAAATTTTATTGATTTCTTTGTTACAATTTTTTATTCGTTTTTTATTAGAATTTGAGAACAATTTGCTACCATAATGTAGGAAATTGACCCAAACACCTTACCAGTGAAGCAACAAACTGGAGGCTGGAAAGCTTCCTCTCTAATTCTGTGTAAGTAGCTAGAAAGTTCTTCTTCTTGTTCCCTATGGCTTCTTTTGTTCCATTTAGCATTATTTTTTTTACTGGTAGATTTAAACCTATATATTTAGTAATTAACAATCTCGAAAGAATAGAGTTCTGATGGAATTTTCCTTATGAGTGATTAACTAGCTAGGTTGTCTCTCTGCTAGGGGTTGATTGCCTGAGCTCCAATCGAGTTCAACTTCTGCTTTATTTTTTATTAGTTAAGCTAAGCCAGTACAGCTCGCTAGTAACTAGTAACTGATATATATCAACTGGTTACTGGTACCAACATTGTGTATTAGGACACAGTCCTATACTCCAATGTAGAAAGTCCGACATGGTATTCAGTGGTTTGAAAAATCGGCCGAGTCGGACCAGAATCGGCCGGAGGCGAACCGATAAAATTGATTGTCAATCGATATAATCGGCCAAATTTTCTCTATTTCTCTTGCGTTAAGAGCAAAATTAAACTGTTTTGATGATTAAATCGAACCAATTTGTATTTTTCCATTGCTGTCGAAGAAAATTGGGGAAAATAGATGCGGCTGTGGAGAAGAGAAGAATGTTTAAAGAATTATAAAATGTTAAATAGACTGGGTGTACGTGAACTCTAGTGTTTTGTTTTGAGAACATAAATTGTTTCATTGTAGACCATGTTCATACTAACTATTGGTATTATGTAGTTAAGTAGATCCAAACAAATTGATGTGTACAGCTGATCACACTCAAAGTGGTTTTTTTTTTTTTTTTTAATTTGACTAAAGGATGGGAGTATGGCCGTATGGGATTACTGGGTTAGAAATTTGATTGTTCTAAAAATATAAAAGTAAAAAAAATTTTAAGTAGAAATTAGAAATTTTATTTTTCTCTTGTAAATATTAGTTCGTATTTTTATTTTCTCTGTTTTATTTTTTTAAGTAATTACAGCACAAATTTGATTGTTATCACATTAATGACTTTATTGTTTAGCTCAATACAACAATATCCCGTTTTATATTTTAATACACAGGATCGTCATAGCATTTGACAGTAAAAAAATACTTTGGTTGTAATGAATGTAATATATTATATAAGTAAATTATTTGAGTATAATATTTTTGTCTTAACATAATTTCTTGTCAAATTATTTTTTTATCAATTTTTTTCTATGTTTTGGCTACAATTAAAACAAGCTTGTGCAAAAAAAATCCGAGTTTCCAATCCGATTCCAATTCTACGGTCAAGTATCTGATTCCAATTCCGATTATGAGTTTCACAATCATGGTATTGACAATCCATCTAGGAGAAGTGAACTAATGAATTATCTTATAGCTTACAATTGTTTAATTTCTGATAAAAATAACAGTTACTGAGCTATGTCTGTCCATTGCTATCATGGGCATCACAAAGAACCTAGTGGTTTTTCTGAAAACAGAGCTACTTGAAGATAATGTTACGGCAGCAACACATTTCACGACATGGGTGGGCACTAGTTTTCTTACCGCACTTATCGGAGCGTATGTGTCAGATTCTTATTGGGGAAATTATTTAACTATCATGGGTTTCGCTATCATCTATATGAGTGTAAGTCAACAACTCAAGTTTTACTTGCTTACAGTTTGGCTAATTGTATTGATCAGTATATATGTCAATCAAGTAGCATGATGCATGGCCACAAACTGGAGTATTGAAATTTTTTAAAGTAATAATTCATAGGAAAATATAAAATAGACAAGAAGCAGAATTCACTAAAAAATAAATAAAGAAATATGCAAGTTAGCTATGTGTCTTACCAGACTGCCTTAGTATTATTATTCTGCTAAAAAGAAAAAGAAAAAAGGTACTCTAACAACCGACATTCCATCTGTAAAATTATGTTGAGAACAAGGAGTCCTGTTATTCAAAAGTGTCAAAACCAACATAGAGATGGTTTTATATTGTTGTATGAGAAACAAGTTACTTTAATTTGGAATTATATTCAATGTTTGTTGTCTTCTTCCTTTTTCCAAAGGGGATGGTGAGTTTGACTCTATCGGCATCGCTCTCAGTCTTGAAGCGCTCCTCTTTCTTCACCTTTCTGGGCCTTTACATGATTTCTTTAGGATCTGGCACCATAAAACCATGTCTTCCGGCCTTTGGAGCCGATCAGTTCGACAAAACTGATACAAGGGCAAAGGCATCCTTCTTTAGTTGGTATTATCTCTCAATCAAGATTGCTGATTTCATTGCGAGTACAGTTGTCGTATGGATTCAAGATAACTACGGATGGACCATAGGATTCGGTATACCTACCTTGCTAGTAGGCATAGCCTTCTTGGGTTTAATGTCAGGTTCAGGATTTTATAGGTACCGCAAACCCAGCGGGAGCCCTTTTACTAGACTGTGTCAAGTAATTGTTGCGGCTTCAAGAAAATATAATATCAATTTTCCAGAAGACAATTCTCTTTTATATCAGGCAAAAGGAAAGTTGGAAATTGTCCAAGAAAATGAAGAATTGGAACATACCCCTGGATTCAGGTGATTCTTTATTTATATTTCCTGAATTTGGGTATTTTTCGTAATTTGTATTACCTATCTTATCCGGTAATACGTTTTGTATCTCTTTTAAATGGAACAAAAAATATCAGAAGTTTAAATTTTGATCCATCAACTTCTACTTAAATTGAATATGAAAATTATAAACATCATTTTCTGCTAACATCCCTATTACTGCAGTTTTCTTGACAAAGCGGCCATTGTCACCACTTCAGACTTCTCCATCTCTGGCACACTTAACCCTTGGAGCCTTTGCACTATGTCGCAAGTCGAAGAGTTGAAATCTATACTTAATTTTCTTCCTATTTGTGCCACATTTATTCTCTATTCCTCGGTTGTAAGCCAGGAAACGTCAGTTTTTGTAGAACAAGGGATGGTGATGGACCGACATGTTGGCTCTTTAAACATCTCGCCGGCCTTGCTTTCTATTTCCGATGTGCTTGCAGGTGTTGTATTTGCACCGATATATGACAAGATAATTGTGCCAATAGCTTATAGATTTACTAAAATAGAGGGAGGCATATCTCAATTGCAACGTGTTGGGATTGGTTTGTTCTTTTCCATTCTTGCTATGTCATCAGCCGCAATTGTTGAAGCAAAGCGGTTACAGATTGCAAGAGATGAAGGTCTTATGCATAAAAATGTTGCGGTTCCAATGAGTGTATTATGGCAAATACCGCAATATATCTTAGTAGGTGTTGGACAAGTGTTTTGCTTTGTTGGCATGCTCCAGTTCTTCTATGACCAAGCACCAGATTCCATGAGGAGTCTTTGCATGGCACTCGTTTTTCTTACAATATCACTTGGGAGCTACGTTACTTCATTTATATTAACAGTTGTTGATCGGGTTACTGGATGGATCCCCGACAATTTAAACGAGGGACATCTTGATCGCTTTTTTGGGTTGGTTGCGGGTTTATGCTGTATTAATCTGGTTGTGTTTGCTTTTTGTGCCTCAAGGTACAGATATAAGAGGAAATAGCTAGATACTTGCATTGGTTGATATGTCTACCAATTCATGTGTTGCACTCTATAGATGGAAGGTCATGGTTTTAAAAACTTGATTTATAACATGGTTGATAGAGTTTCGTCAGAATGAAGGAAGCAATTAATACTTATGCATGCATGCATCTCTTGTTTAAATGAATAAAACGTAAATATACAATGTTTTCTTCTTGAGCATTCATCCATAGAGACTTAACAATATAAACCTTCCTGCTACAACAGCTAGGAACCGATGATAATCAAAGGTTGTTTATACACACTACTACAAAAATGGATCTACTAATGACCATTTTCTTTCGATTTATACCGATCTTGGTCTGAAGTCGATAGACCAACACTTTGTAAATAAGTTGACATATTTTTTTTTTCATGGTTAGATGGCCTGTGCTACTAACAATATATTGATAAAAAAAAGCTATTTACAAATCAAAGTTGGAAAGAAAATATAGACTCAAACATGGCATTTTCGCCCTGCACCCACCCTCCTACCTATTTACAATTTAGCTATCGAAAATTGCCACTAGCAAGGTGCAGTAAATGCTCACATACATGCGTACATTGCCCATAGGGATTGCACAGCCACTCATGTATCTCAATGGATGTACCATATATTAATAAGGAATGACACCGGTTTGGACTTCTAGTAAAAAATCCATCTATTCCTCTCTCTATATAGCGCCCATCCTCCCGCGGCACATACCACATCCCATCGAATCCTGCCTTGTTTATCCAGGCCCTGCCGCAATCTTAGCCATGCTTCTGCAATCGTTGGAGACACGCGGTTGCGGATATTGCGACTCAGAAGCAACCCATGTCGAAAACATTTTGCATAGGGACAATCCCACTGCAAATGGTCTCATGTTTCCATTACATCCCTTGAAGTTGACATATTCTTCTATTGGTCTGGACTTTTCTTACCGATAGGAAAGTTATCCAAATTTCTACTATCGGTCGGTAATGAGAATGAGATTGTGGAGATGCCAATGCAGATTTATTTCAAGCATGCAGATGCCAATGCCAGGAATGGAGAGAGAGCCGAGATCTGGTGCTGAAGTATTGATGAAAAGAGCAAATGAGAATGAGGTTGCCGTCAGAGGGCTTGGTGGGAACAGAAATGGTAGCGAAAGAAGTTGTGCAGATTCAAAGGCAATTACTTCAGGAAGCAAGGGTAAAAGTGAGAATTTTGGGGAAGGAGGGGTCGGGTGAGTTGGTTGAATGTGTGAAAGAGGCAGCGAAGAAATTGTGTGACCCAGGTGAATATAGCGGTGCTGGTGCTGGTCCCTCTAGACAGATTCAAACTGATGCTGGTCATTCACTGACAAGGGAAAGGGGGAAAAGAGGAGGTTGTTGCCAATGCCAATGCCAATGCCGACACCAAAGCCACGAGGGTCTAGGGGACCTGTGCTGCCCAGTGGGTCTGAGAAGAAGAAAGCAGCTAGTGGAGGTGGAGGTGGAGGTGGAACAGAGGAAGCAGGAGAGAGAAAAGAAAGGGAAAGCAGCAGAAGCTGGTGTGGGTGTGGGCAGTGTGCTGAACTCTGCAAGGAAACGATGTAGAGAGGAAGTTGGTTCTCTGCTCTCCTCTGCACTCATCCCCTCTTAGAAGAAATCATGACCATCAACATTCTTGCTCTTGCTCTTGCTGCTATATATTTGTCCACAATATATAAATTCTTTTGCTTGTTTATGTTCTGTTGGAATCAGGATATGGAATGAATACCTATAGGAGCGGGAAAAAGGTGCATTTGTTTGTAGTAGCATACTGGGTATGGTAGGATATGATAAGATAGGAAAAAGAGTAGCTAGCTAGAATGTTAACTAAACAGCATAGCAGCACCATTTGTTTGTTGTAACTATAACGTACTGTATGTGCTAATTTTGTCGTCCTGTAAATATCAGATAGATATTGGCGGGGAGGGCTTTATAAATATGTGGTATTGTGGCCCCATTCCATTTTTGTATATATTTATTTATTATATCATAATATTCCCTCTATGCTGTTGTTGTGTCATGTGTGGTGTGGGTGCTGCGCCTGTCGTATTAAACCAGTAAGTAGCTTTTTTCAATGAAGGAAAATTAGGTAATTAGAATATGTTGAAAATTGATTAAGAGTTGCTTATATTAGTATCAGATGCATGGCTACTATAATTAGCAATTTCTATTTTAGTAGAGTCATAATTAGAGGCAAGATGTGCAGGAAATAGCATGAACTGCAGTTCTGGTCAGCAGCGGTAGTTTTGGCAATAGGTGCTAATTTTAGATTGTAGTGCAGTTATAAAAAGTAGTGGGTTCTAAAATTAGATAGATGTATTTGTTATAAATTTGTAAGCATGTTATGTAATTGATTGCAAGGTGTTAAAAAAGACAATTGAGCAGTTTTGATAAATTAGTTTTCTGTTCAGCAGCAGATTTTTGTTTACCAGAATTTTCGGTCAAAACTTTGTTTTCGTACCAGCAAAAGACTGCTGCAATTAGCCAAGTTTCCAACAGTATTTAGTAATATTTCTTTTCCGCAATTTGATAATTAATCCATGCTTATATATTGCAGCTTCAAATTAGTAGGCGTATTTAACCATAGAAGGCAAAATCGGCTGTTCCGGAGCGAGATCGGATAGTACCGATCCGATTTCAGGCTGAGTTACGCGGTTAGTGTAAATTTCGTCCAATTTCGGACATTCCGGCTCAATTCCAGCCGAATTTCGGCCATTCCATACCGATTCCACACAAATTTCGGCCGAAATAGACCGATTCTACCGAAACGTGAATTAAACAAACTCCAAAATGTTTTGAGCGCTGCGAATCAAACCTATAACCTCTAGCTAAGCAACCAAAGCCAACTACCACCACACCATACAACTTTTGTTGTTAGAAAAAATAACTCATTCATATATAACAATTGTAATTTGTATTATATCAAAAAGTGTGTTTTTAGTTGTAATACTTGTATTATATTATATTAGTGGATTATTTGATTGTAATCATTTGTCAAAACAGAAATTGTTGACAAATTATTTTTTTATCAATTTTTTTCTATTTTTTTAATATAAAACAGGCTTATGACAAAAAAGTCCGATTTTCCAATCCGATTCCACGGTCAAAAGACCAATCCCGATTCCGATTTTTCCTTATATGTATTAAACCAGTACTTGCGTAGTTTCTCAAGGAAAGTAAAAGAAAAGAAAAGTAGCGGAATCAATCAAATAAATGAGTTCAAATGCCCGTTGCGGTACACTTGTACATCCATGTACGCTCCAATATATCCATCTTAATTTAGAAAACAAAGTAGACAAATTAAGAGATCTAGGAAAAAGCATAGAAGGAAAAATCGGAATCGGAATCAGGATCGGTCCCGCCCGATTCTGATCCGGATCAGAAAAATCGATCGGAATCAGTCTAATCGGATCGGAAAATCGGACTTTTTTGCTAGAATGAATTGGTACAAATTAGTGAATTACAATTGTTATATATAAATGAGTTGTGTTATATAACAACAAAGGTTAGATGGTGTGGTGGTAAATAGCTTTACTCCCCATCTAAAGGGCATGGGTTCGATCCACGCTGAGCTCAAAATTTTTTTCTGTTTGTTTAAATTCGCGTTTCAGCTGAAATTTGACTGGAGTAGTTCCGGAATGGTCAAAATTGGCCGAAATCTGCACTATCCGCATAAATTGGCCTGAAATCGGATCAGCACCGTCCAATCCTGCTCTGAAACGGCCGATTTTGCTCCGGAACGGCCGATTTTGCTTTCTATGGCAAAAAGTCCCAAAGCATATTAACTAGCACAACTGAAATATATACTCTATCAATGAATCTACCTATTTCACAACCACTTCTGTGTGTGTGTGTGTAAAGCACATGTATTCCTATATATTATATGGAACCTATTGAAAATGGTGGTAGGTCATAAATTTAACATAATATAACCTAAATGCCATGAAAAGAAAAACAATAGTAATTAACAGATGGAGGAAAAAATAAAAAATAAAAAGCAAAAGGCTGCTGGTTCTATTCACCTTTTCCTTTTAGAGCTGTATTTGGCTGTAAATAAGGCAAAATTCACTATGTATGCTTTCTGTTCTGTCATTCGGATTACAAGGCATGCATATGATATGATCATATCATAATTGCTAGATTACCCTCCTTTAAGGCATAAATCTCCCAACCAAACAACCAAATATGTAGTAGTAATGATTAACTAAAACACACAATTAATATTACAAGTGGTCAGATCAAGAGAAGATGAAGAAGATGATGATGATGATGATGATAATTAAATATTAAATAATTCAGACAGACAAGCAATCCGAATCCATCTTGTCAGCCTTAGCAGCAGCACGATTTCGACCACAGCAGGGAGCATCCAAGACGTCGAGGTTGTACAAGATGGGGATGATGAGAAGGGAGCAGAGGAAGGAGAGAACGGGGCCGAAGATCCATAGTAGGAGAGGAAGAGCGGTGTAGAAGAGGCGGTTGCCTACGGTGTTGAGGAGGAAGCTCTTCTCGAGCAGGCCGCATAGGTAATCCTGCGAGAGGCAGTTGGTGATGACTGATGCACCATCTTCATGATCATGATCAAGTTTGATATTGATGAGGAAGTTGACCTGGGTGATGAATCGGATAGAGAGGGAGTAGCAAAGGAAGGCGAAGACGAATAGAAGCAGCAGGATGACATACTTGAGGGAGAGCATAAACTCCCCATGGGCCCCGAACACTGCATTATTCAGCGGCCGCTTGATGCTATACGTGCTGCTCAGCACCGCCGCCAGACCCGTGCACAGCAAGATTGATGTCGTCCCCATAAGCGTGGACCCCATGATGGCATTCCGGATTGACTGCACCGCGAGGATATTCTTCTTGTCGTTGTCCTTTATCATGGCCGCCACCCAGAGGTGCCGCCCTGCCGAGTTGATGCCGATGAAGGTGCGGTGAGGCTCAGTGCGCACCTTGTGCCATAGCCACCCGTGGTATGCCATCAGTAAAAACACGGAAAAAGGCACCAGAACCAAATCCAGGTAGCTCGTTCGCTCCGTCATATTAATCTCTCTCTCTCTCTCTCTCTCTCTCTCTCTCTCTGTGTATATTTGTGTGTGTGATGATTGAATTATATATGTTAATTTCCTTGTGTTTCTTTCTTTGCAAACGTGGATCGAGGTTTGAGATGGAATTAATAGAAGGGAATATGGAAACGGAAGTAAGGGAGGTGGTGGCTATAACATGTGCTGTGCCTGTGCGAGAGATGTGTGTGTGTGTGTATATATGTATGATAATATGAATGGGGCATTAGCATTAGCAATTTAACAATTTAACATCAACATCCGCATATATATATGGTCTATAACTTAAAGTGCGTGCTAGAAAGAAAACCTGATCTGCCCAAACATATCATCCAATTTTCATTATAAATTATATAAAATAGGTTAATGTTTTTCGGTTTTCACAATCTATTACAGCAATTAACTTGAATTCGTATTCTCTGCATTAACTCAAAAGAGAATCTTTTGAATTAATGCATCTCGACCATCTGATTTGTTTTAAAATTCGTGCGAACTAGATCTGCACTAATATTTAAGGGCCCCTATGTTATAGGCACGAGATGGAATGGCTCCGTTTAAAATCAGACGGTTGAAATTCATTAACTCTAAAGATTCCCTTTTGAGTTAATGGAGAATAGGATACGGATCCAATTAACTTTCTAAGAAAAATAGAGCCGAAATTTCAAAAGTTTGTCAATAATACGTTAATTTTGTATTACTTCACGTAGATTTACTTATGAAATAATCTATTTATCAGCCTAAAAAAATAATATAAATTGTTGTAAAAACATCTTGATCATTTCATAATTTTTAACTATGTTAATAAAATCTAATTTTATGAAATCAGAAGTTAGACAAAAATTGATAATATTAAAAGTTAATAGACATGCAAGTTTTTAATTATTAGGGATGTAAAAAAGTCACAATGTAATTGGACATATCATGACACGATACACTCACCAATTACATGAAGTGACTCGTGTGTCGCATGTCGTGATTTTCAGAATAAATGACACGGCACGACATGCAAATTGGCATGATCACAATATGACACGCCACATGACCAAACATAACTACATGTGATCAATACAACATAATATTTATGTCATTATTTATTCCAAATAACAATTCAAGTTTTGGACAATAATTTGTTTTTAACATTTTTTTTGCAATGTTTATCGATTTTATAGTTCACAAAAGTGAATTTATTTAATTCTTAAAAGAGTAATAGAGTAAATAAAAAAGAATGAGATAGCTAGACACTACTACAGAAAAAAAGATTGTACACGGACATAAATGGAGGAGCTACACGGATTTTCTGCCGTGTAGGCTGTGAGGGTGTACGAATCGGTAAATAATTACACACAGATATTTACCCGTGTGCGATTGTAACGATTTCTACACAGATTACTTTATAAAGAGCTGTGTACGAACACCTGCCTGTGTCGCTCTCCATATAATCGAGCTACACGAATATTACCTAAACATCCGTGTACAATTACTCTTTCTACACGGACTTTTAATTTCATATCCGTGTAGCTCTCTTAACTATCCTACACGAACATTTATAAAATAATCCGTGTACGAATACATTCCTACACGGATTATTTGATAAATGTCCGTGTAGGTAACAATCCTACACAGACATTTATCAAATAATCCGTGTAAGAATGTATTCGTGCACGGATTATTTTATAAATTACTCTTCTTACACGGACTTTTGTTAAATATCCGTGTAGGATTGTCTTATATATATATATATATATATTTTTTTTTTTGGCTAGCCTCCAGCTTTGCTAGCCAATATTTAAATTTTTCAGATAGCAATTTAAAATTCATGTACACTAAATTATACAAAATTATACAAATCCATATTTAGTATTACAAATTCTAATCGAAACCACCTTGCCCACATACATCTAACATTGTCGATCTGCTCCTCGATGTAATGCGTCTGCTTTGGTCTATACTACAATTATAATTTTGTATTAGTTAGTAACAAGAAAAGATAGATGCAAGATACTCGCAAATATCAATTGCTATTAATAAACTGAAAATTATAAGTAAGCACAATATGAAAATATCAACATATATAACAAAAAAGCATAAAAGCATCAGCATATATAACCAAAATAAAAACATAAAAGCATCAACATATATACATATTGCATTTTGTACACATGCAATCCCATGTGATCCATATAACACATACTCCTCGTGTTTCCAAAACTCTTGGTTATGATATAGTTTGGACCAAAATTTCATACAAACTAGTTGTATTAGATCCAACATATAAAAAAGGAGAGTGCCCATATGATCCATGACATGATGCCTCTTGGTTAAAGGTCTCCAACATTTCAACTCCAATAAAATACATTGATCAACATATATGTGCATGCATAATAGAGAATAAAAATTCTCCTTTAAAATTTTCATAAAAAAAAAACAAAATTATAAGAAAATATTTATACATAAAATTAATTGAATCTGTATATCTTTTATACGAACCATTGAGGGCACCCATTTTTTCCAAAATTCAATTTTTTTTCAAATTTCAAATTTTTTTCGAATTTCAAATTTTTTCCAAATTTCAAATTTTTTTCAAACGTGGCCGCCCCCACGCTTGGGCTCCCCGCTCAGCCGACTTCCCCACACTTTTGCGTGGCTGCCCCCACGCTTGGGCTCCCGCTCAGCCGAACTTTCTGCCGTTTTTGCATTATCTTAAGAAATCAAGCATGCATGAATTACACATGACCTAAATAAGCAATAATAAGTAACAAAAAATTAGAGGAAGAAAATGAATATATATATATATATATATATATATATATACTAACCTTAGAAAGATAGAGAGGAGAAAATAAAAACTTCAAAGATCTCAGATCCCAGCTGCTAGCCTTTGCAGAAATCAGATCAACATTCAATACAGAGAGAGTGAGAGAGAGACAGTATAAATTACTTGATCAAAATGGCGCTGGAAGGAGAAGGCCTTTTATACCAAAATAAAATACTAATAAATTTTACGGGAGATCCATAAAACCTTACAAAGACTTTTCTACACGGATTTATACTTAAGAATCCGTGTAGCTCTCTAAAAATTCATACACGGTTATTTATAAAACAATCCGTGTAGCATTACCCTTTCTACACGGATTTTTGATCAAAAATCGTGTAGCTCTCTAACCATTCCTACACGGCTATTGATAAAAACAATCCGTGTACAATTCTTATCTTTCTACACGGATTTTTGTTGGATATCCGTGTAGCTCTCTAATAAATTTTACACGGTCTTTTTTTCCAAACAATTATACACGGATTCTTTAATAAATATCCGTGTAGACTTCTCACAGATTTTTCGGGCTTTGAAAATATAAATTTGGTACACGGTTTTTATATAAAATTGGCAAAATCGTGTATGATGTGCAGTGTACGATTACCATTTCTGTAGTAGTGAGAAGGGTCCAAAAAGAAGCAAGTTATGAAAAAAATTAATGCAAACAAAACAATTTCATTCCTTTTAAAAAAAAAATGGATACTATTATAACATTGCTATCTTTGTTTTTATTTTATTGAATTTTTTAAAATACGTACAGACACATGAGACGACTAGTTCTGTAGATAATGTATAACAGTTATTTTATATAAAAATTAGAACAATTGGTCTTGTTAGGTATAAATAATGCATGCTTCATCCTCCTTTTTAGCTAAAGTCCGCCTCTAATTTTGTATATGTAAAATAATTAATCTGGTTTCGGTTACTAGTGGATATATATATATATATATATATATATATATATATATATATATATATATATATATATATATAGAGAGAGAATGGCTAAGCTCAAAACGTTTGTTCCTGGGCTCAGGAACAAACGAGTCGGTTCTCCAATTTTCGAAGTTCAAACAACAAATTCAAACCGTTAGATGTTCAATCTATATTAAAATATGCTTGGAGACCAAATTTTACATTTTTTGGAATTTTTTTACTATTTATTAAGCTGGGTTCAAAATCGCTGTTTTCTAATGGCGCAGAATTTTAATAAAAACAGCGATTTTCAAACCAGCTTAATAAATAGTAAAAAAATTCCAAAAAATGTAAAATTTGGTCTCCAAGCACATTTTAATATAGATTGAACATCTAACAGTTTGGATTTGTTGTTTGAACTTCGGAAATTGGAGAACCGACTCGTTTGTTCCTGGGCTCAGGAACAAACGTTTTGAGCTTAGCCATTCTCTATATATATATATATATATATATATATGAGGAGGGTTCAAATGCACCCACATTTTTGTGCTCCCAATGCACCCACATTCTTTATCTCCATTTTTAAAGTCCGAACAGTCGATCCGACCCGCTCAATATAATCTTCATAATAAAATATGCTTGGAGACCAAATTTTATATTTTTTATAATTTATTTACTATTTTTTTAGATAGATACAAAATCACTTTATCGGATGGTCCAGAATCTCCTTAAAACAGTGATTTTGTATCTATCCAAAAAAATAGTAAATAAATTATAAAAAATATAAAATTTGGTCTCCAAGCATATTTTATTATGAAGATTATGTTGAGCGGCTCGGATTGACTGTTCGGACTTTAAAAATGGAGAGATATATATATATATTATTTGGGTGCATTGGGAGCATAGAAATTTGGGTGCATTGGAACCCTCCTCTATATATATATATATATATATTTGACTCATGAGGAAAATAGCAGGACACAATGTTTTCCTTTAGTTGACGATTACAATAAAATAATAATTACTAATTCTTATTCTTCGTGCTATCTAGTATTATAATTTTTTATGTTTATTTCGAAATATATATATTTTTTCTTATCAACCCATCAATTCGTTTATATTTCAGATATATATTTTTATTATTTTTTTGAGAATAAGACATTATTACTGTTTATTATAAGTTAATTAATTCGATTGACAACCAAAGAAAAGTAAAGAGAATTATCTCGAACGCATGCAGTGTTAACTATTAATTAATGTTGAAAGTGAGTCGAAAACTTTAACTCTCATCTCATTTTTCTAAAAAATTTGGAAGGAAAGTAAAAAGTTATTTTGTTTGTTTGCGCATGTGCATATAATATAAATTGAACTTTTTGTGGATGGAAATAAATGAATATGGCGGAGGTGCTGTCCAGGTACAAAAATAGTGGCAACTATCTCAATTTGCATGAACTTATTCATATAAACTTTATATATACGTAGTGCTACTGCCACTATTGTTTATATATATATATATATATATATATAGTGCTGGGCTTAGCTAAGCCATGGTGTAAAACGACTTGGTGCTCCACACCTTATTATTTTCATTTTGAAAATTCAAACTACCGATCCGAACCGCTCAAGTTGTTCTCCATATTGAAATGTGCTTGGAGACCAAATTTTACATTTTTTGGAATTTTTTTACTATTTATTAAGCCACTTTGAAAATCACTGATCCGGCGGTCCAGAAATTTTTACTGTTTTCTACTGTTCACCCAGATTTTCAGATTTTCAAAGTGGCTTAATAAATAGTAAAAAAATTCCAAAAAATGTAAAATTTGGTATCCAAGCACATTTCAATATGAAGAACATGTTGGAAGGTTCGAATCGACTATTTGAACTTTGAAAATGAAGATATGGCGTGGAGTACCAAGTCGTTTTACACCATGGTTTAGCCTAGTCGGACTCTATATATATATATATATACTAATTGTAAAAGATTATCCAGGTACAAAAATAGTGGCAACTCTCTCAATTTGCATGAACTTATTCATATAAACTTTATGTGTACGTAGTGCTACTGCCACTATTGTTTATATATATATATATATATATATATATATAGAGAGAGTGACTAAGGTCAAAGTGGTAGTTCCTAGCTCCCGGTGCTACCAAGTCGTTTTCGGATTTCCAAAGTTCAAATGGCCGATCCGAACCGTTCAAGTTGTTCTCCATATTGAAATCTGCTTGGAGACCAAATTTTACATTTTTTGGAATTTTTTTACTATTTATTAAGTCACTTTGAAAATTGCTGATCACATGGTCCAGAAAAAAAAGTGCAACCAAATTCTGGACCATGTGATCAGCAATTTTCAAAGTGGCTTAATAAATAGTAAAAAAATTCCAAAAAATGTAAAATTTGGTCTCCAAGCAGATTTCAATATGGAGAACAACTTGAACGGTTCGGATCGGCCATTTGGACTTTGAAAATCCGAAAACGACTTGGTAGCACCGGGGGCTAGGAACTACCACTTTGACCTTAGTCACTCTCTCTCTATATATATATATATATATATAGAGTACGGCTAACGCGCTTCCTCTAGCATTTCGGCCGAGGTGCTTCCGGGGGCATATCTTGCAATTTGATGTTCAAATAACAAATTCAAACCGTTAGATATTCAATCTATATTAAAATCTACTTGGAGACCAAATTTTACATTTTTTGGAATTTTTTTACTATTTATTAAGATGGTTTGAAAATCGCTGTTTTCCAATGGTGCAGAATTTTAATAAAAACAGCGATTTTCAAACCATCTTAATAAATAGTAAAAAAATTCCAAAAAATGTAAAATTTGGTCTCCAAGTAGATTTTAATATAGATTGAACATCTAACGGTTTGAATTTGTTGTTTGAACATCAAATTGCAAGATATGCCCCCGGAAGCACCTCGGCCGAAATGCTAGAGGAAGCGCGTTAGCCGTACTCTATATATATATATATATATAATTATATGCTCTTTTTGGAGTCGTAAGGGGATCCGTATCCTCCCAGATACCTCAGATGATTTCTCCCACTTTACGGTTTGCGATTAAATCTCAGTTGCTTTGAGATTCAGACTAGCACAAGAGGCAGTATTATTGGATTTTGAGATTCGTGCCATGTTAAAAAGATCGAGCAGTCCGGATCCCCACTAATTGTAAAAGATTCTCTTGTATAGTAGTAAAAAGGATGTGAATTCGGGGGGGGGGTTTAATATATTGCTTGATTAATTTAATTTGGGGGATTGGACTGAAATTAACCCCATGAATATTGCATGCATGAAGATTGAAGAACACTACTCTGATATTGATCAAGTGCTATATTAATTAATTAATTAATTAGTCTATTTATTGTACAATTAATATTATTAATTCACATTGAAAAAACTAAATAATAAATAGATAAATAAATGTTAATTAAGGTTAAGAAATCCAATTGACCGATCCTCACAATAATTTATATAAAACTACTTAATAACCATTGGTACTGAAGCACATTCAATAATTATTGTATCGAAGCACACTAGATAGGTGTACATTGCAAAGTACCATAACCACGTGTATATCACGCAGTGACAAATCATATATTTTTTATTGAGAGATTCAATTTTAATAAAACCATAATCGTAGAAAAATTATAATGAAATAGAAAGTACTACACTAATAAAGTAACATCGTCAAACATTACAAAAACAAACAAAAAAACATTAGAAAAAACAACGTTAAACATTATAATAAAATTATAAGGCAAATTCTTCTATGGACATAAGGACCTATTTGTAAAATCAACATATTTTCATTTTCAAAGTTCAAACAGTCGATCCGACCGTTCAACATTATCTCCATATTAAAATGTACTTGGAGGTCAAATTTTACATTTTTTTTGAATTTTTTTACTATTTATTAAGTATTTTACAAAATTCAATGGTCTAAATTTGACTAGTTTTTGTAAAATACTTAATAAATAGTAAAAAAATTCAAAAAAATGTAAAATTTGACCTCCAAGTACATTTTAATATGGAGATAATGTTGAATGGTCGGATCGACTATTTGAACTTTGAAAATAAAAATATGTTCATTTTACAAATAGGTCCTTATGTCCATAGAAGCATCACTCAGATTATAATATAGCATTATAACGCAACAATAAAAGAAAGGGTCCGACTAATTGTACCCAAGGAGTTGTACCCAGTTTTTACCCAAAAAACTGTCATTTGACTTGTGCGAATACTGTAAAATACTAAATGAATACTGTAAAATAAACAACAAATCATGCATAATACCTAGTTAAAAATTGCAACAACCCAGATTTTACCAAGTTAGTTAAAAACTGTTAGGAACTAGAAAATTAAATGTACTTCCAACTGTACTTTCAGCTTCTAGAAGACTTAACACAAACCACTTCCAACTGTACTTCAACCTTCTAGAAGATTTGAAAAACAAACTTCTAAAAACTCGTTAATTTGTACACTGAAAATGATGCAAAATTAATTTTTTTTGCATCAAAATTAATTTTTTTTGCATCAAAATTAATTTTTTTTTTTCGAAATTAAAATTAATTTTTTTTTGAAATTGTTTTTTTTTCAATTCATCAATTGTTCTTCAATTATTTTTTTTTGAATATCATGTAAAATAAAATTTCAATACTATAAAATTAGAAGATGCAAACTATAAATATAACAGATGTTAACTACAAGATTTCAATACTGTAAATTTGACACATTAAACTATAAAAACATCTTATACAAACTATAAAATGATACCACAGACAAAAAAAATCATAAACTGTACCATTTCAGCAATTTAACCAATTTAACCAATTTCAGCACAAAATAAACCGTACCATTTCAGCAATTTAACCAATTTAACTAATGTAACCAATTTCAGCACTTTAACCAATAAACTGTATTCACAAATATTTTCAACTATATCTAACATCAAATACAAACAATATTTGGATTAAACTTTAACCAATCAAAGCTGTTCAATCATTTCATAAAACGCTGATGCGAATTATTTGGATGCGTCAGGAGTTTCATTGCTAGAACGACACGTTCCTTGGAAATGTCATCCTACAAAAAACAAGATTTGCAAGGGATTTAGATTTATGCAATACTGTTAAACAACACAGTGAATACTGTAAAATTGTATGTGAATACTGTGAAATTAATGATGAACGATGAATGAAACCAATACTGCAAAATAACAATGTGAATACTGTAAAATTGTATATCAATACTGTGAAATTACTTACAAAGTAAGTAAAAAACTGAAATTAATGAATAATGATGAATCAAACAATACTGTAAAAGAACTGTGTTAATACTGTGAAATGGTATGTCAAAAACTGTGAAATTACAAATGAAGTATGTAAAATACTATGAATACACTACCATCTTTACATAATATGTAATATCAGGAAATATGTAATGGAAGCTTACTGGTATTTCAAACTAAAATATATACATCATAAAATTACCTGTGTAAAGTTCATTGGTGTCTCAGTGATCAAATTATACACATAACGCAGCAAGAAAATTGCACAATCCATCGATCCTGGTGCCTGCTGTGGGCACTTCTGCTCAATAATGCCAACATCCTTCCATGCAGCGTTACCTGAAAGAAAAAAATGATATCAACATCTTTAATAACTTGAAGTATGTAATGAATCCTGTAAAATAACACATACATCTTATAAAAATTTTGTATGAATCCTGTAAAATAACTCATGTAACCAATTTCAGCACTTTAAACAACTTATCAAACTTTTGTAGGAATCCAACTTATCAAACTTATCATACAACTTATCAAACTTATCAAACTTATCAAACTGATCAAACTTATCAAACTTATCAGCACTTTAACCAACTTATCAAACTTTTGTAGGAATCCTGTAAAATAACCCATACATCTTATAAAACTATTTTATGAATCTTATAAAATAACTCATACATCATATAAAACTATGTTATGAATGCTGTAAACTAACTCATACATCTTATAAAACTATTTAAGGAATCCTGTAAAATAACTCATACATCATATAAAACTATGGTATGAATGCTGTAAACTAACTCATTTATCCTACAAGACTGGTAAGTATATTATTTAATAGTTTAATGCATTTCAACAGAAAATCCACTAAATCAGTGGCAGAATCCTGTAAAATAACTCATACAACTTATCAAACAACTTATCAAACTTATCAAACTTTTGTACAAATCCTGTAAAATAACTCATACAACTTATCAAACTTTTGTAGGAATCCTGTAAAATAACCCATACATCTTATAAAACTATTTTATGAATCCTGTAAAATAACTCATACATCTTATAAAAATTTTGTATGAATCCTGTAAAATAACTCATACATCATATAAAACTATGGTATGAATGCTGTAAACTAACTCATTTATCCTACAAGACTGGTAAGTATATTATTTAATAGTTTAATGCATTTCAACAGAAAATCCTCTAAATCAATGGCAGAATAATGAAAAAATAGTTGAAGAATACTGTAAAATCCTCTAAATAGTTGAAGAATACTCACAAGTCCTCCAGCTAAGAAAATCTTTAAGCCATCTCATCGTGTGCCAATGGTATTGCATATATTCAACATTAAGAGAAGTGTAGTAATGCATCTTAACATTATGAAGATCGACTGCAAAAAGCACCCAATGGTTTTTCTTGCAAACAGGAATGAACAGCCATTTGATGCGCTCAAATTGAGGCCCAAACAGCTGTGGAAGGGACTGTAATGCTGATTTTTCATCGTGCATATGCATCAGAATCTGCAATAGACAAAAATAAAACATTAAAATATTACTGATACATCTAATAAAAATAACTCAAAAAACTTATAAAACTATTGTATGAATCCTGTAAAATAACTCATACATCTTATAAAACTTTTGAATGAATCCTGTAAAGAAACTCATAAAACTTATAAAACTATTGAATCAATCCTGTAAAATAACTCATACATCTTATAAAAATATTGTATGAATCCTGTTAAATAAATCATACATCTTATAAAAATTTTAAATGAATCCTGTACAATAACCCATACATCTTGTACAACTTTTGTATGAATCCTGTAAAATAACCCATACATCTTACAAAAATTTTGTATGAATCATGTAAAATATTACTGAACTATTTCAACATTTCAAGTCTGAACATTGAATTCATAATATATAAAAGTACATAATAACTTACGGATAAATAAGGTGAGATGAAAAACCATGGGTGATTCACATGAGTCTCGTGTTGCATTACGGACAGGACAGTATCAATGAGCTGCAAAATCAATCATAATCAGTAAAATAAATTTAACAGTTGTATCCTATAAAAATGCTATGTACATCATCTAAAATAATTTACATTTAATAAAATCTGAAAATGCTGCATATCCTATAAAACTATAAAGTAAATAATGTTCAATATTGTAGAAATCATACCTCACTGCTAACTGGCAGCTCAGGATTCATCAAGTCTTTTAGTGCTGACATTCTGCAATGGAAGTTTCCTGGTTTGTGGCAGAAGGCTTCTTCATTGTTTATCAGCCTCTTATTTTTCACTTCCACCCACCAATCATCCAATATTCGGATGACTTCAATAGACAGCTTCTCCCGATGTTTATACCCATATCGTTTTATCATTGGAGGCATTTCAGCAGCTGTGTCACCTCCATCATAGAACAAACTGTTCTCGTGACTCCACTGGGTAACATCAGTACTGAATGGGACTTCTTTTGCAGGTCTGCAGTTTTCTATATGAGGAATTAATGATTTAAACTCTTCCCAAGTATAATGCCAAGTCAAGGGAACTTTGTATGTCTTGTCAACAATAAAATCTTGTAAGAGAGCTAGTGATTCATTCTCAGTTCTCTTCGTTGGTAGCATGACCCTTGGGGAGGTGTGTCCCACATTTTTTTTGGTTTTTGGAGGTGGTTTTCTCCCCTTCCCTTTCCTACAAGCAACTGGTTTTTTCCCTTTCATGATAACTTTTTTGGGCTCCACTACCTCAGCAGTACTTTGTGCTGCTTTCTTCTTCTCACACTCCTCTCTTTTTTTCACAAGTTGCTCTTCTTTGTATTCAAGTACTGATTTTCTGCACACATCTTCAAACACCAGAGTTGCTAGATGTGTTACTTCATCTTCCTCGTTGGCTTCTTGGCTACTCTTGCTGTCACGGATTTCAAAAAGTTTTCGTACAACCTATTTAAATAAAACAAGTAAACATTGTAAAATGACTACATAGATACTGTACAATCACAGTTATTATATAATTGTACATTTTACTTATGAATACTGTAAAATTGAATGTCAACACTGCAAAATTACTTATGAATACTGTAAAATACTCAAATGACTGATGAATGATGAATGAAACAAATACTGTAAAACAATAGTGTGAATACTGTAAAATTGTATATCAATACTGTGAAATTACTTATGAAGTATGCAAAATACTGAAATTAAGAAATAATGATGAATCAAACAATACTGTAAAAGAACTCAGTTAATACTGTAAAATTACTGATGAAGTCTGTTAAATTCTGTGAAATACTGTCAAATATGTAAAAAAAATAATGTAAAATACTTTAAAACTACTCTGTGCATTATGTCAATACTGTAAAAAAGCCTGTGTATATTATAAACCAACTTATTGTATACTGGTAAAATAACTATGTTACAACTGTGAAACATAATATAAATAAATAATAAAAAGAAAAATCAGAATAAAAACCTCATCTTCTCCTCCTTCAATTCCTTCTCGTATGTCATGCAACTTGCTCTCTAGTTCATCCTGAAACGAATTGTATAAAATGATCCTCTCAATACTGTAAAACACCTCTGTGAATATTATAAAAACAACATATGAATACTGGAAAAAGAAGTATGTTTCAACTTTAAAACACACTACAAAAAAATAATACAAAAAAAATCAGAATAAAAACCTGCTGCGGTTGCTCTAGTCCCATTTTAGCACGACGGATAATTTCTGCTTCTATTTCTTCCAACCCGTACACTACTGGATTCTACTGGACCGAGACAGTTAATTAGTTACTTACAGTTAATTAGTCGAACGGATCAGGTTGGGTAAAAAACGGAATACTGTAAAATTACTATATGAATACTGTACTTCACAAAGTTAAATAATGTAAAACAAAAGTATAAATAATGTAGAACTTATAGGTTAATAAAACAAAATAACATAATAAAAACCTTCTCAGTTGCATCATCTGGTTCGGTCTCCTCTTGCACTTTCTTCTCATCATCTCCTTTGGTCTCTTCCTCGTCACTATCTCCCTCTTGCTCTTTCATATCTTCATCTCCTTCGGTCTCTTTCTCCTTGTCAGTATCTCCCTCTTGCACTTTCTTCCCTTCATCTCCTTCGGTGTCTTCCTCCTTGTCAGTATCTCCTTCTTGTTCTTTCATCTCTTCATCTGTTTCAGTCTCCTCGTCATCTTCACTATCATCATCTCGTACAATTGCAGCATCTTCATCTTTGTCAGAGTTCCCCAAATTCTCCTTATTGTCAGATTCATCTTTAGGTTCCTCAACCTCTGGCGTACTTTGGGACTGTGTAAGTCCAATTCCCAAGCTAAATGATGGTTGGCTTGTATCATGGCTTCTCTTGGATCGCTTTTCACCTGAGGGAGTACTACTAAAATCCAACTTCTTCCTTTTAGCTGTAGAATAAACAAAACAAACATTTAAATATTGAGATTAATTATAACTTTAAAATCAATATGTATACTGTATAATAACAAAGTGAATCCTGTAAATATAGGCAGTACATAAAGTAAAACTTACATTGATCGTCGAACATCTTCTTCTCTGCAAGCTTCTTTGCAGAATACTTCAGCACTATTTCATCACTTTCTTGTATGATCTTTTCCATAATTTCTGGTTCGATATCATCAAGTTTGGGAAAACTTGGGACAACATAAACAATTTTTGGATTTAGATCTCTGAATTGATCTTTCAAAAATGAGCACGGGACAACCCCAAATTTCATCAGAACCGGAGTGAATTCTGCCAGCATATCATAAGTCGGGGTATTCAAAACACTTTGCAACTTCTGAGCATCACAAACATATTCCAAGAAATTCGCAGCGATAAAACCTTTCTCCCTTAATTGTTCCTCCGCAACAAAATATGGTACTGGATCTTCTTTTATATTCGCTTGTGATATGTGAAACAACTGCCTCTCAAAATGTGGCCTCTTTACTTTACTCGATAAGCCCTCGTACCAGTCCAAATATCGTGGAATGCGTCCTGTGGAAGTCCTCATTTTTTCGAACGAAGTCTGTTCGTAAAACCACACCTAAATAAAAAGAAAAAAAGTTAAAGAAAACACTCACAACTCATACATCTTAAAAAACTACAGCATGTATCCTGTAAAATAACTCATGCATCTTATAAAACTAAGGCATGAATCCTGTAAAATAACTCATACATCTTATATAATCATGGTATGAATCCTTCAAAATAACGCATACATCTTATAAAACTAAGGCATGAATCCTGTAAAATAACTCACACATCTTATATAAGTATATTATGTAATAGTCCTAATCCTGTAAAATAACTCATACATCTTATAAAACTAACACATGAATCCTGTAAAATACCTAATACATCTTATAAAAATAAGACATGAATCCAGTAAAATAACTCACAAATCTTATAAAACTAGACAATGAATCCTGTAAAATACCTCATATATCCTACAAAACTGTTAAGTATATTACATAATGGTTTAATGCTAATCAACACCTAATCCTGGAATAGTTGAATGCATTTCTTACAATGAGGGCAAGAGTACAGCCTGGCAGATAGCCAGTTTCCTTCGTCTCTGTCATCTCCTTCTGGCTTGCACCTTCCTCCTCTGTCATATCAGTGTCACCCTCTTCTTGGAGTTTGCACCACATAGCAGCATTGGCAAGGTGCGTATGCAACAAGTTGTAAACAGCTGCTCCCCAATTGTACTTTTTCAAATCTTCAAGACGCTGTGCGTACCTGAATGACATATGGTGTAATATATTTCAATTAATTATAAAAACAATAAAATAAAACAATTAATATATCCTGTAAACTTTTGCATATATTCTGTAAAATTGTCAAATATATCCTGTAAAGTAATGTACATAACCTTCACACCTGATTCATATATCCTGTAATAAACTGCATACATACTATAAACTTGCTAGATAAATACTGGACTTTTAGATAATATATTTGAAGATGTTGCGTACCTGAAGAGATGTAATGGGACACTCCCAGCCGTGTTTGGGAACAAAATAGTTGTAAACAAATACAGCACCAACAGAGATACTAAATCTCTTGGGTCTGATTTCTCACTGTTTACAAGTTCCTCAATTACTTTTTCAAGCTCTTGCCTCCTGATTTGTGATTTCTTCAGGAAGTATTTTTCACGAAGAGCTGATGTTGAAGACCTTGTCTGACTGAGGTCCACAACGTCGCCTCTCGAAGGCAAGCACATGAAATGACTCACTGCTCCAGACGTGAAATGCACTTTTCTTGTTCTAAAAAGAAAATGACCTTGTGCATGGTCGTATCGGGTTAAAATGCTTTGTAATACAGCATTTGACACTTGCATTTTCTTGGGTATGACAAAAAGATGGAGGAAGGGTGTGGCAAACAGGAGTTTGCGATGTTCCACATTGAGTTTATGAAAGATTTTAGTGTGGATAAATGTCATGGCAAGGTCAACAACACACTTGTTGGTGACTATGCCATACCTATCCAACTTCTTTCTTCCAGTGGCTGCAAAACAAAGTAAAATTCTCTGTCAATCCTGTAAAATTACTTATGAATATTGTAAAATTGTATGTCAACACTGCAAAATTACTTATGAATACTGTAAAATACTGAAATCACTGATGAATGATGAATGAAACAAATACTGTAAAACAATAGTGTGAATACTGTAAAATTGTAGGTCAATACTGTGAAATTACTTATGAAGTATGTAAAATACTGAAATTAATGAATAATGATGAATCAAACAATAGTGTAAAAGAACTCAGTTAATACTGTAAAAGAACTGAGTTAATACTGTAAAAGAACTCAGTTAATACTGTGAAATTAGTTGTGAATAATGTAAAATACAGAATTAATGATGAATGATATGAATGAAACAAATACTGTAAAAGAATCGTGTGAATACTGTCAAATTACTGATGAAGTCTGTAAAATACTGTGAAATACTGTCAAATATGTAAAATACTATGAAATACTAATGAATACTGTAAAATTGTATGTCAATACTGTCAAATTAGTTGTGAATACTGTGAAATACAGAATTAATGATTAATGATATGAATGAAACAAATACTGTAAAAGAATCGTGTGAATACTGTCAAATTACTGATGAAGTCTGTAAAATACTGTCAAATATGTAAAATACTGTGAAATACTTATGAATACTGTAAAATTGTATGTCAATACTGTGAAATTAGTTGTCAATACTGTGAAATTAGTTGTGAATTATGTAAAATACAGAATTAATGATGAATGATATGAATGAAACAAATACTGTAAAAGAATCATGTGAATACTGTAAAATTACTGACGAAGTCTGTAAAATACTGTGAAATACTGTCAAATATGTAAAATACTGTGAAATACTGCATACTGCAAAAATAACAACTATAAAAAGCAAAATATTTCAGATCTGAGTAAAATAAAAAGAATAACCCTAACCTTGCCAAGTGTTAGACAAAATGCTGTGAATAAATATGTGAATACTGTGAAATTACTTATCAAATATGTAAAATACTGTGATGAATGAATAAAACAAATACTGAAAAATAACTTTGTGAATATTGTCAGACTTATACTACATACTGTAAAAATAACAACAATAAAAGAATAACCCTAACCTTGGGAAGAGTTAGACTGCTGACTTGCACATCCTTTTTCCGATGCATCTGACAAAGAAATTTACATCAAAAAATTAGATCAACAAATAAAAGATCTCACAATCTGAATAAAATAAAAAGAATATGCATTACCTTTAGTACTTTTCTTCATTTCGTTCAATCGAGAACAAAGACAGCTGACTGAGAGAGAGGGGTTTAGATGAGAACAAAGACAGATAGTGCGATCGGTGACTGAGAGCAACGGCTTTAGTCGGAGAACAAACACCGATTGAAAGAAAATCGATCGGTGACTGAGAAAGAGTAGGGTTAAGTCGGAGAGAGAGTATGAAACGGCGATGGTGCGATCAGTCGACTGAGAGAGAGTAGGCTTACTCGTGCGATGGTGCGATCTCGCTGACTGAGAGAGAAATGGTGGAGTGCGATGGTGCGATGCTTAAGTCGGAGAGAGAGCAGGAGAGAGAGCAGGGTTTAGTCGGAAATGGTGGAGTGAGAGAGTGAGAGAGTGAGAGAGTAGGGTTGAGCGGTTTACTCGACTGATGGAGTGAGAGAGTGAGAGAGTGAGTAGGGTTTAGGGGTTTAGTCGGAGAGCAGTCGGGTGCGATCTGAATTCAGGCGGAAATATGTAACGGCACGACTAATGATTATCATTAATGATTATCATTAGGGGATACTTATATAGTTTGATCATATGAAATGTTATATAGTTAGATCATATGAAATGGTGCGAATGAAATGGCGCAAAGTATAGTATTTGGTGTTTAAATTTGTATAATTTGGGGTCCACACAACTTATCTTCTCCATTTCAAACTAAACTTTAGACAACTGTATACAAATTCATTCAAAAAGAACACTGTAAATTAATCGAATAATCTCGTAATTTAATTGTATAAAAGTTATAAATCCAATTTATTAATTCCACCTATTTATATTATGATTAATTTTATAATATAAATTAACTGTTTCTAATTGTGAATTAACTGTTTCTAATTGTATAAATTAATTCCACCTGTAAATTAATCGAATAATTTTACTTGATTATGAATTAACTGTTTCTAATTGTATAAAAGTTATAAATCCAATTATTGTATAATAACAATTTTTTCATAAAATCAATATAATTGTGTATATCATATACTATAAAACAATTCATAAAAGACTTCAAAAAAGTAATTCCAACTGTTTATATTATGACTTCAATTACTATTCTGGATTAACTGTTTACACAACTGTATCCAAATTCATTCAAAAAGAACACTGTAAAACTGTTAAAGATGTACACAAAAAGAGCATAGCAGATTCATTCATTCAAAAAGAACATGACAATGTTACCAATATATACAAATCTTCAACTATTTATATCCTGTAAAATAATAGCTATATCCCGTAAAACTGTTAAGCATGTCCTGTAAAGTAATGTACATAACCTACGCACCTCATTTATACATCATGTAATAAAATAGCATAGCAGATTCTACTAACATAAAAAAAATTGTATTTACAAGCAAGGTCACTGAAAAAGAAAAAATTAGAAACAATTTTTTTTCATTATATTACTCCTTTATATCTTCACAAAATTATTTATTCCATACTACTTATCGCGTGCCATTCTTCTTCACATTTACATCCATCGGGTTCTTATAAGCATGTTTCGGTGGTCGTCCCTTCCTTTTTGATTTCTGCGGTGGTAATATATTTATCGATGGTGCAGAATTTAACACTTCATTGGCAGTGGTATTCAATTCTTGGTGATGACTTGAAGAGGATTGCATAAGAATTTCATCACCTGTATTAATAAATACTGTAAATATAGGCAACTAACAAGGTAAAATCTTTCAGAAAACAACTTAATAAATACCTCTGACAATAGAACCAGGCATTGACTCCCCATTTCTTTCATGAATTACAGGTTCATTTCTACCAAGTCTAGCGATGAGTGCATCCCAATCATGAGTAATTGGATAACCAATAATCGTGTCACCATTTGTTTCACCAGTCACTGGTTGGCCTGTTAAAAAAATTTCCAAAAGTTGCAATCATGTAAATTACTTGCACAGATACTGTAAAAATGACTAGTCAATACTTTAAAACATTTATTAGCACTGTAGAATGCCAAGTAATAAATTATGATTATCCAGTAAATTACTTCAACAAATACAATAAAATCTTACAATCAATACTGTATAAACATGCCAAAAAACTATACAAAATAATAAAATTATAACCTCTTCCTGTAGTTGTGACAGTTGAAGTCACATCACCATTTGTTTCACCAATTACAGGCTGGCCTGTCAAAAAAATTATAGTGATATGAATCCTGTAAATTACTTCTATGAATCCTGTAAATTACTTCTACAAATACTGTAAAATACTTATAGTGATATGAATCCTGTAAATTACTTCTATGAATCCTGTAAATTACTGCTATGAATCCTGTAAATTACTTCTACAAATACTTTCAAAAGTTCGTTGCAATACCTTTCCCTCTACCTCTGGCTCGTTTTCTGGGGACTGTTGAAACATCGTGTACTTCTCCTCTTGATGCACCACTTGCCCTTCCTCTATAAGCCCTTCCTCCAGATCCGCCATTATCATTTGCACTTGTGCCATCTACAACTTGTTCAACTAAAGATCCAGAAACAACATCTCCTGAATCAAGCAAAAAATGAAATAAGGAACATAATCAAGAAGTACAATACCAACACCAAAAAAAAAATTTGTTTTGCAATATTCAGAAAGTTAACCTTTTAGTTTGTTTAGAAGATCTTCTAACCCGTTAAGAACTTTATTTTCCTTGTCATTACTAACACAACCAAAGTTAAGGAAATCTTCAATTATTGGATTCATCTTCCTTGTCAAATCATACCTCCTACAAAAATAATATAGGTCGAAAAAATGATTTCACATAAGAATAAAAAACCACATCAACCAATACTGTAAAAATAGTAAGTGAATCCTTCAAAAATTGAATTGTTACCTATTAATTTCAACACTGCTACCATCAGGACACACAGCAGGAATCAAATCAAACCGAATTTTGTCCTTCCTCCATCGATCAAGTATGTACTTATCATTAACATGCAATTGTTTCTCATGCTTCAAAACCATGATCGAGTGAGCGCAAACAATACCAGAGGCCTCAAATTTTTTGCAAATACAAAAAACTTCCTTCAACTGCTCCTTGTACTGTACCTCAAATATATTTCCTAAAATATCTTCAACCTCATAAACCTTTGTAGAGTTTTCTAGTTCCAGTTTAAAAACACAAGTCAAATTCAGAGACTGTCGGACCTCATGTTGAAACCTATAAAATATGGTATTTGTGTATAAACTACAGAACTGCTTCTCAAATTCTAAATCTGAGATTAACACTGGTGTTGTGGTTTTGTCCTTGTGGTCCATAAAATGCTCTCTCTCCCAAATCCTACTCAAACCAGATTCAAAATTGACAACGAATTCAGCAAGTGTTGCCTTTGATCGGAGATAATTATCAAAGAAGGCATTCATACTCTCAACCCTTTGGGTGGTATTCATGCCAGCCCAAAATCGGTCATTCAAAAAAACTGGCACCCATTTACGCCTTTGTCTGAATATACTTTTAAACCACGGTGCATCTTCGTATCCAATCTCCACCATAAGCTTCCTCCAATTTTCTTCAAAATCCAATGGGGTTTTAGCTTCATATACTGTTGCCTTAACCAAATAGGTTAAAGCATCCTTATCATCTTGCCCACCGAATTTACTCGGTAATTTATGAAGAATGTGCCAAGCACAGTACCTATTTGGTTAAGGAAAATAATATTGTAAAATAACTCAGATATCTTATACAACTAAACCATGAATCCTGTAAAAAAACTCCTACATCTTATAAAATTATGAAACATAATCCTGTAAAATAATTAATATATCCTACAAAACTAGTGCAAGAATCCAGTAAAAGTATTACCTATGGACAGTGTCATCTCCCAAAACATGCCGAACGCCTTTCTCAATACTTGGGCACTGATCTGTCAGGATACCACCAGGCTTGACACCGTTCATGCAAGCGACGAACTTCTCCATGCACCATTTGTAGTCCTCCTCAGTCTCTCTTCCAAGTAGAGCACAAGCGAAAATTACAGTCTGCCAGTGATGGTTGACACCCACAAACAGAACAAGCGCCATATCATACCTGTAAAACAATTGTATATGTTCTGTAAAATCAGACATTCAGATAAAAATAGATCCATGAAGACAACTGAATATATCCTGTAAAATAATGCTTATATACTGTAAAACTGTTAAAAATATAACGTAAAAATTAATACAAGAAAAACAATGCATAGTTCCCTGTAAAATGTTGCACATATCCTGTAAAAATGTATAATATATCCTTCAAATATTGTACATAACCTTCAAACCTGATTAATATGACCTCTACAACTATTAGATAAATATTGGAAATTTAAATAAATAAAAAAATTACCTATTTGTAAGATATGTGGCATCCATAACAACAACATCATGATAATATTTGTAGGCTGCACGTCCACGTCCATCGGCCCAAAAGATATTCCATAAATGAGCATCATTCGTATGTTTGTATGTATACCAAAAGTTCGAATCACATAATTGCTTCTTCTCAAAATAATCTGCTAGCAGATTAGCATCATGTCCACCAAGAGCCCTCAGTTTCCCTCTCTTGTACTTGTCAATGTGGTTTCGAGCATCCTTTCGTGTAAACGTACCCTTAAAATACCCACCAGCCATTTTTAACACAAGTTCAATGTTGTCGGCGGTTGACAACCCTTGATCCGAGTTAAATTCCAGCATATCTTTGAATCTCTTTGGAATATACCGATAAGCCGGGATTAGAAAGGATGAACCGGGAGTAAGTTCATGATTATGCTCCAAAAACAACTTGCTTACTCGCCATGATCCAGTCAACTCAGAATATTTAATTTTCAGAAAAACCTTGCAGTTTGAGTTTCCAGAAGGCCTCCGCCTCTCTGGAAAAGGCTCTCCTTCTTCAACCTTTTCACGCTTTTCTCTAAATTTAGTGCATTGAAATCGGCAAGCAACCACATTACCACCCTTCT
The DNA here is from genome assembly GCA_025461125.1 of Carex kokanica. Taxonomy (NCBI): domain Eukaryota; kingdom Viridiplantae; phylum Streptophyta; class Magnoliopsida; order Poales; family Cyperaceae; genus Carex; species Carex kokanica. The sequence continues at coordinate 26,024 of JAJGRX010000111.1, read as the reverse complement.
TGTGACTTGTGCGCTTACACACACCAAAACCAGTCTGAAAACCATAAAGTTTCCAGTAATCGTGCGCTTCCTCAACAGAACAAAAATCATCGCCAATACTAGGAGCAATAACTATCTGTTTTTCACCAACCTCTAACTCTCCCGTTTGCTGTCCAACTGTATCTAACACTACATCTGGTTCTGGTTCTGCATTCATATCCCACTGATGAATCTCAGACTCTCCTGACCCCTCTATCACTTCTGGTTCTGGTTCTACATTCAAAACCTCTTGTTCTGGTTCTGCATTCAAGTCCCATTCACGTATAACTCTATGTTCTACAACTTCCAAAGAAATATCACTTCCCAGATCTTCATTCAAGTCAAATTCCATTGCATAAAAACTGTAAACATCAATAATAAACAATGTAAGACACAATAACAACAGCAGACATGAAGATATTTCAGATAACAACATATCCTGTAAAATAACAACTACATCCTGTAAAACTGTTCAATATATCCTATAGATTAATATCCTTCAATATAATAAATATATCCTGTAAAGCTGTTAAATATATCCTGTAGAATGTTGTATATATCCTGTAAAATTGTGAAATATATCCTGTAAAGTAATGTATATAAACTGTATATAGACATCCTGTAATAAACTGCATACATACTGTAAACTTACTAGATAAATACTGCAATTTTAGATAACCAAAGCAGACATGAAGATATTTCAGATAAAAACATAAATGTGAAAAGAATTCCATATATCCTGTAAAATAATACATATATCCTGTAAAAATGTTAAACATATAATGTAAAACTGTTAAATATATCCTATAGAGTAATATCCTCCAATATCAAAATTTTATCCTGCAAAGCTGTTAAATATATCCTGTAAACTGTTGCATACATACTGTAAAATTCTGAAATATAATTCTCAAATCAGACAAATAGCAGGAAATCAGTAATTTACAGTAATTTCTCAAATCAGAATACAACAATTAATAGATCGTTTCATCGAATACAGTAATTTCTCAGATCAGACAAATATAAGGAAATCAGCAATAAAACGATCGATTTGTAATTTTGATCGATCAGTGTTATTTTGATCGATCAGTGTAATTTTGAGCGATCAGTGTTATTTTACAGGAAATCAGCAAAGAAATCGAAGGAAAACACGATTATAAATTCAAATCAAAAGAAGGAACGAAAATTAAAAAGATCAGCAAAAAACTCACTCAATGTCCGCCGCCTGATAAACTCCGCCGCCTGATAAACTCCGTCGCGTAAAAGGTTGAACAAGGAAATCACGATTATAATGCCCGCCGCCTGAAGAGAGCCCGCCGCCTGAAGAGAGCCCGCCGCCTGAAGAGAGCCCGCCGCCTGAAGAGGATAATCACGAAGAAGAACAGGAATCGCGAAGAAGAGGAAGCGCGAAGAGGAGAATCGCCTCCGAAAAGGAAAGAACGAGATCGGGAAAGGAAAATTCAAAAAAGGAAATGAGGAGATCGGGAAGAAGGATTAAAGATCCGTTAATTGGTGGGGACCGAGTCAGTTAATCCGTTAATTACGGTTAATTAGTCGAACGGATCAGGTTGGGTACAAACCGGGTACAAAAGGCTGGGTACCAAAACCTTTTCTCTAAAAGAAATAGGACACAAAAAATCTGAGTGCAGTTTGTCATATTTAATTTAATTAAGGATATTAAAAAAAATCGGATCCACAACTCTTCAATATTCTTTTTGTCTTTTCTTTTTTACAAACAAATAAAAAAAAGGAATGTGTATTATATATATATAATTTTAAAAAGAAAGAGAGAGAGAGAGAGAGAGTGGACTCTCCTACTGTCCTGGGGCAGTGGGGCTGGGAGAATTTAATAATTAAGTGGAAGTGGTGCTTCGATCTGCTTGGAATGAATGTAGCGCCACATGTTGACTACATTAATTCAACCCACTGACTGACTCATCAGTCACCATGCAATGGGAGATAAATCGGATCTGACTCTGCTGCTTTTCTTAGAGCTTTTCGGATTTGAACTATTTAAAAATTTTTATTCGCGTACTTCGATAAATAAATTTTTTCATATACAAATTTCAACGAATTTGAATGGTTGGAATCGGAAAAGCAGAATTCTACTTTTCTCTAAAAAAAATAGCATAGTCCGTTCCAAATAAATCTGCTGCTATCTAAAGAAATTGTAGGTCCTCTAATTCTAAATTCAACTTTTTATTTTTTGAAATACACAAATTTCAAAACAAAAAAAAAAGTTGAATTTGAAATAACAGAGACCCTGCAATTCCTTTAAATCGCAGCAGATTTATTTCCTCATGCTAATATCAAAACGTTCGTTCCTAGCCTCCGATGCTATCAAGTGATTTTCTGATTTTCAAAGTTCAAACAGTTAGATGCTCAATTCATATTAAATGTGCTTGGAGACCAAATTTTATATTTTTTGAAATTTTTTTACTATTTATTAAGATGGTTTGAAAATCGCTATTTTCAATGGTGTTGAAAAAAACTTCAAAACAGTGATTTTCAAACCATCTTAATAAATAGTAAAAAAGTTTCAAAAAAAATGTAAAATTTGGTCTCCAAGCACATTTTAATATAGCTAGATTGAACATCTAATGGTTTAATTGGATCAACTGTTTGAACTTTGAAAATTGAAAAACCACTTAATAGTACCGGAGGTTAGAAACAAATGTTTTAATATTAACCCCTCCTCTCTCTCTCTCTCTCTATACACACACACACGCTTCAAACATATATATTTTCCTTTTGAATCCAAAGTTGGAAGTCTAACCTACTAAGTTTTATTTAATTATCTATATAAAAAGTTGGATTCTATCTGAATTTTAAATTCACGATATTCACATATTGTCCTTTACTAGATCAAAGACTGATTCTTACATTTTTTAATTTTTAAGTTATTGATCTGTATTAATATATATAAATCAATTAAATTAATTGCAATTAAGTCTCCACTTGCCTATTGGCTTTACTCCACAAAGTTTTCTGTTCTAGACTCGTCCACACTCTACAAATCAAAATGCATGGCACATATGTAATTAATAATCTGGCAATTAAGATCCCCATTAATTAGAATTAGAGCTTGTACCAAGACTATGAAGGCCTTATTGGGCCTTAATTTCTTCGGAATAGGATAAGTTGGCAATTGGGTGCTCCCCTCCCTTAATTACTCAGGAGGCCTTATTGGGCCTTATTGTTTATTGCATTTTTCAAATATCAAGTCTCAAGTCTCAAGTCTCAACTCAGGAGCAAGCCTTAATTACTTATTGTTTGCTTTAATTGTATACTATAAGTTGCTATTTTATTAACATGTACTCAAATTGCAATTATTGTTTTGTTGATGAGTTTACATTTAATAACATAACATATTGCCTTCAAGTCCACTGCTCATGTCTCTCGAAATTAATTTACAAAATAAATTTTATAAAAAGTTCATGCTTGTATTCAGGGGCCACATAGAATCAGGGTAGGACAACTTCTCTATCCTGAATTCTGAAAGTTAATTATCGAGTATAGATTATTGCGCATTTGTCCTACCTTTGATGAGCCCAATTCAAATCATGTTTGAAAAATCAGCTGAGTTGGACTGAAATCGGATGGAAGCGATTCAATTTCTATCCGATTTAAAATAGCGGAATAGGACTGAAATATTAAGAATCGGTGCGAACTTGACCAATTTAAAACCAATCAAGTTCAATTGTTGTCGTTTTTCGAAGAATTTAGAAGAAAAGTTATTCTGCGATGAAGGGAAAGGAAATGCCACAGACGTCGAAGGAAAAAGTGGAAGATGTATCTGATTAAGTTTAATGCCGACATTTTTATTAATATCCAAAGTTAATTAAAAATTAATAAATATATCCACGTTTGCTAGATATTTTTAAAAATGTCCAAACCGGCCATTTAATGGCCAGTCCCTTTTTTTTTCTCAACCGGCCATTAAATGACTGGTTCTCAATTCTTTTCTCAACCGGTCATTTAATGGCTGGTTTGAACATTTATATATATCTATGGAGGGTGAGGCGTTTTTCTCAAAATTCATTCTATCAAATTTCACATATCTCTCCTCATTTTATCTCTTTCTCTCAGATTTCTCCTCCTCTTTCCTGAGTTGCAAGTAAGTCCCTCTAATTTGTTTAAATTCATATTTACTGCAAAATGGTTGTGAAATGTTAAGATTTGTTAGAAATATACCAAAATTAGTATAATTTAGTTGTAATTGGTGTTAATTCTTTTTAGTTAGTTTTAATTATTTAATTTAGTATAATTTACAGTAATTAGCTAAATTTAGATTAATGTAGCGTAATTAAGCGTAATTGAGTATAATTAGCATATTTTAGCATATTTTATCATATTGTAGCATTTTAAGTATATTTTAGTCTATTTTAGCATATTTTAACAAATTTCAGCATATTTTAGAATATTTTAGAATATTTTAGTGCAATTAGCATATTTTCGCGTATTTTTAGCATATTTTAGCGTAATATAGCTTAATTAGCATATTTTAGCCCAATTTAGTACCATTTAGCATATTAGCATGTTTTAGGGTTTAGGGTTTACTTAGCGTAAGTTAATATAATTTTATTTTTGAAATTAGGATGGCTAGAGGATAGCCTAGGACTCGGCCATTACCAGCTGTTGCTGATGAGCCAATCACCCCTGATAGCACGGAGCATTTCAGTCCTCTCCTATGGATGCTCCACAGCGATCACCGAGTCTCACTAGCTTCTCGTGAGGTACGTTACTTTTTTTTAGCTCTTTTTTAAATTTTGTTGAGTTTAAATTTTGTTTTGTTAACACTATGTGGTTTACTTTTTACAATGCAGGACAAGTTTCTTTTAAATGTCAAACTGTGGTGCGTTTGGATGCGGTACTACGAGGTGATGGACCTGTCTCTCATCAATTTGGGGTTGTACAATCTTGTTTCCATAGTGCAGAGTGAGAGTGGCATCATCAATGCATCTCTCATTGCAGGACTAGTGGAGCGATGGCGTCCCGAGACGCACACGTTGCACTTACCATTTGGAGAGATGACGGTAACACTTCAGGATGTGAGTGCCCTATGGGATTTGCCTATCAGTGGCACACCCGTTGGTGCCATAGTTGTAAGGTAAGTCCCTATCTCTTTTTTTATTTAATTATTTTCTCAACCAATCTAAATACCCTGACGTCTAATATTCTTGAAAATGCAGAAGGAGGTGAAGCAAATATATGGGCCGGTACTTTTGCTGCAGCATTGGTCGTGATCACGGCTACCGGTGGGCCGACCTATCCCGAATGATGTCGTTACACCTGATCAGGTTGTCTAGCCAGGAGTATGGGAGAGACAACCCGATAGAGTTAACAGGGGACAACCGGCAGAGCGATGGTCCCCCTCTGGATAGCATATCGTCGTTGACCATTTTTTTTATGGTAGTTTTAGTTAGATTGTTTTGTAGTATTTATATTTGGTATACTGTGTTTGGTGTTTTATGTTTGGATTATCTTATGTTTTGGTTCTTTTTTATGTGCTACTTTATGGTGTTTTTATGGCCGTGATTTTTTTATTAATCGAAAATAAAAATAAAGAATATCACGAAAGAGTGTTGTTTCGATGAAATATATGAAAAACATAATTGATTATCCCGTTCGCGTGGGACGGTACAAAAATTCCCGTCCAAATTAATTAACTACTAATTCATAACAGTAATCCCGTTAAGTAGAAAAAAAAGTCTGGACGGAACAATCCCTCCCGTCTAAGACCAGCTAAAAAAAGTAATATCTTAACTTTGGAGATGCGAAGATCATAATAACTACTGCAGAGGCTTTGACTGTGTACCATTTCATTGGACCTCTTAGGGAAATTCAAAGATCTCAAAACTGGACATGGCGTATATAGCCAAAAAAGTATATAGCCTTAGGGAATTTCAAAGATCTCGGAGCTGGAAGTCTTCCAAAATTTTCCTACGTAACTTTGAAAAACAAAATAACTGCTGTGGAGCTCTAGCCTTGGACGGGACGGATTGTCCCATCTCGGTTTTTTGTTTTCTTCTACTTAGTGGGATTAGAGTTTGTAGAGGAATTAGAGTTTGGATTAACGGGAATTAGCTGGACGTGAATTTTTGTACCGTCCCACGCGGACGGGATAATCAATCCCGTTTTTTCTATATTTCAATTTTTCATCGAAACAACACTCTTTCGTGATATTTTTTATTTTTATTTTTGATTAATAAAAAAATCGGGTTTTTATGGTAGTATTTATTTCTTTTTTGTTACTAAATTATACTAAAATAAACTAAATTACGCTAAATTATACTAAAATAAAATAAATTATGCTAATTATGCTAAATTATACAAAAATGAATTGGGACAATTCGAATAGATAAATAATAAAACAAAAATAACAACATGCATACTACAACATAAAATCTAAACAGAAAATACTACAATAACATAAAGCAAATGCTATGGCTTAAGAGTAGTGGAACTTTCTCCTGTCATCTTCGAAGACCTGCAACAGCATGCAACACACTCCTATGTTTGGAAACGATAATCGTTTACCATATCAGTATTCTTGTCAATATATTTGGGGTGAACTCTTACGCCACAGAGATGACAAAAGTACATCTCCTCAATATCCCCCTTGACACGACATGCGGTAGACTTCCCAATCAGGTGGAGTGTCGATATCGCCGAAGTTCTCGTAAAGAACGCTTCTAATAGTCGGATCATCCGTGGTAGCATATTCTTCAATCTCGTTGGGTGGAAACCCTAAACGAGATGAACGTCTCCTCAAGTGGGCTACACCTGTCCAAAAATTGTTAGCGAGAGATATGCAACCATTGCGTGCGGTTTCGCTTCCTCCTTTTCGAAATTCGGGTTTGGGTGCCATGGTAAGATCTAGGGTTTGAAATGAAAGTTATGGATTAGACAATTTATATTAATTCTAAACAATTTTAAAAAAATAATAAATTTACAGAAAAATCGCCTGAAATATCGCCCTTTTCGCCTCAGAAATCGCATTCTTTTTCTCTCTTTCTATTCCTCTCTTTCTGTTTTGTGGGTTTGAGTGAGTCGTAAGAGGTAGGAGAGAGAGAAATGAGTATTTATCGGATCTAAAATAGAAAAAAAAAATTGAGAAATGGCCATTAAATGGCCGGTTGAGAAAAAAAAGGGACCAGCCATTAAATGGCCGGTTTGGACATTTTAAAAAATATGTAGCTAACATTGGTATATTTATTAATTTGTAATTAACTTTGGATATTAATAAAATTGGCCAGTTTTTATATGCATCTACAATCTTCCTCCTTGGTTGTGCATGAAACGCAGGTACATAATGATGTCATTACTAATCCAAGGACCCAGACAACCCGGAAATGACATAGATGTGTATCTCGCACCATTAATTGAGGACCTCCAGAAATTGTGGAGGGATGGCGTCCGGGTATGGGATGCGTACGGCAAAGAGCAATTTAATTTGCGGGCCATGGTATTCTGCACCATAAATGATTTCCCCGCGTACGGGAATTTATCGGGTTACACTTGTAAAGGAGCAAAGGCGTGCCCCATCTGTGAAGATGACACGCAGGTGCTGAGGTTGAAAAATTGTAAAAAGAATGTTTTTATGGGGCACCGTAGGTTTCTTCCTGTTAATCACCCATACCGTAAGAAGAAGAAGGTATTCAACGGGAAAATTGAGCTTGGAGTGGCACGTCGTCCGTTAGATGGGAAGAATGTCTTCATGCGGGTTAAAAACCTTGCTGTTGTTTTTGGAAAACGTGCCAAACCACCACCGAAAGATATTTGGAAAAAGAAGTCCATATTTTGGGAGCAACCATACTGGGAATATTTAGAAGTGAGACATTGCTTAGATGTCATGCATGTTGAAAAAAATGTCTGTGACAGTTTGATTGGCACATTATTGAACATTTCGGGGAAGACGAAAGACGGTCTTAAAGTTCGAGAAGACATGAAATTAATGGGAATACAACCCGAGCTTGCACCGCAGGATAAAGGGAAGCAAAAGGCATACCTCCCCCCCGCAATGTGCACAATGTCGAAGATCGAGAAAACGAGCTTTTGTAAGTGCCTTCATAGTATTAAAGTCCCATCAGGGTATTTTTCGAATATTAAGAAGCTGGTGTCGATGAAGGACCTGAAATTGATTGGTCCGAAATCCCACGACTGTCATGTTTTAATGACACATATGATTCCTGTTGCAATTCAGGGAATTTTACCGAAGCCCGTGCGGCAAACCATTACGAAGCTTTGTTTTTTCTTCAATGCAATTAATTCCAAAGTGATAGACCCGCTCAAATTGGACGCTTTGCAGAAGGAGGTCGTCGTTACCCTTTGCCATCTTGAGATGTATTTTCCGCCATCTTTTTTCGATGTTATGGTTCACCTTGTTGTTCATCTCGTGAGGGAAATTTAGATCTGTGGTCCCGCGTTCCTGCGGTATATGTATCCATTCGAGAGATTAATGGGTATTTTGAAAAGTTACGTAAGGAACCGACATCGTCCCGAAGGTAGCATTGTGGAGGGATATTCCACAGAAGAGGTAATTGAGTTTTGCACCAACTACATGACCGGTGTGGGTCCTATTGGTGTTCCAAAATCTCGATACGAGGGAAGGCTACAAGGAGTAGGGACAATAGGGTTGAAAGCCATAGTTGCTGATAACGATGACCTGCGAAAGGCACATTTTACTGTACTGCAGCACATGGCTGATGTTGCTCCATATATAGATGAGCACATGACGATCCTTCGACAACAGAACTACACGAGAAGTCAGAAGTGGCTTACTGACGAGCATAACCGTTCTTTTATAGGATGAATGAAAGACAGAGTGAAATCACACCCCGAAATGTCCCCCGTAAATGAAACTGTTAGATTGCTGGGCGAAGGACCCCAAATGGTTGTTAGAACATTCCAAGGATACGAGATTAACGGATATACATTTTACACTAAATTACAGTGTGATAAGAGCACGATGCAAAATAGTGGGGTGACGTTGGTGGCGACGTCCCAAGAATTCAATAGATCGGGGGATGCCCGGCCTGTAATAGCTTCAAAGTCTTATTACGGCGTTATTGAAGAAATTTGGGAGCTCGTTTACAATCCTCACCTTAGCATTCCCTTGTTTCGGTGCCAATGGGTTGAAGACCGGGGTGTTAAAGTTGATAACGACGGGTTCACCCTCGTTGATTTTGACAAAGTCGGGTATGTGGATGATCCGTTCATACTTGCCAAGCAAGCCACCCAAGTCTTTTATGTCACTGACCCGAGTGATGATAGGTGGAGTGTCGTCCTATCCGGAAAAAGAAGGATTGTTGGGGTAGAAAACGTCACCGACGAAGAAGAGTACGACCAGTTCGAAGAGATACCTCAATTTTGTACCGATGTGCAAGCTGAGATAGCAACAATTGCAGAACAAGACGAAGCAAATTACATGAGATCTGACCACAATGAAGGATTATGGGAAGATGTTCAAACAGTGGAAAAAAAGAGAAAAAGGAAAAAAAAATCCAATGTATAATATTTACTCCTTTTAAACTTGAAAATTTTAATATTTCTTATTTGGAAAAAAAAAATTCAATGCATAATATATATTTCTTTTATAATATTTCAGAGAGCCCAATGAAGCTAAAGACTCAAGGCCGGTTTATCTCTGGATATTTCTGTCTCATTGTAATGTTTTTATTTCGTTTCTAATATTTCTTTTTTGCATCAGGAGCAAGAACCAGATAGATTATTTTAGATATGTGGGCAGAGTGGTTTCAACAGTAATTTTTGTAAACTAGAAATATGGATTTGTATAATTTAGTGTAGGTTTTTTTGTATTAATTTTTGATATAATCTAGACATGAATTTTTGTATAATTTCTGATATAATTTAATTAGGACGTGAAATTTATATTTTATTTGTTTAAATAAAAAACACCCATCTTTCTAAGAATAATTTTTAATTTCATTAGAAATTCAAAGGGAGCAACACGGACATTTAATTAAACATCCGTGTACAAATACATTTATACGTTTCATAAAATGTCTGTGTAGAAATTCAAAGGGAGCTACACGGATATTTCATTACACATCCGTGTAGGAAGGTATTTTTTCCCCTAAAATTATTCTCAGAGAAAAAGTAATCGAAACGGGGGAGTGATTATTTGAATTCGTTTTCGTCTTTTCAGAATTAAAAACATAAGGCAACTTCTCGAATTAAACGTTTTAACTTAAAATTGGACACGGACGTTTAACTAAAAATCCGTGTAAGAAAAGTTTTCTCCACGGTCGTTTAATTTTCAATAGTTTTTTGGCCTTCTAAGAAACGTACACGGGCGTTTAATGAATAATCCGTGTACAAAAGGTTTTCTACACGGATATTTAATTAAACGCCCGTGTAGAAATTGAAATAGTCAAATTACATTATTCTTGAAAATACTTTACTTGAACAACAGGGACTAAATTGCATGTTATTTTGAAATATTTTTTTGTAAAAAATATTTTGAAATAATTACTTGAACAGAAGGTATTTTTTTTCCGAAAAATTATTCTATGGTTATTTTATAAATTTGTAAACCCAGATAAGGTCATATCAAGTAAAGTGTTCATTTATGTTTTCAAATCGGATTATTTAGAGAGCATTAGGCATTCTATGATATTATTTAGACAGATTATTTAAGTTAATTTTAAATAATTTACTTTTTAGTGATTATCCATGAATTAATTATTTGTTTGTTGTTTTGTACTGCTAATTCATATCTATAACAGTATTTATTTAGATAGCATGAAGTATTTAACAAAATAGTTAAACGGAAAGAAAACAAAATGCTGATTAAATTAATAACAAAAATATATTACATCAAAACAAAACGAAAAAAAAAAGCTAACTTAATTAAACACTCCTTCACTGGCCTGGCTGGATTGCACCTTGGCCTGACCCCCTCCTTTTAATCCAGGGTCTCTTTGGCCTGATCCAGGGATTGCCCCTCCTTTTGTAGGGCTTTGGTGGTGGGTGCTCCCTTGGGCTTCGCCGTGGCACGTCATTTGAGGGCGGCCATGGCCATGTCCTCCTGTAGTTGGGAGGAGGCATTTCATAGCCGGGAGGGACTTCTAATTTCACGGGAGCATCTTCGGGAGGGACATAGCCGGGGGGCCATGGCCTTGGCACATTTGCGTCTTCTTCCGGTGGCACCGAAGCGGCCATTTTTTCTTCCAAATTCTCAGAGAAAAGTAATCGAAAAGGGGGAGTTTCTCAGATTATATTGAATTTTGAAGTCGTTTCGTCTTCTTAATTAAAAAGATAAGGCAACTTCTCGAATTCCGTGTACAAAAGGCTTTTGAAGGTCGTTTAATTTTGAATTTCGTCTTATAAGAATCATACACGGTCGTTTAATTAAAAATATGTGTACAAAAGGCTTTTAACACGGCCGTTTAATTTTCAAGAGTTATTTCGCCTTATAAGCAACGTACACGGGCGTTTAATAAAAAATCCGTGTACAAAATGTTTTCTACACGGATATTTAATTGAACGCCCGTGTAGAAATTGAAATATTTATTTGATTTTATTATTAAGTTCTGCTAGATACTCGAAGATATAAAATAATTTTCAAGCTAAATAAAACTGAAATCAGGTTCCTTTTTATTTTTGAAGTTTTCCATTTTGAAAAATATGGAATTTGAAAAATATGAAACTTTGGAATTTGAAAAAATTAATCTAGAAAACCATATATAGGCGCGCATTTCATAATTTCGCGTTACCTAATTATACACGGGTGTTTAATTAAACGTGTAGCTCTGTTACGTTTCTACACGGGTGTTTATTTAAATGTCCGTGTATATTTAGTTTACGCGAAATAAAGTGCGTGCCTCGTCTCTGTCGCTCGACATCTTTTCAAAATCTCCTCGTCTCCCCTAAAACCGAAACCCCCTAGTCTCCTATCTCTTTCTGTGGTGCTGCCATCGTTCTCTCTCTCGGTGCTAGCTCGGTCTCCTCTGTCGCTCTCCTCTGAACTCGCCAATTGAATCTCTAAGCTCCTCTCGCGCGGTTGCTGTTCTCTCCTTGAAAGGTTCTCTCTCTCTCTCTCTCTAAGTTGCAATGCTCCCTGTATCTTGGTTAAATCAAAACCCTTATCTCTGATTGTATTTTGGTTAAGTGAAAAGTTTCCTCAACTGACCTATTCTGGTGACATGGACACCTAATTAATGTTACAGGAACTAAATTGCAAAACCAACACTATGATTGAACAAAGGACCCAACAACACATAAGTTAGACCTAAATTTTACATTTCATAGCATTTGTAATAATGTTTCTTTTTTGTAGAAAGAACCATGTCACAGCTAGGTGAGAATGCAGATATGATTTTGGAAACAGTGGAACCGCAGGTAGATATGATAGTGGAAGAAGAGGACCAGCAGTCTCAGACAGAAAAGAGGAAAAGAGGTCCGACAATGTGCACGAAGACCTCAGAGGCGAAGGATTTGCAAATCGAGTTCGACAAAATCGGATGTCCGAAGGGTCCACGTAGGGCAGAGTACACAAATTGGTGTAACAATTTGGTGAAGCAGAAGGCATCTATCTTGGTTAAGAGGTGGGACAAATTCGATGACGAAGATAAGAACGAATGGTGGAACATTGTGAAGGTAAAAAAAAAAAATGTACATGCATTATATATTCATTTTTCGTATTCTGTTTGTTATTTCTTTTTTTGTTGGATACAAGTTTTCTAGCATGTCTTAACCTTTGGTATATTTCTAGGGGTGTAGGTGATAATTCTTGCTTTGTAGGACTATATCCCAAATTCTATCATTTAGCAGTTATACAGAGAAAAATTCAAAACCAAACATATATTACCTGCTGAATGAAATCAATGTAGTGTAGTGCACCATGCTTGAACTGGGTACCGTCACCAGGAAAGGTAAGGTAATCGCCAGACACCTTGACCCAATTCTGCTGCCCTACACTATTATCATGACAGATAGCAAAATTAGCAAAGAAATATCACTAACAAACTCAGCTAAATACAACACATTATTTCACTTTGATTTGGTCATAAAGGTTAGATTGCATGTAGGTAGTGACATAGGTTGTGCCCCAAAGTTTTCTAATATACAGAAAACAATTTGGTAGAGCAAGTGAAACACAAATTATTTTCAAGCTACTTATTCCCCGTACTTTGGTTAAGTGCAAGTTATATATGTCTATACCTGACCTGAAAACTTGAATGAACTTACATGCAGTAATTTTGTTGTCAATCATGCAGGCTCATTGGAACATCCAGGATGACGATCCAAAGTCCGCGAAAAAGAAAAAGACTCTGAGGAAAATGAATGAAGCTTGGAAGCAATTCAAGAGCACGTTGAAGACGAATTTCATGGAGGAAAGGAGAAATCCGGTAGGCTACTATAAATGGCTGAAACAAGAGGACAGGGAGACGTTTCAAGCTTTGAAGTCCACAGCAGAGTTCAAGGTATATAAATTCAGCCAACTTTGTCTCTGTTCTTTCTCGATATGTACTTATCTTCCTTAAACTAGCTAATTGATGTGCCTTGATGTGTGAAGATAAAAAGTGACGAGGGCAGGAGGATCGCGAAATTGAACAAGTACCCGCACAAATTAGGGTCAGGTGGTTATGAGGGTAAGTCGGCCGAATGGGCGGCAGTACTGGAGAACAACAAAGATTCTGACTCACCTGTGGTTAGGATCCAAAATCCTAGGGCCCAACACTGGCTCATGGGAAGATCTGAGGTAACCGCTGACGGGACGATAGTACTCCCAAGTGACGTGCAACCCGTGGCTCAGAAAATGGTAAGAGTCTTTGTGGTAACTTCGTGTACATTACTTTGTCTTTTGCTATAACTAATTTTTTTTAACAGTTGGATGTGGAGGAGGAGGTAAATTCGGGCTCCATGACTGTCGAAAGAGTGGATGATTCCTTGTCCGCAGCGCTCGGGACTAAAGAACACACGGGTCGAGTTAGGGGTGTCTCGGTCTACTGTGGCTGGAAGGATGTATACAACGGACCAAAACCAAAAAGAAGACCGCGTGCCAAAGTTAGCACGGAAGAGATGGAATCAAGGTTGGCGCAGGTACGCCAGGAGGTATGCGAGGAGTTCAGAACGGAGTACGATGGAAGGATGGCTGAATTCGAATCAAGGTGGATCAACCAAATTACATCTCTTACGCAGCAATCCGAGCAACAACCTCCCGTTTCGCCGGGATTTCGGCGAAGCAGTCAAGCATCCGGGACCGAAGTTCTGGGCGTGTTGGACAATCTACAGGTAATCACTACTTGTTCATAATCTACCCGTAATTGTGACTTGTTCATTAACTAATTTATGATAATTATTGCAGGAGGCCACATCATGCGACCTCGTCATGTGGCACGACAAAACTCCTCTGACCCTTGCTAAGGGTATTGTACATCCTCCAGCCGGTTCTCAGCTAAGGCCCAACCACCTCCCCGTAACGGTTGACATGATTGTGGCCGAATGGGCTGCCCGCATACCTCTTCCTGTCCCTACCGACGGCATGGTGGTGCTTGATGATGCCCGTAGACAGATTGTCCAATGGCCCAAGTGTCAGATTATTTTGGATCAGGTAATCTCTAAATAAAACACGGATATCTTATGTTACGTTCAAATGATTATTTTGAAATACTTGAAAAAAGGTTCAAAATCTGATACAGACCCGAAGAGGCGTTGAAAACGCTGCGGACGAAGCTTTGTCACCGGTACGGCGAGGCTTGGAAGTAGTAGTCGGGGCTGATGCGCAAGAATCTCCTGCTTCGCCAGCGGCTGCGCCAGCGGCGGCACCAGCGGATGCGCCAGTAGACCGTACGGGGCTCTCTGAAGAAGAGGTTAGCCGTTTGCCCGAGGATTTGCGGAATCTCCACGCCTGCCTGGTTAAGGCACCAGATTATATGGAGGACGTAATGTTCGATATCCCCCCCGAGGTTCTCCTACACGAAGGCAGGACGGTCGTGCTGCCTTTCAAAGAATTCAAGGACTTTCTACATGCCTCATCAAGCGATAAATGGCTCGATGTGGGAGTCGTCACCGTTTTCCTCTTGTTAGTGACCAAAAAATCATATATATCATGTGTATAGCACTCAAATATATATTCTAATGTGAAATGATGATTTTTCAGGATGATACAACGAAAACAGTCTGTGGCTTGTGGGAAAGATAAGGTGAACTCCTGTGCATTCTTGGACCCCGCTTTACTAGTGGTACGATGGTGCAATATCAGGAGAAAGATACTGTCCAGTACATGTGTTCAGCGATGCACAAGGCTCTTTCGGGGAATAAGAGATTTGTTCTCGTGCCATACCACCAGAGGGGCCACTGGTGTTTGATTGTGATTGTGCCACTTGAGAATTTGGTTTTCATCATGGATTCTTCACAGCCCGAACCGGGCGTCACTCCTCAGGACTCCAAAATGATCTGCATTCCAATAAGAAAGTAAGCAATAGTAATTCACTTGGTTTGATTTTTTCCCAATTACATATAACAAATTGTGGAATTGCTAATTACATTCACTCAATTTTGTAAGGGCTTTTCTGCAATATCTTAAAGATGGAGGAATGCAAAGCACGAATCCGAAGCATAAAAATAAGTTGTGTTTCAGGTGACAGCCGGTGAGCACATGCACTATAATTTTTATAATTTCATATTTTTTGTTCAAAAATTAATTGTCATTCTAACATAGGCCGCTAAATGAAAATTTCAGTGCCCGCAACAGTTGCAGGGTTGGGAATGCGGTTATTACACGATGATGTATATGTATCACTTTGTTGAACGCTTACAATTCGATTGGCCAAAATATCCGGTATGTAATTCATATGTTTGCCTTGACTTGTCCATATAATTAATATTGATTTCCTCTAATATTTTATTCTACTAAATTTGTTTTATTAGTTGCATTGTTATAATTACAATATTTATTTTTATAAAGCAAAACAGAGATGCAGTTGTTATATTGTATTTTTCTAATAACCTACATATTTTGAATTTTTGGCAGCATAAATCGAACAAAAAGGCAGGGCATTACAGCAAGGAAGATATATATTATTTTAGATGTATGTGGGCAAAGTGGTTTCAAAATGAATTTTGTAAACCAGAATATGGATTTGTATAATTTAGTGTGCATGAATTTTTGATATATTTAGTGTACATGAATTTTGTTTAGGGGTTGTATTCTGATATATTGGAAATTCTTTGTTTGGAATTGATTTTAATGGCTAGCAAACTGGAGGCTAGCCAAAACATAAAATAAAAATTGAAAAAAAAAATATAACCATTCTACACGGATGTTTCACATAAGTCCGTGTGGAAAGCCAAATAAAGAGCAATAAAAATATAAGATAGGTACACGGCTGCTTATGTAATGATCCGTGTAGAAATAGTTATTCTACACGGATATTTTGATAGACATCCGTGCAGGAAAATGATCGTACACGGCCTTTTAGTTAAATATCCGTGTATAGATCTCCACTAATGTACACGGTTGTTTATGTAATGAGCCGTGCAGAATAACTATGTCTACACGGATATTAACCTAAAAGTCCGTGTAGACAGAGAAATCGTACACGGCTGTTTATGTTCCAATCTGTGTACCTCTGCTTTGGAGAGCGTCACTTGGCAAGGAATTGGACACGGTTGTTCAAGTAATAAGCCGTGCAGAATAACTATTTCTACACGGATATTAACCTAAAAAGGCCGTGTAGACAGAGTAATCCTACACGGCTGTGTATGTTACAATCCGTGTAGCTCGGCTTTGGAGAGCGCCACTTGGCAAGGAATTGAACACGGTTGTTTATGTAGTGATCCGTGTAGCTCGGCTTTGGAGAGCGCCACTTGGCAAGGAATTGGACACGGTTGTTTATGTAATGATCCGTGTAGCTCTCAGGAATTGCACACGGGTAAATATCCGTGTATAATTTATTCAGGGAATTATACACCCTCGCACTCCACACGGCAGGAAATCCGTTGTAGCTCCCCTGTTTATGTCCGTGTACAATGACCATTTCTGTAGTAGTGTTCGTAACTTACTTAACTACTATAAATATCAAGTGAGAAAAATTAATTGTATGTGAGATTGAAATACATTATATTCCATACTAATTTTCAAAAAATAAATCATTTTAAAAAAACCATCATATATATAATAATATTTAGATATTAGAAAAAATCAATTATTCATAAAAGAGGGTATTATTATATCTTGTAATTCACATACACATAATCAAAAGTTTCTAAACTAAATTGCTAGTCCAAATCGAATTTTCTTTGAGCGTAGTCCCCAGTCAAAAATCTTAATTTTAATCAACAGTGAGTTAAATAAATTTTAATATATTTCAAAGCTAATAAAAAATTGATTTATCACTTGCATGACTTTACAATTAAATATATTTTAAATAACAAATCAGATTAGTTTACCATATCTTAACAAGTAAAAATATCTTACGTTTTATTAAATAGGTTCTTATCACCAAATCATATTTAAATAGTTGTTAAGTTTTATTTACAAAAGTTCAAGGTGAGTCTAAACATGTTATAACCTTACAAAATTTTTTTTACTTCAATTCATATAAATTGTTGAAATATACTAAAATGAAGATTACATTATGTGTCCTTAAAGTTATATACTTTCTTTTGCAGTTGTTTAATTCATGGACATGAAGGTGGTAATGAACAAACTTATAGTGCATCACGACATATGAATTGTACATCATATTCTATTGTTGTGCTTTTTACATATATGAGCATAAAGTTGACTAATTATTAATATATGCATGCACAAATTCTTTTATTGCAGATTATATATGGAAGTATATTCTATATGAAAGTTTGCCATAAATAATGTTCTATGACCTACTAAAGATATCAAACACGCAATTACAAACAACTAATTTAATTTTGAGGAACAAAATAAGATTCTAGCCAATGACAAATTGATTTTCTCCTATATAATTAATTTTGACTAATTACAAATAGATTTTTACAAATAGTTTTTTGTTTGATTATTTTCTTGCCGAGTCCATAATTGATATATATGTTGGTTCTTTGATTGTTATAAATATTTAATCATCCGCTAGAATATAGTGGATATATTGGTAGAAAAATTAATTTAAGATGGTTTTATTATATAACAGTGTTTGTATTTAGATTCTAGTTAATTTTGAGTGCTGAGATCTCAACAAAAGTTTAAAAAACTTTCAGCATTTGTTCAGGCATGACATGACAAGGAGTCATGATCACTGTATTTTTCAAAAAGCAATCATATCATATTATTAGAATTAACATAATGTCAGTTTACATAAGTTACATAGGACCAAAGGAGAAGTTATACAGAAAAGGGATACAATAGTTATTTTTGAAATTTCTAAAATGTCAGTTTTAAATTGAATTTATTTTAATTAGAATTAACATAATCAAATCATATATGGGGAAATATGAGTGAATTAATTTTCAATTTAGATAGGAAATATTGAAGAATTGATTGGGACATTTTTTATTATACAAGTTTTGATGAGCATGCACCTAACTTGTCCTTACTCTTTATGATAGCATAATGCACAGAAATATGTATTTCTTTGTCTACAATTTATGTAAGATAAAGTTAATTTAGCGAATTAAGCAAACAAAATTAATTGTCACACATGTACAATGAAGACTCACTCATTTATTTTCCAACTTCATGCACAATTTATTATTTTACATGCTTTTCGCTGCTTCGTAACTTACTTAACTACTATAAATATCAAGTGAAAAAATTAATTGTATGTGAGATTGAAAAATATTATATTCCACACTAATTTTCAAAAAATAAATCGCTGATGAGTTTAAAACACCATATATATAATAATATTTAGATATTAGAAAAAATCAATTATTCATAAAAGAGGGCATTATTATATCCTGTAATTCACATACACATAATCAAAATTTTCTAAACTAAATTACTGTTCCAAATCGAATGTTCTTTGAGCATAGTCCCCAGTCTAAAAAAAGAAGAGTATATATAGGATGAAAGAATTTATTTGTCTATTTAATTTTTAAAATAATTAAAAAACCTAAAATAAATAAATAGAGAGAATAATTAAAAAAAGAATATTAAACTTTAATAAGGATATTAGATATTATGGATGTTTTATGAGAAAATTGACTATTTTGAAAGTTTCTATGAGCATGTAACATTATGAAAAATACAATTCTGAAATTTATAATCGAAGGTATTATATAAAATGTTTGAATGTGTTTTCAATAAAGTATGTAACATTATGTAAAATATATATAATAAAATTGATAACTAAAAATAATATACGAATTGTCTGAATTTATTTTTCAGTAAGTTATATTTAAAAATTAAATATTATTTTTCTAAACTGATTGGCAATGATGAATGAGTTACTTGGGTGTGATTTATTATCAAACCGATAATTTTATGTTTGATTGATATAAAAATAAGTTGTTAACTCAAACGTCTAAAATATAGGAATATAGGATTGATGCTTTTAATATATATATATAATGTTCTTTTAAATAGTTTTGGAGTAATTTATAAAGCATGAAAATTTAAGGATTAAATTGCAAAGTGAATTTTTAATTCAGCCGTGGAACCCATAATTTCTTTTTTCCATTCTTATCTCTTTTGTTTTCTCTCCCACGGCGCAGTCCTTTGTGGGACTTTCTTCTCATCCTCCTCTGATGCTTGCGCAAAAGACAAAGAGAAAGAAAACAGAGAAATTGAAAAGGAAAAAAATGGATTATCTCTCTTGCTCCTTGAGCAATCTGGTGGATTGATTTGTGCTCTTGCTCCCTCAGTCGTGTTGTGTGGCTATGGTTTATTCTTTTCCCTCTTCTCTGTTTACTCTCTGATATGATTACGGGTTGGTAACTCGTGATAAATGACAAAGAGAGCCCTACGGTATTGTGAATCGAGTTATACGAGTTGATTGATTGGAATATCTTCTTCTTTGTCCTATGTTTTCTTTTATTGGGTTTGAACCAGAAACTGATATTGGCTTCAAAAAAGTACTGTACCAGTGTTATGTTTATTTGTTTTGCTGGTTGTGATGCTCTGTTTTGTTGGTACTGAGCACTGGTACTGGTCGATATCAGTGTCTTTTGTGTACTGGTATGCCAAAATCAGGTTGTCGGAACCTAATTGCAACAAATGTATAAATCAGGGTAAAATTTGTAAAGTTTCCATAGTTGGATAATATTCTCTTGTCAGAGGTGTTTAATTGCAAAATAAGGAAAACAAATTCAAAACCCGGCAGGAAACAGAAAATGGTTTGATTGATTGTTAGCAGTAATCAGAAAATTAATGGAGTATGAATTAAATGACAGACCTTTGAGCCTTTTACTTGATTGGTAGAAGAGAAATAAAATGGGATAAGAAATAAATAATTGAATTATTGAACATTGCCTTCGGGCTTTAGACCTGAAAGGTTTACAATTGAAAGAAAAGAATAGAGGTGAGCTGGGCTTTGAACTCGGCTTAAAAATAACGAAAGTAGCTTGGACTTGAACTTTGTTTACGGATAGTTGGATTTTAACTGAAAGAGAAATTGACTGAACCTTTTTGGACATATCTGAACTGTTAAACTGATTGAACTTTGAAACTCATTGGACTGTGATGGAATTTAAAATTTAAAAGGATTAAGCAAATAATAAAATTATAAATAGATTGTGCTATTAATTTTTAATGAGTACCTTATTAATTAAACATGACTAGTGGGTGATTATAAATGTGCTTCATTATATATATATGTAAATTTAATTGATAGGACTTCAAAATTAAATAAAAGATATTTTAGAGACATATCTAATTAAATGATTAAATAAACATACATTGGAGATTTAATTATGGAGGCAAGTAAATGTTTTGTTGTACTTATAATAACTATTGATCAGAATATATATATTTATTCTGATATAGGCATAATTATAAGAATGACTGATGAGACAGAATAATCAGGAAGAACAGTCTGTTAGTGACCTCACATGTTGCCCTACGATATCAGGTGCGGGGTTATTGGTTTAGTTTGAGATTCATAACTAGGAATTAAATCATAACTCGTTGTGCATTTTGAATATTTGATTGGCTGCATTGATTGAACTGTTGCATCATATGCATGACCCAATACAATTGAAACTGAATTACAGGTAAGTCCGTTGACTGTCATGTTGATATTGTTTATCGATTGATTGATTGATCTTATTGCAAATGATTAATTGAGACCACAGTAATTGAATTAATTGAATATTGAATACTGTAATCTTTGAACCTCCATATAGTGGAGAAAAATAATTAATATATTGTAAAGTCTAGCTAACTATTAGACTTTACTCCAGGACCCTTATACGCATATGGTGAATGATCACAACTGAATCCAATACCGGTTGGGTAGGGGATATTGAATAAATGTAAGTTGTGGCTTTTTTATCATTGATTTTCTTTTCGGTAATGACAGCATTATAATATTGATTCTGTATTGTTTCTGTTAAGAAATTGTGAGGATAGTTAGAACAGTATAAATCTAACACGACAGATATATGTTAGGTGGAAAGGCAGACGTGGGTTGTTGGATGGCGTCTACACGACAAGTCGGATGGTATCTATGAGTATTACCAGACTAGAAATTGCAAAGTTAGGAACCGAAAGTTACCAGACTTTATTGTTTAAAATATTTTAGATCCATACCATTTATTTTGATAAGATTCTTAGAGTTCTGATTTATTTATGTAATTTTTATTGTTCAATAGGATACTGTTATTGATCATTTGCATTTGTCATTATATAATGAACTGTTAGTTTCTCGTACGGAGATTTTATTTTGAATAATGATTTCCTTCAAATTCAATAATCTGAGTGGCAATCAGCATTGCACTACTACAAAAAAAGAGATTATACACGGACAAAAATGGAGGAGCTACACGGATTTCCTACCGTGTTTAAATTGAGGGTGTACGAATAGTTCAATAACTACACACGGACATTTGCCGGTGTGCAATTTCAACGATTCTACACGGATAACTTCACAAACAGCCGTGTAGAAATACCAGAATGTGTCGCTCTCCATGTTACCGAGCTACACGGATTTTCCAAAACAACCGTGTAGGATTCTTTTTATACACGGACATTTAACTAAAAAACCGTGTAGCTTTCCTTTTTCTACACGGACATTTAGTTAAATTTCCGTGTAACTCTCCTCTTTCTACACGGATATTTAACTAAATGTCCGTGTAGCTCTCCTTTTTTCTACACGGACTTTAGTTAAATGTCCGTGTAGAAAGAACATTTTTTTTTTTTGTATTTTTTTTTTGGGCTAGCCTCCAATTTTGCTAGCCAGTTTTGTTACAGAATTATTCAAAATTCATATAACAAGAAATTCATATTTTCCAGATTAGCAAGAAATCCATATTTTCCAGATTAGCAAGAAATTCATATTTTTCAGATTAGCCAGAAATCCATATGCAATAAATTATACAATATTCATATACACTAAATTATACAAAATTATGGAAATCCATATTGAGCATTACAAAATTCCGTTCGAAACCACCTTGCCCACATACACCTGATATCGTCGATCTGCTCCTTGGTGTAATGCGGTTGCTTTGGCACATTCTACAATTACAATTTGGTATTAGTTAGTAACAAGAAAAGGTAGATGAAATACAGTTGCAAATATCAATTGCTATTATATAGGAACAATTAATATGAATTACATACCGCTTTTGGGAATTGGCACTACTACAGAAATGGTCATTGTACACGGCACATTGTACACGGACTTGGCAATTTTATAGAAAAACCGTGTAGAAGTTGTAATTTTTTGGATGCCTGAAGTATCTGTAGGATCTCTACACGGATATTTATAAAAGAATCAGTGTAGAAAGACGTGAGAGAGCTACACGAACGTTTACTAGAAAATGTACACGGCTTATTGTTTAAATAACAGTGGAGAAAGCCTTGAGAGAGCTACACGGATATTTAATTAAAGAACCGTGAAGAAAGGTAATAATTGTACACGGATGTTTGTTTAAATGACCGTGTATATAACCCGTAGGAGCTACACGGATGTTTAATAAAGAGCCGTGTATAAATGTCGAATTTGTACACGGTTTTTTGTTTAAATGACAGAGTAGAAAGCCTTGAGCGAGCTACACGGACGTTTAATAAAGAGCTGTGTAGAAAGGATATTTTAGGTTTTTTGTTATATAAAAGGCCTTCTCCCCAGCGCCGTTTTGATCAACTTATACTCTCCCCTCTCACAGTTAACAATTGGGTTGAGATGTAGGTTTATCAATTGTTTCAGATCGCAAAATTAGATCGATATGAGCTACTGTTTTGGGAGCTCACAGATGAGCGATCTGGTACAATTGATAACCTACATCTCGAATTCCCATGCGATCGAAGTATTGAAAAAAAAATTATCTCTCTATTCTGATCAATTTTACTGGACGAAGAGTTGGGTGAAGAGTTGGGTGAAGGACCTTCAGAGCCGGATTTGAAGAGGTGAATGTGACCTTCAGAGCCGGATGAAGAGTCGAATGAAGAGTCGGAGATCATCCGACTCTTCATTTGACTCTTCATCCGGCTCTGACGGTCCTTCATCCACATCTTCCCTTTGCTCTGAAGGTCCTTCATCCAACTTTTTACTCAACTCTTTCTTTAGTAAAACATGTATCTTCACTGTAAACCCTACTGGCACCAAAAGGAAAGAACCACCCTATTCTAGTCCTTAATGGAAATTTTTAGTTTACAATATGACTTTTTATTCCAACTTTTGTAATGCTCTAATTTTGTATAATTTAGGGTACATGAATTTTTAGTTTAAATGTCTTCCTCTGGTTTGGAAATTGTTTGTTCTGAAAAACATAGGGAAAAAAACTAGCTGACAGACAAAAAAAAAAAAAAAAAAAAAAAAACAAATGATACACGGACGTTTAATAAAGAGCCGTGTAGAAACGAGAAATAGTACACGGATTTTTGTTTAATTAACAGTGTAGAAAATAATTCGATGACTGTTTATATAAAAGTCTGTGTGTCTTTCTACACGGATTTATAGCTAAATATCCGTGAAAACAAAGATACTTGCTCGAAATAATGGAAGGCTAAACCAAAAAAAATAAAACAAAAATTAGGGAAAAAAAAAGAATTCTAAATGTCCGTGAAGAAAATTTATCTTTTATATTACACACGGTTGTTTATATAATTGTCCGTGTATAAAGGTTATCTTTTATAAACGGCTACATATGTAAAAGTCCGTGTAGCTCTCGTAATGCTTTTTTTACACGGATTTATAGATTATCATCCGTGTAGAAAGGTTATTTTAGGGTTTGGAACTATATAAAAGGCCTTCTTCCGGCGCCGTTTTGATCAATTAATACTTCTCTCTCTCTCTCTGTATTGAATTGGTCTGATTTCTGCGCACAAGGAACGAGGCCGGATCTGAGATATAGCTTGGAAGTTAATTCGCATTCTCCTCTCTATTGCCAATGTTAGTCATACATATATATATTTCCCTCTTCTTTATCTAATTTTCTGTTACTGATTAATATTGCTTAATTATTTCTGTCAATTATTATTTAATGCTTGATTTGTTAAGATAATGTAAATAATTAGTGTATTGTGGTCCAATAACCGACCTACTGATGCTTTTAGGTCCATGCCCGTTCAAAATTAATCCAATAGGGATTAATTTTGGATAGTCCCCCGTTTGGGACTGCTCTCTGAATATTGTGTCTCATTTAGGATGTGAACACGTATTAGCGGGATTTAATTAGTATTTGAGGAAAGTTCGACAGTATTTCTCCTTATTGCTCCTACGAGTATGTGGTTTTTACGCATACTTGGGGAGTTAAGGAGAAATGCTGCCGAATTTTGTCAAATACTAATTAAATCCCGCTAATATGTGTTCACATATGAGGCATAATATTCAAAGAGTGGGTTAGGATTGTAAACCGGCCCTTTATAAGCCAAGAATTTGGAACAATATATATGCTGACCACCATATATGTTTAATTGGAATTTTTTTTTTTTTACTTTAATTTACAGATGGATCGAAGTTGGATGTACGAATTGCGACGTGATAGTGCAGAATACTTGGCTCGCGTTGATGAGTTCCTAAAATTTGCTGAGAGTTATAGAGTGGACAGAAAAGAGAACGACATCTTGTGTCCTTGTAGAGATTGTAAAAATTATATAAGATTTGGGGATTCGGAAGAAATTAGAGCTCATTTGATTTGTCGGGGATTTAAGAAAAAACTATACATGTTGGTTTATTGCATGGTGAGAAAATTGGGGTGAATGTAGTGGAACCAATAGAAATTTGTTTTGGACGAGCAATGATGATAATGTAGAAACTGTTGATAATTTTGAAATTTGAATGCAACGATGATTTTGAGAATGTCGAAAATTTCGATAATGCTGGGCTTGATTGCAACGAGGATGATGAGGTGGGAGATGATGAAAATGCAGAATACAATTTTACTGAGAATCTAGAGGGACATGTTACGTGATGTGGAAGATGAAATTAGTGATAAAAATTTTAAAAAATTTCAGTATCTGTCTAATGAATCTAAAAGCCGTTATACCCCGGGTGTACCAAATTTACAAAACTATCAGCTGTGTTGAAATTATTGAACTTAAAAGCAGACAACGGTTGGAGCGATAAGAGTTTCACGTCCTTATTAAAGCTTTTACGAGAGATGCTCCCAGATAACAACGAGTTACCCTGTACAATATATCAGGCGAAGAAGCTATCTGTCCAATGGGTTTGAAGATTGAAAAAATACATGCATGTCCGAATGATTGTGTATTGTACCGTGGCGAGTACGAGGCCATGCATGTTTGTCCTAAAATGCGGTGTTTCACGGTATAAACGCAAGGACCAGGACACTGACGATTGTGATGGAGGAAAAAAGGCAAGGCCTCCGGCTAAGGCGGTGTGGGTATTTCCCGATAATACCGAGATTCAGACGGTTATTTGCAAATCCCAAAGATGCGAAAT